>PVKZ01000678.1:0-661055 GCA_004027375.1 Macroglossus sobrinus | reverse complement strand
AGTTCCTTATTGGCTAACCATATGGCCTGATTATGGCCTGACCTTTAAGCAAGCAAATAGGATGTCTGGGCGGAGAATTCCGGCCCTTGGTCAGAGGGGATTGCAGTCTACCTTGCTGGGGGAATTTAAAATTTTCCATTCCGCCATCTTAGATCTTACATCGCCGTCTTAAATACATAAGTTCTCATGACCCATTACATCATGAGGATGGGGATCTCATGATGGGATTAATAGCCTTTGGAAAAAAAGGAAAAGAGTCTCCCACTCAGCTTCGCCCTGATGCATGCATGGGTTCAGGAAAGGTTGTGTGAGGACACAGAGAGGAGGCAGACATCTGCAAACCAGGGAGAAAGCCTTCACCAGGAACTGACTTGCCCAGTATGTTGATCTTGGACATCCAGGCTCGAGAATTGTCAGATGTAAATATTTGCTATTTAAGCCACCCAGTTTATGGTATTTTGTTATGGCAGCCAAAGCAAACCGAGATACTGTTAAACTGTTTTCCAGAATCATTTTTGTCATGTTTTAGTCCTCCTAGCAATAGGTGCACAGCACAAGAGATCTCCAAATGATGTGGCCTTTCTTCTTTTTCTCTTTATAAGGGCACTAATTCCATTATGAGATTCCTACCCTAAGGACCTCACCTAATCCTAATCACCTCCCAGAAGCCCCACCTCTAAATATCATCACAATGGAACCTGGGGCTTAAACATATGAATTTTGGGAAAGACAAATGTTTAGCCCATTATAGGGACATTAGATATTTTCTGAAGGGATGTAGTAGAATGTAGTAGGAAGTAAATAGCATTATCTATAAAGTGTTTTGTTAAAAAAAAAAAATCAGCCTGAATTTACCCAATCTTTAGATTTGACTTCTGGTTTACAGAAAAACAGAATACAATGGGAAAATTATATGATTTAGAATAAGAAACATTCTATAGTACAATGAACCCAAGTTCTTCAATAAATAAATGGCATTAAAAATTAGGGGTGTATGGCTGTAAATATGAAAATACTTAGGAGACATAAGACAAAATGTAATGTGTAGAACAACTGTTAGAGGCCATCATTGAGATAAGCAAAGAAATCTGAATATGGGCTAAGAATGTTGTTACTTTAATTAGGTGTGGTAAAGGAGTTTGGGTTATGTAAAAATTCTGTTGCAGAGATATAATGAAATATTTACTGTTACATTTTCAAATCATACACCTGACAATGCACTTGTATCTGGAATATCTAAACATTTACAGCTCAATAACAAGGGAAAAAAAACTCAAATAAAAAGTGTGCAAAGGATTTGAATAAACATTTCTCCAGAGAAGATATGCAAATGGTCAATATGCATGGAAAGATTCTCAACATCATTAGTCATTATGTAATGCAAATCAAAACCACACTGCATAACACTTAATACCTACCAAGATGCCTGTAATCAAAAAGTCAGGTGAGCAATATTGGTGAAAACGTGTAACCATCACACATTTCCGATGGGAATATAAAATGATGCAGCCAATTTGGAAAACAGGTTGGCAATTCTTGAAAACAGAGTTACCACACGAACGAACAATTTTACTCCTAGGTATGTATACACCCAAGAGAAGTGAAAACATATATCCACACAAAAACTTGTACACAAATATTTGTAGAGGCATTATTTAAGTGAAAATGACATTATTCATGTTTTTTATTAAGTTAGAACAACCTTAAGATTCATCAAATGATGGATGGGCAAATAAAATGTGGGTATATCCATACAGTAGAATATCATTCGTCAATGAAAAGAGTGGTTGCTAGG
This sequence comes from Macroglossus sobrinus, assembly GCA_004027375.1. Lineage (NCBI taxonomy): Eukaryota > Metazoa > Chordata > Mammalia > Chiroptera > Pteropodidae > Macroglossus > Macroglossus sobrinus. The sequence continues at coordinate 659,260 of PVKZ01000678.1, read as the reverse complement.
GGCTGGGAGAAAAGAAGAGAGAGTGACAGCTTTTCTCTACCCTGATTGATATAAGCAGCAATTTTCTTTGTCATCTGGGGGCTAGTGGGAGGAAGGTAGGGGCACTTTACTTCTGACTCACCCTTACCTGGAATGTGCAGCCTTTTGGGTGTTCCCATTTATGAGTTCCGCTATTAGACTCCCCACCTCAGATGGGTCTGGTATTTAACTACTACTGTCTTCACCCCAAGAAGTCATCAAGCATGAAGCTCAAAGTCACGTGGATAGGAAAAAGTAGCCTTGGTGCTTGGCTTATCTTGCTGTATGTATCCCAATTTCTCTTTGATTTTCTATCTTGTCAGCTTTTTGATGCTTTTAAGAAGACTTTTTTGTTTGTTTTTTATTTTTTCCAACATGTTAGTTGTTTTCAACCTGATGAGTTGGTTCAAATAAATGAGCCTGTGATATTCCTGGATCCCAGTGGTTTAAATCCCTTGATCACTTAAGATTCGTGGCTATTGCACGGGGCTGCTTGAGAAGCTGCTCCACTTCTCTGATTCATTCTCCTACCCTTCCAGAATGCTCTCACACTTTTCTTTTTTTTTCCTACTTTCTTCAGATCATTTTTCATATTATACCTTGTGAGAGAGATCTTGCTTGAAAACCCTACGTCCCAATCACTCTCTCTATCCCCCTCACCATGTATTATTTTTACAATTACACTAAGTAATAGCAATTACCACCAAAATATTAGGCTTTTATTTATTGATTAGTTAAGTGTCAGTCTTCCATTAGGAGCATAAGCAAGGATTTACCTGATTTGTTCATTGATGATTCCTGGTGATTAAAGACTACATGGTAAAAAAATTAAACACATGACAAATACTTAATTACAGAACACATTGCTGTAAAGTTTAGATCAAATATGTTTTTGGAAAATCTATCTTCTGCCGAAATGTGAGCGGGCTTCCATTAACATCATCATTAGTGAATTTATGTTCTAAGATCTATGGGGATATCGATATTATTACCACGAAGAAAAGTTTGACATGCTTCTCTTTCTGTAAGAACTACAATTACAATAGTGACGTGCCCTGGGGAGAATTTTATTTGTACAGGGTATCATTATTATTTCTATTTCAAATTACTCTTTCAGAAAATACTATTGCCTTTATGTATAATTGAGGATCAAATATATATGTCAACTTGGTTTGCATGGATGGCCAGTGCTGTAACAATGTCACAGTGGATGATGCCATGGAGATGATCATGGAAGCCATACTGATGCTGACTAGGTGGCTTTGGGCCAGACATGTCCATTGGAAGACTGTCTCCCTTACAGAACATGTGGGATAATGATTTAGAATTAGATATTACATTGAGTTGAACTTGATAAGGTAGATTGAAATTGATGAGTGTGGCTGTTTGAAACTTCCCTGTGTTCACAACATTAACTGTGTCCCTATCCTTTATCTACATTGCTTTGGCCAGTGGGATGGGAACATACTGTACAAGCAAAGGCATGAAAACATACTTGTGTGTTCCTGCTTTTGCTTTCTTGGGCCCACCTCTACCATGAGAACATGTACAAGCTAGCCTGTTGGAAGGATATGGGGCTATTCAGCAAAGAGCTGGGTCATCCCAGCAAAGGCCACCCTAGACCACCAGCCCCCAACGAGCCTGTCAGCGATTACAGATGGCCGAGCAAAGTTTGCCAAGTCTAGTCTAAATCAACAGGGACATTCAAGTGACCTGTGAGCTGGTGAGGAATATTAAATAAGTGGGAGCTGTTTTAAGTCATAGCAGGTTAGTTGGTAATGCTGCAATCGTGAACTGATAGATAGTGAAAGCAAAGAAAAATCTTTGTACCTGCTCTGTGGGTTATTTCTAGTTCTTGGATAAAAATCCAAGTTTGGGATAGGGGCTAGAGGGAATTTCTGTTCATGTCCACTTTCAAATAATAGAAGACCACCAGTTACTTTCAATTGTAAGAGCCATCTCTGCTAGTGTATTAGTATAGATCTCAAACTTTGTTCGAGATACAGCTTTTCCCTTCCCCTGGCTGAGAACTGCATTAGGACTTGAAGTCTGTGGTTGCTTAGCCTCCTGCCTCAGCTCATCAGAGCAGCAGAGTCGGGGGGAAAACAAAGAAGTAGGGGACAGGTACAGTTCTAGTCTCATACCAGTAATCCTTGGCTTCCAGTGGCTTTTCAAACCTGGCTTGATTTCTCTTGGAATCCTGTGTGTTTCCTACTCTTCTTCCACCAGGAACCTCCAATACAATCCCCATAAAGTGTGCTATTCCTTTCATTTTTAAAAACACATTTTCACATAACATATGCAGAAAAGTAAAATCATATTGTAAGCTTTGTGACACATTTTCACAAGGCAGACACACTGTCTGGTCATCCCCTAGACCAAATTTAGATCACTAAGAAAGTCCAAGATGCCCCTTCGTCTCCTCTCTGTTACTAGCAACCCTCATCCCTATCCTAACTTCTAACTCCACAGATACACAATTTTCTTCTATAAACCTAGTTGGCCTTTTCAAGGACAGAATGCCCTCTGCTAGCTCCCAGCTAATCAGTTTACCTCCAAATACGTAAACAAAATTCACTGTTCCCAGACTGATACATCTTGTTATTGCCTTTGTTTCTCAACTCAGTTCACCACCTATCTACTTAACATGTGAGCAAATAAATATGCAAAGACACTGAACAGTGAGCACAGAAATATCTCTGAGCTATTCTTTGACAAATAACTATTTTCGATAGCCTAAGAAATAAGATACATATTAAATGTAGTGCTAAAGAGCTCTAAAAGAGAATTACTTTTCTGGCCATCAAGAAGGATAGTTCTTAATGAATTTAGTGACATATCATTTTAAAATATTTTTTTAAATTTCCAAGCATTTAAGGAAATTTAATTCATTTCTTATATAAAATGTGAGATCAATAAAATATTCCCTATTATTTCTACTTAAACCAGAAATCATGTTAAGCATGAATTGTTAAATTCCTTTTTAATATTATAGCCAATTACATAAAAATGGATCTAGTTTAACAGTGATCCTGGTTTCAATGTTTTTTAGGATTTTGTTATAAAAAGAGGAATAAAAAGTGATTCAAGCAGGACATCCTCATTTGTTTGAACATTGTTGGATTCAAAACTGCACCTCACTTTAAGGAAGCTGAAATGGCAAACCAAAGTAAGTCGGGATGGTTGATTGCACCAGTGAGTAAGTCTAACAGTGCTATCAAGTATTTTTTTTCCTGTTTTTCACTGCCTGAGAGGATTTTTCTACAAATTCTATTTTTATTGGAGCACTACCAAGGGGAAGAAAAAAATATATATTACCAATGGCCTTTTACTGCTTGTACCAATTCTCATTCCTCAACTTTATCTTTCTCTGGAGATATGTCAATTTTTTTTTTTTTAACTTCTGACAAGATTTCTCGAATTTCTCTTCTGTTAAGTCCCCCAAATAGAAATACTTGGAAAGCCCCAAAGAAAAGCAACCGAGGCAAAAATTATTCTCCAAATTAGTTTATGTGTTCCATCAAAACCAACTCTTTGAAATACACACAGACATAAAATAGACAATGCTATATCATTATATACATACAATCTTCTTTTTTAGCAATACCAAAGTTTCAGCATTTAACATATTTTTAAGAATGAAAATCTATGCTTTCTCATGTCCTATTCAAATGAATATTCTTACTTATTAGCATTGTTTTCCCTGAAATAAATATTTCCAGAGCTTTGGGGTACATCTGATATGTGAATCACAAATTTTTGTCCATCTTTTAAGGTGACAAGGGCTTCTTGTCCCACAGGAAGGCTGAGTTTGACTGTGCTTTCGGTAGCTTTGTCTTCCAATAATACCTGGATGAGCTGCAAGGGGTAGACATTTAAAAGCAAAAAGTACAAAGAAAAAGTTACACTATTTTCTATTGCGGAACCCACCATTTAAATTCTTCTACCATGCTCTCATCCCCATCTTGAGACCTAAAGGGGAAGCTTGTGCATTTATTTCTAATTTCTCAAGGGATCATTCAGGGTCTGGTGAGGACTGCATGGAAGGACTATCAACCCTGGGACGGTGCAAAGGAGAGAGGCCACAGGGAGTTGGAGCAGGTGGGCTCTCTCTAGGAAAAGTAGTGTAAGCCCATAGCTGCTGTGAGGCACTAATTGTAAATCAACACTCTCCCATTAAAGACATGAGAGAGCAAGGCTCACTTGTGAAACTCAAGAAGGAGACTGTGAACTACCCATGGGTCTCCATGTAGCTGTAGCACTCGTCACTTTGGCTGCATTCTTAGATATGGTCCTGCATTCTCATCAGTTCTGAGCTGACGTTGTTGGCTTAAGTTCTCACATAGGCCCTACCTCTATCATGTATCAAATATATCAGTAGATAAAGAGGAAAAGTCTGTGAAAACAACTACTGATTAACTTGATACTCAATTGGGTAGTAATAGATTTGAGAGATTCACAGATTCTGGGGTTAGTTGAAGTGCTAGCTCTCAGATAAGTCATCTGACTTGCCTGAGCAAGTTTTCCTATCGGAGAAACAAAGGTGCTATGCCATCCTTCCCTTAGCTCCAAGGGTACTTGGAAGATTGGCAAATCCTCCAAGTACATGATTACTCTCAAAAATCAATGGAAATGTATTTTCTTGGTCTGATTCTATCAATCAACCCCTTACAAGGTACTATATTTTGACAAAGATGTGCACAAGATAACCTCCAATGCAATGTTAATGAAAGGACATTTCTCACTTATTTCCCCAAATCAGAGGGTCAGGGAGAAGGGAGGCATAGCCTGGCCAGCTGGCCTGGTCTGCAGGTCTAACTGAGCCTTCTCTCCATAACAGCCCTGAAATACCAGCTGGAGAGTGGAGCCTTAACTTCTCCCAGCTGTTTCTCTTCTGAGGCAGCCCCAGCTTCCCTTCCCCCAGCCATTGGGTCCCTGATTTGGGGTCAATATTTCACTATTTCAGGCCTCATTGGTCATGCCTCTTTGCATATATATTCATAGGGGAGACTAACTTCTTATTTACAGAAACACATCTGAATATACTGCACCAGGATCACTGAAGGTAGCTGGGTATATGAATTTACTGTTGCAAGGTTAGACCAAATACAGAGAATTTGTATACCTGGGAGATGAATTTCTTTGTTTCCACTCATATTATTTTTGTTCAGCACAGTGTCTTTTTAAAGTAGTGCTCAGTAATGGTTTGTGCAGGTTCTCCGTACTCTGGGGAATGAGGGTTTGTTCAGGAAAGAGAGGTCCCTGGAAGGTTCTGGTTATTTTGAGGACTGTAGTGTATGAATGGTCTCAGGCTATGACACCCATGGCCACTAGTAACCCAGGTTGAGGGTAACGCCTTGCTTTTAATGGTCTCCTACCAAGCACAACTCATCCACTCAAAAGGGGAATTCATGAGTGCAAAAGTAATTCTGTATAAAGTGGCTAAGCTTCCAGACATAGGTACAGAAGTTTTAGAAATTAGTACCAAGATGATTATTGTCAAGATTTTTTGTTTTTAAAACTGCCAGTCCCCAACATTGGAGGTGGCGTTTCGGTTGCTTCCTGCATCAGTCTGGCTGCCTTTCCTGGACTTGAGATTGGGCAGGCCATGGCTTTAATCTCTGTTCCACCGTTTACTTGCTATGTGACTTTGTGCAAGTCACTTAGTTTCTCTGGGTCTCAGTTTCTTCATCCATGGCATGAAAATGATCAGAGCAGTTTCTCTGTAAAATTGCATGTCTTTGAGATAATGTATACAAAGGGCATACAGTAGGTGTTGGATAAATATCATTTCTTAATTTTATCTCTCTCAATATGTACTCCAACTTTATCTTTTCAAAATTCTTTCTATTAAATGTTTCCTTCCTTTGAAGGCCAGAGTCATTTCAGTGCATTCCACTCAAGAAGCAGCCAGTGGCAATCTATTGCTCAGTTAGCCTAACCATGTCAGGGAAACTCCAGGAAGGTAAGACCCAAGGGCCCACATATTCTGCACCCCTAATTATAACAGGCTCATATTAATGCACCCTAAAAGTGAACTGGCCTATGACCAACAGATAAGAAGTTATAATCATTCTTGGAAAAATGACCTAAAGCAAAGATGACTCTAGAATCCTGTATCGTTGTTTGAGCAATGGGGTCTTCATGGGTTTCATAACCACCTGGTAGTTCTTATTGCCCTTGAAAAACTGTGCGGAAGTTGGGCCCCTGGTGTCTGTACCTTCTCGCCTGTGGCCGTGTCCACCAGGAAGCCCAGGACCCCAAGAACCACGCCACTCACGCCTGCAGGGCACCAGCTCTGGGTCATGTGTGTCAGGACTGCACGAGGTGGATCCACACTCAGGCTTCTGTGCTCCTGAGATGGTGGAGATGGTGGAGACTCTGGAGGATGGAAAGGTGCCTGGTCTGGCCGGACAAGAGAATGCTCATCTGGTGGCATCTCCTGGAGACTCCCCACGTCGTCATCCTCCTCTTCCTCTTCTATGCACGACTGCAGTATATGAATCACATACTCCACAAGTAGCAAATGAAACAAATGCCAGGAGCCTACATTGAAATAGCAACCCAAAATGAATAATTATATGGAAAGACAGAGAGGTGAACAGACAAACAGATAGCTGTGAAACTAACAACATTTCTGGGGCTGTAGACTCCTATGTATTAGAGCCCGACTCCTGCAGCCTATGCTGCAGGGCCTTGGGCAGGGTCTGGAAACCATGTTCCACATGACAAGGAGAAACTACTGGTGTGAGGACTTTAAATTCATATGGAGGTCCAGAGAAAGTAGACGAGGTAGAGCAATAGCCATAGGGCTGGACTTCTTGTGATTGCATATGGCTCTGCTCTGCCACTTAGGTCTGGAAGAGTGTCAGCAGAAAGCAGAGTCATTCTGGACTTACTCAAGAGAGAGCCTCACTACAAGTGGCTGTCACTCATATGGCAGCTTATAGCAGCAACCTTCAAAAGAGCTTGAGTGTTCACAAAACCGACCCAAATTGGAGCTTGTCTTCTCTCTAGTGTTCTGCCTCCCAGCTGCGAGGGCGTCTGGCAGCCCTGTGGTCAGGATTCCTCTTCTGGTCAGTGTGTAAGCTCGCAGGGGCCAGGACTTTGTCTTTCCACTGCTCTATGGAAAGGTGCTTGGGACTTTGTAGGGATGATAAGTATCTGTTGAGATGAATGATCCTTTCCATGGGCCTGGAGGGCTCTGTGGTGAACTTCCCTTCCTACAACTCGACTATGCTGCATCTGCGCCATGGAGGTGACACATGTGACCTTCCCTGACAGTGAAAAGTGACGTGAAGTAGAAATCCTCACACCAGTAGTTTCTCCTCTTCACGTGGAACATGGTTTCTGGACCCTGCCCAAGGCCCCTGAGCATCAGCTGCAGGAATGAGCCTCTAATACACAGGAGTCTAAAGCCCTAGAAAGCTTATTTGATGGACTCTGACGATGCCATCAAAACAGGGTTACTATGGTTTTGTGTGGTTTTCTGTTGTTTGTGTTGTATTTTACATAAAAAGGTTAAAGACTGGATTCTACATAGCAACCTGGAACATTCTTATGCCAGTCTAACATTTTAAGGGTAAAATTCAAATGTTTGATATTCTCGGACTTACCAAAACTATCTCTGTGGCAGAGGGTCATGGCTTTGCTCACAGCCGTGAGGAGAAAATTCCATCTTAGCTGGAAGCTAGCGGCCAGTTTGATGAACTCTTCTTTGCTTCTGCTTGGCTGTTATGTTTTTTGTGAGGAAAAAGAAACACTTGGATTTATGACAAAATGGAAAAGAGCATGTTTTCAAGTGCACACATTTGTCAGGCACAGACATTTTCAAGTGACCAAGTAAAAAGAGGAAGAAATGGTAGGTGGGAATGGAGGCTGTGGCCCACTGATCCACTTCTGGTCTTGCTTCATCTCCCCTGAATCATCAGGGAAGAACCCATTGAAGCTGTAGAGAAGGAAGGTGTAGAGAAAATTTTTTGAATTGCACACGAATTTTAAAAAGAGGTCCCTTGTGAAGCGTGACACCACAGGTCAGCCTTGCTGAAGTCCACTTGGCAGTTGCTATCGAGAGGGTCAGTGGCCGTGTTACCCCTGTCAAGTTTGATACTGTGGAAAGTGGCACATCCCATAATGATGAAAAGTAATGGCACTGATTTCGGAAAGCACAAAGCTGGCCCCTACACCCTGTAAATTATCTGAGGACTGGAAGTTCCCGCCTGCGCATCCAGTGGAACCGAGGTCATCCGACAGCCTAAGTAGCACTGAAGTGAGTACTGGTGAGATGCCTCTACATGCAGACAAACTTTCCAAGCCTTGGGTCACACTACAAATGATTTAGGAAACAATGGAGTCATATGAATTTCACATGCATCTGTTGGGACAAATGGCCCTGAAGCCTCCTTAAGTGTCATCGTATGCGTGTGGATCACTCACTGGCCCAACCGAAGGCTCTGAAGAAGAGATGTAGAAGCTGGATAGAAAAAAGGAAATGCCTTTTCTCATCTTTGCTTCTTTTCCCTTCTGCCTCCACCAAAGCTCCCCCCAAGTATCAGGGGATCGCCTTGGCCTTTGAGTGCATGCAAACTGCCCTCACCAGCAGCATCCTCTCCTCATGACTTCTGACCACCTGGGCTGATATTTCTGATCACCTGAAATGGGGCTCTTGTAAGGAACAAACACAAAGATACTTTCTAAAACATCGAGAGAAGTAGCTCTGGGCCATTGGTGCCCTCTGCACAAATGAGAGCGTCTCTCAGGCCAAACAGTGTGAGAACAGAGAGGACAAGACACGTGACACAGTTGAACATCTCTGCTAGCTCGTTTTCAGGGGCTAACACTGAAGCCATTTGTCATCTCTGACAGGCCCGAGGGTTTATATTTTAAGAGTCTGAATATTTTATCGACAATAGTCTGCTTTTTTTTTTTTTTTTAATCAGCCAAGCTGTTTTACAAACACATGCCCTTCAGAGACACGCAGTTACAAAACAATGTTTTTCTAACACGCCTCATGTGTGAAGGCTGAAGATGATGGAGACTTGGGAAACACATCGTGTTCTGTGGTCTAACACAGAGCCTAAGCCTGTTGCCTGCTGCAAGGCAGAGCTGGTGTTAAGGGTCCTGGGGGCTCAGCTTGGTGACGTTAGAGGCTGAGTGAGACGACCGAAAGCCTCAGTCAGTGATGCTCGCCGATGGACACACATCTCAGCAGTAACATGGCTCTAAACACAGTAGCGCTGTTACAAAGAGGCTTTGCTGAAGGCCAGCGGGGAGTAAGAAACACCTTACCAAATCTACAGTGATTATTTTCAATACGCAAAGAATGTAAGTTTTCTGGTTCATTTCTGAGGAGTTTTCTGGTTCATGTCTATGAGGTTTGCACCCCCAACATCCTATATAGTCTCTGTGGACCTGTTCTCCATTCTTATTTCTGCCCTTTCTCCTGGGCTGTTAGGTCAGGGTTGTGGACAAGACCAAGAAGGGTGTCTCACTCCTGTAGCAAAGCAGATATTGGAGGCTGATATGTGTTTGTGGGTGAGTGCACATGAGTGGGTGAGCATGGATGTGCTCAGGAGTGTGTGCACCAAATGAGAGTGTATAGGAGGAGGAGAGGTTTTGTCTGTCTGGGGGGAATGGTACTTGTCAGGATCTTTTGCAGAAACATCCCAGTAAAGCGTCAGGCTTGCTACCGGAGTGAGACACTACTTCTCTGTCCTTCATCTCCACACCTGCCTAGACACATTTCTGGCCCAAGAAAATTTTTTTATTCCACAAGGTCACGGGCACTAGGTGCTAGAATGATCAACATCCACTTCTTCCCTCAAAAAAGGTTATGGTTTTGTACCTGGAAGACAAGTGCTTGAAGGTTTGAAGATAGACAGTTCAGGAACACGCTGAGGTCTGTGGACGTCCCCAGCAACGATATTAAATTGCTTAAACCTATAAAGAAACAAAACAAACAAAAAGAGCATTAGCAACGCATTAGAATTTTCTTGCAGGTACTTGTGTACAGGTAACTTAGGGGAAAACATCAGAACGATAGTTCAGAGGCACTCCTTGCAGCCTGGCACTTGTTTTGAAAACAAAGGATTCATTCTAAGGCTAGATTTGTCACCTCTGCGGTCATCTGGTTCAGAGTTCTGTGATGTTGCCTCCCAGGAACCGCCTCTGCCACTTGTTGAAATGGAAAGAAATATTTGAAATAATAACTACACCTTGTAATTACACAGAACCCAGCTTCAGATGAGCTCACTGCATGATACAGACATGATCTCACTCTTCCTTGCCATTTCCATTAAAGAGGTAGTTTATTAATGTCCTTTAACTGATGGCGAACATCAAAGCTGCTGAGTGGTGTTCAGTGCCTTGCCCGGGGTTACAGACTCAGTACGGATGTGACAGGTAGAACCCAAGGTTGAGTGATGTGGGACTTGAGTCCTCCACCTGCACAGGCAGCACAGAGAGCAAATGAACAGTCTTTGCCCTTCCCACCTTTCTGGGTGCTGCTGGGTACCCAGCAGCGTTTAGAAGGCCCAGGAAGTCGCAGTGGCCCTGGCTGAGGCTTGGTCAGGGCTTGTCTGGAAGATTTTTCAGAAACATCACAGGCATTCACCTGCCAGGTATCAGCAGTAGGCTCTTGGAAGGCCACCCAGGGATGCCAATATGCATACCTCATCCTTCCTGGGACTCCTGGGGTTGGGCTGGGGGCAAAAGCAGGGTTTGGGTGACCACCTGGTTTTCTGGGGGAGCTAGAAGCTCAGGATGGGGCCCTCTGGGTTCCCACTAGTCAGCACCGCTGTTCATAACTCTGAAACTGGGCTGAGCGTTCACCTTTGTGTTGCTGGTTTAGTTGGAAGGGAGTATCTAGGGGAGGAGCTGGGATTTGGGACAGAGATAGAAGCAGAGGACAGGAGGGCAGGATGGGAGGGGAAGTGGGAGGCAGGGGCTATTAGTGCCCAGAATGGACCTATTTCAATAACTGTACGATCCTACCAAAGCCAGCTTTACCTCAAGGCCAAAGGAAGAGGACAACTTGTGAAGCTTTTATGCCTTTCTGAATTCATAGGTCTATTTACTTATGAAATATGGAGTGCTACCATGAGCCCTCACTATGTTGGGTGGACCAAGATGGATAAGCCGCCGTAGGCACTGGGGAGGCACATGGGGTAGGCCTGTGAGAAAGAGGCTGCTAGACTTTTGTGGGGTGTCCTGGTGGGCATATCTGGAAAGGCAGAAACAGGAGCACAGTCCCCATGGTCCCCTCTCAGCAGCCCTCAGTCAACGTCTCAGAGATTGGCCCAGAGTCTGTTGAATCTGTGCAAGTACAAGATTGATGCAGATTTCTCTCTCTCTCTCTCTCTCTCTTTTTTTTTTTTTTGGTTTGTTTTCGCTTTTTTTTTTTTTTTCCCCCAAAGGAGACACTTCAGGTTGATTTCCAGAAAGAATTATTGTCAAGCAGCAACCATACTCATCTGCTCAACAAACATGTGTGTTGGCACTGATTGCCTAGAGCAGTGGTTCCCAACCTTTCTGGCACCAGGGACCAGTTCTCCTATGAGAATCTAATGCCTGATGATCTGAGGTAGAGCTGAGGAGGCAGTGGTGCTAGTGCTGAGGAGCAACTGCAAATACAGATGAAGCTTCACTCGCTTGCCCACTGCTTACCTCTAGCTATGTGACCTACTTCCTAACAGGCCACGGACTGGTACCGGTCCACACCCCTAGGCTTGGGGACTCCTGGCCTGGAGGACACTTGCGTAAGCCCTGGAAAAGCCTCCTCTGGGGCATTTTTTGCCCTCTGCAGGAGCAGGTAAATTATGATATCAAAGAGTAAATTATATTCTACCACTATTAAGAAATCCTTATATCAGTACTGGCTGTGCCAGCCTCAAATGTACACTAAACACCCCAGGAAAGCAAGCTGCAGAAGTAGGGTTACATTTTATCTCCATGCTCCTCTCTGGGTCGTCCATGCTGCTCAGGCTGCTTGGCAGGGCTTTCTCAGACATGTCCACGATGGCGTGCAGGTCTGACTTCAGAATGTTGACCCTCGTGTTATTTTTCAGCACCATTCTCATGGTCTAAAGATAATGGAGAAGCATACTGCTTAATTATATCTCGTCATTTTATTTTTGCTTAATCTCCTGCTTCAAATTACCAGAATTTTTTTTTTTTTTTTTGTCATTGAGAAGAAAGAAAAGTGATTTGGGTATTACCCATTAAAATGGAATCCTCAGTCACAATTAAAATGTTTTAATTTCACACATTCTGGAACTGCTTTTCTGAAAACTGGCCTTTAGAATGCTTCACTCATAGGCAGATACGTTTAGGGCTCTGAGGACACTGTGGCTCTTTCTATGCCTGTTTCTTATTCTCTGCACTCAACAAGCCTAAATTGCTCTAGAGAGGAAAACAGTGGGTGATCAAGGGCCTGTGGAGAGAGTGTGGTCCCGAAGAAACTGTAGCCTTGGCTAGTTCTAGAAGGTGGCTGTGGGAATTCAGAAGCTGTATCTGTCCTCTCCTTTTGGGAGGCCTGGACAATGTGTTAACCTCTGGCAGCTGATTTCCCCAGCTGTCCAATGGGCTCAGTCAGGCCCCTGTATTCTTGGGGTCCATAAGGTGAACAGTGGGTCATCCATGCACCAGCCCCAAGAGTAAACATGAGAGCCACCTCCATTTTGCAAAGGAGAAACCTGAGGGCACTTGGGATGTTAAGTAAAAACTTTCCCAGTTGATGAGAGGTGTAAAGTAAGATGCAGAACAGGGGCTGGTTCTAGGGCCCAAGCTGGCCACTTGAGTTGGGTTGGGAGGAAGGTGCCACTGTGGGGCTATCACCAGTTGACCTGCTCAGATATGTGAACGTGCTAGAGATAGGACAGGCCATTAGCCCATAATGGTGGAACAACCCCAGGAACTCGGAGACCAGGGAGAGTTTTGTGCTGGAAGAATAAAGACTAAAGGGAAGGCTTGGCTGATCTCCCCCAGAGCTGGGACAGATTTGGAATGGAGTGACTGTCCCTAGCTGTCCTGACCTGGTGCTCATAGGATTTCAGGACAGATGCCTGAGTGGTGCATGTTCTGGCATTACATAACCTTTCCTCTGCCCTTCTCTACATTCCTCTAACACTGACGACATCATCAGCCCAGGAGAGGAAAGGTCTCTGGTGGCCTGGACACACCGTGTCCATAGCCATATGTCATGGGAAAGACCCTGTCTGTCCTAGGTGCTGCTGCAGTGCCCTTTAACCTCAGACACCTGCTGTCCTGCCGGCCCCTTGGTAGGGTCTCCCTCTGGAACTTTAAAACAGTGACTTACTCACTCTGTTTTCGCTCTTGCGCACAGAGAACTAGTGACTGGGGCCTCTCTGAGGAGGGAAGGGGAGAGCAGACTTCTCACTGAGTATCTGGAGCCCCCCGGGCCTGCCCAACCAGTGGTCAGCAAGGTCCTCTCATCTGCCCTTTGCCCTCCAGGTAGACAGAAGTGGTCTCGCTGCTCTGTGGGGATACTTGTTGCTTTCAGCATTCACTTCAAAATATTGCTTTGTTCTCTCACGTCTGGTTGGTGGAAACCTACCTTTGCCATGTTGGAAAGGTATGTCTTTCTTCTTAGTCTTTTGACAAACACAGTGACTTCTGTTAAGAACAAGACACATGGCCATTATCCATACTATAGTAGGATATTAGTAGGACAGTGGGAAAAACAAGGCAGGGACAGGAGGCACACACATGTGCCCAGGAGGGCACAGCTGTCCAGACTGTCTCCCGCACAGCGAGGCCTCCATGCAGTCTCATCTTCCCGCTGCTGTGCCCACTGGCCTTGTCCCTAATGGCTAGGAGGTTCCAGCAGGAGATACTCCCCATCACTGCCAGAAAAATTATGTAATTCCAGCATCTGACATGTCTGCTCAAGGGAGTTTAGAATTTTTGCCCTGAGGAACCCTGAGTTTCTCCAACATTCTCATGTCTATAGTGCTCTCCTCAGAATATAATCAAAGGAAAGGAAAGGATGAAAGGAAAAACACAAAGAGAGGAGGGCACTCTCCTTTTGAATGTATTCATTTATTTATATGACAAACATCTTTGAGAGAGGCTCGTGTGGTGAGTGCCCCATAAATGTTTGCTGATTGTTTGATGAATTGTTGGACAAAGGAAGGCAACCTCTACCCACAAGGGGCTCGCCCTCTAAGGATGGGTCACCAGGTGTGCAAATGACTCCCCAACAGCAAGTAAATGCTCCCTGGCAATGCAAGGGCTCAGGGAAGAGGATGATGGGTTTAGGGGAGGGAGACGCCTGTTTGGAGGAAGGTATCAGAGATGGCTTCACTTAGAAGGTGACATTCAATCTGGCTTGAATATGTAAATTAGGAGTTAGCAAAGGGAATGGGGGTGAGGGAGGCCATCTAGGTGCAGAAAATAGCAGGAATAAGAGTTTTTTGGGAGGATAACTGATATTGTTTTGCTGGGGAGCACCAATGAGAGTCTCTTGGGGGATGGAGAATGGGAATGGGGCCAGAGGCCAAGCAGTGAACGACTTTGCACAGAAAAAGAAGAAGAGTGGACCCTTCAGGCAGTGGAAGCCACAGAAGATTAATTGATCAAATCACCATTTTAGAATAATCATTGGGTATGGAGGGAAGTGCACTGAGGATGGAGACAGGATGCTCACCTAACTAGGAAGCTAACAGAAGTAGCCTAGAGAAGGGACTGAATGAAACTGGAAACTTGAACCAGGCAGGTGGTGAAGTGACCCCAGGAAAGCAGAAGTGGGGCTTCTCCTCCCCTTTCATGATAAGTCCCAGGTCCCACTTGCACTCTGCAGTGCCCCCTCCCTGCTTCCTTCTTGGCCAGCGCCCACATGGGCCCATGGGCCCAGCCTAGCCAGGTAAAAGTTTCCAAGAGGGTCAGGGTGCAGGGGTGGTGAGTGACATTAGTCAATATCTTATTCTGTGGGTTCTCTGAGAATCCAGCAAACAATGTGCAAAGAAAGCAGGACTTACAGAAGTATAGGAAGATAACTGGCAGGCCTTGGTAATGGGAGTGGACCCATGCTAGGACCCTGGTGGGGAGGGAATGCTGTAGAGAGCTTTAGGCAGTGATGGGAAAACATCACAAAGGTTATTTCTGGGGCCATAAAACATGGTACTCACATAGCAGGCCTGTGCGTTGTTTAACAAAAGCCGAGAGAGGCCCTGAGAAGACAGACAGCTTGGTGAAAGTCATTATTCAAAGACTACATCCTGGCAACCAGATAGAAAGAGCAAGTGTTCTAGAAAGTCAGCAGGGAGACTGAGACCACAAAAGTGTGAATGTCCTGGTGGCCCTAAAGGAGTGAGAAAGTTAAGGAATTTCTAAGGCGGAAGCAATATTCTTTGAAGCCTCCTGGGAGGCCATCGGAGAGCACAGAGAAGTGGGGGTGGGGGTGGTGTTGCAGCCAGATCCTTGGTCTGCTCTGGTCACCCTGCACCAGGGGCAGTGAGTGAGGGCTGCGAGCTGCCCTCAGGGAGCTGCCTGAAGAAGCAAGATGTGCAGCGGGCAACTGGAGGCCCTTCCTGACTCTGCAACAGTTCAGCACCTTTGCCACACCTCTAATCCCTTGGACCTGTCAAAAGTCCATGTTATTGTTCATAAGGCAGAACTGGCAGAAGGGTGTGGATGGATCAACGCAAGAACCCATCCTCAGTACTAAAGAAAAAGCCAAAAGTTCTGAGTAGGTCAGGCCTATAGATTGTATTTGGGCGTGAGGAGGAGTGAGCATTTCACTGCCAAGAGGTACCGCCCAGGCTGAAAGTCAGATTTCGCATCTGCTCTCACAGAATTTATTTTTTCCATTGACACCAACCTTTGAGTTTGGAGATCTGCAAAAGGGCTGGAAAACCTTCCAAAGCATTAAGCAGCCACAGCTTAAATTTCTTACTGAACAATCGGACAGATTTCAGGTATTGAATAGAAACATCTTCCAGAAAGTCATGAAGGAGGACATCCTCGATCCCCTACAACAAAAGTGTCAAGACATGTGACTACTGGCCAGCACATGCATCCTCTGGTGACAAGTGGCCCAAGGTCACGTGTGCCACAAACTCCGAGAAGAGGCCCCACCCAGTCTGAGGGGGCAGCCACCACACAGCCCTCACTACTGCTCACTGTCCAGGACATCAGTTGATATTGAGAGATGCTTCAAAATTTTAAAAAACACTGTATTGGCCAATACTAGATAGATCCAACCAAAATGTTTAAGGGCTGAACCCAAGCCCTGGTTTCCACCTTTGTGTTAAAAAGTTAGAAGCACTAGATTGTCTCCTAAAAAGTAGCAAATAAAAGGTAAAGGTTCATGACCAGCTTAAAGTGAACACACTTTTGCTACTGACACTGTAGTGAAAATATAACTGACCCCCAAATTATAATAATCACTCTAGAGATAGAGTTTAAAAACAAACAAACAAACAAAAACAAACAACCCTGGCAGTTATATGTTATTACAAAACAATTATTCCAATTACTCATTTAAAAAAGTCTTCTTTTGTTGAAATTACCAGAGAAGGAACTTTGACTCAGTTTGGGGTTCCCTAATCACTGGAATCAGAGGTCACCATGTGTATTGGCTTTTTCTTTACATGAAACAACTCACTGAACTCACAAAGAAAAACAGTTTAAGGGAGAGATCCGAAGGCTTGTGGTTCATCAACCCCACCATTTGCCCCTCAGGGGCCCTGAACTCCACGGACCTGCCCAGAGAAAGGGCTGTGTTTCTAGCCTCAGCATTTGGTGTCAGTTTCTGGGAAGGTACAAAGCAGCGACTCAAACAAACGTCTTCCTACCTTGTACATCTGTACATCGTAGCATTTGAAGAGCTGGCACACATCAGGCAGTGACATAAGCATCACTGTCTCCCGCTGCAGAGATTTCCAGAAGGAAGTAAGCAAATATTCCACCTGTGGTAAGGAATGGAACACATCTCCCATAACTCACTGTGTGCCTGGTGAGACTTAATCAGTTCCAAATGATAAAAGGAATGGATTTCAGACCAGCAAATGCAAAGCTCAGTCTATTAGCTTTTCCATTCCGATGGGATCATGCATTTTCACGACGAAGTTTTCTGGAGTAAAGTTGTTTTAACCACAAGGGGGCTCCTGATGATTATACTAGTATGAGAAGATAGCCAGAGGGGCCAGTATCAGAGTTTAGAATGAGTGTTCTTAATTATTTTTCAGCTCTGTAGGAGGGGTAATGGTATGTAATCAAAGAGGCTTCCTCCTTTTCCTCCTTGACACCTAAAAATTGTGCCAGCAAAAGGGGCCTAATGTCGTTTTATGCAAGAGCCTTCTTTAAAGACTGATGTTGACAACTTTTGTTAAGGAACAAAATGGCAGTTTTCTTCTTTTTCTTTATTTCCCCCAATGTTGACTTTTCAGATTCTGTGACTAAACCAGGGGGCCAGTCCTGAGTTGCCAGCTAACAAAGACTCTTGATTGTTGGGGATTTCTGCAGGCTCAAGTATTCCAAGGCATTGTGACCCTGACACTAGGACCTTCCAGTGACTTCAGGCAAGGTGTTGTCCCCTCATGAAGGCTGTCAAAGAAGTGAGGGCCAATTCTTGAGTTACCTAATGATGAACCCCTAATTTGAAACCCTGTTAGCAGGGGCATGAATTCTACAGGAGACATCTCCAAAGAGACTCATAGCTATTTGTCAATAAATATAATAGTGGGATGAGCAGGATACATTAATGCTTTTCCTCTTGGCTGTGATAACTTTGGAGTGTGACCTTTTGGGGTTGGTGGATGTGAATGAGGCAATGGCTGTGGGCTCACCTCTGCTAACTCCCTCAACACCCATGTCCAAAGCCATGTGAACCATGTGTCCCAGTGCGTCTGCTTCTGAAATATTTCTCTAATTTGCCCCTTTCTCTCTGATGTCATTGTCACCATTTCAGATTTGACAACCTTCATCACTTCTCACCTTGACTATGATAAAACCTCCTTACTACACTCTCTGCTCCAATATAGCAATCTGTGTCACCACTCCTACACTGACTTAATAAATCAGAATTCCTTGCCAGCCCATTTTCCCTCTTCCCCTCTGGCTTCTCCATTAGAGATGATAAAGTCTAGTCACAGTGACCTTTTTGTCACATGACTGTGAACATCTTGCTGCCTTTGCCTGCACCATTGGCTCTGTCTGGAGCCTCTTTCCTACCCCATTTTAAGTCTGTCAAGTCTCTGCTTTTCCATTGAAGTCGGAAGCAACATAGCCTCATCTTGGAAGCAGCCCCCAGCCATGTCCGTCACTCTTCCTCTGAGTACCTATAACAGTGTAATAGTACTGCTATTCTAGAACTTGCCATATTATATCATGTTTATTGGCTTATATTGCTTTTTTTGGTACTAGGATATCAGTTTCTCAAGCTTATGGAGAATGCCTTCCAAGTTCGAGAAATGGTGCTGGTCACAGGGTAAGAATGAAGTCGATGTTGATGTGTGACTAAGGGAAAGAAGGAATATAATATAAGTCCAATGTGGATGAATATTTGTAGCATTGCATCACTGGGACGGGAGCCACTCTGAAGACATCTTGGTTTCTCCCTCTCTGTTAGGCTTTACATTGAGTAGGTAATAAAGGTACCCATGCTGAATGAACACATCACTCTAAGTTGAAGTACTTAGAAGACTAAAGCATCAGAAAAGTTTTCATTTCAAAGTGCACTTGCTTTCCTGCATTTCAATTTTCTATTGTCAAGGATAAGATTGGTTAAAACATTTATTTTTGTTTTCAATAGCCAGTTCTAGAATAAAATTCAGTCCTTACAGTAGCCACATCAAATCACCCTGCTTCAAAGTCTTGCTTCTTTTTTAGTTAGCATGTCTCAACAAAAATGGCTGTTTAGTATTATTTGAAATTCCAGGGTGAATATTATTACCAATACTTTATTCAAAATCAGCTGGAATTAAGATCTAAAAAAAGCAGCTGGATTATACTGAAAGCATAAAGTTAGACATATTAGCACCTTGGAAAATTTCCAAGTGATTAAACTGAATAGAAACGTCACCTTTAAGAACTTATTAACTATAAAAAAAAAGTGAATTGTAAGCCCTTTCGTACGATGAATTAGACACTGGACATCCCTGCAGGGGTCTTTTCAAGTAAAATGGTTAGTAATGAGTCATAAAGGCCTGCATTTTATAGATAAAACCCTACCCTCTCAAGTTCTTGGTTCCTCACGTTCTGTAAAATGTCTTGACAATAGTTGCAGTATTCGTCAGCAAGAAAGACCATCTAGGAAAAAGATGGAAAATTATTTCCATTTGTTGGCCACTCTAAGAAGGAGCTGCTCAAGGCCTCTCTGAAGAAGCCTTGGAGGCTGATTGTATTGCAATCCCAATGGGATAGTAGCTGCATTTTCCCTCATGTGGTATACTGCGAAACTCCGTAACCTAAAATTGATGTGGCTTCGATTTCAGTGTCATAAGTCCAGGTCTGTACCACCTAATGTAAAAGCCACCAAGCTTTGACATCTTTCTCCCTCAACCCCAATTCTCCCTCCACATTCCCCAGTCCCTGTTTCTAGCCAATACACATCTCTATTTCCTTGTCTATCCCAGAAAGCTCTTGCTCTTGGTCCCAGGTGAAGCTTTTCCGTAGTATAACAGAAGATCTGAGTTTTCTGATTGTCACCAAGCACAGGAGGAAATGTTGGTCCTTGCGGGTCTGGGAGAAAGCAAATGTTACCCCATGTAGTACAACTATGGTCACAGGTGAAATAAGAAGACACTGACTGCCCGAGGCATCAAAGACATGAGAGGTTAGTCTCGCCCATGCATGCAAGCCTACCATGTCATAGGGGTGCTTCCTTGCCAGTTCCTGCTCCCAGAATGGACATCTCCTGAATTCAGACACAACTGGTCCAGCTGGGTCTATCTTTATTGGTGAATGATTTTCACTCTAGAAACCATTGACACGATGGATTATTTCTTTAAAATAAAATACATTGTCTCACACCTAAACCATGTAATAATCATATCGCTACTGTAGGTTAATGTTCTATGCAATCTTTTATTCACACCTATGGATGCATAATTGAATTCCAGCAACTTTCCTCCCTTATTTCATTCCAAATGATACTTACTTCCCTCTAGAATTCTATTAGAACTTAATATATTACCCAAACATATCACTCATGTGGTCACGGATTATAAGTGCTGCACAGTAATGTATTCATAGATATTTTATTTTATTATTCATAGATATTTTATTATTCATACATAATAAAAATATTATCTATGAATAATTTTTCTACAATGCCTCGTCCATATAATTGTTCTTCTATATCTTCCCTGGTTCATTATGTCTGTATTATAAAAATGGCTAGTTGAATCAGCAATTTCAGGCCCTAACTAACAAGAAAAATGACAGGCAAAAATTTTTCTTTAAAAGAACAATTTACAGAATGTAAAACATTTCTATCAAAGAGAAAAAAGGGTAACATGGCAGAAAAATTCAACATTCCTTCCTGTGTCATCCATGCTGCTGTTCCCTCTGAGCAAGGGAAGGCATTATTTCCCCTTATCTGAATAAAGGACATCAATTTTGTTTTAAATAATTTCTTCAGGATTGTCCTGGACTACTTTTTCCTTTTGATAATATTTTTAATTTTTCAATTATAGTTGGAATATCATGTTATATTAGTTACAAGTGTACAGCATGGTGATTAGAGATCTTTATAACTCACAAAGTCATCACCCCACTAAATCTAGTACTCCTCTGATCCCATACATATTTATAACAATATAATTGACTATATTCCTTATGCTATACTTAATATCTTCATGGATATTTTGTAACTACCCATTTGCATTCTTAACTCTTTTGCCCTTTTTCACTGATTACCTCTCTTCAGCCCTCCTCCCATCTGGTAACCCTCAAAATATTCTCTGTATCTATAAGTTTGTTTCCATTTTATTGTTGCTGTTGTTTTGTTCTTTAGATTCCACATGTATGTGAAATCATATTACATTTGTTTTCCTCTGACTTACTCCATTCAGCACAATACCCTCTACATCCACCATGCAATATCTTTTTTCATCCTTTACTTTTAGTCTGTGTGTGTCTTGTGATCACAAGTGGGTCTCTTGTAGACAGCGTATGTAAGGTCTTGTTTTCTTATCCATTCAGCCACCCTATCTTTTGACTGGAGAAATTAATTCTTTTGCATTTGAAGTACTTGTTGATAGATATGTAGTTATCACCATTCTTTATTTATATTTTTAATACACATTTTTCTTCTTCTTCTGAAAGAAGCCCCTCCAACATTTCCTGTAATACTGGCTTGGTGGTGATAAACTCCTTTAGCTTTTTCTTCTCTGGGAAGCTCTTTATCTGTCCTTCAACTCTAAGTGATAACTTTGCTGGATAAAGTAATCTTGGTTGTAGACCCTGGCTTTTCATCACTTTGAATATTTTGTGTCAAGCCCTTCTGACCTGCAAAATTTCTTTTGAGAAATCAGCTGCCAGTCTTATGGGAGTTCCCTTATAGATAACTGCTTTTGCTCTTGCTGCTTTTAAGATTCTCTCTTTGTATTTAAACTTTGGCATTTTAATTATAATGTGTCTTGGTGTAGGCCTCTTAGGGTTCATCTTGTTTGGGACTCTTTGAGCTTTCTGAGGTTATACATCTATTTCCTTCACCAGATAAGGGAAGTTTTCTATCATTATTTCTTCAAATACAAATAGATTTTAACTTTCTGCTCTCTCTCTTCTCCTTCTGGTACCCTTATGATGCCAATGTTGTTACACTTGATGTTGTCCTTGAGGCCCCTTAAACTACCCTCATGTTTTTGGATTCTCTTTTCTTGTTGCTGTTCTGATGGGGTGTCCTCTGCTTCCCCATTCCCTATATTGCTAGTTCAATCTTCTGCTTCATCCATTCTGTAGATTCCCTCTAATATACTCTTCATCTCAGATATTGTAGTCTTCATTTCTGACTGGTTCTCTTTTATTATTTCTACCTCCATTTTCTGTTTTTTTTTTAATCTCTTTGTTAAATTTTTCACTGAGTTCATCTACTCTTTCCATAAGTTCATGGAGAATTCTTATAACCAGTGAACTTTGCATCTGTTAGATTGCTTGACTCCACATTGATTAGATCTATTTCTGGAGTTCTGTTCTGTTCTTTCAATGTGGGATATGCTTCTTTGTCTCCCCATTTTGGTTTGCCTTTCTGTGTCTGTTTCTACGTACGAGGTAAAGCTCCTAAATCTCCTGGTCTTAATGGCATGGCTTTGTGTAGTAGGTCCTGTGGGGCCCAGTGGCACAGTCCTGAGAGAGGTGCAGCTACAGGCCAAGTTTAGCCCCAGCCTGTGCCCCTCTGAGGCCACCTGGTGAGAGTTAGCAAGCAATCTACAGATGCTGTGCTTATAGTTGTCTCAAGAGGCCACACCAAAAACTGAGGCTGGCTGCCGCTACTGTGGGGCTTGGAGCTATTCGGCAAGGAGCACACGGCATGCCAAGCACACCACTGGATGTGGCATGGGTGGCCAAAAGTTGGGAGAGGCAGAGTTTAAGGGAATCTTCTGGGCAGACTGACCTCTATTATCTAGTTTGATGACGTCTCAGCTTTGGAGGCACGTGCATCCCCATGCTGGGAGCGAGGAGTGCTTAACCAAGGATTAATGGATACCACCAGCACTTAGGCCCACAAGAAAGCCTCTCCTCCGGTCCTCACTCCGAAGCCCCACAACTCAGTGTACCCCTATATGTACCCCGCATGTACCTCCCGAGCAGCTGCCCCAGCGCTGGAGCTCAAGCAAGCTAGTTTGTCACTGTGAGAATCCAGTTACAGTTGCAGTCCTTTTAAGAGAAATGCCCGCAGCTGCCTAGCCTTGCTCTCTCTCAGCCATGCTGGTCCCACAGCCTTTAGCTCCGCCCCCTCCTACAGGTCCAGGGTGATTTCTTATTTCTCTCCCTAGTCCTAGGGCTTCTGCTCAGTCAGACCTCAGGTGACTCTGCTTGCTGTTTGTTCCATGGTTTCGTCACAAGGACTGGTGCTCCTAAGAGAATCTGATGTCTGATGATCTGAGGTGGAGCTAAGGCGGTGATGCTAGCGCTGGGGAGTGGCTGCAAATACAGATGAAGCCTTTCTCGCTTGCCCACTGCTCACCTCCTGCTGTGTGGCCCAGTTCCTAACAGGCCACGGACAAATACTGGTGTGTGGCCTGGGAATTGGGGACTGCTGCTCTACACTATCTTGACCAGTCCTCTGTTGTACTTCTTTTGAATAATTCCCATTTCAGTAGAGTAGGACAAAATCATTTCTATGAGTTGGATTGAGCTGCAACAGCCTGCATGTTGAACTGCGACCTGCATGAGGTTCTTTTCTCCATTCTCTCTCTCCAATTTTACAGCTCGCTATGTGAAAGTACAGTTCTAAGGTCAGTGTTTTATCCTTACCTTTCTCAATTCTTATTTATTAGAGTCTTACTGGGCTACTCACTTATACCTTAGTAGATATTTTATGTGGGTTTGCAGTATATTCCTATCTACAAGCCACCTGAGGGCAGAGAGGCTCCTCAGCCACTGGCACCTGCCCTTAGGGTGGTGCTCAGCTGCCATCCCACACAGCATTATATATACTCAAGACAGGCAGCACTGGCTTCCTCCTTCTATGATGCTCCCTTATTATCAGCCAATATCATTGAGGACACAGAGATTGAGAGAATTTAGGAATTATGTTTAATAGTCTTCTCAGTGTCCTAGAATCTGTACTTCTTAACTCTTTTGTGTGGTCCTGAACTCCTCTGAGGATCTGAGGAAAGCAAATGACCCTCTCCCTGAAAAAAGGTACATTATGCACTAAGTATTGTGAAATTAAAACTCCCAATAACAAGTTTTAACAAGTCAAAAGTCCCCTTATTAATATTATTTTCAGAATAAAGTTGGGAGATAAGATGTCTAAACAAACAGATGAAGTAGTGGCACTGACAGGTGACAGCTCAAAAGGTGTTTCCATTGGGTGGTTCCATTTGGTTTTTATTGTTTCCACTGGGGGCTGTTTAATGCTCATTCCTACCATGTCAGGGCACTGGCTTCATTCAGAGTTGTCTGATGGATAATACTTCTAGTGTGTGGGTGTGGGTGATATTTAGGCAGGCCATCAGAAAAGATGGGCTATTTATTTCATGGAGTTCACTGCCTCTCATCAGTGCTTCTATTTGAGAATAATTGAATAATCTTCAATTTCAACTCTGGACTAGCCTCTCTTACCTACCACATCCTACCATAAGTGAGTCCAGTTTCTCCATAGCACACCCTGACCTCTTGTATTCATGAATGATCTCCTGACTGTTAGTGATAAAAGCCAACATTTCTCAAGTGTGGTTCTGAAACCATCTATGCCATAGTCCCTGGGGGCACTTGGGGTTCATCTCCTGAGGGCCTTAGTAAATCAGATGAGGCCAGAAATCTCTTACTGTAACCAGCTTCCCAAGTGAGCCTTATGCACACTTAAGCTGAGAACTCCAGCTCTAGGCAGGCTGTTTTTGGTCCAAATCTCTACATTTCAACATGGCAAACACATCACAGTTTAGAAGAAATTATCTGAAAATGTAATAATTTAAGGAATTATTGCAAGGGGAATGTAAGAGCAAGCTGTTTCAAAATAAAATAATACAAAGCAAATTCATGAGTTTCTAAAGTCAATGCTCTCAGAATGTTCCTGTGAAAAGAAATTATCTTTCAGGAAAAAGTTTTTTAAAAATCATGAATCGGCATCTTTTCTTCACAATATAAATCATCAGAAATCTAAAGTATGTATGGAACTACTTGAGTTTGAATCTCTACAGATAAGTCACTCAGCAAAATGGCAAAGAAAAAATGAGAAATTCAATTTAGATTTTCCAGGTATATTAAATGCAGTTTGGGATTTATCAACAGACCCAAGAAATAGCATTGGAATTATTATCTTCTATTCATTCCACCAACCTTCACTGAGCACATACTATGTATCAAACCCTGGAGATACGATGGGGGAGACTCCTGCCACGGCCCACTCAGCCAGGCACCGTCTGCCTCCCCTGAGTTATTCTCTTAGTTCTCCTCGATGCCTTTTGTTTTTCTTGCATCCTTGAAGACACTGTTCTCAGAATTACTGCCCCCGGAAGCAAATGTATCCTGTCATTCCCTTTCTGAAGATGCCTCAATTGCTTCTTCCTCCAGTCTTTGGGTGAAATTCAAATTCCTCAGCCTGGCATTGTCAAGATGACCACCATCTGGTCCTCACTCAGAGTACACTGTCATCCTCACATCTGGCTCCCTGCTGTCCGCACACCTTCAAGCACAAATGTAAGCTGCACCCTCAAGATGAATGTCTCCTAAAAGAGGATCCTAGTGATCCCTTAAGAACCAGCTTGAGGGCAGTGGAGCAGGCAGGATAATAGCCCCCAAAGATGTCCACATCCTAAACCTCGGAACCCTCCTTGGCCAAGGGGACTTTGCAGATATGATTAAGGTTAAGAATCTTGAAATGGGGAGACTATCCTGTATCATCCAGGTGGTACCAACGTAAAGCAAAGGACCTTTCTCAGGTGCAGAGAACCAGAGAGATGGCAACCTGAGAAGGATTCAGCTTGCCTTTTCTGGTTTTGAAGACTGAGGAAGGGGCCACAAGCCAAGGAACAAGGAAGCTTCCAAAAGCTGGAAAAAGAAGGAACAGTTTCCTGCCTAGATCTCTCCTGAAGAAACGCAGCCCTGCCAACCCTTTGATCTTAGCCTGTTGAGAACTGTGTTGGACTTGTGACCTGTAGAACTGTAAGATAATAAGTTTGTGCTGTTTTAAGCCACTCAATTTGCGCTAATTTGTTATAGCAGCAATAGGAAATGAACACAGCCTACCTTTTCTGTAAACACTCACCATAATTTTTATCCCTCCCAAACCCCCCACAGCCTGCATTGCCCATTCAACAGTACATCAGTTGTTCCATTACTCTCTTAGCTTCCAAACTATGAAACTGTATTCCATTCAAGTATAGGAAGTATGATTTTTTTGTTTGTGTTTTTAGTTTTCTCTCGTAGTACATTCAGTCCTTAAGTATGTTGGTCACAAAACAGGTTTTTAAAAGGATGTTCATTCAGTGACACTTGTCAATAAGACAACATCAAAGTGCTGTCATGTCATCTTGGCCAGTTAAAATAAAATTTAACTCACGATATCATACCTGGTAATAGTTCTGGTATCCTAATTCAAAGAGCTATAACTGTAATATAGAGACATTTTCACACAAATTTATGGCTCACAACTATACATCCTTTTTCATTACAGAGAAAGAAACCCATTAAACAGCTGACATGCAGCCACACAGTGTGCTCCTGGAAGACCTCATCTGTCCCAACACAGTGTATGGCATGCGGTGGACACTCAACAATCCTGATCAAGTGGATGAGTGGTTAGAACTACACGTAATAAGGACATCACACACAGGGAAATGTTGCACTTAATTAAGCAATTATTGAATATTCCAAGGTCTATTATAGTAAATCTATTTTATTCAACACTCACTGTTCCTTCTTGTTGGGTAATGCTGTCATAATTAGTAGATTTTTCAAAGGCAACGACATCTTCACTGTGACAGAACAGATAGAGAAATCTTTTTAGTAAGACACCTGTTTCTGAGCACAAGAATCAAATTTGTTTTGCTGTAAGATTATTTGCATGGGGTATAACTTTTATTTTAAAAACCTCCTTCAAGTTTCTGTACACAACCAGTGATCATCTTGCTCGTCATTAAAAAAAAAATCATTTTCTGTAACTGAAAGAACCACATATTTATTTTTAAAACGTGTATCCCCTTCAGGGCAAAGATATGATGTCATCATGTGTAGAACTCCTGTGAAAAGAGAAATATCATCATGGACATGAGGTCTTATCCTTTCTGATTTGAGTCTTTTAAATTGATCAATTTAGAAATGATAATATCCTGAGTCGATGGCTATAACATTTTCACAGAACAAAAACCTAAGATTTAATAAGATGTAAGTTTCATTCTGCCATGCCTCTTGAATTCATATTTTATACTGGAGACAAGTATGCGCCATGGAGAACAGACTTGTGGCGTGGTGCATCTTCCCTTTAATTATAAGCCTTAGAGACACTGGGAGCACTGACACCCCTGCTTTGCATGGGCAATGAGCATTCTACAGATGGCAGAGGTTTTGGCATCCCCTCCACAGTTTTCCTGAGAACTGTGGCTGCTCTGTCCACTCTAACGCATGTCTTCACACCTGAGTGTTCCAACTCTACCTAAACACACACAGAAAAGAAGAAGGCAGCAGACAAACACTCTGCTTCTGGAAACAAGGTCTTTGAGGCAGAAATGGCCTGGGAGTGGACAGGAGCTGGATGAGAGGTGGAGGAAATGGCTTTCACCCCACACAAGAAGGATCCACCTCCCCTTCCAGCCTCTCCAAAGCCCCAGAAGCTCCCCCTGGAAGGTTTGTGCCACTCCATTCTCCACCCCAAGTTATGGAAAGCTGGGCAGAAGGCTTGATACCCACCGAATCAATGTCTCCATGTAACACATTTCAGAACAGAGCAGAGGGATTCAGAATCTGAATACAAACCTTTTAAAAAGCCACCCTTTTTATCTTTTAAGAAGAGTTGCTGTCGCAATAGGAATTGAACTTGGGACTATGAAATGGCCAGAAAGTTTCAGGAAATGGGATATGTTCAACACACACACACACACACACACACACACACACACACACACACTCACACACACTTGACCCTTGAGCAATGCCTGGGTGGGGTGGTAGGTGGTGTAGTGGTGTTAGAAGAGCTGATGGCCCTCATAGTAGAAATCATGTATAATTTTAGTTGGTCCTTCATATATCTCTGGCCAGCTAGGCTGAATGAATGCTGCAGGCACTGGCTCTGCTTTAACCTTGAGACTGTGCAGACAGGTGCTCAACCGACAGTGTGCCCTTCCCTACACTGGGGTCCACCCCTAAGAAGAGGGGCGGTGAAGGTGAGGAGGCCAAGGCAACATCCGAGGTGACATTTTCAGCTCTTGGAGTGCTATACACGATGGCCTTGTGCTCTGGGGTCACTGCTTCTGTATCATTTCCTGTGTGTAGTTCTGATTCAGCCCTTGGAGACATTTATTAGGTTATGATCAAATGCATAGTCATTGCTAAAATATGGCTCTAATAAAACCACACCAAACATCTAGAGCTGGCCTTGCTGTGAAAGAAGGCTTTCATTTCACTGTTTTCTGAGACCTGAGGTGCTTTAACTGTGCCAGATCATGATGACAGAGAAAAAGGTGCATGGTGCAGGAGAGACCTGAGGCAAATTGACCCAGTAGGTCACTTGGGTTCCTTGTGAGCTGTCGTCCCCTCAGCTCCTGTTAGGATTCAACTACTAGGGAGAGAGAAGGAGGTCAGCAGATTCCAGAAAGGGCCAGGGGGATGGAGGAAGAGTAAGCAGAGACAGAGACCTGGGGAAAAAGGAAGACTAAGAACAGAACAGGCTTCCTTGTCTAGTTCTGCCACTAACGTGCTATGTAGCATTAAGCATGCCACTTGAGCCTTGAGAGGCTCAATTTTCCACCTCTATAAAGGGAGGGGATGGGATTTGGTGACTCCTAAGACTTTTTCCAGCTCCCACAGCCTATAACTTTGTGAACATGTGGCCTCAGAGCTCTGCAGGTCTCATGTGATGGTTGGAAGATTCTTTCTGGGCCTCGTGAAGGGAGTGTGGAAGAAGGTCTCTACTGTGGTCCTGCAAATTGTCCACTCACTGCAGTGCAGACACAGCATGATAAACATTTACTTTAGTTTTATGATCAATTTGGCTAAAAAAGGGCCCAGAGTAAAGAAGACTGAGACGTGATTATGTGGCACACAACTCATCTTTTTTCTTTCCATAAAATCTTTCAAATATAGCGTTAACTTAATATGCTTTTGGCATTTATCTTTCTTTTTGTCTAACTGCAATTTGCATTCACATTCTCAGGTTTTGACATCATTTGTCATTAATCCAGACTTTCATTTACATCATTTTGGCATCGTAATTTTCCCTCTCAAATCACTCCAATAGCAGTGAAACAACTTGAAGCAATTACAAAGGTAAGAGGATAAAAATGTAATAAAATCTAATTTATGTATCATGCTCATTGAGTATCAGGGTGCAGGACAAAGGTGCTTGGTCCTTCAGCCATTTAAGGCCTAATTTCAATTCTTACTCAAAGTACACGAATTAATTGTTTTGGTTTTGATTAGGGGAAGATACCCTTCATTTAATCAATATTTTTATATTCAAAGTTAAAATAGTAACCATAGGCATTCATATAGGCCCATGTGTCATTAGGATTGCAAAAAGCTATATTTAATATCATTTTGATTATACTAATAATACTTATCACTAAAATATGCTAAGCACTTACTCATCACTAATTGCTCTTCTGATATTACCTCAATTCTCAAACCAATCCATTAGATGGGTAGATAGTAAATCATTATTATCCCCATTTGGCACATAGAAAAAGAAAAACAGAATTCATACAGCTGGAAATCCAGCTCTGATTTCAGGGCCTCACCCCTAGTACCCATTCTAATCTGTCATATTGGATATACAGATGTGCAAATAAAAAATAATGTACACAAGAGGGACCAAATAAGACAAAGTTTTAAAACTTAAAACGAAAAAGAACAACTTATTTTTAAATCTGGTTTGCTGGGTGTTGTGGATTTGTCATTTTCTGCAGTGAGGGTGGGTGTTTTATACTGTTTAACTGTGTCCTGGTCCATTCAATTTTATAACTTAAATTGCAGAATGATGACGTAGGGGTACACCTTGGGAAGTGCTGAAAGTCTAACTCATTCAAGTTCACCTCCTCAAGGCAAAACTCAGTAGCCAAGTTGCTCTGGGAGACAGAAAATAGGTTGTGCTGTCAGGTTGTGTTGTGGTGGCTATCTCTGGGCTGGAGATGGGCAAGGGGCGGGGTTGCTTTGGACAAATAGGAGCGTTCCCGTTGTGGGGAGCTTAGGAGTGTTACCTGCTTTCGAAACCTTTCCCAAGCAAGGGTGCAGTCTAGGTTGTAATTCTCCACATGTATGTATTTTGGGCTGCTAGGAAACAACCAGGTAATACATATCTTTTTGACCTTAATGAGTTCTAACCAGCCTTGTAAACCATAGTGAGGACAGCAGGTTGCAACTTGGACACCTGATTAGTATACGAGGGTCAGGTCCCATGGGGCTTGGCAGAGCCCTTGCAGGAGGTCCTGGCCCCAGGAAGCTTCCGTGCCAGCCTGGTGCCATGGCTGCACAAACAGAAGGAGAAGAAGCCCTTCTTGGGGCTGGAAAGAGCCTCTGAGGAACCACTGGTGTTCTCTTTGCCATTGCTGGGTGTCCAGGCAGACCCCCCACCTCACCCCCGTGCCCTCGCCCTCCTCTAGCACTCTGCGGTCTTAAAGATGAACCTTTCTGTTGTCCAAACGACTAGCCAGCTGTGGACTCGCAGCCCTTGATTCGCAGGGTCTCGCTGAGACCCAGGCAGCCCCCTGAGCTCAGGAGCTGGCAAAAGAACAAAGGAATGGAAGAACAAAGGCAGAATGTTGAAGGCACAATTTTAGAAACTTTTTAAAGTCCTTTAATGTGCTAAGTTGGAAAAGCTGTGTGTGTGTGTGTGTGTGTGTGTGTGTGTGTGTGTGTGTTGGGGATGGAATGAGGGCATATATTCTATATATCCTGAGAGAAACACGAGACTGTACAATTAATTTCAAAATTTACATTAGATAGATTGGGATTCATCATTTGGAAAATGACCAAGTTTTCCTTGAAACTTATTAAGCAGGGATTTTGCCTAAGGTATAAAAGAAAAGTACATTAAGCAGAACTGTTTCTCTAGAAGTTACACACACACACACACACACACACACACACACACACACACATACACACATTCCTTGCTCCCCTTTCTCCCCAGACAGTAATAAAGCACTTTCTACTTTGGCCTCAATTCTTCAGTAAGTTTCTAGGTCAGCAGTTATACCCGGGCCCAAGTCCCAATGTGGCTGCCAGCTAAACAAGACTGGAATCTGGGTAGGTCTGGCTCCTGTGAAGTGGGGTAACCCTGGAGCCGGGAGCAGGGAGGCAAACGTTCTGCGTTTTGTGAAGGGCTCCTTTTTATATGGCACAAACTATACATATATAGTAATTTTTCTTTTTTAAAAAAAAATAAAAAGACTCGAGCTTTTCATTTGTTTTAAAAACCAAGCCTTTATCTCTCCTTGGTTTAGGGCAGATGCTTTCTTGGCAGTTTTTAGTGAGAGTCACCCCCCACCCCCAACCCCAGTAAGAAAGAAGGCTGTTGACAGCAGGACTCCTGATCTGCTCTGTGGCCACTTATTCAGGTGTCCATTTAAGGGTCTCATCAGCACCTTGGTCCTTAGTTCAGGACCATGGGGGTTGAGGTGGGTGTGTCAGATGGTGTTAGAGACCTGGGCACTGAATTTCTCTACGAATGGGCTTAAGAGGTGGTGGTATGGAGGAAATAGCATTTAGCTTGAGACGACATTTATTTTAGTTTGAGTATATGCTCCTTTGCAGTGCCTGGTGGTAAGGACACAAAGCCCCCCAAAGTTCCCCAAAGCCACCCCTTTGCTACCAACCCTGGATCTCAGCCAGGTCTCTCTATGCTGATGCTCTTAGTGGTGTTTCCATATCTTTCCTTAAAAGGTCCAGAAAAAAAAGACAAACAAGATGCCTTTGAACAGCCTCATTGACTCAGAGGGCTGTTCTTGGCAAACCGATATTCTACTCCGAGCTACTCCTAGCAAGGCACACTATTTAACAACAACAAACAACAACAATTCAGATTTTTATCTTCCCTTAAGCAAGTATTAGTAGGAAAATTTTGATAAATTAGGCCTCAGTTGCTGCATACAGAGAGAAATGCCTGCTTCCATGAAGCATTCAATTTCGGGGAACCATGCAAAGACTCATCTGTGGTTTCCCGGGGGTTCCCCTCTGGGTTTTCAACACTCTCAGAGATCATCCTCTTCCCCAACTGTAAGAATGGGCCCTGAGCAGACACAGCTGCCAGTAGTTGGGGTTGAAGACTTCCAGGTATGTGGGGGACTGGCGCTAAGGAACTCTGCTCACTCAGTCAAGGTGATGGGGACAATGCATGTGTCTCCAGAGGAAGAACAATGGGCTGTCATTTCAGCTTCCACACTGACAAAAGTGCAGGACAGTGCTTTGAAACGAAGGAAAAACGGAACTGTAAGTGTGACAATAGGGACTGGATGTGAGCAGAGGAAACAGAGGGCTCTGGGGACGCGGTGCTAAGAACAGGCAGGAATGACTGTGGGGATGCATCCTGGGACCTGTCAGCCGGTTTCTTCTGGGACTGTAGAATGAGGCTTGATTTATTGTTTGTAACTGAGATTTTTTTTATCAAGGTAATTGTAGATTTACATACTGTCGCAAGAAATAATTCAGAGTTCCCTTTTATACTCTGCTCAATTTCCCACAATAGTAACATTTTTTGCAAGAAAGTAGTACAATATCACAACCTGGAGACTGACATTTATATAATTAATTGATCTTACTTAAATTTCCCAAGTTTTACTTAAACTCGTTTATGTGTGTGTGTGTGTGTGTGTGTGTGTGTGTGTGTGTGTGTGTGTATTTAATTCTATACAATTTTATCCCCTATGGAGATTTGCATATTCACCACCATAGACAAAATACAGAACATTTTTCTTATCACAAGGACCCCTCATGTTTTCCCTGTACAACCACATCCGTCTCTTGCTTCCCGCCTCTCCGCCCCCGCCATAAAACCCCTGGCAATCACTAATCTGTCCTCCACTTCAAAAATTTTGTCATTTCAAAATGTTGTATAAATAGAATCTTTCAGAATGGAATCTCTTGAGATAAGACTTTTTTCACTCAGAATAATTGACTGGAGATTCATCCAAGATGTAGCAGCAATAGTCTGTTCCTCTTCACTGCTGTATAGTATTCTGCGGTTTGATATATGACAGCTTGTTTAACCATTCACCCAATAAAGGACGTCAGGGCTGACTCCAGTTTTTGCCTATTACAAAGAAAGCTGCTACAAACGTTTGTGTATAGGTCTTTGCGTGGGCATAAGTTCATTTCTTTGGGATAAATATCAAAGAGTGCAATTGCTGGTTTGGATGGTTATTATATATTTAGTTTTATAAGAAACTGCCAGACAATTTTCCAGAATCATTGGACCATTTTGCATTTTTACCAGCAATGTATGAGTGATCCAATTTCTTTGTATCTTCACCATTATTTAGTGTTGTGACTTTTTTATTTTAGTCAATTTTATAGGCATGTAGTTATATCTCACTGTGGTATTAATTTGCATTTCCATAAGGATTAATGATGCTGAACATCCTTTTATGTGCTTATTTGTCATCTGTGTGTCCTCTTCAGTGAGATGTATGTTTATGTCTTTTTCCCATTTTTAAATTTTTTTTTTTACTGTTTAGTTTGAGAGTTCTTTATACATTCTAGATAGTAGTCCTTTGTCAGATATGTGGCTTACAAACATGTTCTCCCAGTATGTAGCTTGTGTTTCCACCTCTTTACAGGATCTTTCACAAAACAAGAGTTTTAATTTTTATGAGGTTCAACTTTTTCCTTTTATGAACTATGATTTTGGTGTCAAGTCTCAGAACTTTTTGCCTAGCCCTAGGTCCCAAAGATTTTCTCCTACTTTTTAAATAAAGTTTAATGTTGTATGTTTTAAACAGAAATCTGTAATTTATTTTGAGTTATTTTTTGTATTAAGTTGTAAAGTTTAATCATGAGGTTCATATTTTTGCATGTGGATGTCTAGTTGTTTCAGCACTCTTTGTTAAAAAGCTAGTCTCTTTCCATTGAATTACTTTTGAATATTTGTGAAAAATTAGTTGAGCATCTTTGAGTGGGTTTATTTCTGGATTCTCTACTCTGTTTCATTAATGACTGTGTCTGTGCCTCCACCAAAACCACACTGTCTTGATTAACACAGCTACACAGTGAGCTTTAATGTCAGGTAGTGTCTCCTCCCACTTGCTTCTTCTTTGTCAAGGTCGCTTGAGCTATTTTAGGGCTTTGCCTCTCCACATAACTTTTAGAATAAGTTTGCCTATGCCTATGAATAAAAACTTTGCTGGGATTTTTTAAAACAACTTCACTGAAAGATAATACCCATTCCATACAATTCGCCTATTTAAAGAGTTCAATTCAATGTTTTCTTAATATGTTCACAGGGTCATGCAATTGTGCAGAAAAGAGATAACGTGGCAGTATTGAGACTGCTATGCCTAGAAAGGGCTGCCTGCAGGACTGGCCCATGGCTGGCGCCTGGGAACTTGATTCACAGAGTGTTCTCAGTCGACGGTTAACTGATAAGAGTGGTTGGCTGTGCCTAGACTGTTTGTGAAAATAACATGGTAGTTTATACTGAATAACCTGCTTTCTTTTGGGGACTCTGTAGTGTTGGCACATATTGGAAAAGGGGCTTATGTGACCAGCCCCCAGTAAAAACTTTGAAAGTGGAGTCTCTAATGGGTTTCTCTGGGCAGAAACATCATACACACTCATGTGCTGCATTTTTGCTCCTGGGGGAAGATGGGCATGAATTCCTCTAGTTTTTTTTTTTTTTTTTTCTCCTTATGATGCAACTATGTATCCTTACTACATCTCTGTAGGAAATCTCAGCTGTGGGTATGAATATATTATTGTAGTCTGCCTGGTTTAGGAAATCTCAGCTGTGGGTATGAATATATTATTGTAGTCTGCCTGGTTTATCTGGTGCCACTGGGATTCCTTGCTGGTGCTGCCCAAGGTAGCTGGAGGACTTCTCTCTCTGTGGGGAGAGGGTCCCTCTACCGAAGCTCCCCAACTGCCTCTGGCTGGGGCAGGGGACAATGAGGCTCCCTGGACCAGTCTACTTGCTGTAGCTGGGTCCCCCTTAAACAGGTTTGCTCACACTCCTCTAACTCTGGTGGAAAGGGATATCTCATACCATCAAGGAAAGAGAGTGTTTCCCCTGGCTGTTTATTTTTGTCCAACTCCCCATCATGACCTCTCGCCTGATATTGTTAAAGATTGAGCCTCCCACATATGTCTGGACCAGGCACTATAACCCAGAACTGTCAACAGGCATAGACATAAATCCCAAGAAAAGTCTGTCCTCTCTGGACAAAGGACTGGGAAAGGGAAGCCCACCAGAGACCTAGAGGGGGCTGCAATCCTTGCTCCACAACTGGACCATGAGCTGGCAACCCAATCTTCCCACGGTGGCAGCTTCAAAGTCCTGATAGGCTGCTCCTTGCCCCCCAATCCACACCTGGAGCACTGATGGGTGGGTGGATCCACCTGCATGAACATTGTTGGCCAATTCAATTCTCAGTCTACTCTTGGAGCACAGAAGGGCAGGCATTCTACCCACTGGGAAAATCTCATCAGAACCTGTGTCTCTTTGTTTGCCCTACATCAAGTAGCATAAGGGGACCCAGGCCTAGCCACTGGCTCTCCTCACTCCCTGCAGAAGGTGGCCCAGGGAAGTGGGTTCAACCCCTACAGGTTGCTTCAGTAAGGAATTGATCAGTAGTACCAGCAGTGCCAGAAAAATGAAATAGACCAGAATAGCATTCAAAGGCTCAGAAAACTAAACTGTCATTGGACTATAGCCCACAAAAGTAGGCCAGCATCCATATGCTAAACCTAAACAGGGTGACTGCCTGCTAAAATAGGTTTAAATAGGATCAAAAGTATCCTAACATCATAACCCAAATACCCCGGATAAAGTAAAAAATCACTCATAAGATACGTAAAGCAATAGAAATAAACCCACATATACATGGTCAATTAATTTAAGACAAAAGAGCCAAGAATACACAGTGAGGAAAAAGGACAATCTATTTAATAAATGGTGTTTGGAAAACTAAACCACAATCTTGTACCATACACCAAAATTAATTCAAAATGTTTTAAGGCTTGAATGTAAAACCTGAAACCATAAAGTCCTAGAAGAAAACATAGTCTGTAAGTTCCTTGACATTGGTCTTGGCAATGATTTTTTTTGGATATGACACCAAAAACATAGGCAACAAAAGCAAAAGAAAATAAATGAGACAACATCAAACTGAAAAGCTTCTGCACAGCAAAATGAAGACAACCTACTGAATGGGGGAAGATATTTGCAATTTATATATAAGAGATTAATATCCAAAATATATGAAGAACTCATACAACTTTATAGCAATAAACAAACAAACAAACAAATAATGGGCAGAGGATTGAAATAGACTTTTTTTTTTTCCAAAAAAGACATACAGTGGACCAATAAGCACATGAACATCACTAATCATCAGGGAAATGTAAATCAAAACCACAATGAGATATCACTTCACACTTGTTAGAATGGCTATTTAAAAAAACAACAACAACACAAGATAATCAATGCTGGCATGGGTGTGGAGAAAAAGAAACCCTCATGCACTACTGGTGGGAATGTAACTTGGTGCAGCCACAGTGGAAAACAGTATGGAGCTTCCTCAAATATTAAAAAGAGAACCACCATATGATCCCACAATTTCACTTCTTGGTATTTATCTGAAGAAAATGAAAAAACAAACTCTAAAAGATATATGCACCCTCATGTTCATTGCAGCATAATTCACAATAGCCAAGCTATGGAAACAAGCAGTGTACACCAGCATATGAGTAGATAAAGACATTGTGGTATACATATATACAATGGAATGTTATTCAGCCATAAAAAAGAATGAAACCTTGCCATTTGTTACAACATGGATGGACCTCGAGGGCATTATGCTAAGAGAAATAAGTCAGATAATTTACTACTCGTAGAGCTAAGTAGTCTGTGGACTACCAGAGTCTCTGCTCTTATCCATGTATAGTTTTGCATAGTATCATGCTGCCTCTTTGAGAGAATTACATTTATGTCAGTGAGAAATCTCAGTGGGCGTCTTGGCCAGAGCTGTTGCACAGCCTCCTAACTAGTCACTCTGCCTCTTCTCCCATCTCTTCCTACAATCCTGTTTCAGCAGAGTTGCCAGGAGGATCTCTATTTAAAATGCAAATCATATCGCTTCATATCCCAGCTTGAGACACTCCAATGGCTCCCCATCACACTCAGATTAACACCCCACCTCCTTCCCAAGACTACAGGTCCCTGCCAGTATTTTCAGATTTCTCTCCTTCTCCTCTCCTGCTCATTCACAATCTCCACCCTCAGACTTTCTTACTGTTCTTTGAACTCATTCCTGTCTGACCCAGGCCCTTTGCATCTGCTCTTTACCTAGAATGCTTGTACCCCAGATGTTCACTTGGTTAGCTCCTTTTTTCACATTTTTGCTCAAAAGGCATCTTCACAGGGAGGTCTTCCTATGACTCCATTTTATTGTCTTCAGATCTATCCTTCTATTGTTCCTTTTTTTTTAAATTGTCTTTTCCCCTCACTAAAACTGACAAGACGAGAGGCATTGTCTATTTCGTTTATTGCTTCATCACCAGTAGCTAGAACAGGGCCTGACTTACTGTAGTTATTGAAATACTGGTTGAATGAACAAATAAATGAATGGATGAGTTATACAGTTTTCATTACCTGAAAACTGTAGAAATAAAGTTTTTATTTTGAGACCTAATTTTTTAAAGGAATTTGTAACACAAATTCTTATATAAAAGATATTATATAATAAAATAGAAGACATTTTCATCAGTATAGTCAATGGATTATTAACAATAGTATACCACTTATAACATTTCTGCCTTCATATATATATATTTAATATCTTTATATATATATTATATCTTTATATATATTATATCTTTAATATCTTTAAAATGTGGAATTTGTAAGAGAGTTGCCCTTAAATCTTAATGCTTTAAAAAAATCTTTTAATTGGCTGAGACCTTAGACTTTATCAATTATCAAAAGTGCGTTGAGTAAAGAGTATTTGAAAAGTGTTTGCTGGGCTTGTCTCATAAATAATCCAATGCCTCCTTTGTCCTTATCTTTGTCCTTTGATAGTCCTCCTCTTCCTTGCTTGAGGATATAGCCTATTTTTCCCCCATAAAGACCAATTCTAGCCCCTCTATGTGACATAAACCCAGAGACTTCAGGATGTTAAATACCTCTCACCCCTGCCGAGTGCCAGCCTTATCAATTGTTTTGTGAATGTGTGCAAATCTCTCCAAACTGTCTGCTGGTTGACTGTTGGGTGGGTGTTCTGAGGCAAACAGAAAAGCAGGTTCTAGCCCAGTTCTTTCAGGAGAGTTTGGGTCAGTGAGTGAGAGAACACATTTACACAGGAAAGTTCTAATCGTTACTGAAATAAATAAATCTCTTCTTTAACTTCTCTATTTTGGTTGATATAATTTTTCCTTCTTTGTGACTTAGGGATGAATAAGAGTTAGAAGAGGAAGAGCTGGCTATAAGCAGGACATAATGACTCCACTTGAGGTTGAGCTTGAGGTTTTGGTGGACCAAGCTGGGCTGAGTCATCTCTGTTTCTTTTTTTGAAACTGACTCAAACAACCAAAGACCCTGTGTCAAGATGTCTTTCAGATCTACCTCTTTAGGGTAGAGCTTGTCTGAATAATTGGGGCAGCCTCAGAGCCATCTCGGGCCATCCTCTTTCCTTCCTAGTGTGCTTCCTGCTCTATGCTTCCAGACAATGCTAGGGACAGGAATAAGCAAAGCTCCACGGTGTCTTCCCTTGTGGAGGTTCCCATGATGATACCACCCAATTTTTCAGAGGAATTCTCAAAGGTTTAAAGATACCCCGCCCCCCAGCCTCGTGTTCAAGGCCCTTTGAACTTATCGTCTGGGTTCATCCTGTGCAGCTCTGCACTCTCCCACACAGCAGGTGCCTCTGCCTCCTCTTTCCTTTGTCTTCTCTCACATCCCTTCCTAAACCTGGCCACCTTCTGCTCTCCTATCTCCCTCACTTCACCCTATCTATCAAATTTGGAGGCTGTCCATCATAGCTTAGCTCCAAACACATGTTCTTGTATGCCCTTCATGTACCCTGCCCAAAATGTGTGCTCTGTATGTCTGAGTTCTCATGGGACCTTTTGTATACTTTTGACATTCATCACTTTATACTTGTTATCGAGTTTGATATGTATCTCACTCCCCTATTAAACTATCAGAGAGAAGGGCCCATGTCTTATCTATATTGGTGGCTTCTCATCCCTCAAGAGTCATGAGGGCTAAAGGAAGTTTCAAGAAAGAAGTGATCATTTCTGCCAAATCTGGCAGAGAAATTGAGAAGAATGAAGATTCACTCAATGGCTTTGACAACTGAGACAATGATTAAAATGAAAAATATCTAAGGAGATGAACCATGAATGCATTTCTCTGCCGCATAATGTCGCTAGGGACTGATTTCCTGCCTCTATCAAAGGCATGTCGATGTGACATATGTTTCCTTTGTAAGAAGGATTAATGGCAGAACAGCCAAAAAGCTAGTTAGAGTCAACAAAAATATGAGTGGTTCTAATATTAATTAGTCTGTGACTGATATCCAAGCACTCAAACAATAGATACTAACCTGTGATATCTTTTTTCACCCACAAGGTAGCAATACTGGGCATAGAAGAAAGAACTTTTCTTGATACAGATTCCATCATAATGATATCTGGAAAATAAAGATTGTCTTAAAGATTATGTCAAACCACGGGCATACTTTATAGAAGACAGAGAACAGACTAGCTAATGAAGACCAAGTGTTCTCTTCTGGATTTTATCATTGGCTCTCTTTATTAGGAAAAGCTAATCAGTCAGTCATTCAGCCTGATCAATTTCTGTTAGATAGATGATTTCATTCTATTTCACACACATCAGCTTTGAAATGTTTGAAATGTTCAGCTTGTGAATGTTCTCCTCTGGGGTCCCAGTTTATGACACTCTAATCCTAGAGAAATGCAACAGAGAGAGCCCCCTGCTGCCGTTAACTGTCCTCAAATGAGGTGAAGCTACTCTGAGGTTTCCTCTGCTGGGAATGGGACTCAGTGAGGAAGCTAGGGCCTTCTCTCCTCTGCTGAGCCCAGGAAACCACAGCAGACTGTCTAGGCTCATAGTAGCAAACAAAAACCTTTTCAAGTGAAATGTTCAGCGTTGGGTTTGGTGAAATTTTCCACTGTCTTCATTCCTTCATGGGTGTCCAGGCCTTTCCTAACTTAGCTTCCATTCCTTTTCACCCATTTCCTGATCTCACTAATTTCACCCCAAAACCCCTAAGAAAATAGAAACTAATATTTGGTTCCAGCATCGGCTGAATTATTTCAATAGGATTTCATCTGAATTATGAGAACTCTTTGGTTAGAGTTGATATTTTTAGTTTAGTTTTACATTTTTTTGTCATCCATTTTATGACTTTTTACAAAATGTTTGTTGTTGACATTTAAAATAAAACAAGAATGATAAACCTACCTGGCACTTCCTCTCGTGCCTAGTCTCCGGGTGCCAAGATCAGGGAAAACCAAACGCACAAGCTGAAAGAATAAGCCAGATTTAAAGTTGTGATCAAATAATTTAGAAATAAAACTTCTAATTTCTTATCTTATAATGTTTAAATTGTATTTCCCCTTTCCTGATGATATGTAAATGAAATTTTAAAAGATTAGACAAATAGGAAGAGGAAAACATTCCACTCAGAGAAAACTGCCATTTAAACCTCAAAGTGGTTCCTTCCAATCTTTTCCAAAGCCTTAGTTTGTGTATTTCTGTGGTGCACAGATGAAATAACTGTCATCGCACCATGAACATGTTTGCAGTCTCGCTTTCTACTTACTTCTGTTCACATTGTACCATAAACATTTCCCATTGTCATTAAGAATTCTCTGAAAACAGGGATTAACAGTTGCATAATAGACCATCATGTGAGTGTCCATAATTTTTCTATTTTCCTCTTTTTCCAATGTAATCATTTTCACTTTTTATTTTTCATTTGTTTACCCAATTTTTCACTTTACAGTTTTTGTTAGCAAATGCTGTTACAATATTGAATAACATAGCTACTTCTGATTCAAATTCTCATCTACCAGTTATCATTTTGATGCACATTTTGTTAGATAGCACTGATATTATGTTTATGATCATTAAAAAAATTAAATTAAAATCTGTTCCAGTTTTCTAATTATAAGAGGTCCATGGCATGCATGATGTTCGAGGGCATGTCTGTTGAAAGTGGAAATCTCAGAGCATGGTGAAATTACAAACATACAAAGCATGGAAGCCATGGTGTTCTTCACAGTCAAGTAATGATTTCTGTTAATTTTCTACAACCCCCACCATAATCACTCAGCCTCCTCTTCTGCTTCCTTTCCTGTTACGCCCCCCCCTTTTTTTTTAGCTTTCAAGCAGCAGGATTTGACAGTGTGGTGAAACATTTCTCTTGTCTGGCTCGAGGCCATACCTCTTCCCAGGGAGGGTGTGGAGGAGGCAAATGAAGGAACAGGGAAAGTAAGTCTTGCACAGTCAAACCTTGAGGTTGGGAGGCCAAACTGACAGGTTCCTTCAGGGAGGGAGAACCCAAATGTGCAGATGGAAAATAAATGGTAGGAGATAAAAGAAAAGTCAACGAGCTCTAAATGCAGAACAAGAAGCCAGAAATTCCTACTTGCAACAGATTCTAATAATTGCGTCTCTTCTTAAGAAAACCCCTTAAAACCTTTCCTATATGTCTAGTTGTAAGATACTAGGTACCTAATAGAATTATTATAAATTACACAACAGGCTTAGATTCAAGGCCCTGGAAAGCAATCTAGCATTTTGGAGTGAGAAGCAGAAATAAATTGTCTGGCAGTATAATAGTCAGTACTTTTTATTTTACTGAGTAATCTCAACCCCAGTCTATGCTGTGATTTCATTTTATGATCAGGTACACCACAGTTAAAATTTAAAAACCAACTGAGATAATTATTTATAAACAATGTAATAAGCAAAAAATGTATATACTAATATAGAGAGAGCTCACATAAATCAATAGGAAAAACACTGATATATCAATAAAAAGGGGTCTGGTGATAATATATGTACACACAGATACATATGCCCAAAACACATGCAAAAGTACTTGTCTTCTCTAATCATTCAAAAAAGTGCAAGCTGACAACTAAATATAGTTCTTACCCAACAAATATTCTACGTTAACAATATTATGGATTTGGGTAAAAATATCAAGAACTATCCATGAGGGGTATGAATTGGTTGCAATTGTCTAGAATCTCTCCAGGGAAATTACTAGATACAAATGGAGATTTATGATACTTAGAGTAGAGAAAAATTATAAATGAACTAAATTTTCAATAAAGAAAATGGTTAGATGAATTCTAGAAAATATTCATAGCCATTATACAACACACAATTAAAAATATTTTAATGTTAAAATGTTTATGATAGTCTAAGTGGAAATAGGCATATAATTATAATAGTTAACATTTTTGGGGTGCTTCCTGTGTGCCAAGCCTGTTCAATTCTCTTTACATTAATTTCTTAAAAGCATCTCATGAAGTAGGCATTATTATAACATTACAAATATTCTCATTTTACAGAAGATGAAGTTAAGGCACATAAAGATTAAATAACTTACCAGAGTTTTAACCTAATTAGTCTGATTATAAGCTTAGTGTTGTTCAAAAGTATACCATCTGTGCATCTGTCTGTCTGTGTGTCTG
This sequence comes from Macroglossus sobrinus, assembly GCA_004027375.1. Lineage (NCBI taxonomy): Eukaryota > Metazoa > Chordata > Mammalia > Chiroptera > Pteropodidae > Macroglossus > Macroglossus sobrinus. Next base: position 616,519 of record PVKZ01000678.1, on the reverse strand, counting down.
TCCACCTGTCTGTCCACCCATTCATCCATACATCAGTGCATCTATCCATCCAACTGCATAGTATCCACATAGGACGAGGCATGAGACAATAGGCAGCAAAGTGAATTATGAGACACATACCCTAGGGGGCTCGTACCCTCAAACATTTGGCTAAAATTTGGTTTTAAAACTTGAAAAAGCTCTCAACTTGAATCACCCAGAAAGAGGTAGAAAGAGAAGGCAGTGTGAGGGGATTTCTTGTGGCAAGACTACCCACTCACCTGTGAAGAGTGTATGGAACCTGGTATGGTCCTATCACCTTAGGCCTATCAGAAGGGGAATCATGGATTCACTCAAGAGCTTATTGTAAGGCCCCTGCAGGTAGTGTCTGACCAGGGCATAGAGCTCCTGGAAGATGGGCGATGAGATGGCCAGTGGTCTAGGCTAACAGGCAGAGGAGAATGGCCACTTTTTTCAGCTGGCACACCCACAGTCTGCTCAGGTCAAGGATGACTGAGCAGTTTTCGTGACTTACGGAAGCTGCCATATGTGAGAAAGAGCTGAAGCCACTCGAGCCCTGACTCTGCCCAGCAAGAACCCAGGACAGGTGGTTAGGCTTCGGCAAGAGTCATTCACCAACGCAAGGGGTGCATACTAGAACATTTCTTGGGGCTGCTCCAAAGAAGCCACAGAGGGAACCAGGGGACGAGAGTCTGCCTGGCTCCCAAAGCATGAAGCCTCACAGTAGAAACTGTCCAGACATTTTTACCTATCCCATCCCAGAGGGGTCAAACCAGCACCCAATAAGGTGGGGGGAAGGAGGAGTAAGGAAGGAAGACGAAGAATCCACACCTAGTTCTCTGCTGGCAAGAAACCACACTGTAGATGGGGAAAGAAACTTTCAACTCAGTTCAGAATATAGGACTGGACAGTCTAAGCATCAGACACTGTTCAGTAAATTAGAATGACAACCAAGCTTTGTATCACCAAGAATTTCTGGAGTGGTCATGCTGCCTTCTCAAACACTCATTGAGGGGCAGAAGAAGAATCACCCAATGAGCAGATCCAAAGGAACATGGAAACAAAGACGAAGTCACTGTGTGATTACTCCCCCAGGCTCCTGCTGGTCACACATGCAGACGAACCACACACATGACTGCATCTCTGGACAGTGAGGCCATAGCCTGTACTTATTTATTTCTTTTATATACGTTTCTCTAATTCTCATATTTTCTCTAAAGGGAGTGTATTACTTTTATAATCATGAAAACGTCAGTACAAGTTATTTTGAGAAAGGAAGTCAGCGTTACGGAAATTCCCTCATCCACGTAAGATTATCACTTGCACCAGGAATGAGCATCACCCATCGTGTGCCCGGGAACTGCAAAAGGGAGCAAAAAACATTTCAACATCTGCGCAGGCAAGCTGTGTGGGATCTGGAATCGGCTCCATTCCCAGGGGAAAAGGGAGGAAATGAGAATTGGGTATTTTGTTGTGTCTCTTGTAAACATGCTTTGGGATCACATCCCTTTCCCCTTCCTCTCCCTTCTCCATTGAGTCACAAATTCAGCAGCACGGCATCACTTCTTTATCTCAGCTCACTGGACTGGCCCATTCTTTAGGCAAATTCCCAACAAGAGCTGGAAGATCATGTCTCGGGGAATGGATTCTAAGGGAGTATTAAGATGAAAAATGCTAAAGAAATGCCCACTGTCACACACTGGAGTTTCTTTCTAACTCCTTCTTTGGAATACTCTGCAGTGGGACTGTCCTAGAGGTGAAACAACTGCTAAGAAAATCTAAAAAAGATTTTGAAAAGAAGTCTTTGGTTTCTTAGAAAAGGAAGTGGAGATCATACAGAGCCACAGCATATCAAGCTAGAGTTGCCCCACTTCCATCGGATAATGCTGCCAGGCAGGGCAATGAGGAAAGTGCTGTAGGGCATGGGGCAGACCAGTGCAAAGAAGCCAAGTGCCTGTGGTTAAGAATGCACCAGAAGGAGAGAGAAGAGCTGCCCAGTGACTTAGCCTCTAGTCGTGGGCTGTCACATATGGGAAACACCAGCCACATGCAGCTAATGAGCACGATGGCTAGCATGAACTGAGATGGGCTTACGAGTAAAATACATACCAGGTTTTTGAGATTTAGCATGAAGGAAAAAAAAGAAAAAATAACTCAATGACTTTTAAATATCGATTCCACAGTGAAATGGTAATATTTCAAATATTTTTTATTAAATTTTAACATAATAAAAAATGATTGTCTTTAAAAAACTTTTAAGATGAGAATACTACAATATTTAAAATTATGTCCATGGCTCCCATCGAATGTGTGTTGAATAGCGCTGGATTTGATTCTGTGAGGCTCGGTCAGACATGCAACTGGATGAGATGAGATGCCCCTTTTCCTTAGAGCCCTGATCTCCTCCTGCTCTATTTTCCCCCTTAGCATTTACCTACCCCATTTATTATACTGAATATTATATCTTACATATCTGTCTCCCCTGACTATAATAGAATGAGTTCAACAAAGGGCAGGAATTTTTCTCTGTCTTGTTCCTTGTCATGTCCCAGGATCCAAGACAGTGCTTGACACAAAGAGGCTGCTCAATAAATCTTCATTGAATGTGGAGGGTCTCTGGACTTCCTTCCGTGCTAGTGCTTGCTATAGACTGTATGTTCTAAACAAAGTTCTGGATAGAGCTTTTAAGATTCAGCAAGTTCTCTGAGTGCAACCAGATAGTGGGAGGCGTCAGCTGTCTGAAACGCAGCGGCTCTTAGAACTTGTGTGATGCTGAGTTTGGGCACTTCTAGGTGGGGATAATGGCCTGGCTAACCTGGTGGAGTATCTGAAGCTGCCATAATTGCTCTCTGCTAGGTGTCATCACATTCTTTACCCTTCTCAGGCCCTCAACTATGATCTGTAGACAAAGGACAGAATGGTTTTTCCATGGAGATAAAGTAGTATGTTAACCATCTTGTCAGCTTCCTAGGGCAAAGCCAATCATACCCATCAAGAACCCATTAGACCCAAACAAATTCTAACATCCCTTATTAATTAACTTGGTTACTTTTTTTTTTTTACCTCGGTGAATACTGTATTTTTTTTTTTTCTTGTCAACCTACCTTCCCAAACGTGGCTGGGTTGACTTGGTTTTGGGCATTTTGCCCACAGGTCTCCACATAAATCTCATACATGAGGCAGCGGGGCACACTGTATCCTTCACAAATGCAGAAATTGTCCACCAACCTGCGGGAGAGAAGGACGAGGAAGAGAAAATTGGTGTCTGTTTTTCTAGAGCAGGACATTTTGATCAGAATCAGCAATCAGACACAAGTGTGCTATCCAACTAAATGAAATATGTTTGATTATTGACTACAAAGTCTCACCAATCAGCATCGATACTCTTTCCTTCTATTCTCGGCCCAGAGTTAAGAATATTGGTTGTGGGTCTTTTGATTACCGACATGGTAAGTTTTGTTGTTGTTGTTGTTGTTGTTGTTGTTGTTGTTTATATTTTTGGCATGCAGGTATATTAGAAAGAAGTCCAAATTATTTGGGTGAGTGAACATTGTTATTTAATGTAGCTTTTTAGAGGTTGCAGCCAAGATCTGTATAACTATACAGTAGAGAATTATTACTCTCTAAGATATAAAGCAATCCCCCTCATAGTTTATCATTCCTGCAGGTGACTGCAGGTGACTGTGGCTTCTCAGTTCCCATGTACCTGTGACCCAGGGCAAGAGGGCATAGCTCTTTCTCCCTCCCTCTCTACCTCTGAAACAGTTGTTTGCATGACTTTTAAACCCAAGTGATTTAGGGTGGGTCACTATATTTTGACTTTTAAAATTACAATAAAATGTAAAATGCAAGACACCAAGAGACAGAAAGGCAGTACACTTCTACTCTCTTTTATCTCCTGATGGGGACAGAGCTAAGTGACATTCAGGTGTGATCTGCAGCAACCTAGGCCTCTACACAGGGTGAGACCTTTAACTGCCCAAATGCTCTAGAGCCCTGGGACAGGTGGGGATCCCCTGGCAACAGGAACTCTGCCAGGGGCTCACAGCCCACAGCCGGCCAGTAGGGACAGTCAGGTGTCTCTTCCGGAAACAGGTATGTGAATGTGTGGGGCAAGTAATGAGGGTGTCTGGGGTCACAAAGTGTGGTCCATAGTGACATCCAAGTACAACCCTCCCTTTCCTGGTTGGGGACATACTGTCAGTTTTCTCCCCATTCTTTTCAAAAAATACATAAAGCAACCAGCATAATTTTTAAACACAGAAAAATTTCTAGCACTTTACCAATAACATATCTTCCCTTTTCTTATTGATGACATACACCTTATTTTCTGGGGTGCAGCAGTGTGAGACCTAAATTTACTTTCCTTGAGAGCTAAAGACCATAGCTAACCCCACTGGCTTCCTAGAAGAGGGAAAAATCAGTATGTGGGCGGTGGGGGCGACTTTCTGGCCCTGAATGGGTTTCCATCTGGTAACAAATTACCATAGGTTGGGTGGCTTAAAACAACAGAAATTTATTCTCTCACAGTTGTGGAAGCTGAAAGTCCAAAATCAAGGTGTCAACAGGGATGATTCCTTCCAGGGGCTCTGAGGGAGAATCAACTCTATGCTTTTCTCCTTACTTCTGGTGATTGCCAGAAATCCTGGGTGTTCTTTGGCTTGTCAATGCATCATCACTCCAATGACTGCCTCCGTCTTCACCTGGACTTCTCCTCTCTGAGTGTCCTTTCTCTCTTATAAGGACACCAGTCATTGGATGTAGGGCCCATTCTAATCCAGCGCAATTTCATATCACTGGATTTCACTAATTACATCTGCGGAGACTCTGTTTCCAGATAAGGTCACATTCCGAGGTTCCATGTAGACATGCATTTTGGGGGACATTATTCAGCTCAGTAGGAGATTTTCTGAGATTCCTCCGTGACATTACTGTGGGAACATGACACCTCAAGTATTTCACAATAGTTTAAATATAGCTGCTATTGCACCAATTATTTGGCTCAAGGTTGAATAGAGGATGATTTATATTGGTGGAGTGACGAATTTGTATATCTTGGTGATATGTATATTTCTTTAGTTAAGACACCACTTGTTGATATATGAACTCTGCCTGAAGTATGACAGACAATTGACTAAGCTTGAGGAGTTACAGCAAAATGTGACAGGCATTAAGTTTAAACTCACTTAAAAAAATAATTTATTTAAATTAGTTTCAAGTATGCAGTACATTGGTTAGACATCTATAATGTTCATAAAACGATCCCCTGCTATTGCTTCCTCTCTCCCCTGCCCTCCACTTAGCCATCATATTAATGCTAACTGCATTCCCTCTGCCATGCTCCCAGTGCCCAACTATCAACTACTAATTTGTACTTCTTTAACCCTTCATCCCATTCTCCCAGCCTCCCAACAGCCCTCCCCTCTGTCCATCACCAAATTTTCTACTATATTTGTGAGTCTGTTTTTGATTAGTTTGTTCTTTTTCTTCCTTAGATTCCTCATATAAGTGAAATCATATGGTATTTATCTTTTTCTGACTTATTTCACTAAGCATAATAACCTTTAGATCCATCTATGTTGTTGTAAATGGTAGGATTTCGCTGTTTTGTTTTTTTAACAGCTGAGTAATATTCCACTGTATAGATGAACCATAATTTCTTTATCCAATCATCTATTGATGGGCATTTAGGTTGCTTCCATATCTTGGCTATTGTAAATTGTGTTGCCAAGAATATTGGAGTGCATAGATCTTTACAAATTATTGTTATGGTTTTCTTTGGATAAATATCCAGAAGTGCAATTGCTGGGTCAAAAGGTATATTTATTTTTAATTTTTTGAGGAACCTCCATACTGTTTTCCATAGCAACTGTATCAATTTGCAATCCCACCAACAATGTATGAGAGTTCCCTTTTCTCCGCATCCTCACCAACACTTGCTGGGTTTTTTTTTATTTATTGACGATAGCCATTCTGACATGTGTGAGGTAATATCTCATTGTGGATTTAATTTGCATTTCTCTGATGATTAGCGACCTTGAGCATCTTTTTATATGTCTGTTAGCTATCTGTATTTCTTCTTTGGAGAAGTACCTGTTCAGGTCTTCTGCCCATTTTTTAATTGGATTGTTTGGGGTTTTTTGTTGTTGAGTTGTATAAGTTCTTTATAAATTTTGCATATTAACCCCTTATCAGATGTATCATTAGTGAATATCTGCCCCCAGTCAGTTGTCTTTTTGTTTTGTTGATGGTTTCCTTTGCTATATAAAACAAACTCACTTTTTCTATTCACAGCTTCTATTGATTTGTCACGGAATGGTCTCCTTGAAAAAGAAATATACAAAACACTCACTCCTTAAAATAAACTCTAAATTTTGATAAATTGTTCTTCCTTGTCACAGAAATTAATTTGCTCTGGGCCTCTGTGAACTGTTGTCCTCTCTTTCAAAAGGGCACTACTGAGTCTGCTATAGGTCTTTGCAGTCTTTTCTCCGCCACACACACCAGGAAGGGGCTGTCTCCTGGTTTGGAGCCCTGTGCTTCTGCTCGGTGACCTTGCTGCTCTGAGATTCACTCCATCTTTGACCATATGCCTTTGGTTCTTTATCCAGAGTTCCCAGCTAGGTCTCAGAGACTGGCCTGTGGAAGGCAGTCAGAAGGTGTTAACCGAATCAATGGAAGTTTTGGAAGTGTGCTTTGGTTTGTCCTGGAAGAGCATCTCTATCTGGGGACATAGGTCTACTTCAACTCAAACAGAAGTTGTGCCACTGTTTTGTCTCCACACACACAAGAAATTGTGGTCATGACTTACCCAGGGCTTTGAACCTCACAGGCCCAGGTTTAAATTCTGACTCTGCTACAATTCATAGTTTTTGTGATTAGAAAACAAGTATGTGATGTGCCTAGTAGATTGGCTGGCACATGGAAGCAAGTGTTATCATTTTTATATCTGCCTCCGAGATCCTGAGTGGAAGCAAGAAAGATGTCCATGTTGGCAGACTGACAGCACAGAAGCACCTGCGCTAGGTGAGCCTGACTTTCAACTACAAGTGGATCCAAAGAGAGGCTGAATGGAGAATGTGCAGGCAGCAGGGCTGGGCAGATCTGGTGAGACTGGTCACAGATTTTACACCGAGATGTCATTGGATGATACACCATTATACTAGTGTACACTATCCAAGTTTGAAGTGGGTCAGGTCACTGACTTCCTTGCTTAGCTGCACAATAACAGTATTTTCCAATTCTCATGATCAGACAAGGTTGCTGGCTAAGATCTTAAGAACATACATGATGTCCTCCTTGTATTAACTGATGGACAATCTGATAATGGCCAACTTCAGAACCCACGTACCTAGTCCTGCAGTTCTCACATTTTCCGATTACTCCTTTTGTCACAAAGAAAAATGTAATGGTGGGAATTATAGAATCCTTTGATTCAGTCTGGTCAAAAGCTACTATGAATTCTGTACCTTAAACAAATGTGCATTTTATTAATTCCAACACAGTCTGCAGAAATTTGAAAAAGTCATATTTACATGCAGGAGACGGTTAGTCTACAGCCAAACTCAGCATGCACAGGGATTAGAGGACTTAGAGTTTTGCCTGAGGTCTGAAGCCAGGGGTCCTCCAGCCTGTTGGGTCTGCACTGCCCAGCAGGGAAAGTCAGATGAGTGCAGTTCAGCTTTGTGTACCTGCCCCCCCCCCCCGGGGTCTGAGCATTCCTCTCCCAGTTTCTAAGTCCCTACTGCCCATGAAACAGACACTTCTATTACTTCTGTCCTCAGACACTGTCTGCTCCTGGTGGGATCTTTCTTTCTCCTTGGAGAATGTATCTTGTGCTGATATTAGTGGCACCAAAGTCTCTAAGAAACATTGGGGACCTAGGTAGTGACTGATTGGTAATGCTGAAAATGGAGCATTTCTTCCATGGGACATCAATCGGCCCCTCCCTGGTCTTTGACACGAAAGCCTGAGCTCACCTGCCAGGACCCACTGGAAGTTGGTCTTCCTGGGCATCATCTAACATCCTCTAGGATGCCAAGGCTCTGCATTACAAACTGAGAGGCTCTGTTGTGTGGCTCTTTTTAATTATTTATTTTTTAATTGTGGTAAAATATGCACAGCATAAAATTTACCATTTTAAAATATATAATTCAGCAGCATTAAGTGCCTTCACATTGCTGGGCAATCATTACCACCATCCATCCCAACAACTCTTTTCATCTTGAAAAACTGAAACTCTGTCCCCATCAAACCCTAACTACCCATTCCCCACTCTCCACCCCGCTGCCCTTGGCAACCACCATTCTACTTTCTGTCTCTATGAAACCGGACACTCTAGGAACCTCATATAAGTGGAATCACACAATATTTGTCCTTTTGTGATTGTCTTATTTCATTTGGCATTGTGTCCTCCAGATTCACTCGTGTTGTGGCCTGTGCTAGAATTTCCTTCCTTATCAGGGTTACTAGTCCATTTTATGTACAGACCACCTTTCATTTGTCCATTCATCTGTGAATGAACGCTTGGATTACTTCCACCTTTTGGCTATTATGCACAATGCTGCTATGAGTGTAAGTGTATAAGTACCTGGTTGAGTCCCTGCTTTCAATTCTTGGGGTACATATCCAGGAGTGGCATTGCTGGGTCATATGGTAGTTCTACTATCAATTTTTTGAGGAACCTCCATATCATTTTCCATAGCAGCTGCATCATTTTACATTCTCACCAACAGTGTGTGAGGGCTCCAATTTCTCCACATCCTCACCAGCATTTTTATTTTCTACCTTTTTTTGTTTCATAATGACCATCCTAATGGGTGTAAAGTGGTTGGGGCTGTGTTTTTAATGTCAATGTTAAAGCCACCAATACAAGAAATCTGTTAAACATCCCACCTCCTAGACTGGATGCCTAAAGGCCAGTCCCTCCATGGGACACTTCCTCACCCCTACCACTTGAAAAGCGTGACCCCTGTGGGTCAGAGACCTGTAAGAGTAGGAATTCGTGGCATAGGACTTAGTTAAGTTTACTGCTAAAATGGTCTATACTGCCTAAGTAACTTAGGGTATGTACAGTGTATGCAACCTGCTTCTCTCAGCTCACAGACACCCTTAGGACGATGTCCAGGTATTTTTTTAATATCTTAAATCATTCTTGCAAGACCCTGGAGGACAACTGCAAATCTCAGAAACTCCAGTTTACTGAACGGTGAGCTGAAATAACTGACAGAGGCATTCTCAGGGTCCTTTCTTCTAAGATGGAGCGAATAGCTGGGGGATCTGAATTAGGGGGTGTAAAAGAAATAGAGCACTGTTCTGTAACACTCTGAAAACATTGTGTTTTAATATTTGTTCTTTGGGATTTTTCTCTTAAGCAAGATAAAATATATCAAAATTTTTTCTTTTGGAGGAAAAGGGTAACCATTTAGGTCTGTTTGGATTATAATCACAAACACACCCTTCATTTTTCTATTTCACTAGTATAACTTTTTCAGAAAGTCCTGCCTGAGAAATATTTCTTAAAACAAACAAGCAAAACAAAGTAATCAGATATCCACTAGTTATTCATGTTATAAAACTGAGGTTTCAGGACTGGTTTCAATTATTTTCCTATTTATAAAGAGCTACAAATCCATGAGTTTCATTAGTCTCAAGGGCTAACGGTATTTTTCTTTCCAGTTTTTTCTCCTCTATTTAAACAGCCAGAAGTGAATTTCACAATCTGGAATGCATTGTTATAGCTAAAAATTGCTTTGCTTGTAGTTAGAAAACATCCTATTTTGGATCTCAAACTAAGAAAACGTTTCCTCTGCTGGCCAACGCCCCCATGATTTCTGCGGTAAGTGTAAGTGTAAGCGCGGGTTCAACACATGAACCCCCCGGTGGCAGGCAGGCTGGTTGCTTCCCAAGGCAGGGGTGGCCAACAGGGAAGCCCCCAGGAAGAGCTATACTGCCCATTGCTGCGGACTCCCGCCAGGAGGCCTTTGTGCGTGCGTGTGTGTGTGTGCGTGTGGTGTGCGTGTGGTGTGCGTGTGCGTGTGTGTGTGTGTGTGTGTGTGTGTGTGTGTGTGTGTCCAGTCCGGTCCGTCCGCGGCTACGGTGAACCAGCATTAAAAGGCGCCAGTCCTGGGTGTGAGCTGTTCTTTTAGATTTTTTATCAGGGCCCAGAGCCGGGCCATCGTTCCTCCTCGCACTGGGCATTGGTCGGAGGTATTGGGGGCAGCAGCAGCCGGGGCGACGCCTCCCCGCTTCTGGCCCCACTGCTTCCATTCTAAGGGCCCGGAGCGCTCCCTTTCCCACCCCCTCCCCCCGCCCCCCGCCCCCAGCCCAGACCTCGAAACCCGGCCAGCGGGAAGGCGCCGGCCGCTCACCACTGGATGATGCCACTGTGCAGGCCCCGGCCGCCCGCGCCGCCCGACGGGGAGGCCGCCACGCCCTCGGCCATGTCTCAGCCCCCGCCCGCAGCTCCGAGTGTGGCGGCAGGCGGCGGCGCTGCACCCGTCCGGCCGCCGCCGCTCCTCGGTGTTTACTTTAGAGTGGGGCGCGTGGCGGGCGGCGAGGGCTCGTGGGGCGCGCGGGGTGCGGAGCGAAGCCAGCCAGCCAGGCTGCAGCCCACCGCGCGACGGAGGATGATGCTCCCGCCACGCCCTGTGAGGGTTAGGTGGGTTGGAGGTGGAGGGTGGTGGATGTCGCCGCTCCAGGATGAATATACATGATATTTCAAATAAAGTCATGGATGTTTGTTTGTTTGTTTTTAGCAGCGGTCCTCAATCCTGACAGCACTTTGCAATTACTTGGGCAGGTTTCAAAAATACTGGCGCTCAAGGGCCACCCCAGAGGTTGCTTTGACTCCTTGCTGACTGCTACTTTGCTGACTGCTTGAAAATCCCTCAAAAGGCTTTCTTCATTTCCATTGCATTTGACATTTGAACAACAAAACAGCCCAATTTAAAAATGGGTAAAAGACTTGAGTATCTTCTCCCAAAGAAAAGATACAAGTTGCAAATAAACACATGAAAAATGCTCGACATCATTAGTCATTAGGGAAATGCAAATCAAAACCACAATGAGATACCACTTCTCACTCTTTGGGATTAGCATTATTTTCCAAAAGAAAGAAAAACAAGCAAGTTTTGGTGAGGATGTGGAGAACTGGAACCTTTTTCATTTCTGGGTAGGAGTGTAAAAAGGTAACAGCTACTACAGCAAGCAGGTGGTTTCTCAAAAAATTAAAAGTAGAATTACCACATGATTCATTAGTTCCATTTATAGATTTGTACCCCAAAGAATTAAAAGCAGGGACTTGAACAGATATTTGTAATTTGTGCCCCCACAGCCACAGCAGCAATATTCCCAGAAGTCAAAAGATGGAAGCAACTCCATGTCCATCAATGAATAAATGGGTAAACAAATGTGGTATATACAGACAATAGAATATTCTACAACCTTGAAAAGGAATGAAATTCTGACACATCCTACAACATAAATGAACCATGAAGACAGTGTGCTTTGTTTGAAATAAGCCAGATACAATAGGATGATTCCACTTATATGAGATTGCTAAAATGGTCAAACTCATAGAAACAGAAAGAATGGTGGTTACCAAGGTCTGGGGGGAGGGGAGAGTGGGACATTGTCTATCAGGCACACAGTTTTAATTTGGGATGGTAAAAAAGTTCTGGAAATTTATGGTGGTGATGGTTGCATCACAATGGATATGTGCTTAATGCCACTGAATTTACACTCAAAAATGGTTAAAATGATAAACGTTAATGTTATGTATATTTTACCACAATTAAAAAAACAAAAGTAGGGCAGAGATTCATTCAGCAGTGTTGACTGCTTTCCATGTGACAGAACCAGAATGTAGTTTTTGGACATACCAGCAGAGGTCTCCATGGCCAGCTTGGAAACACCCTCATCAGGGCTTCAGGCATAAAACTCAAGAGCAGTGCAGAGGGGAGATGACAGGATAGTGAGTGAAGATCTTGAGCCTTGAAGTTTGACCAGATCACTAGAGTCAACACTGATGGCATCTAGCTCTTTTCTGGAGAGCTGAGCCAGGGTCAGCCTGGTCCTGAAGCTTGGAGAGGATTTGGAGGGGTGTGCAAGATAGGGATGGGTTTAGGTGGGTGGGTAAAAGGGAAGGGCTTATAATCACCAAGTGATGGGGGCAAACATCCTGGGCCTCCTGCAGTAGGGCAGGTCCTTCTCCATAACCTATGGATGCCAAGAGCATGACTCCTTCTGCCCCTCATGCTGGCCCACAGCAGCTCCCTGCCACCCACGAAGCTTCCCAAGATGCTCACTCCCACAGAAACTGGAAATAACCAAGAGAAGAATCTACTTTTCTTTAGGGCCTACTTGAAATCTTATTATGTTACTACTGATTACGTAATATTTGCATATTTACAGAGCTTCAGTGCGAACCAGGCACTGAGACAGACCTTGGAAATACAATGGGACACCATGACCCTCTGGTTGACCAGTGGTCTCTTCTGTTAACTGCATCAAATATTAGATGCTATGAAATGCCAATATCACCTCCCCTTGCTCCAGAGCCATTGTGGCTGGTTGGTAAGCAGACCGTAGAAATGAAGCCATGGGGTTAATCTCACACCCTTCATCCAAAAGACCAGTTAATTTCATCTACGACAGGTGACAGCTGGTGTCCTTAGTTTGACCAGCCCTCTTCTAGATGCATATTCTCAGTAGGTGTGTGCTAATGCGAGAACACTCAGATTCATTCACTGCTTATGCCTTTCTAATGTGCCACATGTGCAAAGAACGTTCACTTCTGCACATGACTCTCTTACTAGCAGCATAATTAAGGTTTTCATTTGGGTTGAACATATAGGCACATAGATTGCTCAGTAGAATTTGGTATAAAATCCATTTTCTTTTCAAAGGATGTTTAATTGCAACTGACATTAAAAAAACATTATTTTCAGTTATTTGCTCTCTTTACCTGAAAAGCCCATTCTCACTCTGAAAGTCCAGCATCTTCTCTCTAGTGTTCTATACCACTACAAGGAAAAAGAAATCTTAAAGTTGATATTGAATAGAATTTCAATTTCTTGTGTCACATTTGATGCACACAAAGCTTTCCCTCCCTCTGCCAGACCTTACATCTCTTTCAGCTGAGTGATGACTACTTTTGCCTACTTCAGCCTAATTGGCTTTGAGCTTATCCAATTAGTCTCATTTCACCTTCTAAAAGGGCACCAGCTGTGCCTTATCCTCATACAAAACCATCTCTGATTGGAGTGCTTAATTTCATTCAGTCATTACAATTATTCACTTTCTGTGGATGTACCAGGTGTCTTCCGGCAATAGCCAGTATTTTTAAATAAAGCTAACGAGTATAATGCATTTGGTCAAGAATGGAGAATGTATTTAGCATTTGCAGGGACAGAGCATTACAGAAGACAGATAACAGTATGTTCCATTTTTGCCTGGATGAGTTTCTGGGCTCTAAAAATATATGCCATGGAGACTTTGAAACTATGCTGGAGCAAAACAATCTCATTAGAGAGATTTCAAATGGCGATCATGTGTCAAAATTTTCCTTGGTCTAGATTCACCTTCTGAGTGTCTGGTTCATGCTCTAGTTGAAATTGATGGGAACACCACAGTCTCAGGCACGTGTGTAATGTGAAATCCCGACTCCACACAAAGCACACCTCTGCCATTTCTTGGTCTGAAATCCATGACTTGGAGCATCAGAAAACATGTTGTTCCTATAAAGGTTGTTTTCTACCAACCCACAGTATTACTTTCCTCCTTTTAGCAGAGATCACGTGAAACACTGGCCACAGGTGGTGTGACAAACAGTATTATTGGCAGAGGAGCTCTGAGAATGTGGGGAATGAAGATGAATAGCCTTCCTTCATCTCAGAATGCTTGGAAATTGTAATTTGTAGAGTTGCATGTTTGAATCCTTGCTCTACTTATAGTGGGATTTTTTTGGAAGTCTGATAGAAAAACCAAGCAAAACCAAAATGAAATATGGTGTCCTTTTCTATAAAGGAATTAAATGTCATCTTATTAGAGTGTCACATAACCTCAAAAGGCACTTGTCCAAATTATAATAGTGTGCAAAATCATAAATCTTACCCTAATTAATTATTTTCCAAAAGGATGGGCAAAAACACACTAAAGCAATCACTTTGGATTTGTGTAAATAGTATTTTCAAGGTTTGCATGAGTGTGGGGCATTATCTTTTAAAAGCAGTTTTAAAATGGCAGCATTTGGCTGACTTTAAGTCATACCACAGTTCACATTATTCTTTGGTAAAAACATACTCTGACAGCTGTTTGCTCCCTGCTGTTCTGCATGGAATTATCTCATGACATCATCCCCACCATGAAATGAATTTCACTAAAGCATCCCCAAACCAAATACATGTTTGACAGTTTTTTAAAGGCAGCTAAGGGATAGCAGTCTGCCTTTCAATGGGTTATGTGACCCTCTTGCTAATTAGCAATTGGAATTCCCAGCAGAGAGAGGCGAGAATGCTTTATGAAGAGCATCTGCCTGTATGCTTTATTGCAGAACAAATGTAGATGCATCCCGGTGGATGCCTAAAGATAGTTCAAGTAAAGCATGTTTTATGCAAAGAATTGTCTTCACCTGGGTTAAAATCCACTCATATTAAAACCCCGAAGAGCCAGTCCAAGATGCAAACAGTTGTCAAGATCGTCTTTCTCAAATATAATATTCATATGTCATCACCATACAAAGCCTAGACATCTGCCCAGTGCCCCTCATCCAGGGCTACATACAGCTGAGCAGTCCAGGTTGTTCCTCTCCCACCTACCTTGGATAATTCCCCGGCCAGACCACTCAGCTTGGTGACACTTCTTAGAAAGCAGGCTGTGGAGAGAGGCCACAGAAACTGAGTGGGGACAGCTAGAGAGGGCAGACATCTGACAACCTAATTCCCGAGTGGCTCGGCTATCCCTCCTGAGGCTGAGTTCCTCAGGATTCCTCTGTGTTCTCCAACAAACTGCCGCAGTGAGCATTCTGGGAGCAGCAGGCCACATGCACACCAGGGGTTGGGCAGATGTCTATAAGGATGCATTGCAGTGGTACCTGCCTTCTTGGGACCCAGGACAATCACTGTCCCTGATGAAGTCATAGGAATAAAAACAGGGCTACCCCAAAGTATTCTGTAAAATGGAATGCATTAGATAGTGGTTGAAGGTCTAGCTAGGGACCTTGTCAAAACTGTCATGTAGCTCTGGGCCCCAGGGTGGGCCTCCTGGCACAGGACATAGTGGGATCAAGGCAGACCCCAGGGGCCCACAGAGCTCGCAGGAGTAAGAGGGGCAAGTTCTCCAGGTAGGGTGACTGAGCCATGCTGCTACCAGAGTGAGCAACACTGTGGGGACAAGGACACTGCCTTTGAGTGCCGGGGACCAGGGAAGAGGGCAAGGCTGGAGAAGGGACCCATGTGGGTGGGGTTTGCCTGGAACAGAGCTAGTTTATGCCTGTTGCCCTTGTACAACAGTTTCTAGCTCTCTTATCCCTTCTGCAGAGTTCCCTGGCTTCACCATGAGTTATGTGGCCCTCTTTCACAGTAAGCCACCCACCTTCCCCATGAGGCCTGGGGCCATTTTGGGGAATGATAGGAGGGAAGTGAAACCAAGAAATAAATATGTTTACCAAGGGAGAGTGAGCAAGATCTCAGAGGACCAACTGAATCATTGCCTTGGGCAAACCTAGTGTATCTGACCAAAATTTAGATTCCCTGCCTTGCACATGGCATGCACAGAAGGACAGCAGTACCCCTCAGGGTCTTACACACGAGGTTGTGAGTCCAACAGAGTTGCATATAACCGTTTGCTTCATTTTACAGGGAGAGAAAGGACACTTGCAGTGACTTTGTCCAAAGTCATACAGCCAATAAATATGGCAGAGCACACAGGTCCCCAGGCTTACCCACTCTGCTGGGAGGTTTCCTTTCTTGCAAAACAGAACACTAAGGTAGCTGTGAGGCAAAAAGAAAGTCTGCAAAGCTCTTAGCACAGTGCCTGACATGACGTTTGTGCTCAATAAACTTTTGACTGTTGCTTTTGTTCCCTTGAAAGAAAATAGTTAAAATGGTTTCAGTTATTTCAATATTTTTGGTATAATAATAGTATGATTGTTATGTTTTTATCCATTTTAAAGATACACACTTGAATATTTGCAGGTGTAATGGGATGATATCTGAGATTCTCTTAAAAATTATCCAGTGAGAGAAAAAGGAAGGTAGAAGGAATACAATTGGCAGGTACTGAGAATTGGGCAATGGGCTCAAGGGAATTTGTTTTACTCTGCTCTCCACTTTCATATGTGTTTGAAATTGTCCAAAAGAAAAAGTTTATATATGTATATTTATTTTTTGAAGCTGTATTCTAGGAGGACAATGCATAAAATACATTTATATGCACATAGACCCACACACACATACACACTTCAATATGCCAAATATCCAAACATAGTATGTTATGAACAGTTAATTAACACTAGTGTTTTATCAATATGGCATTATTAGGATTCTGCTTTGGTGTTCTGCAAAACATTCCTGCAACTAAGTGTTCTACAAAAAACAGCTTCCTTTTTGGAAATTCCCAAATACTATATTTCTGTCTTGGTGAGTCACAGGTATATTATCAGGTTAAAGGATCTGAGAGGTCCTGCAGTAAAAAGCCTGTGTAACTCTATCTAACATAGTGTTCACAAGTTTAATTGTCTTCAGAAACCCACCCCACCCCCATTTGTTTGCTTCTTTGTCTGTTTTTGCATACCATCCATTACCACTGATAAACATCTAGAAGGAGACTAGGTTCCATGGAACTCAGTTTGGGAAACACAGGTATGAGCTACATCACAGAGTAAGTCAGATCTCATGGGCTGTCCTGGCAACATCAGCTGCTGTTAAACAAAATGATTTCTAGAGGTTTGACAAAAAAGAAGCTTAGTGTCCTTGTTTCATACTTCTTTTGTCTACTTTTCTTCTCCCTTCTCTCCTTCCCGATTGTCCTAACCCCCATATGCCACATACTGGGGAGAGAACGGGGTGGCCTCATTCTCACCTCTTTCTCACTCACCTCTCCAATGGGAGAGCACCTGTGACTGGCTGGCATGGACAGGAGGCCACAGAAACAATCCAGGCTTCTTGGGGACCGGGGTGAAAGCTGGTCTCCTTCCACTCGACTGCTCACAGTTGGGCCTTCATATGCCACACAGCATTAAATCTGTGTGTAGCTCCACCCAAAGAGAAGTGACATGTGAAATTAAAAAGACACACGTGGTCACATTTTATATATTTACATTCCGATATGATGTAAATAAATTTCCTCTGATTTTCCTCTTAGTGAGCACTTGAACTCATGTTTCCCCATGCATGGAAAAGCACTATGAAAACTGAATTGACTGATCCATTTGGGATTTCCTTGCTCTGGCATTTTTATTAAAAAACAAATAGAGTGTGATCATAACTGCTCACTGAGAGTCATACAGTGGTGATTCACAGACTCACTTTTTTATTTATCCGCCCACAGCACAATTAGCCACTTCCCCTTCCAGACCCTTCTGCAACCCACCAAAGGCCTGCTCACACCTTCCTCATCCTTCAGGCAGGCTTTACTCTGGACCTCTGGGATTGGGAAGGCCTCCACCCCCTCCCTTTGATCTTCTCTATTCTTTCTTTTCCAGGTCCCTCTGCGGGGAGGGCTGGGAAGAGTTATTAACCTTGTGATGACGAAGATGATGATGATGATAACACAGATGCTAAATAACACAGTTGTGCCTCTTTTACACAATTGTTGCCATTGCATCATGTTTGCTCATAAAATTCATAAAACACATTCATGTTCAACATCTATGGAATAGGTATTTTTATTGTTTTATTTGCAGGGGAGTCCTAAGAGAAATTAAGCAGTTTGGTTAAGAGTGTGCAGTTGCAGCTAAATCTGTGACCTTTCTAAATCTTTTCTCTTAGTCACATTTCTGTCATGCTCTGGATCCTCAGTTTAGCAAAAATGACTATAGTGACATGACCATGAGCCCGAAAATCTCTTCTCCCCAGGTATAGGCCTATAGTTTCAAATGTTTGTACAGAAATTATTCAGATTTGAACAACTGCTTCTCAAGCCTCATCACACTCAGCTCCCCGAAGCACAGAACGTGTGGTTCCTAGAGGGGCTGCACATTTGCATGTCTCAGTGCCTTTGCACGAACTACTTGTGCTGCCTGGAATCGCCAAAGCATTTCACCTTTCTTTTCCTGGCTGACTGCTATCCTGCCTACGTAAGCTTAATCTATCCTTGTCCTGGGAGCCTTTTCAGACCACTTCTTCTTCTTTAATCATTATACTGGGGTTTCACTGGGGGTTCCCAGTGTCCTCCCATAACTGCTTGGGCTCAATTTTATCACAGCATTGCTCACCATTTGTGTACTTGGCTTTCCTTCCTTTATAAAACGAGCTCTGGAAGTCAGGCACTGACTAGCATAGTGCTGGACGGATACTGGTAGGTGCTAAATAAATTTTTGCTGACTTCCTATAGTAATGAGAAGTGTCCTCTAAGAAGAAATGATAGAAACCTGAATTTTGTAGTCCTTAAAAAGGACCATGCCTTGCATCTTTTGCTTTCATGTAATAGTTTTTTTTTCACAAGTTGGGGAGGGGTTTTTGTTCAGATCCATCCTAGGAACCATCCCTTGAACTTCCTGACTTTGTTGCCTTTGCCACATCAGATACAGCCCACCATCAAGGGGCCTGTTGCATTTGATTTCCTCTGCAAGGAAGAAAAACAAAACAAAACAAAAGTCACAGTTTATCATAAAACCCAGCACAGGAAAGCTTAAACAATAGCTCTTCGACTCAGCTCTCAGTTTCTCAACCAGCAAAGGCACCTCTTCTTCCTGGATAAAGCTGCTTTGCTGGGAATGAGAGAAACATTCACAGTATAGGTTGATGGTCATGTGACCATCAGAATTACAGCATCTTTGGACAATGGAATTTTTAAAAACACACCATGAAATCACAAATGTTTTGGAGGAAGCTGGCGGCCCATTGAGACCCACATTGTTGTATGGATGGTAAAATAGAACTTCTGTCTCTGTTCTCACCTCATACCTTCCTCTGATTACTACTGAGAAAGAGTGCCTGCTTTCACATTATTTAAGAGTGACCTCCTTGCTATGATGTCTGTTACTAGTTTTATTATTTGTCTAGCACCCTCTGATTTCATGATAAATTTCAAAGTCATTTTCTCTCCTTTCTTGCTTTCTTTTGGGTTAATTGTAGTATTTTCATCATTTCATTTTTTTTTATCCTCTAGTAGTTTAGAAGTAACATCCTGTGTCTATTTTTTCCTTAAAGATTACTCTAAAAATTACAACCTAAAAAGTTAACTTCTCAAAGTCTAAATTAATCAATATAGTTAGCCTACTCCTGAACACTAAAACCTTAAAAACACTTAACTCTGTTTACTTTCCTACCTACTTATATGTAAATGTAACTTATTTTGATTCTACCTTCTTACCCCTCCCCAGCATTAATAGTTTTTTTTTATACAAGTACTATTTGCTTGATTTACCCATATATTCTCCATTTTCTTTTGCTTTTTGTTCTGTTCCTTCTTTCATCACAGCACTCCCATCGGCATCACTTCCCTTCTATCTAAAGATTATCTTTTAGAATTATCTTTATTGAAGATCTGCCCTTGGAAAACTCTTTCAAGTTTTACTTCTAAAAATATCTTTATTTCACTCACTTTCTTGAAAGATTTTTATGTTAGTTTTAAAGTTCTTGATTGGCATTTACTGTCTTTAGCATTTTGAAGATATTATTCCACATGCTTCTAGCTTCTGTCGTTGATGTTGAATCGTCAAATGTAAGTTTGTTCTTTCTTTGAAGTCAATATGTCATTTTTCTTTGCCTTCTTTTAAGTTCTCTTTGTTCTTAGTGTTCTTTAGGTTTGCTGCGATGTGTTTAGGTGTGGATTTCTTTTATTTTATCTTGCTTGGGATTTGTTTGGTTTCCTGAATCTATAGATTAGTGTCTTTCATCATTTGAATAAATTTTTCAACCTCTATTTCTTCAAATATTTGTTCTATTCCATTCTCTTTCTTTTCTTACTCTATTTTTCAAGGCTTTGAATTTCCCTTCATGTATTTTTTCTTCTTCCATTTAATTCATAAATTAAGTTTTTAATTTCAATTGTTATGTTTTTATTTCTATAAGTTTTATTTCATTATTAGTATTATTTTAATTTAATTTTATTATTAGTTTCAAGTATACAGTACATTGGTGAGACATTTATATAGTTTATGCAATGATCCCCCTGAAAGCTCTCTCTCTCTCCTCTGGCTCTACACATAGTTATTACATTACTGCTGACTGCATTCCCTATGCCGTGATCCCCATTCCTGTGAGCACCTACCAACTACTAACTAATTTGTGCTTCTTTAACCCTTCATCACTTTCTTCCATCCCCATTACCCCTGTCCCCTGTGGTCATTACCAGATTGTTCTTTGTATATGTGAGTCTGTTTTAGATTAGTTTTTCTTTTTGTTCCTTAGATTCCGCATATAAGTGAAATCATATTTCACTTATCTTTCTTCGTCAGACTTATTTTATTTAGCATAATAATCTCTAGGTTCATCTATGTTGTTGCAAATAGTAGGATTTCATTTTTTATAGCTGAGTAATATTCCATTGTATACATGAACCATAACTTCTTTATCCAATCATCTGTTGATGGGCACTTAGGTTGCTTCCATACCTTGGCTATTATAAACAGTGCTGCCAAGAACATAGGGGTGCATAGATCTTTAAGAATTATTGTTTTGTTTTTCTTTGGATAAATGCACAGAAGTACAATTGCTAGGTCAAAAAGTAGATGTATTTTTAGTTTTTTGAGGAACCTCTATACTGTTTTCCTTAGAGGCTGTACTAATCTGCAATCCCACCAACACTGTATGAGGATTCCTTTTTCTCTGCATCATCGCCAATACTTGTTGTTGTGTGATTGTTATACAAATCTACTGCAGACATAACTTTTTATAAACTTTTCTTTTTAAAAATACACCAAAATATTTGTTTCATATTCTGTTTGATAGTTGATTATCTTAAATCTTTTCAGTTCAGATTCTCCAATCTACTATTTTACCTGTTTTTGCTCAGGATGTCTGTTACTTTGCATGCTTGTTTGCTTTAGCTATGTGTTGGTCACTGCCCTTGAAAAATAATCTTTGGCTTTTTATCTGCCCTAGGCTGAAGGTGCATTCTAGAGAAAATTTGTGCTTATTTTTGCCAGCAGTCTTGGGACACTACTAGTACAGGAGCAGGTTAAACTAACCTCAAGGCTTGGGTTTTATTGGACCACCAGGTGATATGGACTGCAAATCCACACAAGAGCTGGTTTGTGATTATGACTCCAGGGAAATTTTTATTTCTCATACTCTGTGTAGTATTGATTCAATTTTCCTGAACCCTTGTGGACATTTACTTAAGGAATAGCCCAGCTTTATGGAAGGAGTTTCCCTCTAAGACTAGCTACACCTCCGTTGTGCCATATGTGTTGATTTTCTCCCATTGTCTCATGAGACTGGGAAAACCCAAGCTCATTGTGATGAGATTGACAGGTGTTCCCAGGGTGGGGAAATATTGGAGCTTCACTTCTCTGTTTAGATTTCCATTTAGATGTTTGCCTGGTAATTCCTTATCATCTTGTCTGCTAGTTGATGTTTTTAATTTAGAGTGAAAGTGAGCTCCAAAAAGAATTAGAATTCTTGGGGCTGAAACAATCTCAACCTATTTTCAGACTTTAAGTGAGCAAGAAGCCTGGCGTGGAGCCAGGTGAGGAATCCGAGTGCCCAGTGGGCCACTTTCGATAAGCAGAACTGGAGCTGTGGGGTGAACCAAACGCTGGGTCAAGGTGCTCAATGACTGATCGTCAGACCCTGGGAAGGGTCTGGGTGAAATGAATGGACAGAAAAAAGGATGTTAAAAATATTTCATGTATTATTTTTTTACTGATTTTTAGCAGGAGTATTATTCTGAGTAGCCTAGTCCACCATTTTCCCCAAAGTCAAAGTCTATTATTTTCTTAAGACTGATTCTTACTCACTCATTAAGACACATTCAGCCATCAGCTCCCCACAGTATTTCCTGATTCTCCTTGCCCTTCTCATGTGACCCCCAAACCTTGTCCATGTGACTCCAAACCTGTCCATATAACTATGCTACCATCCTCGTACTTATCACACCACATTATTGTTTACTTTTTTAAAGCTGGGAAATATAATGCACTACAAAAAATTGTTACATATCACATATAACTTAATAAATAGTATAAAACAGGAGCTGGTAAACGTTTTCTGTAAGGAGCAAGATATTTTAGGTTTTGTGGTCCTATGGTCGCTGCCACAACCACTCACCTCTGCCTTTGTAATGAAAGCAGCAATAGACAATAAGCAAATGAACGGGTGTGACTGCATTCCAATAAAATGTTATTTACAAAAACAAGTGGCAGGCAGGATTTAGCCCACAGGTTGCAGTTTGCTACTCTATAATAATTTATAGTAATTAGTAAATATCCCATAACCATTGAATTAAGAAATGGTTGCCCTTCTTGGCCCTACTTAATCATAATTCCATCCTATAAACATAATCACTATACTGACTTTTATGATAATCCCATCTTTGCTATTCTTTAGAGTCTTACCACCTAAGAATGCTTTTTAAACATAATTTTGTCTGTTTTGAATATTATATGTGAAATTACGTGATTTTTTGCATTAGAACTTTTTACTTATGCTTTTAAGATTCGGCCATTTTGCTACCTCTAACTGTAGTTAGTTCACTTACTTTGCTTTATAGCATTCCATCTGATTGTATGACAAATGTATGACCATAATTAAATTAATTGCCTATTCTACTTTCATGCATATTTGGGTTGTTTTTAATAGTTTGGGACTATTTTGAATAATGCTCCTATGAAATGTCTTTTGATGGACTTGTGCAAGGATTTCTGTTGCACCAGAAAGACCTAGCAGTAAGGTCTGTATTTCTTCAACTTTATTTAACATGCCAACTGTTTTTAAAGGGGTTGTAGCAATGTATTCTATCACTAGCAGCATAGGAGAATTCCTACTGCTCAGTGCTATTACAAATAAAAGATTGCAGGCTGAGAAGATATTCTTCTTCCCACCCAAACCCTCACTTGAGCAGGAAACTCAATCCAGCAGAAAATTCAATGGGTAAAATTCAGTGGATTTTAATCCATTTACAGAGTTGTGCACCCATCAACACAATCGACTTTAAAACATTTTCATTACCCCAAAAAGAAAATCCGCACACTTTAGTAGTCACCTCCTGACTCCCCCAATCTCCCTATCTAGGTAACCACTAATCTACTGTCTATCTCTATAGATTTGCCTAGTCTGTACAGTTCATATTTGAATAGAATCATATAATATATGATTTTTTGTGTCTGGCTTCTTTCACTTAGCATAGTGTTTTCACTATGCTATCATGTATCAGTATTTCATTTGTTTTTATTATTGAGTAATATCCCATTGAACAGCTATACCACATATTACTTATCATGTGCGGTATTTATTATGTGTTATATCATGAACCATTTATACATTGCTTGATAGACAGTTGAGTTGTTTCTACCTTTGGGCTATTGTGAATAATGCTGCTATGGACATTTGTGTGTCAGTTTTCATGTGGACATATTTGTTTATTTTTCTTGGGTATGTACCTGACTTTTCACCCAGCAATGCTGCTGCCTTTGATTATTAATTCCAAGATTTCCTTTATAAATTATTTTGTATTTTCTATGATAAAATTATATCAATTAAGGATAATACCAACTTTTGTTCCTTCCTTTACTGCATTTATATATTTATTTTTTGTCTTATATCACTATTACCTGAGTTCAATATTGAACTCATCTCAAGGAGGAAGCTTTCAATGTTTTGCCAATTATATATATATTTACTGTAGTTGTAAAATAGATAATAGTTATCAGATTAAATAAGTTTTTTCTTTAACTTGCTAACATTTTTTTTATCATGCACTGATATTGTATTTTATTAAACACCATTTCTGCATTTATTGAAGTAATCATATAATATTTCTTCTTTAAACTAGTTAATATAGCAAATTATATTGTTATTCTTGAAATATATTTAACTTCATCATAATACATTATCCTTTTCAAAACGTAGTTCATAATATTGCTGAATTTGAATTGTTAATGGTTTGTTTAAGATTTTTTCCTCATCTATGTACTTCACAGAGAATGCCCTGTGTGTTTGTTTGTTTCTCATACTCTACTTGTTGGGTTGGGCTATTGGATTATGCTTGTCTCATATACTGAGTTGGGGAATACTGTCTTATTCTGTATTCTCTGAAACATTTGTGCAATACTGGCTTTAGCTTGATAGAATTCACTCTGGAAGTTATTTAAACTTAATTTTTTTTTGGGGGGGGAGGTTAATTATAAATCCAACTTAAAAATATTTACACTATTATTTAGTTTTTCTTTTTCCAGTATGTCAATTTGGTAAATTAAAATTTCCCAGTCATTAAAAAATTACAATGTTCTTAAAATATTTTTTATCATTTAAATATTTATAAGACCTATAGTTGTAAGAACTATGCCATTCCTAATATTAGTTGTGCCTTTTCTTTTTTCTCTTGATAACTCTTGTCAGATGTTTAATAGTTTTACTTCCCTTTTCAAAAAAAAAACTTTTGATCTTCTCTGTTGTATATTGTCCCTTATTTTTTATCTTATATTTTCAATTTAAAAAAATTTTTTCTTCTTTTTTAGAGGGTTATTTTTATCTTCTTGAGATAGAGTGTTAGCTCACTAAATTCAGACTTTTCTGTCTTAGATTTGAATTCAAGACTAACACTTTTAGTACTGCTTTAGCTGCATCCAGCAAATATTATTTTTGTAGTATTTTTATTATTTAGTTCAAATAATTTTCTACTTTATATTATGATTTAATTTTGATTTATGAGAAATATGCTTCTTAATTCCAAATGTATGAGAATTGTGCTTTCTTTTTGTGATTTATTTCTAGCATAATTGCACTAAGAGAATATAACTGAAAAATTTCCATCTTTTGAAATTTGATAAGATTCTCTCAATAGCATAGTAAATCACATGTGTTTGTAAAGAGCATGAATTCTGTGGAGTATTTATATGTTCTATTTCCTTTTTTATAAGTCCTCACTTGCAATTGTGGACTTACCTATTTTTCTCTCTACTTTTTCAACTGTTTCTTATATATTTTGAGGTCATGCTATGAAATATAGCATGATAAAATATGCATTATCATAAACTAAAGCCCCACAGCTTACAGTAAGTTTCACTCTTTGCATTGTACAGTTCAAGGTTTTGATAAATGCATAACATCATATATCCACCATTACAATCTCATACAGAATGGGTTCATGGTCCTAAAAATCCCCTGTGTTTCAGCACTTCATCCTTTCATCCTTCTCCCCCAAACTCTTGCAAACCATTTAATTATGTTTTTACAGTTTCTAATTCCCTGCCCCAAAATTCAAGCTTTTATTTTTTTTAACTTAGTGAGCACAGTTGTTTTTAAAATCCACATATGGCGATTCTCATATTCGGAGTCCTTGTCTCTACTGTTTGTTGTTTCTGTAATTTCTCATTAATATCATCTGTCTCTGGTATGCCTGGTATTTTTCTTTCTTGGCCTGGTGATTTTTTGTTTGTTTCAAATATTTTTTAATGATTTTTATTGTGGTAGAATATACAGAACATAAAATTCACCATCTTAATCACTTTTAAATGTATAGTGTATTAAGTACATTCACGTTGTTGTATAACCAGAATGATCATCCATTTCCAAAATTCTTTTCATGTCATAACACTGAAACAATATACATTAAACATAACTTTCTTATTCCTTCTTTCCCCTATCCCCTGGAAACTACTATTCTACTTTCTGTCTTTATGAATTTCACTACTCTGAGTATTTTATATAAGTGGATGTTGCAGTGTTTGTCTTTTGTGACTGGGAAATTTCACTTAGCATAGTGGCCTCAAGGCCGATCCATTTTATAGCATGGGTTCAGAATTCCCTTCCTTTTTGAGACAAAATAATACTATGGTGTGCATTACTACATTTTATTTATCCAGTCATCTGTTTATGGACACTTAGGTTGTTTCCATTTTTTAGCTACCGTGAGCAATGCTGCTATAAGCAAGGGTTTAGAAATACCTCTTTAAGATCTTACTTTCCATTCTTGGGTATATACTCAGAGGAGCAATTGCTAGATCATGTGGTAATTTTATGTTTAATTTTTTGAGGAAGTACCATACTGTTTTCCATAGTGGCTATACCATTTTTATATTCCCACAAACAGTACATAGTAGTTCCAATTTCTCCACATCCTCGTCAACACTTGTTATTTTATGTTTTTTTTTTAATAGTAGCCATCTTAATGGGTGTGACATAGTACTTGATAATTTTGTATTATGTGCTTGACATTACGTTTGAGAAATTATATGTAGAAAAAATTTGTAGTTTAGAATAATGTTATACACTCCTATAAAAGATTTTATTTGTTTCTGTCAGGTGCACAGTCTCTAGCAACAGACTGTGACCTTTATCTTCAGAACTGGAGATTTTGTAAGTTACCTAAGGACTCAAAATCTGGTTGTAGTCACACTAGAGCTGATTTAATTTTGGTTTATCCTTACTTATCAAGACTGGACATGGTCTCTGAGATAGAAAATTAATTTTTCAAGGTACTCACTTTTAGCAAGTTCTGGACTCTGACTTTTGTCCCATGTCATGAGGCTCTCAAAAATGCAGCTTAGCCTCTGAGTCTCTTAACTCAAAAAATACTCCTAGAGCAAAGTGACTCCAAATGCATCGTTCACCCCTCTGGGTACCTGGCCTTTCCTGGATCATGGCCTGATAACAATTCACTGTTATATTAGCTCCTTGATACTCTTACATTTTCTTAAAACTTTTTGTTGTTCATCTTTTTAAGTCATCTTCATTAGGCCAGTTGGTATGAATTATCTAGTTGTTATCTGCTGTAGAACAATAGTTTTTCTTTCCTCACCAAATCCAGAGCTTATTAAGGTCAGGGACTATGACATGTTCGTTTTTGTGTCCTCAGAACTTGGGACTTATTATTAGCGCATGACATATTTTTAGGCGCTTACTAAACACTTGTCGAATGAATGCACTCTTCGAGTGTGTTAATTTATCCTGACCTGGAAAAGATATCAGAAAAACATTTGTGTGGTGTCAACATCAAATATATACAATATAACAAAAGTGGGTTTTAGGGACTTGAGCAGGGTCAGGTAACACAATAACCATGCAAGAAATATACAAACATGAAACAAACAAACTGCTGGCAAAATAGGCAGGAAGAAGGCATAGGCTGTAAGGTAGAAGGTCAGGTTTAAGTTGGTTATCCTTCACATTTCAATGAACAGGGTTTTGCTGATTATGATTTTTCTTTTAAAACTCCTTCCTATCATTGTTACAATATTGCTTATGAAATAAAAGAAACAGTTAAGAAACATGCTCATTGATGCCAGACTACACACAATTCATCTGATGACCCACATTGGATTTATCCGTGCCCATGTTGCTTAAGGGAGCATCAGCTTCAGGAGTAGATTAGACCAGTGTTCAGAATTTAGCGCCCAGCTTGGCCGCTATGTGATTGTGAGCAAGTTTCTCAACTCCGTGAGCTTCATTTCCTGGCCCGTAAAGGGGATGAGAATAGCTTCCCTTTGGGGCTGCTTCTTAAGATTAAACAATATGAGATAATGTCTGCCGACTGCCTGATGGATGACCATTGGACGTGGACAGTGTTCAAGCCTTGCACCTGTGCAGCGAGCTCCACAGGAGATAGTACGGCACCTTCCACACACAGGCACTTCAAGTATTTATTGTTCATTTTCTCTTGGGGACAAAAGAAAGTGATCATTTCTGCTTCTGGTCCCAAGGCCTCTTCATTTGGGGCCAGGGTCCCTAGCCTTCAAACTGACTTCTACTTCCTTTATGCCCTCTTCAACCAACAGATGCTCTGCCTTTAAATTAGTGCCCACTAATTATTTTTATGTATTTAATATAAAGTAATTATTTAATTAAATAATATTTTGTAATAGTGATTCTAAACATGGTGATATCACCCTCTGCACTGAGCTAAGGGCTTCCTTGTTGGCTCCCAGTGTTTCGAATACACTAATATATGTTTCTCTAACTAAAAATTACTTAACATTTTTCTAAATAAAAATGGCTGCATCCAGTCTCCTTGGAAAGATCAAGCCTATTTTCTGTCTTCAGTAAATTGAAGTCTTTTAATCCACCTGGGTGATATGGAATAGCTATTTTAATAATATAAATATAAATAGTGTCATTTATACAGGTGAGATTCTTAAAGGTGAGATTAAAGATAAGGTCCCAGATGACTTGAACAAGGATTCTGTTAGATTGTATGTCTGCTAACATCACTGAATGATGCTGATACAGGCTATCGAATGTCACGCTCACTGCAGAGCAGCCCCAGTGATGGGTCAGACTGACTTCTCCCCAAAAGCTTCCTTAAGCCTGGAAGAGCCTCAGTTTCCTTGCCTGCCTTCCCTCTTTAACCTAAAAAGCCTTTCAGGGCTTGGGCCCTTCTGTGGCAAAAGTCTCTCAACTCCCTTTGACCTAAGGTAACAGAAAGAAGGACGGAGAATCATCAGAACTGGAAGGAGGTTGGCCTTAGGGCACTCTGAAAGAAGTCTAATGTGATGCTAAGGACACACACACACAGACACATAAAAGAGAATAAAAGCTGATTAGGGTATGGCTCACAACTTACTGGTTGGTAGCAATGTGTTATCAGAAATCAAAAGAGTTAACAATGAAACATTTAGAAATGAGTACTTAGTTGGAATAAATGTCAAGTAGAAAAACAGGGAGATTATTTTACAGCTTTTTACAAAATTTATATCAAAGTATAATGTTTAAAACATAACTTTTATACAAATACAGAAGGTTTATTTGACATGTTAGTGAGAAATTGAGCTGGACATTAAAGCTGTTTCAAAGAAGAAGTAATTCAATTCAAGAATTAATCAGGAAAGGCATGAGAAAAGGACTTGCTAAGTGTGTTGGTTTACAAAGGCTAACATAAAGTACCACAGACTTGGGGCTTAAACAACAGAAATTTATTTTCTCATGATTCTGGGGGTAAGACATTAGAGACCAAGGTGTTGACAGGACCATCTTCTTCATGTCTTCTTGTGTTCTTCACTCTAAATTTATCTCTGTCCTAATCTCTTCCTGTAAGGACACCAGTCAGACTAGATTAAGACCTACCCTCTTAACCTCATTTTAACTTAATTATTTCTTTAAAAATCTTACCTGATGAGATACTAAGGGTTAGGACATCAAAATATGAATTATGGAGGAGGGGCACAATTCAGCCTATAACACCCTTAGAGACATAACTGGTTAATGTCCTAACAGGGCAAGAAAACTGTAACCCTTAGTGTAACCTTTTACCAGACAGAAATATTTGCTAATCTTTACAATTAAAAATTCAGGACATCATCAGTAGTAATTATTAATTCCAGAAAAGGTGCATCCTCTAGAAAATCAGTACTTGAGTAGGCCTGTTTAATGACGTCTCAAAATGAAAGTGAAAGGAAATGCAGTCACTCTTATTGTAATCTAAACTTTGCATAGTTTTTTTCACGTTTAATAAATACAACAAAACATAAAACTTACAAGCAAAAATACAAGGGGTTAGGAAACGAAATGATATATAGAGAACTTGTCAGTCTTAAATTACATGCAATGGAATTTCTCCAAGGTTAGATTATTTGAAAATTTATTTAATACATTAAAACTATTTTATTGCCTCTTTCAATTTATAGATTAAAAAGTCACAACAAAACTCATAATAAATTGGTAAGTATTAATTCGTTTAGTCACAGGTTTAAATTAAATATTGTGCTATGGAAAAATGGATGCTTAAATTTACTTTACAAATACTACTTTCACATTAATAATTAACATACCTATTACAAATGACTCTACCATAAACGACAACAAATGCAACTGTATTTCAACTTCAAAATGCTTTCTTAGGTTTAATACTATGCTGGTTTAAAATGACCTTTGTGTTGCCTTAATACTTGGCAGACACTCTCCAGTACTCAGTCACTCCAGATTCCCAGAATTATATCAAAAGAATGAGGTGTTTCTTCTCTTTACTATATATAAATGAAGAACATTCTATTAACTTTTGGAAAACTTCTATCACATACTTTATTTTTCCTCTTGATAGTGAGAACTTCCTTCTTTTATTATAAAAGTAAATAATATATTTTTGTTATTAAATAAACATAAAATTGTATCTGCTCTTCTCATTTTAAATAACAGAGGAATAAGGAAAATTCTACAGAGTTCTTTTATAATTGGATGATCCTTAGTATATTTTCTTAGGAATGGAATTGTTGAGTGAAGAAGCATGCATGTTTAAATTTTTAATAGATACTGTCAGATTGCTCTGTAGAAATGCCACACATGAGTGCTTGAGAATGTCTGCTCATTTCTCCATATCCTAGTCAGCATTAGATGTTTGTAGTTTATTTTTTTAAGCCAATTAAAAAAAAATGTTGCTAATCTAATCAGTGCTTTTCCCTCACTTCTATTTTAACTAATTTCTTTGTTTTTTAGTAAATTTGTTTTTATTTTTTACATATTTCATGGGTTTTGAATTTCTTTTGTGGATTAATTAATTGTTTTATTTATCTGGTTTTCTGTTAGGGTGCTTGGTTTTTTCTTAATGATTGGTAAGAGCCCTTTCTAAAATAAGGATTATAATTTGGATGTTAACCATTTCAGTTAGATATTTTACAAATATTTTCCTTTGTCTTTTAATCAATCAATCCATTAATTAATTAATTAATTGTTAGGGTAAATTTTTACCATGTGCAAGTCCTATATTTTATTAAAGATTTTTAAAAATGTAGTTTGTGAAACATACACTTTTGCAGCTGATATTTTAAAATATAATATCTTAGAAGGTAGGGACTGATGCTACATCCTTATCTATATTCTGGATATTGTGGGAGTTGGGTAATTATTAAGCAGCAACAAATAGGCATGTAAGAAAAATTAATTATGTAGTAATAAACAATGGCAGGCTGAAAAACAATGACCTTACCAGAAAGACAAAAGATTGAATTATTTCCAACAATGAGTTTAAAAGAGAAGTAAAAAGTCTACATGCAATGCAGTGGGTAATGGAAGTAACAATTACATTCTAGATTTTTTCACAAGTGTAGTTGATCTTTAACATGTTGATGTCCCTGGAAAAATAAATAAAAAGCTCTGGAAAGTAGAATCATTTTGTTTAAAAATGCATGAAGCTCTTTGATAGTATAGCATGGTTGAGGAAGTGCCAGAAATTGAGATGTAGCCACAGAACAAAGCTGAAATATTTTATCTAATGGAATGAAATAAAAATTTTAAAGGGATAATTTCAGCAACTTTATGGCTATTTTGCAAGAGATCAGTTACAACCACAGATGTGCAGCTGTGACCAGAAATTATCTAGGTGATGAGAAAACAAAGGAGTGCTGTGAGTTCATACAAACCCAAGTCTGTCATTGAGAATAATTTAAGAACTACCGCTATAAAAGATTAGCAATCTACCTTTAAAAGAGTGTAAAATGGGTATGTTCGTAGTCTTTAAAAAAATTAACAGAAATGAAAATATAAAATATATTTTATAAAATTCTGCATGCCCCTCCAACATCAGATGTTCTTTAAAAGTAGCCCCGACTCCCAACCATGCCTCCCACTGAGGTCTTAGCCTTGCTTTTCCTGGCCTGATACCCATGCCAGAAAGCCTTGAGTTACCTAGGGTTCCTCTATTCTTCTTTCACTGCCATATATCCAAATTGTGGACAGATGACAGATGACATTTCTTCTTTCCAGGAGATTTCCCAACCCCTGATGAGAAACCTCTCAACTATGCTTCTAAAAGGAAGGAGCTTTTCTGTGACTGAGCTTATCACAGCTGCTTTGTTTTTATGGTTCATGGCAAATAATAGGTGCTCACAGTGGTTTTTTGAGTTGAAGTTCAATCCAGGAAGGCCAGTCACGTGCGATGTATTTATTATGGCCAAAATGAGTCTGATTGTTGTTTCATCTTTGCTGTTTCCTAATCCTTGCAGATTCCATTGCTATCGTTTTTATGATGACTCTTCTCTGGCTAGGACCCACAGGGTTTTTTTGTTTGCTTGTTTGTTTTGCTGTTAGTAACTGCCTGCAAAATTCTAGACTGTATTCCAGGCTTGGATTCATCTGTAAATTAAGAGGCCAATGTGCTCAGTTTTTATTACCAAATCAAAGAGCCACCTATGATGCCAGGAGTTTTGTAACCTTTGAGAAAAAAATTTCTGAAAGTCATTTTCATGCATCTTGTGAGTGGATAAATAAGAATGTATATTGCTTTTTCAAAAGAGAATTCTTCTTTGTAGTCTATTTACAGAAGTAGCTTTCACATTATTTTACGAGTGCACTTTAAACACTTCTGTGCTGCATATACTGAAATAATGCTAGCTGAGATAAGTTTGAAAACAAGCCACTGGAGCTGAGAGGCTAAGCCGTCTGTCACATCTGAAGTAAATATATCTAATTCAACTATCAGAACCAGTCGGCTCCTGGTCAGGTGGATGGTCAGGTGACCTTACAGTCACAGTGATGGAAAAGCTGAATAGACAGGTGGTCATGAGAAACACATGGCCCAACTCAAGTAGTTCCTGAGGGTGGGGGCTTGATCCTGGTCACTGCTTTATTCTAGATTATTACTCACAAAAGTTTCTTGAAGGAGTTTACTGTTTTTGAGATACACACACACTCATCTGAAAATAAAAGCTGTTCTCTGCGCATTTTCTTGGAGATGGACATGATCAGTAGGTGAAAAAGAGGTTTCCTGGCTTAATCTCAAAGTATTTGAGAGAAGTAGCAACAAGAATAGGTTTTCACTAACGCAAATTAAAACCGAAATGAGCTACCACCTCACACCTGTCTAATGGCCATCATCAAAAAGACAACAATCAGCAAGTGTTGGTGAGGGTATAAAGAAAAGGAAACCCTCTGCTCTGCTTCTGGGATTGCAAATTGGTGCAGCCGCTATGGAAAGCAGTATGGAGATTCTTCAAAAAATTAAAAATAGAACTATCGTATGACTTAGCAATTCCACTTCTGGGTATTTATCCAAAGAAATTAAGAACACTAATTCAAAAAGGTATATGCATCTCTATGTTCACTGCAACGTTACTTATAATAGGTAGAAATGGAAACAACCTTGATGCTCTTCAATATATATCTACAATGGAGCATTATTCAGCCATAAGAAAGAATGAAATCTTGCCAGTTATAGCAACACAGATGGACCTACAGTGTATTATGATAAGTGAAATAAGATGAAAAATGAGAAATATTATATGATTTCACTTTTATATGATATATCCAGAATACATAAATCTCTAGGGAGCAGAAAGTAGGTGATTGGTTGCCAGGGTCTGGACGGAGTGGGAATGGGGAATGACTGCTAATGGTAAGGAGTTTTACTTTGGATTATTGAATATGTTTTGTAACTAGAGAGAGGCGATAGTTACACAATATTATGAAATACTAAGTGCCACTGAATTACACACTTTAAAATGGTTAAAATGGCATATTTTATGTTTTGTGTGTTTTACTACAATAAAGAAGTGCCCAAAGCTCGTGAATGGCATGATCGTCACTGTTTAATGCAAATCGCTTAAAGTGGTGACGAGTGCCTTGACAGGCATCTGCGAAACTTTTATTTGAAATAAACAGAAACAGTCTTTCTTACAAAAACTAATGACAAGCACTGAATGAACTAATGACGAACTTGTCTCCAGGGAGGAAGTTTCCTTAGATCTCCAGGAGAGGCATGTGGAGTGTGGGAGTGGTCAGGGAGCTTCATATAAGGTGATAAAAGCAAAGTCTAGGGGCAAAAACAGGCGCCACAGCAACTGTGGGGACTAATGGTCTGGAACATGTTTTTCAGAGGGTGGTCCGTGGATCAGCAATGTCAATATCTCCAAAAATTGTTGAAAATGCAAATTTCCAGGCCTCACCTGACTCTTCAAGTTTAAAATCTAGGGTGTGGGGCTCAGTACACTGTTTTTAACAAACCCTCCAAATGATCTTGATGTGTAGTCAAGTTTAAGAAAAAGTAGGTGCTGGTGCCGGTGCCGGTGCCAGTGCGGGTGCTGGGAGGCCTGGTTCCTGGGCCCACACGGTGGCTGCTGTCACCTGGGGAGGCCGGGCAGGCGGTGGGCCATGTCTGGAGGACAGGAACCGCAGACACGTAACCAGCCCTCCCCGCCAGGCCCTTAGCGCCTCTTGGCAGCAGGCGGCCGCCCTCCTGCTTTCCTCCCTTGCTCCACTGGGCCCTGTTCTTCCACCTCTTCACCTCCTTTCAACTGAGGAAAAGGCTTCCCATTCCCTTTTCTTGTTTTCCTTCATTTCCTTACTTCTGCTTTATCTATCCTCCAACGGGCCAGAAAAACAGTTTCCTTTTTCCTCACAGCTGAGTCTTCGCATCCTTCCAGAAGGGAGATGAATACTGGTGGCCCACCCATGTCAACATCATGGTGCTGCCACATGACTGGACTGGAGCGCTGCACTGTTCCTGTAAATGGCCTTTTGTTAAACTCTTCAAATAACCCTTTCTGAGTGTCTCATTGTCGCCTGCTAGGCCCCTGACACAAAGCCATTTTAATCCACGTATTGTATTCTTTTAATACAATAAAAAAGGCACAGATATGTGTGGGGAAGTGTAAAATAAGTAACTTACAAGATAATATGTTAATAATAAGTTAAAATAAGTACAAGTAAATAAGTTTGCAAATAAGTCTACCTCTGAACTCATTTGACAAAGTTATTTCAACAGCAATCCCATGGAGGCCAAGGAGGTGCTGTTTGATCATTCTCTGACCCTTGCTGTTTACTTGGGGGTCAGGGTGGTGACCCTCAGAAGATGGGTGGGTCCTGGCACACAGAGCGAGGCACCCAGTTAACAGGATGCCAGGATGCCCAGGCTTTCTGCAGGACAGAGGACATAGCCATGTCACTCAGATTTTAGGGATCACCCATACATGGCATTTTATTGGATTTGGGGGTGTGGGGTCCTTTCTTAATTGGGACACTAGGAGGATGAAGGCCATTGTGAGGGGAGGGAAGGTAGAATCGGGAGGCATAGCAGGGTCTTGCCCAGGAATCCACTCCTCCTAGAGGGTGACACACAGAGGTGGGGAGGCAATGTCCACCTCATTTGGCCTCTGCTGAGGGAGGCAGCTGAGTGCCAAGGAACGGCTGACAGTGCTACACCTGTGTGGGCACAGCAGGCCTTTTGATGCCTCATGGTGCCACATGAGTTGATACCCATTTGCCCACCCATGGTGTCTTATCCCCTCTGCTTGGGTCCCAGACCTCTTGATGCTCCATTCAGCCTCTGGTTTTTATTATAAACATGGAGAGATGGAGAAGCAGGCTGAAATGTTCTCTTGCTTAAGAGGTTATAATTTAACACCTTTTCCTCTGTGTTTCTCAGACTCTTCTTATGATGCTTTCTGTTTATTATCTGTTCAAATCCTTACTCGACCCCTAGCTGTGGGGAAAGATGCTTTTAAAGAGTTTGAGCTCAAAGAAGGCAGGAAGATAGGGACAGGCAGAGATTCTCCTTCAAAAAATCTTTTATTTGCTAGCAGCTAAATCAACAGCGTATTTGACACAATTTTAGACACAGAAGATAAGAATTTTAATTTGGTGGCAGAGACCCGAGTGGAAAGCTAGGCAGTCACTGACAATCTGTGGAGGCTGTATTGATAGCAAGGCTGAGGGCAAAGCCATGTTCCTTGTTGTTCAGTGGGTATTTACTAAATGCCTGCTATGTGCCAAGCACAGCATGTTTGGGTGCAGAGGTCAATAAGACACAGTCTCTAGATTCAAGGGGCCGAGAGTGGGGCCAACACAAGAAAATTAGCAGCTTAATAACCATGGAGGAGAAATGCCCATTTATCTAATATTTGATTATGCTCTCATGCATTCATTTATTCATATTTATAAAATGTTGATGATGGACCACAGGTGTTATGTGACAACCCAGCTGGCCGTGGGTGGGAGACAGGTAAGCAAGAACAACGGGGAGCCAGACGGAGGATATATTATGAGAGTGTCCACAGGATTCCATAGGGGCCCATGGGAGGGGACTTCAAGAAAGGAGTGTCTTATAACAATGTAAAGTGCTCAGGGCTTAGCCCGAGAGTAAACTGATTAAATTTCTCTCCCTTAAGAGAATCTGATTTTGCCTGTTCAGTTTCTACTCTTCTGTATAGAAAGAACTACCTTTTTCATCCAGTTCTTGAACTTTGTGTTATGTAGAATGGGAGGAAAGGTGAGGAGATAGGACTAGATCAGAGGCATGCTCTGGGCTCCCCTTTGTGGGAAACAAGCAGAAATACCAAAAACCCCAGAAGAAAAAGGCTCAATAAATCTTAATCTGCATAGCAGAGAGGCTGTGGTGGGCAGAGAAACAGAAGAAAAGATGGCAAAGCTGACTATTGAAATAGTGCATGGTCTTACAGTGGAACCCCGAGCATGGGATCTCTAAATGCACATGTGCTGTAGCCATGTGCTATGTGGTACTCTGGAGCTTCTTCATCCCTGAAGCAAGTACGGGATAAATGACCCTTGCCAGTGTAGTGATATTTGGAGGTGTATTTAGAGATGTAGATGAGATCCTGAGGATGGGCCTTTGTGATGGGATTAGGGCCTTCATAATTAGATGAAGCGAGACCTCTCTGCCATGTGAGGATACAGCAAGAAGGTGGCTGTCTGCAAGCCAGGAAGAGAGCCCTCACCAGGAACAGAATTGACTGGCACCTTGATCTTGGACTTCCAGCCTCCAGAACTGTAAGAATAAATGTCTTCCAGCCTCCAGAACTGTAAGAATAAATGTCTGTTTATAAATGTCTCCTCTCCCCCAGCCTATGGTATTCTTTTAAAGTAACCTGAATAAACTAAGACAGATAGTAGCCTAAGCAGCCTTACCTATATCCAGTTGGTATTATTAACATTAAATCAATTAGGTGTTCATTTGGGGCAAAGTTTGCCTTTTTTTTTTTTTTTTGCTAGTGATTACTGATGGGTCCTAGCTTACTCAGTGGTTACCTTACTAAGAATTTACCAGAAAATGTATAGGAGATTTGGCACAACTCTGTCTCACACACTTGTAGCTTTAATTGAAACGAGGGACCCCTTAACAGGGAGAGGAGCTAGTAGTCTTGGTCCTAGGATTGGGTTTTTGCTCTGCTACTAAGTGGCTACCTGATCTAAAAGGTTCTTTCTCCCTTTGAGTTTCAGGTACTCATTGGTTTACCAAGAACAGAGCAAAGGGAACAGCTGCCTCAGTTGCAGGCAGTACAGGGATGTGTCATCTACAAAGAAATAATAGTAAAACTAAAAGGTGGCCAACTTTTTATTATCACCATGATTTAGCAATTCTTAACAGAGTCTGCAATAAAATACTCCTTTCCTACAAAAAATCATTTTTTGGTTTAATTTCTAAACAATTGGTGCAATTGCTGTAGATTGTTAGTAGTATTTACCTAAATTTTAGCATATTTGCATTGCCTATCCATTGCATTAGTTTTTTTATTTCTGTATAACAAATTGCCACAAATTTAGTGGCTGAAAACAACACTCACTTCTGGTATGAAATCAATATCTTGAAGACATGTTAGTATTTTGCTATTCACTGAAACACTAGTCACTTTAGCTAAGATATGGGGACAACCTGAGCTACTTTGATGAATGAAAAATCCACTTCTGAGCTCATTTTTGTTGTTGGCAGAATTCAGTTCTTCATTGTGGTAGGACTGAGGTTCTAATTTCCTTGCCAGCTGTCAGCCAGGGACTGCTCTCAATTCCTAAGGCCACCCACATTCCTTGCCAGGTGTCCCTTCCATCCTCAAGTCAGCAACAGTTCATCAAATCTTTCTCCTGCTTTGAATCTCTGATTTCCTCCATCTCTGCTCTCTATACCAAGATTTAAAGGGCTCATGTAATTAGGCCAGACCCACCTGGAAAATCTTCTAAAAGGCCAACTGATCTGAGACATTAATTACAGCTACAAAGTCCCTCACAGTAGGACCTATGTTAGTATTTGATTGAATAACAGGAGAAAGTGCATGGCAGGGGCTGGAAACCTGGGTAGCAACCTTAGAATTCAGTCCTCCACAGTCCTTACTGAACTTGTAAATTCTGGGAAAGTTAATTCAGAGGACTTCCAGTCATACAGTTGGTCCCAGATTATCCCAAACTCAGCTACACCCATTCCTTTTGAGAGCAAACTGGCTTGTGTTCCTTCTGAGTAAGTTCACTTCAAGTTCATGTCTAATCCTCTACATATTCCTGCATTCAAAAGATATCTTTGAAATAAGCAGTGATAGCAGAATGATTGCAAAGCTGAAGAAATGAATATGAGTTCCTTCTATTCTGGAATTCTGTATAATCACTTAGAGTTTTATGTTAAAAATCTAAAATGATAAAACAATGCAAACTGCAAGATATGATATCTTTGTTATGTGTAAATTTTTCATCCATGAAATACATGATTTGATTTGAATAAAACTAAAAAATATGAATATTTAAAATTTATATTTGTTTTTTCTATTTATTTTACCTTTTATTCAATTATTACTAAATTATACTATTGCCCACCACAGACCAGTTCTTAGGTAAACATCTTCCTCCTTTATAAAAAAATATGTTAATGTAATTGAAAAAGCACTAACCCATCGCTTCTTTCCTTTGTTGTACTGGAAATTTATTTCCTTTGTTGTATTAGGTATTTATTTTATATTTTATCTTTTTTTTTGTCATTATTATATAAAGTTTAATAAGAGAAAAATTATACTGCATTTTTTCTGGCTATTGATATTATTTATTCCATGTAATGATTATTACTGACAAACATTTTTTTTGGAAAAGAGGGAAAGGGATTAAAAATCAGTCACTCCAATGTCACATTCACTGGGTTACCGCAGCAGGTGCTCGGATGTACTTCAGATAACATTAGCACTAGACTACCACCTCCTGCCAATCTCCTGCATCCACCTCCTGCCTGTCTCCTGCACTTGGGGGACTTTGTTCAGTGCTTCATATACATCATCTCATTTAATCCTCACAAAATTTTATTTTCCAGATGAGGAAATATCCCAGAATTGCACATGTAAGTGGATAAACTGAAACTTCAATACATGCTAAGACCGTTGCCATGTCAACTGGCAATTCATAGGAAAGCTTCAGGGTGGTCAGTACCATGATTTCCTGACAAACTTCTCAGTTGAAGAGAACAGAGGGGGCTGACCCCTGTCCACTAGTAGCAGCTTTGTTCCAAGTACGGCTGATCCCCTGATGCAGATTTCCCAGTGGCCCTGCACCCGAAATGCTTCTTCCCACCACCACCCTGGAGGTCTTGGGATGGTGAAGGAGTCATGACTTGCTTTGGACGCTTTCGTGTCGGCCTGCCTGCATGTTAGTTTTTTAATAGTAAGGACTGTGTGTGGTTCAGAGGGGCAACCCCAGCTCCTTCCGGAGTCCTTGGCACATAACAAAGGCTTAAGGAATGTTCATGGCACTTATTTGGCTGGCTGAATGAAAACTCCTGGTGAAGAAAGTGTTTGGAAACCCTCTGAAAATTCCATTTAATAAGATGACTCTGATCTTGCATGAATGATTAGTTCCTTCCTCTGGCAGGAAGCAGTGGTCTGGTTTCCTTAGCCAGGGCGATTTTTTCCCTGCAACTGTGGGCGGATTAGAACGGAAGGAGCAAGCAAAGCTGAGAATCAGCGAGGACGGCCAAGGTCAGCATGGCTGACAAATACATCTGATCATGTTGCCAATGAAAGGAGAGTGGTCACTAATGCCATGCACAAATATTTCAGCTCTCCTGGTAGGACCTGGTAGGATCGTACTTCTGTGCACCCAGTGAAATTAGGCATGGCCATATGACTTGCTTTGGCCAGTGAAATGTGAGAATAAGCATTAGGGCCTTTTGTGAAATTTGCCATATTACCTTCTTCACCCTTAGCGATCATGGATCGTGCATGGAGAAGGTATCCTTGTCAACCCAGGTCCCTAAATGATTGTGATGAGCAGAAACCTGACTCACAGTGGACATGTAGCAAGAGCAAGAAATAAACACTGTATTAAGTCACTGAGGTTTTTAGAATGATTGTTTCTGTAGCAG
This sequence comes from Macroglossus sobrinus, assembly GCA_004027375.1. NCBI lineage: Eukaryota > Metazoa > Chordata > Mammalia > Chiroptera > Pteropodidae > Macroglossus > Macroglossus sobrinus. Next base: position 576,145 of record PVKZ01000678.1, on the reverse strand, counting down.
CACCTAGCCTTTTCTGGGCTAACACAGGATCGGGGGCTGAGGAGGACATCGGGGACTGAAGAGTTAAGGAAAGAGAAACAGGAAATGTGACTCAAGAAGTCAAGTGGCAAGGGGCTCTGGGCAGACACTGGGGCTGGGACCGTTGTCTGTGGTTGGGCTTTACAAGCTGTGCAGCAGGCTGCCTCCTTCTGAAGGTGTGCAGCAAGGAGGGCAGGCGCAGGCCATGGAATGACACCATCTGGAAAATATGCTGGTGATGATTTTGTGGCAAATGCTGACAGTTGGTCACCACTGACTGGCAGGAAAAAGGTCAGTGAGAATGTGTGTCATGTACAGAGCAGTTTGATCCTGGAAAGTTCTAACTTTCCTCAAGAATGAGTGAGTGGGGATATTGACAAAGGAGGCATAACAGACTTCCTGTGTGGGAGCAGTGCTTAGCTGTCAGTGAGCTATCATGTCTTCACATGCATCTAGTAGCTAATGCTCTTACTCTGTAGCCACTTCTAGAGTAGAGAACTTTTTGTGGGTCATCAGTCATTTTTCATACATTCATTCTGCAAGGATTTGAAACCCTAGGCATCAAGCTTACCACGGTGAATAGACAGGCTTCATGGATTTATGTCTGCACATAGTCAGATAATTAATAGCAATTTACAATATGGATTAAGTATGCAGACAGAGGTAAATACAGGTTGTCTAGAAAAAAGGTATGTAAATGAGTCCAGGAGATCTGCAAAGAATGAGGCTGCTAGTAACTGAATTGGGAGTGAGGTACCAGCTGCTGTATAGCAAACATTTCTTATACTTACAGACAAATGCAACTCTTCCTTTTAAGGGCCAGCAAGAACAGGAAAATATTGAGTTGCCTGAGGATTTGCATGCAGTATAAAGACTTGTTAAAGTTAAAGATTTTGGAATAGAACATTCACGAGATGGGCCTTCATACTTTTGGGTTCATTTTGTGGTCAAATCAAAAACAAAAACAAAAAATCTGGGGAATTTGAAGGGAGCCAGGTATCTGGAATGAATTAACTAGTTTTTCCTTGCCTCTTTCTTTTCTTTTTTAAAAATTATGAGTATTACTAGAAACTCAAGGGACCTGAAACTATTAGAAAATCAGACTATCATAATGATAATGGGGCTGGGTGTCCATCTAGAGTTAACTCTTCCTATTCCAGAGTCTCAGTACTTCATACCACTGCCATTTCACTCTACTGGCAAATCTTTTCATCCTTTAAGGCCCAGTTTAAAATCTGCCTCCTGTAATTATATAATGCAAACTCGAAACAGTGGTAAGCTATCGAGAATGGATGTGCATGGGGGAGGGAGAGGATGGTCCACTTTTTGCTTTTTTAAGTTTTTATAAGCATGAATTATTTTGTTTCATTAAAACTGAAAATAAACCCATGAGGAAAAAAATATTCCACTTCCCACATGGTAGATTTCTCTGATTCTCAGGGTCACAGAATTACCCTTGGTCCTCAAATCTTATTCATTTCCACCATTAACTACTTTCACAGCTAAGTCTTTCCCTTCCTTTACACTACAGGTCTCAGCCAAAGCCATCTGTAAAGTGAACATGGTATTGCTCATATACTGGGAACTCAACTAATATTTGGTGAGTAAATAACCCCCTAATGCTGGCTCCACAGTTTATGGGAATCGTGGTTTGCTTGTGTGTACATGTGAGTATTAGAAATTCATACCTTTAACTGAGTCCTCAACTTTGTGCAGTTTAGTAAATGTAACAACTGTGTTTTTATTCTCTCCTGGTTTCTATACACCCACATCAGGAAGAGGCTGGCCCACCATCTCCCTGAAGAAATGTGAAATGATAAATCACAAGAGTTGATGGGATTTGAGGAAATGCACAAGTCTTCCTCCTGTGAGGGAACATAACTCTGAGCCAGCATTCATCCTGAAAGGCCTGCCCTGTCTGTATGCCCATGGGAAAACAGCCTCCTTCCCACACCACAGTGCATTTTTCCCATGGGGATCTACTAGATGGCCTGCCATGAACACAGTGATTTTGAGAAGGCCCATGTTGGAAAGGAAGTATTTCCTTATTTGTTCATTTGTTTGCTTTCACTTTTACCATTTGTTACCATAAATCTCTTGAAGTATCACTAATATTTAAAATTAATAAGTTGTAGATTTGAGAATGGGGAAAGTACTGTGTCAGAGTTAAAACTATGGGTCTTCAAGTAAAGATTTCTGATTTTTGGTAGAATAATAACCGATGTTCTAAGTGTTGGCATTTTTTAAATTACGGCCTAAACAACTCTTCACAAAAGGAAATAAGTAGTAAAGTAAGTCTAAGGGCCCATTATGTATCTATTAAACTAGTTAAAGTAAAGAAATGGTGAGATCTAGTATTGATGGGTATGTGATAGAAGAGACTAATTTGCACATTGCTGGCACCCTGCAAAGCAATATGGCTTTATATAAGAGCCATAAATAACTTGTATTCTTTTACCAGGAAACTACTCTGAGGAAAAAATCTAAAAGTTAGAATAAAGCTATCAGTCTAAAAATGTTCAGACCAGAAAACTTGGAGACAACTCGAGGAATCAACAATAGGGAATGATTCAGTCAATTGTGGTATAGCAATAGTAATCCGTGAGCATTAAAAATGGCTGCCTCTGCCAAGACCCCAGAAGGAAGTGGACTTGAGAGAATACAGTGCAGATTTGTGAGGAGGGAGTGTTGGAGGCAATCTGAGTCCATTTGGCTGCTTATAATAACATACCATAGACTGGGTAACTAAAACAGCAGAAATTTATTTCTCACAGTGCTAGAGACTAGAAAGTCCAAGACCAAGGTGCCAACTGGTTCACTTCTTCATCTGGGCTTCTCTTCCCTGCTTTTACACAGCTGTCATCTTGCTGTGCCCTTATATGGCAAAGAGAGAGGGCTCTGGTCTCTTCTTCTTATAAGGACACTAATCCCATCATGGGGGCTCTATACACATGACCTCATCTAAACTTAATTACCACCCAAAGGCCACCTCCAAGCACCGTTGCATTAGGGATTGGGGCTTTAGCATATGGATTTTGAGGGGACACAAACATTTAGTCCAGGAGATGAGACAATTCCACCATCAGATGTTAGGAAGTGTACAAAAACAGCCCAGGCCTGAGAGCTGCTTCTTCTGTGGAACTATTGGGTGTAGTCCTGGCTCTGAAGGAGAGAGGCTGGGTACTCTAGGCTAGCCCACACATGCACAGATGAACTATCATCTGCTCAGATTGCATCACTAACCATCAATCACAGGCTTTCCATTTAAACTACCACACAATTACACATTGTACCATTTGTTTGTAACTTAGGACCTACAGGCTTGAACTACTTCAAGGGACAGTCTGGTGACCAAAGGAAAAAGGCATGTGATAAGAACATTTCATTGGATTCCCAGCTTCCACAAGGGAGGTTTTCCAGGAGCCTTCTCCACTGTAGTAAAAATGGCAGAATGTAAGACAGCCTGATTACTGTAACATAAAATGTATATTTGAGCACTGACAAGTTGAGCATTTCCAATTAGGAAGGGCAATGTAGAGTATAAGGTTTATTTCCTTCCTTTTGTAAGATTGTAGAGTTAAAAACAAAACTTACAAACTGCTCCAGAAGATTTCCTAAATTCAGGGACAGCTTTTTGATTACATATTTAAAATATTTATTAGGCACCTACTATGTCCCAGACCCTGTGTTAGATACTGGGTTTTCATCGATGAATGATGAAGCGGTTGTCTCCTCCTTTATCAACCATAATCTGGGGAAGAACGTAGCAATAGTAAGACATGGAATTAGTGTTATTGTGACAAATACTACAAAAAAGAACACAACTGCCATGAGACTGAGCACTAGGTGTGCTATCCAAATAGGAATGTGGCACAGGAGTGGGGCATCAGAGATGATTTTTTTTTTTTAAGTCAATGTTGTTTAAACAGAGACCTGAAGGATAGAGATTAGTTGAGTGTATTAGCCAGCTAGAGCTGCCATAACAACATACCGTAGACCAGGTGGCTTAAACAACAGGAAATTGTTCACAGTCTAGAGGCTGATCCAAGGTCAAGGTGCTGGATAATTCAGTTCCTGGAAAGGACCCCCTTCCTGGCTTGTAGACATTGTAAACAGTTGTCTGTCTTCTTACTGTGCCCCACAAGGTGGGGTTGGGGTGGCACCAGTGGTCATTGGTGTCTCTTATGGGTACAAATGCTATTGGATTAGGGCCCCACCCTTAGGATCTCATTTAATCTTAATTATCTCCATCATGGCCTTATCTCCAAATATAGTCACATTGGAGGTTAGGGCTCAACATATGAATTTTGAGGGGCCACAAACATTCAGTTCATAACACTGAGGATCGAGGGAAAGAATGAAGAGTACTGTGAGCAGAGGGAGCAGCAAGTGTAAAGGCCCAGGAGCTGAAAGGGAGGGAAGGGCAAAAGTGGAAAGTGGAAGAAGAGGGACTGGGTCAGCCCAGGCCTTATAGGCCAAATTAAATAAAAGCTTTGTTCTATCCTAGAAGCAATGAAAAGCCAACAAAGGGTCTGAAACAGAGGAATGACATCAGAGAGCAAGAATGAGTGTGGGGAAGCAGTTAGGAAGCAAGTGGTAGTGGCTGTGGAGACAGAGAGAAAGAGATGGATTTGCAATATGTTTTGGAGGTCGAATCAACAGGACTAGTGAAGGCTTGAACATGGGAAGTGAAGAGAGCATTCAATATGAACTGTACAGATGTTGGCCATCTCTCAGGAGGGCTTTGGAGGAGCAGCAAGTTTGGAGGGGAAATGGTGAGCTCAGTTTGGAAATATTAAATTGGAGATGCCTATAAGATGTCCAAAGATGAAACTGAACATAGAAGAAAGGTGGGAGCTGGAGGTAGACATTTGAGAACAAGTGAAGAGGATTAGGTAAGGAGAGAGTGTAGAGTGGGAGAAATAGAAAGCCTAGGACTGACAGAGTTAGAATAATGTCAGGATTTATAGGTTGAGTAGGGGAAGGTGAAGTAGCAAAGGAAACTAAGAAGTAAGTGGTCAGTGAAATAGGAGAGAAATTAGGAGAAGGGGATGCTGTGGAAACCAGTGATGAGAGAATTTTGAGAAGGCTCTGGTCACACTGGCTAATGCTGCTGCCAAGTAGAGAAGAGGATTGAGATGTCTCTGTTTTTACCAGTTTCCATGCCCCTTTTGGAATGGCAGATGTGGTGGGGTTATGAGGCATGAGACAGTCTGGAGTGGGCTGAGGAGAGAGTGGAAAGTGAGAAAATTTGACCGTGAAGGGGAGCAGAGGAAGGGTGTGGGATGAAGACAATGGGGGACTGGAGAAGGGGTTCCTTCGGGTAGAAGAGACTCAGTTGGGGTCCAGTGCTGACTAGAAGGATCTGTCATCTGACAGGAAAAAGCTCAAGATACCTTTACTGGGAAGGCCAAAGGGGACGGGTCTAGAGCCCCGGGGCTGCCGGCCAGAGGCAGAAAGACACACAATTTGTCAAAGGAGGGAAAAGGGAGGAGAAGATGATGTGTGGGGAGGACAAGGCTGATTGGATGTTTTGCACTGCGGTTGCGGGACAGTGTTGATATTAGCATCTCAGTTGGGTCATTTGCTTGGGCCACATGTTGGGGAATCCCTGATGTCAGTACCTTCAGGTCTCTCCTCTTGGGCCACCTGACTCCCCTGAGGAGAAGCTTCTAGCACCCTCTGCAGAGGGCGAAGACCTGCCTGCCTGTGTTCTGGGGGCTGAGAGAAGAGGGCTGCCCACTGCAGCTCCCAGTAAGCATAACACATATCATTTTCCCGTTCTTTTAGTTGCAGGATCTGTCCACAGTTGTGCCTGATGCCCCCAGTTCCAAGACTCTTCATCTGCTTTCTCCACAGACTAAATCTCCAGCCTCCTAACAGGAGTTGTGTTTTGCAAGAGAGGGCAGCGGCAAGAGGGAGGCAGGAGCGTGGTGTGGGAAGGAGAGTGGTACAGACCTGCAAACTCAGGTGTTTCGCCAACCCTTTCCAGCCTTCTCCCTTTACCTTTACTTCCAGAAGTGCCTGCTGCAGCTATTTCTTGAGATTTTTGAGGGCAATTGTGTAGAATCTTACCTCTCTGCACTGCCAAGTTTGCTTTTCATCTGCTTCCTAGCCTCCAAAACCTTGTCGCCTTCTCACCTGTTCCCTTTATTATAGTTTAGCAGGGTTTCAAGAGAGATCAAAATCAGAGGCAGGTGTTCAGCCCGCCATCTCTACCCAAGTCGGCACCAGAGCCGCTTGACTGTGAAAGAATACTGTTGTTTTTGAAAAAACAGAAAAGGTCCAGAGCTTCTCCTCTCCTTGGCTGCTGTGCGGATTACAACACTTGAAACCAATCCTGCCCACCTAGCCTCATCAAACCCAAACTAAGCAAAACAACACCACGCACAGATGGCCACGAAGTCTGAGGTGCCATCAGGTTGGATTAGGAACTGTGTTGGCCCAAAGCCTTCAAACCCACTGATGGCCTTTAACCTCCCAAGACAAAAGGAGACACACTGAAGACCATGCTCTTCATCTTCCTAATACAATGATTAATGCAGTGCCCCTTAAGTCCAGATAAATGATTTTTTTTCCAGAAGTCTGTGAAGAAACTTCATAAAAATAGTCACAGAAATCCAAATAAAAGAGAAAAGGAAACCTACCATAATCCTATCTGCTCCCCATAACACATAATGTTGTTCTGTTTTGTTTTTTCAAGTTTTCAACCAGTTCTGGTCCACGGACATTTATAATATTACAGAAAGAATCTATTTATGTGTCACCTCTGGTGGGTTTGCAGAAGTAGGCATTCCTGTGATTCTTTCAGAGCCCAAGCTGGGCCCCTTTGGGGAGAGCATTAACTGTTTCAGGTCAATAACATACAGAACAACGCTTTTGTCTGGATGAGGGATGGGGTCAATTCTGAGAAGCCCCTTGGTCAGGTGCTTAAGTCAGTAAGGGAGGCAGATGTCGATTTGCAGGTTATGGAGAACCCCAGCTCTGAATCTCCCCTATCTGTCCACCATGTGCCTCAGTTCCTCCTGTGACAGTCCTTCTCTGGAAGCTTAAGAAATTGTGCATTTTCAGAATTAGAAAGAGCCTTACAGGCTATTTGGCTCGACATTTTGCAGAGTGTGTGACTCTGTCTCACAGCGCCCCTGACTGGTGGAGGTCCACCTCCTGCTAACATTCTCCCATGGCCTGGAAATTCACTACTGGAAAGTTCAGGCACATCCCTGGGACTACAAAACTTATCAAGCCCTCAGCCCCTCATTTACATATTCAGGTGAATTAATTCTGATCAAGTATGACCAAAGGAGTCCAGGCCAGGCTGGGCCCTACAGTGGGGCTGCGGGGTACCCAGATGGAATGTGGGTTCCGGGCTGGGTGCCAGGGAGTGAGTAAGCAGGCATGGGCACAAAGAAAAAGGCTGCCTGTTAATGTCACCCCAGAAGGTCCTGCCAGCAGCCTTCCCTGCACTCCTCCTGCAGGTGTAAATCCGATACAGTCCTTGGAATGGATTTACCTATCTGCTGCTCTGCAGCTCTGGGGGACTTTCTACTCTTTAGTTATTCACTCCTATTCACATGTCCTTATCCCCATCCTACCCAGCCCATAGATGAGTCTCTGACTCAAACCGTGCTAGTTAGGGCATAGTAAAGACTGTCTTTGGCGGATACTCGACACTGTTCCCATCATCCTTCTGAGGTGCCTCTTGGTTCTGTAGCCTCTGGAGAGCTAACAACTACATTTCCCAGGTTTCCTTGCAACCCTGGTTCTGACTGTGATCCGGGCTCCACCAATGAGACACTACGTGGACCAGGCCAAGAGGGAGGGAAGCCAGCAAAGGGTAATGCAGTCGCTTTGCCGGTGTTGTATTCTGCTGTGGAGGCAAGTGTGGCTTGAAGGCGCTGCTGTGCGTGCGAATTTTTCCTGGGAGTTCCCTCTTCAAAGGGCTTCTTGCAGCGATTTTTTTGTTCAGTCGTGATGCCCTTGAACTAGCCAGAGTAGTTGCTGTTGTTTGCAAGAGAACTCTTTTCACAGTATGCTCGAACTCCGGATGACCTAAGATTTATTATGAATATTAATATTTAATGTGTACCCACTTCTTGATGAGCTGTGACATTCCGGTCATGTTTTACTGTGTACACACACACACACACACACGCACACACATACATACACACCACTATACAGTCTTATTTAATAACAGAAGAACCTACGAAGTAGCATTTTTCTCATTTTGGAGATTAAAAAAACTGAGATTCAGAAAATTTAATAAATTTCCTGGGATTCGAATTGCTCTAGACCCATAGACTATTTCTTTATTCCTTTTCACATTGCCCCCAAGGTAGTCAGTCCTTTGAGACATAACATAACTGCGATACTGAATCCTTCATATCCTTCCACCTGGCCCTCCACTCTCATAGGACCTTTAAGTCACGCCCAGTTTTATCTTCCAAGGTCCTCAACGCTCCATTCTCATCTCTTCCTACACTGCAGCCGCATCACATAAGAAGGAATGGGATGTGAGTCAGCATTTCTCAAACTTTCATATGCACGTGAAGCCCTAAAGATCTTGTTAAAACTCAAATTCCGGTTCAGGTGGGGCCAGGAACACTGCATTTCTGAGAAGTTTTCAGGCAAGCCCCATGCTGTGGGTCTGGAGTCTACTCTTTGAGCAGCAAGGGTGGGGCAGCATAGCATCTGTGGAGAAGAAAGAAGTTTTCTTCCACCCTTTTAGTGTCCCTGGCTGGGTCTGAAAATCGAACTGACTGAAGGCAAATCAACAGGAGGAAAGCATTTATATGAATTTTATGTGACATGGGAGTCTTCATGAGGAAGAGAAGACGCGGAGAAAGTTGGACCTGAGTACCTTTATGCCATTCGATGACCAGGGCCGTCGCGTAGAAATGTGAGAGGCCAAAGTACGGGAGGTAAGTTTTGGAAACTTACCTAAGTTCTTCTTAGGGTCCCTTTGTTCCTGGAGATAAGGATGCTCTTTCCCTCCGTTACGGGGAGGGACCCTGTTACATGAGAGTCTTAAGATTATTTCAAGGGAGAAGGGTCAAGGGAAAGTCAGAGCCACCTTCCTGCATCTGGTTTCCTCAGACTCCTTCAGCTTCATGTTTTCAATGTGCCAAGGTGCCATAATTGGGGCAGCATGTCTTGAATCCCATCACTTCTCACACTTGGTTTTGAATTTCGTCTCTGTCACTTACTAACAGTGTGGTTTAGGGTAACTGATTTAATTGATCTAACCTCTCTGAGGCTTTCGATCCTCACCATAAATGGGGACAATAATACCAACCGCACTAGTGAATTTAAATGAAAGCAGATGATAACATAGACTTGCTTCACACTCATTTGGGTGAGAATAGGGGGAGCTAGCCCCGCTGACACAGAGCATTCAAACTGCCATCCAGATGGAGCTGTTACAATTTGTATTTGGGTTATGACGTTAGCTCTCAGCGACACCCAGAGATGTGATGTTTGTGAAGTCCATCCACTCATGGTAGTTTAGGCTTATTTCAGATGCTCCGGAAGCCTGTTATTTGTGGCTGCTGTTTTACATACTGCTTGGACTTCCTTTGAACAAAGAGCCGCACTTACCGGAACAGAGAAACTGCACACTGGTTCCTGGGACCATGTTCCCCAGGTCCGTGTGAGCACATTGTTTATCTGGAGTTTTAGAAACGGTACCCGCACGTGCAGGTATCTGAACTCTTCTCCAATATAACTGAAAAGGGCAAAGCTCATTCTACTTTTAAGCTGAGGAAGCACAAAGATGGGATCACATTTCCTCACACCCCCAGTGAAGAAGTCAGGCTTGGGCTGGGGCCTGTGGAGCCTGAAGCACTTCTAAGGTGGGGCTGACAGCCAGGGGTTCCAGTGTGAGGCAAGGCAAAATGGTGCCCACGGCCTCCCTGCCTTATTTCCTTCCTGGAATAGCTGTTTGTTCTCACCAATCAGCGTTGTCAGCATTTCCATTCAAGACCTCATTGTCTGTCAGGCCTTTATTTTTAAATCAGGCATAAAAATGGACCTTGAGCTGAAACTTGGAAGCTGGGCAATTAGCATATTTGAAAGGAAGCCAACAGGGCTTTTATTTTTCTGTGGGGCAGAAGGGACTCTGCTCTCCCAAATGACAAAAAGGGTTTGTGTTGGGCATTTTTAAAATTAGCAGTAGGCATTGGCTTAGGCTGTTTATATGGAAGTTCATGAGAGGATTGTCTCTGGGCTTCCCAGGTGGTGTCTACACAGAGCGGGCTTCAGGACCTGGGAGGTTCTCTCCTGACCAGCAGGAAATGGAGCACTTTCTCGTGAAATTTGGGAGACAAGGAACTTTGTGTTGCAAGTAGAACTGGCAGAAGTGGCCAAGTCCATGGCTGCCTTCCAGAATGCCCTTAGGGAAATGCTGGCCAGTCAACTGACAAATATGTGCTGAGTGCCTTCTCGCCACAAGACACCAGTTAGTCAGAAATCTGAAGCAAGGCTATATTAGTACCAGTGGAGAAGTATAAGTAGGAGGTGGTCTGTATCTAGAAAGATGACAAATGAGGACAGCAATTGTTCCTTGCCGGAGGGGGATCAGACACAAAATGAAATACAGAGGTTCAGACAGGGAGAGACCACAAAGGACTGGAAAAAGATTGTGTGTGTGTGTGTGTGTCTGTGTGTGTGTGTGTGTGTGTGTGTGTGTGTGTGTGTGTGTAGCTCTCAGGTGAAAAGAACAATGGCTTTGGAACCAAAGTGACTTTGACAAATTTCTGAGCCTTGGGGAAGTACCAGCTACTATAAGAAAACTTAGAAAAATAGTTCTAGGCCTGGGTTGTTGTGGAGATCAAATAAGGTATTGCATGTCAAGAGCTTGGCATACAATAAATGACAATTATCATTTGTAAATGACAGGTATGTCAGTTTCAGAGTTAAATAATCAAAGAAAATGGATCTGTTCAGAAAGCTTTGAAGGTACAGGCAGTAGGTCCTCTGTTATCTCCCCTTGTTTTGTGCCTACTAAATATGTAATTACTGGTTAATTTGATATAATGTACAGAAACAAGGACAAACATATTTTTCTTATATTTCAGATACAGAGATTAACATAACTAACTAGGGTTGTGACACAGTCTGTCCTTATGTTTACATTAAAATTTATGTAAACTAAGAAATTATTCATTGTTTATCTGAAATTCAATTTAAATGAACACCTTGGGTTTTTTTTTCGTGCTAAATGTGGCAACTTTATACCTAACACCTATGTACCCAACACTCAGTGAACAATATTAATATTTTGCTATTTTAACTTGAGCTGTTTTATGTTTTAAGTAGAAAGTTGCAGATCATAGTTAAAATCTCTTTGTAACCTTTCCCAAGTAACCTCCTCCATCCCGTGACGTTCTCCTCCAAAGAGGCTCACTATTATATCAGTATCCTTATAGGAGTGTTTTTCTGTTTTTACTAGGTCTGTGTGTATCCAGAAAGCAAATATGTTCTTATTTTCTTTGCTTTACAAATTTACGTGAGTGGTATCTTAATGTACTTTTCTTTCTGCCACATAATTTTTTCATTTTAAACTTCTAAAATATATGATACAAATATTATAAATATTATATGTAAGATTTACATCATCATAATAATAAAATCAATACCTGTGTGCCCACCGCCCAGAAGAAATAAACTATGCTGATACTTCTGAAGTGCCCATTCTTCCCTCTGTCCCAATGGTAAGCCACCACTTCCTTGAGTTGAGTGTTCATTGTTTCTTTACATTTCTTTATAGTTTGCCATAATGTGTGTAATCCTGAACAATGTATTATTCAGTTCTAAATGTATTTAAACTGTGTAGAATACCTGTTGTATGTGTTCTTCCAAGAATGTATACTTTTTTAAAAATTGTATTCTATTATTAGTTTCAAACATACAGTACATTAGTTAGACATTTATATAGTTTATAAAATGATCCCCCTGATTGCTCTTTTTCTCCTCTGGTTTTCTACCGGAAACCATTATATTAATGCTACCTGAATTCCCTATGCCATACTCTCCATTTCTGTGACCATCCATAAGCTACTAATTTGTACTTCTTTAACTCTTTACCCCTTTCTCCCAGCCCCCCAATCTCCTTCTCCTCAGGCTGTCACCTGATTGTCCTTTATATTTACGAGTCTGTTTTTGATTAGTTTGGTTTTTTTTGTTCCTTAGATTCTTCATATAAGTGAAATTGTATGGTATTTATCTTCTTTGGCTTACTTAACTCAACATAATAACCTCTAGGTCTATCCATGTCATTGCAAATGGTAGCATTTCATTTTTTAAAATGGCTGAGTAATATTTCATTGTATATATGAATCATTACTTCTTTATCCAATCATCTGTCGATGGGATTTTAGGTTGTTTTCATATCTTGGCTATTGTAAATTGTACTGCCATGAACATGGGGGTGCATAGATCTTTATGAATTATTGTTTTGGTTTTCTTTGGATAAACACCCAGAAATACAATTGCTAGGTCAAAAAGGAGATCCATTTTTAATTTTTTGAGAAACCTCCAGACTATTTTCAAAACTGTATACTTTTGAGCTCATGTATTTGTGTGGTTCATCCAAGTTGATGAGTGTAGTTATGGTTAATTGATTTTTTTTCCCACTGCTGTACAGTATTCTGTTGGATGAACACACTACATCTTGAGCTGACTTTGGATGTTTATGTTGTTTCAAGTTTTGGATACTACAAACAGGCTATGTTGAACGTTGTGTTTTTTTGTGTGTGTGTGGCATACATATTGTAAGAATTTCTCTATGGTTAATATCTAAAAGTGAAATTTCTGGGTCATTTTATTATTATATTTATTATTATAATTTTTCAGAGTGGTTCCACCAGCTTATACCATACCCCAGAGTTTTGACTAGTTTATACCTCTACCAGCAGTATTTAAGTATTCTGGATGTTTCATGGTCTTTCAACACCAGACAATCTTTTGGAGACAAAATGATATCTTGTTATAGCCTATATCCTTTATGATTAATGATATTGATCATCTTTCATATGATTATTGGTTATTTATGGTTCTTTTCTATGTGACTGTTGCATTCGTTGTTCATTTTTTTATTGGGCTTGTCTTTTTTCTTATTGATTTGTAAAAACTTTTTATATACTTTGCATATTAATCCTTCATTGGTAATATATGTTGCAGATATTTACCTCTGGTTTGTGGCTTGCCTTTTCATTTTTAGTGGTGTTTTTGTTGAAGAAACATTCTCAATTTTAATGTAGTCAAATTTATCAATCTTTTCCTTTTATAGTTAGCACTTTGGGGGTTTATTTAAGAATTTTTTTTTTGTTCTGACATCATAAAGATATTCTCCTCTTAGAGTTCTAAAGTTTTTCTGTTCATGTTTCTATTTAATTTACCTGAAATTGATGTTTGTAATATGGTATCAGGCAAGGATCTAATTCCATATTTTTTTAATAGATAACTGATTGTTCCAGTTTCATTTATTGAGAAGTCTGTCCTGTTTCCACCGATCTATAGTGCTGTTCATTTCCAACTTGCACAGGTTCACTTCTAGGTTTCTTCAGTTACATCAGTTTGTCTGTCTATTCTTATACTATTTCCATATTGTCTTAACCACCATAGCTTAATAATACTTTTTGATGCCTGGGGAAACAAGTATCCCTAGCTGCTTCTTCACAGTGTCTTAACTTGCTATATAATTTTTGATACAACAAATTTCTATAGTATTTGTCCATGTGAATATATATAAAATTCTATATTATTCATCTGAACTGCCATTTATTTATATTCACATATTATATTTATGTATTTCATTTATAAACAATTGATTATCCAGTAATAGACATTGAATGGTTTCCCATTTTTTCTGTAGTACTGTTAGTGGAGTTGTTGAATTACACTGTGTGTGCACCTTCAAATTCCCTATATAGTGCAAAATTGCCTTCTACGGTGGTGGAATTAATTTACACTCCCACTAGCAGTGAATGTAGGAATTTCAGTTGATCTGCATCCCTTGAAACCTTAGACTTTTTTCTTTTCAAACTAAGAGTGTGCAATGTTATCTCAGAATGTTATGTTTTAATTTATATTTCCCTCTTTCCATGTAAGAGCTTATTTTGGTAGGTTTATCAATTTTCTGTTTATGTAATTTCTTCATCTTGTTGAAAACTATGGCTCTTTTCCATAGCCTGCTGTTGAACTAAGAATGGTTTTTACATTTTTAAAGGTTTGTTGAAGAAGAAAAATGAGAAAAGGCAGAGGAGAGTAAGGGACACATATAAGTGACCTGCAAAGTATAAAACATTTACTATGTGGCCATTTATAGAAAAAGCTTGCTGAAACCTGCTTTCAATTGTTTGCTATCTTAGCTTCTGATATATTTAATTTTAGTATAGTATAATGTATTCTTTTTTTCATTGTAACATATAAGAATATTACGTGGCTCTGTTCCTGGTTATCTGGTTTCTTTGGTCTACTCATCTATCACAAAGCCAGTTAATTAGTCTTGGTATCATCCCCACTCCCTTCCCTAACCCATCTTCCTCTTTAAATATCCCCTATCAATCTAAAAACTCTGCACTAGGTCATTACCAAAGTTGATTCAACACATGAGTTGATTTTTACGTTTACACATTTCAACTGCCAGTACATACAATTTAAAGGTGTTTTTTTGTTATGGTTTTTGTTTTTGTTTTTTTCTGGTTAATTATTTTACTGCTACTCCTGACAGGAAGTGAGTATTTCCCAGCATATGGCAGGTGAAAATTAGGGAACTTGCTAGAAGAACCACACTTATTTTGGGGACATCTGTTGGTCTTTCTTTGCCTTTCCGCTTGCTTCCATTGCAGGAGATGAGCTCTTAATTAATTGCTGCTTGTACTGAGTAGTATTGCCCTGAGAAGGACAGCAGCTTGCACTGAAGAAAGCTCAGCAAGTAGTGAATCACTACAAATAAACAACAAAATTTACTGAATGTTTATTTCTTAAAATATCATTAGGTATTTCCTAGAGATCTAGCAATTAAAGTCACATAATTATTTCAAATTCTAATTCAGCAGCAGCAATGATTCAAACCGAAACAGAGCCAATCCGACTGCAGTTAGATGTCACGTTTCCATAGTTTATGTTTTCAAGAGTTTAAACAGCTTTACTGAGGCACGGTCTACACACCTTTACATTCACTCATTGCAAGTGTACAATTCAATGATTTTTAACAAATTGATGGAGGTATGTGACTGTCACCACAATCTGGTTTCAAACATTTCCACTAGCCCAAAAAGTTTCCCATGCCTGTTTGCAATTAATTAGATTAATTTGGTAGCCACTAATCTGCTTTCCATCTATTAGTCTTTAATTTGTTCTTCTTTTAAAAACTTGGTGTGGCTATTCTAAATCCCTTATATTTTCATACAGATTTTTAAAATCAAGTTGTCAATTCTTATAAAAAATCTTACTAGGAGTTTGATAAGGATTGTGTTAGATTTACAGATCAATTTCTATCTTGACAATATTGAAGCTTCAGTGTCTCAGCATGTAAGCCTTATACTTCTTTTGTTAACTTTTTTCCTAAGTATTTTATTATCTGTGATGCTATTGTCAATGGAATTGTTATCTTAATTTCATTTTTGGATTTTTCAGTGCTAACATATGAAAATAAAATGAATTTTTTATATCAGTCTCGTGTCAGTCTGATATAAAAGAACTTAGCAAGGTAAGCTAAGTTCTTATGCATTTTACGTGGATTTCTTTTTGGCATTTTTAACATACAAAATTATGTCTTCTGAAAATGAAGACCGTTTTATATATTTCCTTCCAAACTGGATGACTATTTTTTGTTGTTTTTGCCTATTTTCCTGGCTAAACCTCCCAGTACCATGTTGCAAAGAAGTGATGAGAGTAGACATTGCTGCTTTGTACTTGATTTTTAGGGGAAAAGCATTCACTTTCTCACCAGCTGGTATAATGTTAGCAATGGGTTTTTTCCAGATGACTTTATCAGGTTGTGGAACACCTCTCCTCCTCTTAATTTGTTGAGAGTTTTTATTACAAATGCATATTGGATTTTGTCAATGCTTTTCTAATGAGATGATTGTGTGGATTTTGTCCTTTATTTTATTAATGTACTGTATTACATCAATTGATTTTCAGATGTTAAACCAGCCTTGTGTTTTAGGGGTAGATCTCACTTGGTCATGGTGTTATCATTCTTTTTTATGTTTCAGGATTCAGTTTGCTAATATCTTGCTAAAGATTAATATGTATTAGGAATATTGGTCTGTAGTTTTCTTTTTTTGATATTTCTTTGCATGGCTTTGCTACCAGAGTAATACTGGCCTCCCAGAATCAGTTAGGAAGTATACCTTCCCCCATTTTCTGAGTTTGTGAAGGGTTGATACTATATCTTCTTTAGTTATTTGAAGCCATCAGATTCTGAGCTATCTTTATGGGAAGATGTAAACAAATTCAATTTCTCTACTTCTTAGAATCCTATTTAGATTTTTAATTCTGAATAGGATTTTATTTTTTATTTTTCATGAGTAAGCATTGGTAATTTTTGTCTTTCTGAGAAGTTGTTCTTTTTATCTAAGTTTTATTTTGCCATAAATTTGTTTATAATAGTTCTCTTATAACACTTTTAATCTCTGTAGGTTCAGTAATGATGTCCTCTCATTCCTGATTTTGTAAATTTGTGTCTTCTCTCTATTTTTCTTCATCAGTCTAGCCAAAGACTTCTCAATTTTATTGATCTTTTCAAAGAACTGATTTGAATTTTATTGATTTCTCTCTTTCTCTCTTTTTTTTTTTTTTGGTTTTCTATTTCATTGATTTCTCTTCTAATCTTTATTATTTTCAATTACTTGCTTTGTATTTAGATCGACCTTCATTTTCTATTTTCTTATTGTGGAAATTAGGTTATTGATTAGATTATTGAGAGCTTTCTTTGTATATTTAGATATTTATAATTTTAAAATTTAAAATTTATATTTTATACATAAATATAAATTTTTATATATTTATAGCATTTAGTGCTATAAATATCCATTTAAGCACTGCTTTACCTGAATCCCACACGTTTTTATATATTGTATTTTTATTTATGCTTAGCTTAACATATTTTCTACTTTCCCTTGTGACATCTTCTTTAACTTATAGGTTATTTAATTTCCAAAGTGTGTTATTTAATTTCCAAACATTATGGGATTTTGCAGATTTCTTTCGTGGATTTCTTATTTAACCCCATTTTAGTCAGAGAATACTTTGTTTAATTAATCTGTTTAAATACACTGGGTCTTGTTTTATGGCTTAACATATAGGCTTTCCTAGGAAATGTTACACAGAGACTTGAAAAGAATGTGTGTCTGCAGTCAGAGCGTTTTGTGTATATGTCAAAGTGAATTGGTTGATAGTGTTGTTCCACTCTTCTACATCCTTATTGATTTTATATCTAGTTTTTCTATCAAGTTTATAGAGAGCAGTATCGAAATATTCAACTGTTATTGGCAATTGTTTATTTCGATTTCAATTCTGTCGGTTTTTGCTTCATGTATTTTGAAGCTCTGTTTTTCAATATGTGTATGCTTGTAATTGTTGTACTTTCTGATGTATTGACCCTTTATCATCGTGAAATATTACTTTATATCTCTAATAATAGTTCTTTCATGTCAGTCTGTTTTGTCTGATATTAGTTTCACCACTTGAGCTCCCTTATGAATACTATTTTGAATACCTTTTCCCATCATTTTACCGTCAATCTCTGTTTCTTTGAATCTGTGTCTTTTCTCTCTTGTGGACATCATATAGGTGGATGTTAATTTTTAATCCACTATGATGATCTCTGCCTTTTGATTAGAGTGTTATATCTGACAGAGTTTTTACTCAAGTAATTAGAGCCAATAAAAATTGCTCTGTACTGATGGAACTGTGAGTGGATGGGGAGCACATTCAAATTTCAGGCCACTTTTATTTTATTTATTTATTTTATTTTTATTTTTAAATTAGAGTTGACATCCAATATTATTTTATGTTAGTTTCAGGTGTATATCATAGTGGTTAGCCTTTTATATGATTTACAAAGCAACCTTCCCTCCCCGCTTTCCACCGCCCCCAATTAGTCTAGTATCTGCCTGGCACTATACATAGTTATTACAGTGTTATTGACTATATTCCCTATGTTGTACTCCACATCCCTGTGACAATTTTGTAACTGCCAATTTGTACTTCTTATTCCCTTCATCTTTTTCACCCAGACCCCTAAAACTCCCTCCTGTCTGGCAATCACCATTTGTTCTCTTTATCTATGAGTCTGTTTCCGCTTTATTTATTTATTTATTTATTTATTTATTTATTTATTTATTTATTTATTTAGATTGCACATATAAATGAAATCATATGGTATTTGTCCTTTTCTGTCTGACTTATTCTACTTAGCATAATACACTTTAAGTCCATCTATGTCATTGCAAATGATATGACTTCATTTTTTTATAGCTAAGTAATATTTCATTGAATATATGTACCACTTCTTTATCCAATCATCTATAAGCACTTAGATTGCTTCCATGTCTTTGCTATTGTAAATAACTGCTACGGTGAACATAAGGTTGCATATATCTTTTCAAATTACTCTTTTGGCTTTCTTTGGATAAAAACCCAGAAGTGGAGTTGCTGGGTCATATGGTAGTTTTATTTTTAATCTTTCAAGGAACCTCCAAACGGTTTTCCATAGTGTCTACACCAATTTGAATCCCACCAGCAGTGAAAAGGGTTCCATTTTCTCCACATCTTTGCCAAAACTTGTTGTTTGTTGTCTTTTTGATAATGGCCATCCAACAGGTGTCAGGTGATATCTCATTGTGGTTTTAACTTGCATTTGTCTGATCATTAATGATGCTGAGCATCTTTTCATATGTCTGTTGGCCATCTGTATTTCCTCTTTGCAGAAATGCCTACTTGGGTCCTCTGCCCATTTTTTAATAGGATTGTTTGGGGTTTTTGGTGTTCAGTATATGGGTTCTTTATAAATTTTGAACATTAATGCCATATCAGAAGTATAATTGGCAATATCGTCTCCTGTGCAGTAGGTTGTCTTTTTGTTTTGTTGATGGTTTCCTTTACTGTGCAAAAATATTTTAGTTTGATGTATTTCCGTTTCTTTATTTCTTTTGTTTCTCTTGCCAGAGGTGATGTATCAGAAAAAAATATTACTAAGAGCAATGTCAGTTTGTTTTTTTTTTCTTGTACAAAAAAACAGTTTTATTAGTTAATTACCCCAGGTGTACCTCTGTTCATGCTCTAGGTCATACCTGTTTCTGAGATTCAGCCCAGGCTCATAGGCAAGTTACTGCCTATGTTTTCTTCTAGAAGTTTGATGGTTTCAGGTCTTATATTTAATTAAGTCTTTAATTCATTTTGAGTTTATTCTTGTGTATAGTATAAGAAAGTGATCCAGTTTCTCTTTTCTTCTTTTCTTTTCTTTTTTGCATGTATCTGTGCAGTTTTCCCAACATAATTTATTGAAGAGGCTGTTTTTACCTCATTATATATTCTTGCATTCTTTGTCATAAATTAAATGACCATATAGGTGTGGGTTTATTTCTGGGCTCTCTAGTCTGTTTCATTGTTTCATGTTCGTGTATATTTTTTGTGCCAGTACCATGCTGTTTTAATTACTATAACCTTGTACTATTGTTTGCCATCAGGGAGCATGTTATCTCCAACTTTGTTCTTCTTTTTCAAGATTTCTTTGACTGTTCAGGGTCTGTTGTGGTTCCACGTGAATTTTAGGATTATTTTTTTCTACTATGAAAAATATCATTGATATTTTTGATAGAGATTGCATTGACTCTGTAAATTACTTTGGGTAGTATGGACTTTTTTTTAAATTTAAATTTTTATTTTCATTATGATGACATTGGATAATGAAGTCCAGTAAGTTGCAGGAATACAGTAAGACATATGTGCGTGCGTGCGTGTGTGTGTGTGTGTGTGTACTTACATTGCATTGTGTGTACTGTGCCCATAGTTAAATTTCTTTCTGTCACCACATATTTGACCCCTTTTACCCCTCCCCCTTACCTTCTGGTAACTACTAGTCAATTGTCCATGTCCATGAGTCTCTGCCTGTTTGTCTTGTTTGTTTGTTGCTTTCAAGTTTATATCCCACATATAAGTGATACCATGTGGTTTTCAACTTTTTCTGTCTGGCTTATTTCACTTAGCATGATTATTTCAAGATCCCTCCATGTTGTTGCAAATGGCAGTATTTCATCTTTTCTTATGGCTGAGTTATATTCCATTATTCCGTTGTATATATGTACCACAGCTTTTTTAGCCAGTCATGTATTATACGACACTTCAGTTGTTTCCATGCCCTGGCGACTGGTCATTTACCTCCACTGGTCATTTACCTCCTTAGGTAAATTTATTCTTAGGTATTTTTTTTAATGCAGTTGTAAATGGGATTCTTTTCTTAATTTCTCTTTCTGATAGTTCATTATTGGCATATAAAAATGCAAACAATTTCTGAATATTAATTTTGTATTCTGCTACTTTACCAAATTTATTGATCAGTCTTAACAGTTTTTTGGTGGAAATGCTGCTATGAACATTTGTGTGCAAATATCTTTTCAGATATGGGTTTTCAAGTCTTTGGGATAAATACCCAGTAGAGAGATTGCTGGATCACATGGTAGATCAATTAATAGTTTTTTGAGAAACCTCCATACTGTTTTTCATAGTGGCTATACCAATTTGCAGTCCCATCAGCAGTGTATGAGGATACCTTTTTCTCCACATCCTTTCCAATACTTGTTATGACTTGTCCTGTTGATAATAGTTATTCTAGCAGGTGTGAGATGGTATCTCGTTGTGATTTTGATTTGCATTTCTCTAATAGTTAGCAATGATGAACATCTTTTTATATATTTGTTGTATGTCTTGGGAAAAGGGTAGCATGGACATTTTAATGATGTTCATTCTTCCTATCCATGAGCAATGTATATGTTTCCATTTATTTGTATCTTTTTCAGTTTCTTTCCTCAGTGACTTATAAGTGTGAGAGCACAGGTCGTTTACCTCCTTAGGTAAATTTATTCCTAGGTATTTTTTTTAATGCAGTTGTAAACGGGATTCTTTCCTTAATTTCTCTTTCTGATAGTTCATTATTGGCATATAAAAATGCAAATAATTTCTGAATATTAATTTTGTATTCTGCTACTTTACCAAATTTATTGATCAGTTTTAACAGTTTTTTGGTGGAAACTTTAGAGTTCTCTCTATATAGCATCATTCCATCTGAAATAATGACAGTTTTACTTCTTCTTTTTAAATTTGGATGCCTTTTATTTCTTTTTCTAGTCTGATAGCTGTGGCTAGGACTTCAGATACTATGTTGAATAAAAGTGGTGGAAGTGGACATCCTTATCTTGTTCCTGAGCTTAAGGAAAATACTTTTAGCTTTTTCTTGTTGAATGTTATCTGTGCATTTGTCATAGATGGCCTTTATTCTGTTGAGGTATGTTTCATCTATTTCCACTTTGCTGAGAGTTTTTATCATAAATGGATGCTGGATTTTGTCAAACAGTTTTTCTATATATATTAATATGATTATACAATTTTTATCTTTCAATTTGTTAATGTGATTAATTGATTTTAAGATATTGAACCAGTCTTGCATCCCAGAAATAAACTTAACTCGATCATGGTGTATGATCTTTTTAATGCTTGATGAATTCAGTTTGCTAATATTTTGTTGAGGATTTTTGCATCTATGTTCATCAGAGATATCAGCCTATAATTTTTTTTGTGTGTATAATGTCTTCATCTGGTTTTGAAATTAGGGTAATTGCAGCCTTGTAAACTGAGCTTGGTAGCCATCCCTCCTTTTGAATTTTTTAGAATAGTTTGAGAACAGTAGGTATTAATTCTTCTTTGAATGCTTGGTAAAATTTACCTGTGAAGCCAATCAGCCCAGGACATTTGTTTGTTGGGAGTTTTTTTTAAATTAATGACTCAATTTCAATTGTAGTAATTGGTTGGTTTAGATTTTCTGTTTCTTCTTGACTAGGAAGAAAAAAGTCTTGGAAAAATGTATGTTTCTAGAAATGTGTTTATTTCTTCCAGATTGTTCAATTTGCTGGCATATAATTGCTCATAGATTTTCATATAATTTTTTGTATTTCAGTGGAGTCAGTTGTCACTTCTTTCGTTTCTGATTTTATTTATTTGGTTCTCTTTTTCTCTTGATGAGTCTGGTTAAAAGTTTATCAATTTTGTTTATCTTTTCAAAGAACCAGTTCTTGGTTTTATTGATCTTTTGTATTTTTTTTAGACTTTATTTCACTTACTTCCACTGAGTTTTATTATTTTCTTCTACTCATTTTGGATTTCGTTTGCTGTTCTTTTGCTAGTTCTTTTAGATGTAAGGTTAGATTGGTTATATGAGATTTTTCTTGCTTCCTGAGGTAGACCTGTATTGCTATGAGTTTCTCTCTTAGGACTGCTTTCCCTGTGTCACATAAATTTTGGGTCATTGTGTTTTCAGTTTTATTTGTCTCTAGGTATCTTTTGATTTTTGTCTTGATCTCATTGTTAACCTAGTCATTGTTTAGTGGCATGTTATTTAGCCTCTATTGTATATTTTTAAATTTTTTTACTCATAAATGATTTCTAGTTTCATTGTGGTCAGAGAATTGATATGATTTCAATCTTTTAAAATTTACTGAGACTTGTTTTGTGGCTTAACATGCAACCTATCTTGGAATATGTTCCATGTGCACTTGAGAATAATGTATATTTTGCTGCTTTGGGGTGAAATGCTCTAAAAATATCAATTAAATCCATCTGATCAAGGGTGTAACTTAAGGCCACTGTTTCTTTATTAATTTTCTGTCTAGAAGATCACTGGCGTCAATGAGGTGTTAAAGTTCCTACTATGACTGTATTAATGCCAATCTCTCCTTTTATGTCACTCAACATTTGTTTATGTATGTTGGTGCTCCTATGTGGGTGCATATATGTTTCCTAGGGTTATATTCTCTTGTTGAATTGATCCTGTTATCTTTATGTAATGTTCTTCTTTGCCTCTTATTATAACCTTTGTTTTAGAGTCTATTTTGTTTGATATAAGTATTGCTATCCCAGCTTTTAAATTTTTCATTTGCATAAAATATCTTTTTCCATCGCTTTACTTTCAGTCTGTATGTCTTTTGATTTGAAATGGGTCTGTTGTAGACAGTATATGTATGAGTCTTGTTTTCTTATCCATTCAGCTACCTTATGTATTTTGATTGGAGCATTTAATTCATATACATTTTAAATGATTATTGATAGGTACATGGTTATTGCCATTTTATTATTCATATTTATGGGTTTTTTTAAACTTTCTCTTCTTAAAGAAGCCCCTTCAACATTTCTTGTAATATCGGATTGGTGGTGATGAATTCCTTTAGCTTTTTTCATGACTGGGGAGCTCTTTATCTCACCTTCAATTTAAATGATAGCTTTGTTGAGTAGTCTTGATTGTAGGTCCTTGCTTTTCATCACTTTGGCTATTTTGTGCCAATCCCTTCTGTCTTGAAACGTTTTTGTTGAAGAATCAGCTGACAGTCTTATGGGAGTACTTTGAAAGTAACTAGCTACCTTTCTCTTGCTGCTTTTAGGATTCTCTCTTTGTTTTTAACCTTTGCCATTTTAATTATGATGTGTCCTGGTGTGGGTCTGTTTGGGTTCATCATGTTTGAGACTCTTTGTACTTTCTGAATTTGTATGTCTATGTCCTTCACCAGGTTAGAGAAGGTTTTAGTCATTATTTCTTCAAATAGGTATCCAATTCCTTGCTTCCTCTTTTTTCTTTCTGTTACCTTTATGATGTAAATATTGTTACACTTGATCTTGTCCCAGAGGTCTCTTAAACTATCCTCATTTTTAAACATTCTTTTTTCTTTTTGTTGTTTTGATTGGGTGCTTTTTGCTACCTTGTCTTCCAAATCACTAATTCAATCCTCTGCTTCATCTAATCTACTATTGATTTCTTCTAGTGTATTCTTTATTTCAGTCATTGTATTCTTCATTTCTGACTAGTTCTTTTTTAAGGTTTCTATGTCCTTTTTTATGCTTATTATCTCTTTGTTGACATTCTCACTGAGATAATCTATTCTCACCCTAAGTTCATTGAGCATCCTTATAACCAGTGTTTTGAACTCTATATCTGGTAGGTTGCTCGTCTTTATTCCATTTACTTCTCTATCTGGAGTTCTCTCCTGTTCTTTCATTTGGGACATGTTTCTTTGTTTTCTCCCCTCACTCCATCCAGGGGCTGAGATATCCCTCCTGCTGCTCAATCACTACATGTGGGTGTGGAATCAGGCCGTTACACATCTTTATCCCTCCTGCTGGTCTTTATGTGATCTCTTGATATCCTCAGTTATAGGAGTTCTGTTCAACTAGTCATCATATTGTTCTCTAGGTTGACTGTTCCATAATTTAGTTGCAATTTTAATGCAGTCATGAGAGGAGGAGTGCATCGTTTACCTACCCCACTATCTTTTATGCATTCCCTCTGTGTCTTGTGTATAACCTCATGGTTGGCCAGGGGTGTGTGGCTAGCATGGGCTGTCTCCAATTTCTGCTGTGCAGACACATAGACTCAGCCAGGAATAAACTTGCCTCAAACACAAATGCAACTTCAGGCTAATAGAGCCACCACTCACCCACTGACAAGATTGTCATTTCCAGACTATGCAAATGGATGTAGGTGTCATCTACTTCTCCAAATCAAGCACTGTAAAGCTGCTAGCTCTCATGGCCTGTCCTGGCAGATTATTTTCCTCCACTGACCTGGGGAAGGTAGATGGAAGCAGACCCAGGCAAGAATGCCAGACTCCCACTATTCCTAGGAGTTTTTTCATGCATAAATATTTCTTAGATTTTGGTATGCCTTTGTTCAATTTCCAGTGCTCTGAACCAGTTGTTTTTGTCAAATTCACCCATTTTTATAATTTTTGAGAAAAGAATTTATTGACCTTCTCACTGGCCATAGCCAGAAATCCCACTAATAAGGAAGGCCAGATGCATTGAAACTTATTTCCTTCAGGGCACCAGGAAGTTTCCATATGGGACATTGCCTGTCAAATCCTGAAGGCTGCTCTTACCTCACTTATTACAGAGAAGAGTTGTGCAATACTGGCAACCTAATCTAAGCCAGTTTAGTTCATGAAATGATAAAAATTCTTTGCCAGGCGGTATTTTCTCCAACATAGCAATCTTCAACAGTGACTTGGAGATGGTGTTCCAATGTGTAAGAAGATATATTTTTGTGTGTTTTAACACTCATGACTTCAAGTTTTACAGCATTCTCACAGTAGTAGATAAAAGTTGTGCCATTTTTCAACTGGCATAACTGTGTCTTTAAAAGATGACTAACAATAACACTTGAATGCTTGGTACTGTTTCACTTACATTAACTGTGAGCTGGGTATTATTCAAACCACATTTTGTAGTTGGGAAAGTAATCTACCTTGATTCACCAGCTCTAGGATCTAAAGCTAGTTAGTCAAGCATATGCTACATTCTATGGCTTTGTGAAAGCCCTTGAAAGTTAGAGGCCTGGAACTGACTAATCAATAGAAAGATGGTGAGCTGTAACCTATTTCAATATTGAAGACAGGAACAGAGAGGCAGTGTTTATGTTCAGATTGGACATAGAAAGTATAACTGCCTTGATATAACTAATTCTTCCCTAAATATGCTTAACTGGAGTCATTTATGACAGACTTTAAGAATATCCAGCCCCCCAAGTGGCCCATGCTGAGTGTGATGACAGGGCTTGGGGAGGGCAACCTCTCTTAAGCACAGCAATTCCCACTCATGGATGGACTGGGCATCACCCATGGGTGGGGTGGGAAACTTGTCTCTTCTCAATGAGTCAGACTAATAAGAAAAATGAGGGCCATCCAGTTTCCTCATATTCAAGATGAAAAAACTGAGGTTTAAAAAAGTGACCCTTCTCTATGAAACCTGAAGGCCACTTCAAACATGACATCTTCTCTGAAGTCTTCCTTGTTAGGACACTAACAAAACAGTCCTTATTACCTTCCTGTCTCAGAATTCCTTTAGTGTGACCCTAATGCTTCCTTCAGAGAATCCTGTTCTAGCTAGCTGAGTGGCTTGATTCTCATGGGGTACATTAGAGCAAAAGCACAGATTGGAGCCCCAAATGTTCTACCACCCTACACACCGGAGTGAAAAGCAATGTGGCAGCCTGTCCTATTTCTGAGAAGACATCACAAACATGAGCCTTATAATGGTAAACAACATCTTCCACTTACACAGTCATATATAATTATTTCTCTCTCACTCTTTTTCTTTCCTTCTTTTTCTGCAGCTCTCGGAAATACAGAGACAATTAGGATTGCGGGATAATATAAAAGCTTTCACAAATGGAACCTCATCTCTTATGGCATTGGAGTGAGAGAATGTTCCTTTCCTAGCCCTTTTCCTCCTCACACTCTCTCCAGATTGAGAATGGGGGATATAAATACATCATGAGAATTCCTACTCTAATATTAGGGGTCCTAGGAACAAGATACCACAAAAATCTGTTAGGTAAAATTCCCTAAAGAACAGGGATTTGTACCAAGCTGTTCAGTTACTTATCATTAATTTGTGATGCTAATACTACCTTAATTCATGCCTGCCTTTGTTTTCTTGATATATTTCTTAACCTAATGCAATGATAGGTGGGGGTGGAGAAGTGCTTTTCAAAATAAAGAACCTCATTTTGTATGCTCTACACCCCTTGCCAGACTAGAAAAAGTTCTGCAATAATTATGTATAATACCACAAAATTAATAATGAGTCTATGTATATGTAAGGCTGAAAAGGGTCATTCACCATTTGTACTATTTTGTGTACGAAGGGGACAGTGTGAGGTTGATTCTGTTATTATAGGCTGTAACTGTAGTTTGCAGCTGACTTTTTGCATCAACACAGACTGCCTGATGCAGTTTAAAAATGAACTCTGCTTAACCTCTCATTGGTGCATACTACCTTGGTGGACCTTCGTGCCTTACAATACTCATGGGCAGGATGTGGGCCTCTTTTCCACACTGTGCACAATTTAAGAGGACATTAAAAGTTCACGGACAAAACCATTTTTCCCTACTCTCTGCCTTTGCCCTCCCTCATTCCATCGCTGGTATGGTAACTCCAAGCCCAAAGGTTACTTTCTCATTACTAAGAACACTTCTGCACCCAGAGGAAGGTCCCAGAGTTTCCTATGCCCCAAATCTTTTCTTGCTATCTTTTCACATCCTTATTTCCATCTCTCCAACCCTAGCAAAACCACCAAAAATACAGAATCTAGCCATGGGAGAACTTCTAGCCCAAAACCATTTTCTTCAAAAAATTGCTTCTAAAGTTAACAGTACTTATTGAACTTCTAGTAAGCAGCCCTCTGCCTGGGTTATTCTGGGAGCATAAGGTCTCTGTTTGAACAATTCAAGGATGAACAGTAACCACAGCCTAGACTGAGCTGAGAAAACAATGACCATGTCTATGCCTTTTACATGGCTTTAGCTCGACATTAAGATAGCTTCTTTATTATTTAATGAATTATATGGACAGACATCCAGAAGAGCCAAATGTGACCCAGTGCTGTCCATTCTCCTAGAACACCTCTAGTTGTTGGTAGTATGACTTCTGATATTCTTAGGGAAAAAACAGCACTGTATAAAATAAAGTGTTGTATGTGTCTGTTACCAGTTTTCTCCAAGGCAATTATTCTCAGACACAAGACCAGAGAGTCCAAAATGTTTGGACCACCTCAGCCTAGGCATCCACTCTTTTGAGAAAGTTCATTGCAACAGTGTGAGAAAGACTGGATGGAATCAGAGCCACATGATTAGAGTGGAATAGGTACTAGGAGGAGGTCCAGGCCTTCAGGCAGAACATGACATTCAAAGGGTAGAAAAACAGATGACTGTCAGCGAGGTGGCCCAGGCAATCAGTCTTTGTCCTTTGCTGCTGCTCCTGCTGGTGGCAAGCAGCAGAGGTGGTAGAGAGCATGGATTGTCTAACACAAGTGAGTGAATATTATTTGACAACTAGAGAAAGTGTGTTTGTAGAGGATCAAGCGTTAGGAAAGCCAGCTGTCCAAGGGCTTATGTTGAATCTGGAGCACAAGTGGAGGGACACATTTCAGGAAATTATGAGGAGGGCAGCACATGGTGGTGGCAAAGTGAGCAACGAGGGAGACATAATGCTGAGTGTCGTGGTTATCTTCCTGAACTCTTGCTAAAGTCAGCGACCTTCAGGCAGTATATAAGGACATCTGACATAGCCTTGGGCCTGAGGAGTAGAGGCAACTGAAGCTAAAGGAAGATTGACAGACAGGCCTGAACTAACCTCAGTTCCACATCACAGTGCTCTGACCTCCTGTATCCCAATGTAACTGTCATGGGTCATATGGCTGAGAGAAAGAAGGTCCAAAGGAAGAAGGGCTAGTCACAGGGGCCCACATTCAATGGATGGAAACAGATTGGGCAAAATCATGGTTACCTATAATGAAGTCTGAGTGGCATGGGTCAATACTGAGGAGTCATTGCAGAGAAGAGACTTAAAGCCAAATGTTGTGGCATAAAAAGTTTCTGGACCAGAAGCTCCTTTGGTGTAGTAGACACTGTTACTGACAGAGAATAGCAAAGGAAGTATGTATTTGCCCAGGTGACATCAGGACGTGGAGGGTTAAGAGGTTACAGAACATCTGTTTTAGGACATGAAATAGGTTGAGTTTTAATTTTTCTTCTCTATCCAAACTGAAAATCTCCATTTTTTAATTGGACTACTTAAACAGTATATATATAATGTGATTATTGATATGGATGGGTTTAAATCTACTATCTTGCTATATGTTTTATATTTATCCCATCTGATTCTTGTTCTCTTCTTATTTCCTGCTTCCTGTTAGATCCATTGAGTATTTTTTTATACTTTCATTTTGTCTTCTTTGTTGGTTTACTAGCTATAGCTCTTTATTGGGTTTTTATGGTGGTTTCTTTATGATTTAGCCTTTGACAGTCTTTCAAGTGATAGTGCACCACTTTGTGTGCAGTACGAGAAATTTAAAACAGTGTGCTTCTTCTATTTTTCCCTTCCCAGTCTGTGCTATTTATGTCATACATTTTATTTCTACATAATTTAAAAAGTCCAAAATATATTATTAATGTTACTGCTTTAAACCGTCAATCATCTGTCACATTTTCCCATATAGTTATCATGTCCAGCATGATAAAAGGCATTCATTCACTTGTGTTAGACAACCCCCGCTCTCTTCATTTCTTTGTTTGGATCCAGATTTCCATCTGGTATCATTTTCCTTCTGCCCAGCAGATGGACTTTACCATTTCTTGCAGTGCAGGTTTGCTGGCCATGAATTTTTTCAGCTTCTGTATGTCTGGAAAAGGCTTTAGTTCAACCTTTTTTGTCTGTAAATATATTCTTTAAATATAAAATTCCAAAATGACAATTTTATCTTCAGATATTTGTTCCACTGTCTTCTAACTTCCATTGTTTCAAATGAGATATCTATTACTGTTATTTTTGCTTTTCTGCACATAGTATGTCCTTTTTTATTCATGGTGGCTTTTAAAATTACTTATCCATGTTTGAAAGCAATTTTTTATGTTATGCTTTTGTGTAGTTTTCTTTGTATTTTGTATGCTTAGATTTTGTGGAATATCTTAGATTTGTGTGTTTATAGTTTTTATCAAACTAGGAAACATTTTGGCATTTTTTTTTCTGTCCCCTGATCCCTCTAGGACTCCAATTACATGTATATTAGGTATCTTTAAGTTGTCTCAGAGTTCACTGATGCTCTTTTTCTTTTCCAGTCTTTATTCTCTCTTTGTTTCATTTTGGATAATTGCTATTGCTATGTCTTCAAGTTTACTAATCGTTTCTTCTGTTAACACAATCCAGTGTATTTTTCATTTCAGAAACTTCTGTTTTCATTTCTAGATGTTTGATTTGGGTCTTTTTTATGTCTCTCATGTTTCTGTCATGTTCATTCTTTATTCTGGGTTCTCAAGCATATAGAATATAGTCATAACTGTTTTAATGTCTTTGAGTACTAATTTTGTCATTTGTATTATTTCTGGGTACGTTTCTATTAATTTTTCCCTCCCTATTTGGTTCATATTTTCCTGTTTCTTTGTATGCCTGATAATTTTTAACTGAATGCCAGATTGTGAATTTACCTTTTGAATGCTGGATATTTTCATATTCCTATAAATATACTTGAACTTTGTATTTGCATGCAGTTAAGTTACTTGAAAATAGTTCAATCACTTCAGATCTTACTTTTAAGCTTTGCTAGGTGGGACTAGAGCAGTGTTTAGCCTAGCGATAATATTGTCTCACTACTGAGAAAAACTCTTCTGCGTTCTTTACCCAATACTTCATGAATTGTGAAATTTTCCACTTTAAATGGTAGAAATAGAAACTTACATGGCCTTGTGTGAGCCTACAGAATTGTTCCTTCTATTTTAAGGGGGTGGCCTTTTCCTTGGTTTTAGGTAGTTTCTTTCCATGCATATAAAGGAAGACTTGAGGGGGACCCCTTGCAAATCTCAAGAGCTGTCTTTGTGTGCAGCTCCCTGGTCTTCAGTGATCTTCCCTGAGGACTCAGTCACCATAGCTTCCTTGGACTATTGGTTTCATCTACTATGGAGTTCCACACAGCTTCCCTTCCCTGTGCTACAGCCTGGACACTCTGCAAACAGTAAATTGGGGACGTTTTTGTTAGTTTCCCTCTTTAAGGGATCACTGACCCTCATTGCCTGCTGTTCAGTGTCTTGAAAACATGTTTTCTTCAGTGTTTTAGTAGTTTTGAGTGGGAGAATAAATCCAGTCCTTGTTACTCTGTCTTGGACAGAAGCTGAAGTTCATTTGTGTTTCTGAATGTTTCTACCCACGAGGCTTGGTGTTTTAGGTGAGAAGTGGATGAGACTTCTGAACCTCAGAGCTGAATAGGGTTAGGGAATACAGGGCTTTACATTACCAGGCCTGGAAACCTGTTTTCTGATTTATTTCTAACCTCGATGATCTGCCTGATTCTCCAGGCCCAGACTAACTTACTTGATCTTGTTCAGCTCTTGTTCTATATCTTACTTTAGGCTCTGGTAACACAAATTCTTTAGCCTCTTTCTTATCCTTCTAGAGAGCAGAAAATCCCTTGAAAAACTCAATTTAACTCCCAACCAACAATATATATTCTATATTCACTGACTCGACATTCATTTATTCATTCTTTCTTTCAACAGGCATTTATAGAGTACCTATTGTATACCAGACACTCCGCTGGGTATCAGGAAGATAACTATAAGCAAAAGTAGACATTGTCCCTGCTTGCATGGAGTTATTTGAAATATTTTCTGACCACAATAGTCGAGAAACATTGAAACTTACACATTTGGCCATATCTAATTCTAGATATAACCACAATGGTTACAGTACATAAGCATTACACTTCCTTTTCCTATTAGTTAGTACCCTCTGTTAGAATGAGACCATGAACATGTAAGTTAACTTTAAAGCCTACTCAAAGCTATGTCATTTCCTGTGTGTATCAGCTATCCAATTTTACTCAGAGATCCTGAACAAGAAAATGGATTTCCTTTTTCTTGTCTGATTCCACATTTTGTTTTGTTTTGTTTTCTTTTGTTTTAATTCCCATTAAGCTTAAATTTTATCACTCAGATTTTTTAAACTATGGATTCACCAATGTTGTAACTTAAAAGGCCATCATGTAGTCATTTACTTGAACCAATAAGTAACTCAGCTGATACCAGACATTTCTTGGTCTTGTCCCTCCATTAAACTTATGATCCCTAGGACAAAGAGTTTGACTCCTAGTTTTTTGTGTTGTTTTTTTTTTTTACTCCTTTACCCTGAATACTCATTGCCATCTCTCAGCTACACCCCTACCCCCAGTACACATCTATTTACTGGATAGGAACATTGATACCTACTTCTCCCATTACCTATAGGGTGATGTCCCTCTGAGTATCACTCCTGGCCTGTTGCCCTATCCCTTACTCACTCCACCACAGTTGCTTTATTTGTGGGCGACAACCAATGGTCCATGTTCTCCACTGGGAGAGTCCAATATACAAATAAGCTCTAAGCACTTATATGTCAATTTTTCTATCCTCTTTGCCCCAGACCAGATACGATCATATGAAATGAGGTGAGGGGGCTCAACAAAATCCAGTTCCCCTGCCACTGAGAGGCAGGAACTCTCCCACAAAATTAGCTTCTCATGTGCTAGTGGCTGCTCATCAGCACATGTGCTGACATGGAGGAGCATGCAGTGAGTGGCTGGGGAGTTGGCAGTTTGGACAGAGCACTGATGGAGCTGTTATCCAGGAAACACCTTGACCCTGTGGTCCCAGCCTCCACTTATACAGCTCTATTTCCTGGATGCAGCCTGAAGAATTTACATGGAAAGCTAAATATAACCCTTGATGTAGTGTTTCTGGACAGGAAATGCAGTTTGAAAGTGAGGAAGATGCTAAACATATTCCCAAAGGAGACACAAATACAAAAATCTAGCCAAAGGGAAAAATGATGGTCTTCGTTCTGTAGAACCAGAAAAGCTGATCGGAGGTGTTTTTCATTTCTGTTTTTGTATTAGGGCAGCCTGAAGCAGGATGTGATGCAAAACTGGAATGATCCAAATTTCAGTTTACTCTGAGAACACCATCACCCTTAACACACCAGAAAGATTAATAAATTGGTCACTTGTTCATATTCCTATTGAAGTTTCTGCATCACAGATTTCCCATGTTGAGCCTCTGCAAAGCATTTTTCTCCTCCAAACCAGACTAGTTATTCTCTAAAACAGGAAGACACATGGGGATGAAGGATCAAACACACTCCAGAGAGGGCGTTACAGAGGTGCTGATTTTAAATGTTCAAGGGATGATCAAAATGGACATGGCAGGAAATGTTTAAAAATTACAAAATGGAAGCAAAGGCAGTTTGAATAAAGTGCTGTCTATATACCCTGGTCTAGGCAGAAACTACTGTCAGGGCATGAGCTAATTTAGGCCTAATAAAAAAGGTATTAATAAAAAATAAGGTGAAAATTGTCCTGGAGATTTGAAATTTTCAGTGGACTCTGAAGCCTCCTGAGTAACACACTGGCTTGTTCATTTACTCACTCATTTGGGGCTAGGTAACAGGTAGGTTTAGGAATACTAAAATAGTCTGTGGTCCTCACAGAGTGGATAGAACACCTTTTAATTTTTTCTAAGGAAAATCAATGTCATGATCACACTTAAAAAAAATTAATCCCAAATGGCCCGGAATTAGTGCCTCAGTTTTTCTTCCTGAGATTTAGACTCTATTGGAAAGACAAAGTACTCAAAGATGATTCATATGGAAACTAAAAGGTTCATTTAAATTACATCTTTGAACATGTTTGTCCTTCAATGTAAGAGTCTCTAATTCAAAGATATCATGTAATAATTCAGCATTCATTCATCCATTTATTCATTCAGAATGCCTTTAACATTCTAGGTAGTTTCTTCTCCCTGGAAACCTTTTCCCACACTTTTCCCTGCCTAATTTCTATTCACTTGCACATCTCGATTTAGGTGTCTCTTGTGGGGAGTCCTACCTGGCCTCAAAGTTTTGGTTAATATTCTTTTTCACGTTTCTGTTTATCAACTGCCTGTTAGTCCTTGGAACCACCAAACTGCACCAGGCAGTGAAAGGAGTCATTGGCTAGATCAGTTAGCTATTTCTGCTTTTTTAAAATTCCCCAAAATGAATGCTTTAAAACCACAACTATCTTGCTAGCTCATCATTCTGTGGGTAGGTTGGCTGGTTCTGTGTGTGCTGGCCTGCCTGGTCTTGCCTGGGATCCCCACATGTCTGTGATCAGCTGGTTGCTGGACGACCTTGAGACCTCATCTGGGTGGCTCATCTTTGCTCCGTGTGGTCTTGCATTCAGCTGTTGAGCTCAGCAACTCTTCAGTCACTTTAGCCAGTCCACTGGATAACAGTCACAAGGCCAGATTCAAGGGGTCAGGAAATAGATTTCACCTTCTGATGCAGGGAGTTGCAAAATATTGTAGCCACTTTTGCAATCCACTGCCCTGATTTTTCAAACTGAGACAGTTTTCCTCAGGGAAAGAGCTGTGTATAAAACAAGGAAAGGAGTCCTCGAGGAATTGTCAGGATAGACTTGGAAAGAATGAAGAGATTTTTCTGAATATAAGAGAAAAACAATTTTTTAAAAAGTTCCATTGGAGCCCAGGAAGTGAGAGGAACGAGGGGAGCAAGAAGGGAGCTGAGGTCTATGGGAGTTATGGCTGGTTCTCCATGGGGGTTAAATGCAGGGCCTCTCACACTCACATGCACCACTCCAGATTTTCACTGTGTTTTTACAACAGCATCCAGGCCACTGATACTTCAGAAAAAGAGGTGAGATTGGAGGTGTCCAGCAAGGTGACATGTACTGGCAAAGAGAACTTAGAGATGTCCAGAAATTTACACCTGTGTCACCTCTGATTTTGCCTTTAATATGGGCAAGTTTTAGGGACATTGTTAGATTCTATATTAGTGTTTGGAACAATAATACCTTTTTTTTTTTACATTTTATTATGGAATATTTCAAACATATACATAAAGTAGACAGAGCAAGCTAAGCAATCCCCTGGCACCCAGACCTTTGCCCTGACCACAATCAATACATGACTGTGTTTCTTCATCTCTTTCCCAGCTGTCATCTGCCTACTACACTACACCATTTGAAGCAAATCCAGGATCTCTTCTCTGTAAATATGTCAATAAATATTTCTAAAAGGTAGGAAGTTGTTTTAAAAGTGTATAATCATACACTGTTATCATGACTTTAAAAAATAATAATAATTCCTTTTAAAAAATCAAATATCTAGTCAATGTTCAAACTTCCAATTGTTTCCATACTGACATGTGATTGGTACGTGTTACATCTGTTAACCTACAAGATGCCCAAATAAACTGATTTGAAAATATATTTCGTAGGCATTTTGAAGATTCTCTAATACAGTTATTGAAGAAACCAAGTTGTTCATCCTATTGAGTTTCCCCAGATCTGGATTTTGTGGATGACAACTTCATGCTGCCATGTGATGTGTTTGTATGGCTTCTATTTTTTCTATAAATGTGTAATTGGATCTCGGGGCCTGATTAGTTTCCAGTTTATTTATTTTGGAAAGACTACTTTGAAAGTCATGTGAAGACCTACCCCGTCTATTCTGGAAGATTTTATTCAGATTTACAGCTTTAAAATTCTGTGCTTCAAATTATGTCAGTTTGTACCTTGAATAAATATATTCACAATCTTTTCCTCCCAAGTAATGAATAAATTTTAACTTTTCCATGTTTACTACTCTGGCAAAAAGTAGGGAGTGAGGAATACACATGATTTTTTTGAAAAGCCTAAGCAATAACTTTTCAAATCAGTTTAGTTTGGAAGTGCATTTGTTGTATATGTGATCTAATTCCAGCACCAGCAATAAAACTTTATGAGAAGACCTAGTGAAATATCCGACACACAGGTGTAAGCATTAAAATAGAAGCAACTGGTTTTTAAAAATAAATAAATAAACTAGACACAGGGAGGTTCAGACACTGGCTGAAGAAAGAGTGAAAAAGGCTGGGATTGTTGTAACTTCTGGCACCCAGAGGCAACATCAGCCATCTAAATAAGACATTTCTGTTTCTGTTGACCATCAGTAAATATCCAGGTTAGCTAGCAACTATTCATGATCTTATTGTCTGTTAAGAGTTGGAAACTTGGCTGTACCCTGTTTGTAAATACACACATCAAGTCATAGCTTACATCATTGCTTTTAAATAGAATCGTTTTCCCTATTTGAACTATGTAGCTATTCAGGCTGTGAAAGCAATCCTTTTTTTTTTTTTATCATCAACTTCATCTAACCATCTTTTTTCAAACAACAGTGAGTTTAAAGCTGGTTGGAACACCAACTATAGCAGCTCCCTCTTCTCAAATTCCCGGAGGTGGGTATCTGCCATGGAGGGGAGGTGCCCCCCAAGAAAAAGCTGATCTCACATGCCGTATATAGAATCCAGGAAGGGAAGGCCACCTGTACCCTGCCTCTAAGGCCACCAGGCAGCCAGCCTGAACTATAGCTCTCCATTTTGGTCTCTGTGTTTAATTTTATGAGAATCTGGATGGCGGATTCTCTCTTTTTTTCCTTTATTCTTTGTTTTGTTTCTGTAAACAATAGTATTCTCTTATTCTTATGCCATAGGAAGCAATAGACAGAGGTGGCTTCCATGGAGAAGCTAGAAAGGGCTATGTTTTAAGTCGATATCTGAGTGGGTGGGACACTGACGGACTTGCTGTTTGATAGCTGGTTCCTGCCTGAGACTGTCCCAGATGAGGTGTGGTGTAAATGACAGTGGCCTCCCCACCATCACTCCTGCCTCTACAGAAGAGGGCATGGGACCAAGGCTGGGATATGAACCTCCCTCAGCTCACCACGGGTGATAAGAAAGGCTGTGTCAGCCCCACTTGAGTTTCCTCAGTCACAAGGTCATGGCGTGGGACAGGCAGCAGGCAGGAAACCTGTTTTCTAGGCTCATCTTCAAAGCCAAGTCCTTCTCACACTGCCATCCACAGTGTTCTCTGTCTTTAAAGACTCATGTGATGAAATTGGACCCAACCCATTAATCCAGAATTATCTTTCTATTTTAAGGCTTTTAGTTTGAATTGCATCTGCAAAAATCCCTTTTTACTACATCAGGCCACATATTCACCGGTGCTGGAGACTGGAGTGTGATCGCCTCTGGGGACCATTACTCTGCCTGCCACAAAGAATCTCGTTTCCTTAGAAGGAGGAAAAGAAAAAAGCCAAGAAAAGAAATGTTTACAAAGAGACTCTCCATTTTTTCTACTTGAAATATCCCAGGATTCCTTTAACTGAACTGGACTGTGTAGGCTCTGGGCTTTGCCTCAACCCCCACTGTTCCTGGTGCCACCTCACCCCTTCTCAGCATCACCACCTTGCCTCCAAGGTCCAGCTAGTGCACA
Organism: Macroglossus sobrinus; assembly: GCA_004027375.1. Taxonomy (NCBI): domain Eukaryota; kingdom Metazoa; phylum Chordata; class Mammalia; order Chiroptera; family Pteropodidae; genus Macroglossus; species Macroglossus sobrinus. The sequence goes on along the minus strand of PVKZ01000678.1, from coordinate 539,019 downwards.
TCTTTTACAAGGTCCTTTTGCATTAAGGAATCTTCTATCTGGTCTTACAAGGCCAGTTTCCCCAAGGCCCTGATAGATGTCCTCTTGGTGCCCTGTGCACAGCAGGAGCCACATCTATGTGCAGTGCCCAAAGGCCTGAATGACCCTCAGTGAACTCCTACCGGGGAGAAGAGGCCCACGGGGGAACACCCTAGGCGTTGTAAGTTCTGTACCATTAGATCCTTGACCTGGAAATGAAGCTCTTTGTCAGGTGTTTGTACCTAATCAAGGAAAAGCCACCTGTATTCACAAGGAACACATGGCTCCTATCAAGAGGATGTACCCTGTATCCCCTTCAGAAGTAGACACAGCCTGATGATAGGCAAGGCCCAGAAGCAGGAGAGAGAAATCACTGCAGCCTCCCACTTCCCCTCTTCACTCCCTAGTTGCCTGCCTGCAACCACAGGTAGTAGAAAGCTATATGTGGGCCTCCTGGAACAGTAGAGAAATAGGTCACAAAACAATTGAGACCCATCCTACCCAACAACTCTTGGATCCTAACTCCCAGTACCTCAGAATATGACCTTATTTGGAAATAGGGTCTTTGCAGATGTAATTAGTGAAGATGAGGACATACTGGAATGGGGTGGTCTCTTATCCAATATGGCTTCTTATTTATCCAATAAAAAGGCAGACATTTGGACATAGACTCACAAGGGGAGATCACCATCCTACAAGCCAAGGAACTACCAGAAGCCAGGACACATTCTGAAACATATCCTTCTCTAACAATATTTGAACAAATGAGCAAATGAATGAATGAATGTATCTCTCGGCTCCACAGGTTCTAAGTACTTGTTCCCAGCAACCCCTTTGAAATATAGGGTTTGGTTTGGCCCCTACATCATTCATATGGTAGCATCTTGACCTTTGATCTCAGATTCAAGAGGTTTTAGAAGTTACATAAGAAGAAATTATGCAACACATTAAGAATGCCAATGAACTCAAGCCCTTTGCTACATTTCCTACTTCAATAGCTAAACATAACTTTCTAGCCTGGCTTTGCAGTCCCTTCCACCCTAGCCTTCCTCTTTCACTCATCCCATTGTTTCCCACACATGGCCTTTTGCCCAAGTCCAGCTCGTCTGGTGACCAGTCTCATTGCATATGCACTCTCTCCCCCTACCAACCTCCCCAACACATACACATATTTGCTCTAAGATGCTCCTACCAGCATAAATCTTGGGTCTCTGCTCCTCTCCATATCTCCTCGAGGCTGCCACACCAGTCAGAAGCATAAAAATAGCAAAATAATCCATCCTCCTGTTAGGATCAGATTCACTTTGGTATTTTGTGCTACTCCATCATGTCTTAACTAACCTAGAGCTGCCCACCCACATCCCTGATGCTCACACTGCCAGGACAGGTTTGTTCCATCCTGTGTCAGCCTAGAGCTCATCCCTGGCCAGGAGACCTGCAGATTCCCTGCCAGTGTCTGGACCCCATTTTTCCAGACTCTGCTTCATTCTTTTACTATTGAGCTGTCCTCAGCTTGCCACCATATTTCCACAGGAAACTCATTCCCCCAGGGTACTCTGGCCCTTCTGTCTACTTGGCACATTCCTTCCTTTCCCCTGTCCTACTCTTCATGTCCCTTGAACACCTGAGAAATTTTCCATCTGTTTCCCATTTCAGTTCCCACCTCCATTCTAGCTCTGTATATATTCAATTTGCAATGCACTAACACCGATTTCTTTATATGGAACTTGGTAGGTCAACTTCTTGTTTTCCCATCTGGATTCATCATCTTCAGGAGAACAGTCATTTTTACTCTATTTTCAATTATTTCATGTTCTCTGTGCATACTAGAGAAGAATTGAAATTGATCAATATCTTCAAAGTATAACCAAGACCAGGTCCATCTCTGCAATGACAAAGAAATTTCAACTTGAGTGCTACCCCTGGTGGCTGGCATGGCTGTTGGAGTGCTGAAGACATGAGGAGTCTATTCATATCTAGGCTCAGACTGCACTCAATCAGTGACATGTGCTAGGGCATGGGAGAAGGGAGCTGTACGCAGGCCTTTTTTTGGTGGGTCCCTGTCTGCAAGCTCCATCTTTGTCCATGAACTCGTGTTAAGAAAGGGGGCATTTTGTGGCATTGGTTGGAAGTCTCTGGTGTTTTTCAGGATCTTTGGAAATTGCTTAGCTGAAAATGACCTTTGCCTCTAATGTTGAACTTGCCCCCATCTGAGGCCCAGGGCTGCTGATAGAGTGAGTGAAGCAAGAGACAAAATGAGAGCCTCTGACTCATGTGACAACCATCAATTTGTCTTGGGGCTTTTGAACGCCATGGCATTCTAGATAGAAATAAGCCTTGACAAGCCAGGGTTCCTTAAGGTGAAGTTGCCTCTATACACTATAATCTGGATCAACTATCCACCCAGCCTCGGTATTTTAGTCTAATAATAAATAATATCTAAGGGGCTCTTTAACATGAAACCTTAGAAGGTGAGGAACGACTGCCTGTACTGTATAAGACCAACTTTCTGATGTAAAGTTAAATATCTAAAACAGACTGTTGAGGACTCTCAACTTCGAATTTCCCCATGTGGACCAAGGGACCACTCTTGGTCCAGCTCAGGAGCCCTATGTGCTGTGTTCTAACTCCCATCCTTCAACCCCATCTCCTGCGGTCCAATGGGCCCTGGACTACTCTATATTTATTTCCGCCCTCATGCACATCCAGGATTGTCTATGAGAAGTGAATTCCTACTGGTTTATTTTTACAGAATTTTGCTTCCTTCCAAAGTCCTTCACCAATTTCTGGCTGTGGCCATGGGTGACTGGAGCTCTGTCTCTCAAAGTATCTGTGTCCACATTTTTAACTGAAATGCTCTTCTATGGAGGGCATTGGAACTCCTTTTAGCAGGGAGGGTGTTTTCCCCTTTGGAAGTGAAGGCAAAGTTTATTCCTGAGTGCATAACACCCAGGCACTCTGCCTAACCATGCTATGAATGTCCCCTGTATTCCAAACCATGTCCTTGTAAGACAGTCCTCTTCAATCACTTTGTGACTAATAGCATGTATCTTACACTTGGGTAAATTATTTCCACTTTCCCTCTTGCCACAAAACTAGGAAATGGGCCTAGGAAATGGATCTGGAAAGAAGGCAGATGAGTTAAAGGGTGGAAAAATAGAAGAATGCTAAAGAGTGGAAAAATAGAAGAAAAATAGCTCTCTTTATTGGTCTTTAAAACTCTTAAACAGAAAAGAAGAATAAAAAAAATCTCCCTTTGGTAAAATAGTTCTTGAAGATGAAAATTTCTTTTTCATTTTAGTATTTTTAATAAAACAATAAAAATAAAGGCATCTATTTTGTATCCTTCCACTTTGTAAAGAAATACCACCTCCTCATTGGCCTCGCAAGGAAAACCTGGAAGTCAGAATCGAATGAACATCCTCGCCCTCAATTGCAAGGCTAGAAAATGCATGAGAAGGCAGAGCCACTGCCACCACACAGGACTATGTTGTCTGCCAGTTATTGATATGATGACTGAAAGGTCCTTGAGCTTAGCAATACAGCAAATACCTGCTTTGTTGGAGAGGTCCCTCTGGTCCCCTCCTTTCAATGATTCTGAGACAGGGATCCATAATGGCTGCTTTTGCCTTCACCACCTTGAGCAAGGACTTGCAATGGGGAGGGCTGCCAGAGCCACCGTGGGTCTACTGAGCATATCATCCATCATCCAGCCCCCCGTGGAAAGTGGCCTCAAGGTGTCTGAGGCTCAACATTCCTTTTGCATTCTCTTTGAACCACCTGTGTTACCTAGAGAAAGAATGCCATCACCACACTTGCATATTCATTCCCTAAACCACATTCCTGGTTGCAGAAGAGAAATGTGTGCATTACCCATTATGCATCAGGGTAGAAAGAACCTTCCTTGCCGGCCTGTAAGTAGTCCCAAGGCCATGACAAATTCCCTATGCTTCCTGAGCCAGTGTTGTTATCTGAATATTGGTGATTATAACGGTTAATTGTATGGGTTGACTTGACTGGGTCACATGGTACTGGTCAAACATTCCTCTGGGTGTGTCTGTGAGGGTGCTTCTGGGTGGGATTAACATTTCAGTCAGTAGACTGAGGAAAGCAGATTGCTACCACCCCCAGCATGGGTGGGCCAAGGGCTTGACTAGAACAAAAAACTGACCCCACCCCAAGTAAGAGAGACATCTGCCTGGCTGCCTTGAACTGAGACAGATCTTCCCTGCCTTCAGACTTAAACTGAAACATCAGTTCTTCCTGGGTGTTGAGCCTGTCAGCCTTTAAACTAAAGGACCATTGGTTCTTTGAGTTCACATGCTTGAGAACTTGAACTAGAATTATACCATCACTTTTCCTGGATCTCCAACTTGCTTACTCACCCTGCAGATCTGGGGACTTGCCAGGCTCTATAATTAGAGAGCCAGTTCTTTATAACAAATTCCTGTCTCTCTCTGTCTCTCTCTAGATATAGCTACAAATACACATCCTACTGGTTCTGCCTCTCTGGAGAACCCTGACTAATACAGCAATAAATGAGATTAAATTAGGAAAGCCAAGGACTTGATATGAGAAGGCTGAAGGCTCTCTTCTTAATCTTCAGAGTTCCAGAGACTGGAACCCCCAACTCAACTTTGGCTGACAGTCACCTGGTGAGATTTCCCCAGGGGCTCAAGTGCATGTTCTGCTGGGCTCACTCCCACCTCCATCACTATAGAAGGCCCTTAAGGGCCACAGTGAGTCTTATTGTTGTTCGTGAAATAGGCTGACATGCTCCTATCAATAGCGACTGTTTTCCAAATGCTCCTCTAAGGACCAGGCCCTCACTGTTTTGATGATGTGGTCTTCTCCAGGGATATCCTCAGAGTTCCTTGCTTACTGAGCCAGCTAGTATAACATGAAGACTTGAATTCCTAAGGAACAGAAAGGTCCTAAGTTGAAATCTTGGCTTGCATTACCTCTTGCTGGCCACCTCAGAAGAGAGCCCAAGTATTATACAATGCCTTGATTTAATTCCTTTTCCCATTTTCACATGAAGATCTGTAAAAAGAAAGAAAAAAGGGAAGAAGAAAGAAAAAAAGAAAGGAAGGAAGGAAGAGTGAGGGAAGAAGGGTAGAAGGAAAGAGAAAATGCCTCTAAACCTAAAACAAAGAATCATAACATATTTATCAGAGACCAAGTTAAATAAAACATGAATCAACCCTCATATTTGCAACATCTTAATCTGGACTAATTAAGACAATTCTTGAGTAATTTCCTTTTGTTCTCTGCCCCATAACACCTCTATTTTAGGCTAGGCAGATATCTTCTCCACTTCAACTTTTTATTTGATTTTCCACTTCAACTTTTTATTTATTTGATTTTTAATTGACTGTTAACACTTCTGTTTTTCTCAAGTGTAGAATTAGTTTCAACCAGCTTTGAAATGTGCTGAAGGGAGACTGAGCACCTGCCCCTTTGAATGACTCCTGAGCTAATAACCTGGAGTAGGAATCCTGCCTTGGGGAAAGCAGATTACTAGTCATTAACAGAGGTGGTAGAGAAGCTCCCCTCCCTCCAGGAATTGTAGCATCTACACAAAGGGCAGAATAGATTGACCCCAAAAGTATCTCCTGCCATTACATGTGCCTTTTTCATGATTCTTGGGGTCACTCCCCATTTAGGGAAGGCCCAGTCCTTGAGGGCTGCCCTCATGTAGCTTTATCCATGGACCAGAAATAAGTAGTAATTCCATTTCTTGGTACAGAAAACGTACTTCATTCTCTGATTTACCTAGTATGTTACCTATTAAGGAGTCCAAGACGAAATGATTGAAATAGTCCAAGGTTAGGCTGCAGGATGAAGGACAAGGTACAGCACTGATGGAATAATGGCTGATTTGGGGCTTAGAAAAGTTATAGGATGTGCATATTCTCACTCCTGAGTCTGGGCAAGGAATGCTGCATTAGGTGAGCAGCAAGATATTACAAAAACAAAGAGCCTTCGGTGAGTCAGTGATTAGAATTCATAGGTTTTGAGAATTTGTGCAGACTCTTGTTCCTTTGTGAAAAAGGCAGCTCTCAAACTTGGAACTTGGCATAAATAAGCTCCTGGAAGAAGGTCTGGTAAACCCAAAGGGCAAGAGTTAACTCTGCTTACGGATAACACTGAAAGCACTAACCCAGGCTAAGTAAGCACTGAAATGCTTTCTGTTTAGACTTCAAAGAGGCTCAGGGACAGAGCAGCTGTGTCCTGCCAGCTACCCCTTTAATGACAGAGGGGAGCACCAAGGGCAAGCCAACAATCTGTGTGGAGAGGGAAGGGCAAACATCACTGATAAAATGCCTTCCAAGGCAAAGACAGAGTGAATGCAAATATGATAGATCAATACCTAGATTCCCTCTGATATGGGATCAAAGCAGACAGACAGTTTACACAAAAGCAAACACAATGAATCAATGCCTAGAAGCACTTCTAGAAATGTAAATGTACAATTTTATGATAGCATGAGGTACCTATAAGGCTTACAGATAAATAAAAATGTAACTATCCAGCTTGGTGAGAGCCTAAATCAATTTGATCTCTTGGGACAGCAACAATGCAGTATATATAATAAAAGCTACAAATGTGTTTTATGACTGCTCATCTAAGACTCTACTTTAAGAATTATACCATATAAAAAGTTATTTATTTGCAGTTGCAAAAAATAAGGAATCATTCCAGATGCTCAAATCTGGTAATTGATTAAATAAAGTATGGCACCTTAACCTAAATGCATGACGATCTATCTCACTGTCTTATAGATGAAGACACCCAGGAGAGGTGAAATCCAGGATGCAGAAGAAGTTTCATCTTATGTACCCATTCTCTTGATGGAGGTCTGTCTCAGAATCCTGAAATCAAAGGGACCTGTGGCAAGATCTGGGCTCCTAAAAAGAAAACCTGATCAATAAGCGATGTCTGCCAGGGATGAGTCTGAGGGCTGTGGGAAGTTCTATGAATGCAACTTTGTACCGGAGTCTCCCTTGATGTCTACAGCACAAGTCTTCAAACTGGGACCAAGTGTTCCTTAGCGTGGGCGAAGACATTCAGAGGCTACTCCAGAAGTTTCAGGGGAATGAATTACCTGACTCAATATCCCTATGCGTTCTGTCCTACAGCAGATTTGCAGACAGTTGGCCCGAGTTCCCCAAAACCCATCTCACCTTGGAAAGGTAGACATGCTTTTTCACCATCTTAGATCTTAGTAGGAAGCGTTGCTCTGGGTGGGAAAGGTTCCATATGCAAAACCGGTTGACACTGCCTGTAATAACTGATCAATTGCCCATAAACCCAGACGATCCCTGCCTCTCCCAGTCTATACACAACTTTGCGAAGGGACAGGTGGTCCTGTATGAATTAAGACATGGCAGCATGGGTGATGAGAGTACTAACAACCTCGTGTTGCAACTTTGCTTTTTCTACTCCCCACCATGAACACTAAAGCACTATTTTCTCTCTTGAAAATCCCTTGAGAGTGAAGCAGAAACAGCAGTCCTGAGAAATACTAATTATCAAGAAGTGCTTATTTTCATACATGCACATTAACTATTCTTCTCAGCTATTATCAATTTTCATCCCTATCAAGTGGCATCAGGAAAGAAATGTGCTATCAAATAGCCATAGAAGTAGAGGTCAGTGACAGTGATTATTTTAAATATAACTAAAATGCTTTCTGGGACTGCCAAAGTTTTCATGAGTCATTGATTATAACCCAGAGGTAAAATTGTTGCAAAACTTCTTTAGTAGTTGGTAAAACTATTTTCATCGAGTATTATAAATATTCACTCAAATTATGTGATCTCCAGCTTTATTTTTTAAACTTATATTTCTTTTTACCTCCTAATAGCAAGAAGTAAATAATGTACTAGCTCTTGGCTTAGGAAATGTTTGATCATGGTGTATCTGACTTAGAGATTCATTTCCAATAAAATTCTGCCTTTTATGTTTCATTATGTATTAAAATTGATAATATATTTATGTTGTCTTAATCAGTCATGTTCTAAAAGAATATAATGCCTACTCAGTCAAGAAAAACTAACATGTAGATCATTATGATCAACTTCAAACATAAAATTTCAGTTTCTATATGTGTATTTTTTTCTTGTAGGATAACCAATAAGACACCTTGAAGAATCACAATATAGCATAAGGATAAGATGCTATGGAGAAAGTGGATTGGAAATACAGTTTCAAGAAGAAAAATCTATTTTAGTTCATTTTTAATGGATGTTAGTATCAAATTGTTAGAGTTTTAAAATTCCATTGTAAAACTTTTTAAGGATTAATAAGTTTTATTTTTGAAGCTCAGTATTTGCATAGATGCAATTATATAAACTTATGTAAATTTCCTTTTTTGTTTTCAGTCACAATTAATATTCAACATTATTTTATATTAGTCTCAGGTGTACAGCACAACCATTAGATATTTACATAATTTATGATGTTATCCACCCTATTAGTCTAGCACCCACCTGGCACTGTACACAATTATTACAATATTACTGACTATATTTCCTGTGCTGTATTTACATCCTCGTGACTATTTCATAACTACGATTTGTACTTCTTAATCCCTTCCCCTTTTTCACCCATCCCTCTAACCCCATCCTATCCTGCAACCATCAGTTTATTCTCTGTATCTATGAGTCTAAATTTATGCACATTTTAAAATGTCAACATAAAATATGCAATGGAATGAACAGTTTCAAAATTCGTTTAGGGAGCATGTGACAAAAATCTTTATAAACTGTTCTTCAAAGGTCATCCCGTTTGAAATGCCTCACAAAAGGAATATCTGGATCAAATAGATTTGGGGAATGCTTCAAATCTCCATTTTGAAAACTTACAACACATATTAAATACTCTGAGAAATCCTATGATAAAAAGCCTGTTGAACGTTGTTTAATCCAGTGTCTCCCAAACCTCTTTGTTCATTGATCTCTATCTTCTAAAATGTCCCTTTTACTATCCAGGGGATAGTTTGAGGGGAAAGTTGCCATGTCACATCCCCCTTGCTCCTGAATTTCCTGATAAAGAAATTTTTGAATGAAACAGTAAGTAGGAAAACAAAAAAATATTGACACACAGTACAATTATGCACAACTATTTACTGGTTGAGACAATTTGGGGACCAATGTAAATAGCTTAGCATTTCCTGTTCTCTTCCTGCTTAAGACAAAGACAAGTCATAAGAGAGGAGAGGTGAAGGAAGGGCACATATGGGCAGGTGGAAAGGGATGACAGCTGGTTGACTGATGGATTCGAGAGAAGGTACTAAGTACAAAATTGGGCTCTGGGCCCCCAGGGTCATTCTGGACCTGGAAGGTGTATGAGATCCACACCAAACATCAGTGTCTGGGGGAACTGTCTCAGCCAAGGAAGTTGTTTTAAGCTGTAGAGCTCAGCTCTTGAGAGTAATTAGTGTAAGCCACTGGATACAGCAAGCTTAACGTTTCATGGGCAAAAGGGCCAGCATCAGATCTGGATGTGAACAGTATATGCCATTCAGATAAGACAGCTCCAGTTCAGACCATTTCTCTCAGAAACCATCTTGGGAAAAAGTGGAGCAGCTGGCTGGGTTTTATGATCTCCAGGGGAGCAATGTTGCTTTTCCCCAGAAAATTCATCTCTTGCAGGTGCTGCCATTTCTGTGACAGACTCAGCATGACACATCTTTGGGACAATATTAAAGCATCTGTGAAACAAAGCTTCTCACTTGAAAAGGAAAAAGGGTTTTAGATGAACAGCACTATAGCAAATCCAGTATGAGGTCCATTGGTGCCTATAGGGGTGTGGAAACATCTACAGAGAGCCACTGGTCTCAGTCCTCCGAAGGAACATGCCTCTTGCATGAGGACAGGAACTATTGGAACTCAGCTAGGCCCAAATGGTGACAGGAGGAAGGAGAACAAGCTCAGAATATTGTCCTCTCTCTGAGGAAATATTTGGGCAGCTTAGCTCCCAAAATAATGCTGCTACTCCTTAAATGACAAAGTCTGAAGTAATTGGCCTTTGATTATCTGTGAGTGTATCTAGTTGCCGATTACCTATGTTAATTGTGTTTGTGTATTCTGAAAATGGACAACACTTATCTATCCCACGTGTTCTTTTTTTTATTGAGGTGGAATTCACTTAACATATAATTAACCATTGAAAAGTATACAATTTCATGGTATTTAGGGTATTTGTAAGGTTGTGCAACCCCAAGCTCTAGCTAGTTTCAAACTTTTTCATAAAAACACCCCATAGCCATTAAGTGATCTCTTCCCTCTCCCCGCTCCCCTAGATGCCTGATGACTTCTAATCTGCTTTCCTCTCTGTGTGGATTTATGTATTCTGATTTTTTTTTTTTTAGTCTGTATTCATGAGGAATGTTGGTCTGTAGTGTTCTTATGGTATCTTTGTCTGGCTTTGCCATTAGGATAATTTTGGCCTCATAGAATGTGTTAAAAAGCAGTTTTTTTACCTTCTGTATTTTTGGAAGAGTTTGAGTATGATTGCTATTAATTCTTTTTTAAATGTTTGGTAGAATTTACCAGTGAAGCCCTCTAGTTTGTTGGGAGGTTTTTGATTATTGATTCAATTTTCTTACTTGTTATAAGTCTGTTGAGATTTTCTTTTCTTCTTGACTCAGTTTTGAGAACTGATGTATTTCTAGGCATTTGTCCGTTTCATCTAGATTATAATTTGTTGGCACACTACTGTTCATCCTATTCTCTTTTGATCCTTTTAATTTCCATAAGGTCAACAGTAATGTCCTCACTTTCATTTCTTATTTTAGACATGTTTTCTCTCTTTTTCTCTTAGTTTAGCTAAAAGTGTTCAATTTTATTCACCTTTCAAAGAACCAACTTTGGGTTTTGTGAATTATCGATCTCTATTGTTTTTGGACTCTCCACTTCACTTATCTGTGTACTAATCTTTATCATTTTGTTCTTTCTGTTGGCTTAGGGGTCAGTTCTTCTTTTCTCATTCTTTAATAACCACATTTTTTTTTTCAAGGTGACTTTACTGTCCCTTCATCAAGAGGTAGGGTCTGTTTCTTTTCATCCTGAATCTGGACAGCCCTGCGACCCATTTTGATCAATAGAATGTGGTGGAAGTTATGCTGAGTACCTTCCAAGGCAAGGCCTTGAGATATTTGCAGCCTGCACTGCCTTCTTGGAATCCAGCCTCCATGCTACGAGGAAGTCCAAGTAGCTGTATGAAGAAGCCCACGGGGAGGAAAACCGAGGAACCAGCTGAGCCTCTAGCTGGTAGCCAACACCCACATGACAATAGAGCTACTGTGGATCTTTAGCCACCCAGAGCCCCAGCAGATAAAGCAGAACTGCTTAATCAAGCCTCAGAATTGTGAGAAATAACAAAGTGTTATTTTGAGCCATGAAGTCTCGTGGTGGTTTGTTATGCAGAAGTAGATGACTAAACAATAATCCAAGGGTCAAGGAAGGGAATTGACAGGGGAGGTGACCTCAAAAATTTCACATGAATTCATCACCTGCACTCAGGCTGAACAACCATCTCTGATGAGAAGAATGACTTTGGGGTTGGTTGAGGGAATGATGGTGTCTGGAAACTGCAGAGGCATTAGAGTTAGGCAGCCTGGAACTCAGAAGCCACTTCTGCTGTTTGGCAGTTGGTTGTGTGACCAACAAAATACTTAAACTTTGAATACCGATGTGTTCTGTAGCAAACATGGCCGTTAAGCAGGATTCTTTCAAGGATTTAATGAGAGAACATATTAAATGTGCCAGGCATCGCGGCCTTCAGAAAATGATCGGTGCTGCTCTTGCTTCTCCTCTTCCTTCTTTACCTCACTGATAACCTAATGGGAGTGCCGCAGAAGAGGTGAAAGTGGGTGTGCCACATATTTGCAGTTCCCTCTTACTAGTCCTAATGCTAGGAAATTAAAGGAGGGACAAACCGCCTCAGTAGCCTAGAGAAAAATTTCTCAAGACTTTTTGAAACTATGTAGACTTGTTGAAATGCCAAGAAATTAGCTAGATGAATCATGAAATATAATTTGTGATTCTAGTTTCTTATCTTGAAAGTGATAGAATGGTTACTTATTTTTCAAGATTAAAAAATATTAATCTTGAAAATTTAAGCTGCCTAGAAGTTATATAAAGTTTGACTATCGCTTCCCCCAGGGGAGAGCTCATCTTTATATGTACCAGACAAGGACTCCACTCACCACAAGACTATAAATGTCTGAGTGGGCAAGAGTCTTTACAAACTGAATCTGGATAAAATACTCTTTTCCAGGTGAGAATATGGAGTTTAACCTGTAAACAGAGAAACACAGAAAAGTCTCCATATCCTTTCTATATGTTTATTCCACCCCATGAATTATATATTACATACAGAATTATGTACTTCTTTATATTAAGTACAAGTTTGTAATCAGGAATATTGTCTTCCTAATTACATTAAATGCTCTTTCAGAGTAGAGGCCAAAACGTATACTTCTTGTTCTGAATCCTTCCTGTGTGCAGCCCTGTTTTGGTTATGTCATACTTATTCTTGAAAAACATTAAATTACATTCACCACCTTACCTCATCAATATTCTTAAGATAGTGTATACCATTTCCTGGCTGAAGAAACAATTGATTGAATAAATAAATGATGCCAACAAATATTTATCGAGTTCATTCTAAGTCTCAGAAAAAAATGCACTACCTCAGCCAGCCCCCATGCACCCAGCTCAGCTCTCCAAGATCAAGGAACAGGAAGTGGCAATGAGCTGGTCTTCCACTCCTATGGACGATTTTATTGCAGAAGAATACTCTGCACACAGTAGATATTGTGTTAATCCAGATCATTAGAGAAACAGATGGGATTAAATATGCCAGTATATATTAGGGGAAATGCTTGTGTAAGAGAAATATAGGAGAGTAGCTGAATGAGGTTGGGAGAGCCATCAGACTAAGGTACTTGTCTGACTCAGAGGGAAGGAGAATGGGAGGTTGATTGAACATTTCCTAGACTGCCATGTGGTATGAGGAAGGTTTAGGATGGCAGAGGCAACCCATGGCTCCTGGGAACAGACCTGCCCTATTATTCTGCCTGGCTCAGTAACTGCCTGAGAATAGTCCATAGCAGGCATGTCTTAGTACAAATAGATGATGAATTTCAAAGTGGTGCAGCTATCCATTACACCCCCTGTGGTTGGCAGCCTGCAAGGCATGGCCACCACAGATACTCATATGTTTGTTCGTTGAATTGATTTCACCTAAAAGAGCTACATCCCTCTTCTTTTCTTACCACATTCATTTTGACCATGAAAGAGAGGCCACAGGTCTCAGGAGGTAAGTGACTTTAACCATTGAACTTTACAGTCTGGGCAAATCCCCATCAAGAAGTCTATTAGGAAGCTTCCAGGATCCATGCTTTTTTTAGTCTCAGAAAGTTCAGATCACCTGGCAAATATCTCCTTTCCCTTAATAGGCCAGACTTGTTCATCAAAAAGTATAGTGGGCAATGGAAGTGTATACGTGTGTGTGTGTGTGTGTGTGTGTGAGAGAGAGAGAGAGAGAGAGAGAGAGAGAGAGAGACAGACAGAGAGACAGAGAGAGAGACAGAGACAGAGAGATATTGAGAGAGGCAGAGACAGAGAAACAGACTTGGCTAATGCTCCAGCTGTTTGGAATCCACATATTTCAGTACTTACTCTCTTTAAATTAAAATGAAACAGCATAAATAAGGCAGCCAAACCCACTTAATATCAAGTTATTAATAAAAATATCTGTCTCATGAATTTTTTTTCTTCAGACTCCAAGCAATTTGGCAAAATTGCAATACAACTAGCCAAATACTCACTGACGTCAAAACACTCTCGGGGTTAGAGCTAAGTAAAAAATTGCTTTCTGGGACTAAAATTACTTGCTATCAACCAAAGTAAACAAAATTTAATTATTTTAATAGATTAAAACCTGACATTTTATTCCTCCTCTCCACAGAGACTGTGTGTTGGTTACACACAGCAGAGCCATCTGAGTGACAATGTCCATTCTGTAGAATTAAAGAGCTAGGCACTTGCCCCTGTTTTGACAATAGAATTTTCTTCTACTTTTATTTTTAGAAAATTCATTTACATTACTCTGAAGGAAGGAATCTGATTTAATCATACAAAAATCATGTTTTTCTAATAGTTCCTAGTAGATTAAGCCACATTTGCAGATGGCTTAGAAATAACAAGTGTGATAATATTTTCAGAATACCTATCTTTGGCCGGAAAACTAGTTATTTTTGTGTTCACATATGATCTTCCCAGATAACCATGGCAATAAAAATAAATTTTATTCAGGGAAAAGCCATTTGGCTATTTTCCTTGGACCTATGTGTTCTAGTTTAATTTGGTCAAACTCAGAAAAAAATAAGTCCGAAAAGTCAAAGGTCAGTTAATATATATATCACTTAAATCAGCTTTAAAAATTGCCCTTTGTTCAGAATTCTCATTGAAAATAGGAAAAATCCTCTTCCCAGTTTTATGATTAGCATTTTCTTCTTGAGCATTCTTCATTCAGCTCTTTCAACATTTGTTGATTAGTATATACTTATCATTCTGTTAGGTACTGTGGAGGATACAAAATATATAAAACATTTTTACTCTAATATGACTTGCAATTTAGTTGGAGAAATAAGACACAACCATATGCCATTAGCGAAATGGAAATTTAAGGTTGAGAGATAAAATTATTGGCCTCAGTGGTATTTGAGGTAGCATTTTAGGTAGAGGTTGTAAAAGATGTATCTGAGATGAAAAAAGCTAGAGACTATACCAGATAGTGAGAAACTAGAGAGGAAAGAAAATATAAAGCATGATCAATTTTGTTGAAGGCATGTCCAATTTAGGGGAGCAGATTAGGTATGCAGATTCCTGGAAGAGCCAAAAATAAGAGACCAGAAACTAGAAGTCATTACAAGAATCAGAGCATGAAACAAGGAGCCCAAATTAGGATTGTAACAGAGGGAATGTACTTGAGATCAAACGGAAAAGCCACTAAAAAAGAACTGACAGAATGTGACCACCCAAATGGATAAAGATGGCAAGAGCAATGAACTTAAAAAAATGACCCCTTTCTAAGCTTGAGTGATGTAAATGACTGTACAACCAACAAAAATAACAATAACAAAGACGAGGAGATGCTGGTATTGATGGAAGGAATGTAGAGGAAAAGTGAAGATGCAAAGTTTAACCTTCATCACATGGAGTTTGCAGTGTGAACAGTACATTTGTCAGTGGTAAATAATAGACTAAAATTGAGGCCAGAAGTTATGCACTTGTGGTCAAAACTTAAAGACTGATAAGAGAGGACTGATAAGAGTGAGAGAGAGGTTGATATCACAGGTGTGCATAAGCCCAACGGGTAAGGAGAGGAATGCTCACAGGAGGCAAGGGAAGAACAGAAAAGAGAGTTCAAAATAGAATTTTGAGGAGTCCGTTGCCCTAGTAGGTGCTCCTTCTGCTAATATATTTGGAGGAGGATGTACCTGTGGTGTGGTTGACTTCTCGGGTGTCATATTGTCTCCTAGGCCCCTCTCAGCACTACCTTGGGCTGCTCATACTGCTCTTTGTCACCCAGGCCTCTGGGTCTCTTCTTTCTAAATAGAATACTTCCATATGGGGCGGGGATAGTGCAGAGGTATCAGCATGCCCCCTTTCTGGGTTACCCCTATTTATCCACAAAATCACTGACACAAGGCTCTGAGTGTGCTAAAACTTCATTAAAATTTTGGGAATAACTATAGGAAATGGTGATGTAGGAAAGAAGCAAACTTCAGTCTGTAGGCTAAAGTATTTCCCAGAATCTTAAAGGAAAGGAAAAGGCCATCCCTTAAGCAGGGCACACTTGACTACCTAGTCTTACTTTTGTGACATGGAGTCCATCCTTCTCTTTCTCCCCTTAAAAAAACACCCATATTACTTTTTCTGCAAATCTCCACACTTCTGTTCCAAAACCAGTGGATCCTCTAACAATGGATGGACCATATCCTCGCTCCATACTGGCACACAATCCAGGAGACACAACCAGCCAGCCACTAGGATGTTTCTCAGAGTGCAAGCTAATATATTTAGAATGAGAATGCAGGTGGCTTTAGTAGACCAGTCCAGAACTTGGAGAGGGCTTTCTCCCTCGAAGTTCAGTCCCTGCTCAGGCATCTTCATGGTAGGCAGCGAGGACAGCCCTCAAAATTGTCCTGAATATAACATGAGGACACAGTCTTATACACCCTTTTCAAGGATGAAAAATAATTCTCAGAGACAATGTAGTCTAAATACACATTAAAGGAGAGAAACATTTCCAAAAGGCAATGTAACCTATAAAAATTTCCCCAGTCTATCACTGAAATAGCTTTTCACATTGCGAGGCAGAACAATTGTTTTCTTTTTTTTTATGTCCCTGCTCTAGGACATACTCAGGGCCCAGATGTGAGGCTCTTGGCTTTCCAACAACAGATCCATCCATCCACCCCAAAGACCCTGCAGAAACTCTGATATTATGGTTGCCTTTTAAGAAATATGAGGTGAGCAGCCAACTACACTGGCAGAGACCTAATGAGCAGAAAGGTAAAAGAATGAGGAAAATCCAATTATAATTTAGGCCAGGAGAAAAGAGACTTAGAAAAAAGTAGGCCACAGTTTCATGTGCTCCATAGAAGTTCACATAGAAGAAAATGACGAAAAGTCGTTCCCAGCCTAGATGTCATTGATAATAGTCTACAAAAAAGTTTCAATAAAATGGAGTGGGGGTGGAGTAGAAGCCACAGTGGTTTTCTCTTCAGGAAAGGATATCAATGTGCAGAAGGGAAAAGATGACAGCTTAAGATGGTAAGAGATTTGGAATAAGGTTTTATTTAGGTGAGAAACATCCAAAAATGATTTTAAGCACATGGATAAAAGAGATTAAAGACAGACTGCTTTTAGTTGATGAAACACACAGATTGGAACTAGGGGGATATAGGAGATAGAAAGCTGAAGGCATGTTAACAAGAGTTAAAGAAAGGGAAAAAGTAGACAAAAATGTAGAGCTTAATATCCAGAATATATAAAAAAGAACTATATCTCAAAAATAAAAAACTGAACAACCCAATTTAAAAATGAGTGAAGGACATAAACATTTCTCTAAAGAAAACATACAATTGACTAGTAAGCACAAGATGCCCAATATCATTAGTCATTAGTGAAATGCAAACAAAACCACAATGAGATACCACTTCACACCTACTAGGACAGTTATAATAACAAACAAACAAAAAACAGCAAATAACAAGTGTTGGTAAAGACATGTAGGAGTTAGAACACTTATACACTGCTGGTAGGAATGTAAAATGGTGCAGTGGCTCTGGAAAACAATTTGCTAGTTTCCTGAAAAAGTGAAATATAGTTACCATCTGACATACCATAAGATTCCACTACTATCTCTACCTGGAAGAATTGAAAACAAGAATTCAAACAGATACTGGTTCATGAATGTTCATAGTGGCATTACTCATATTAGTCAAAAAGTGGAAACAACACAAGTGTCTTTCAGCAGATGAATGGATGTATTAGTCAGGGTTTGCCAGAGAAACAATAGGAGATAAATAGATACAGATAGATAGATAGATAGATAGATAGATAGATAGATAGATAGATAGATAGATAGATAGACAGAGCTACAGAGATATAGATACTTAGATATAATAAGATTTATTACAAGGTATTGGCTCACTTAATTAAGAAGTCTGAGAAGTCCCATGATCTGCTGTCTGCAAACCTGAAGACACAGGAAAGCTGATGGTGAAGTTCAAGGACCTGAGAACTGGAGAGCAATGCTGTAGAATCCGGTCAAGTCTGAAGGCCTTAGAATCAGGAGCGTTGAGGGAAGGAGAACACAGATGTCACAGCTGAGTCCAGCAGAGATGAATTCTACCTTCCTCTGCCTTTTAGTTCTAGTCAGGCTCTTGACAGACTGGATGAGGGCCACACACACTGGGGAGGGCCGTCTGCTTTACTCAGTCCGCCAATTCATATGCTAACCCCTTCAAGAAATACCCTAACAGACATGCCCAGAACCAGTGTTTAATCAGGTATCTGGGCATCCATGGCTCAGTCAAGCTGACACCTGTGACCAACCATCACAACAGATAAAATGACAGAGGATATTATTCAGCCACAAAAAGGAATGAAGTTCTGAATCATCTGACAATATAGATGAACTTTGAAAACATAATGCTAAGTGAAATCAGCCCAACAGAAAGAACAAATATATGATTCTATAAATACAAAATATCTAGAATAGGCAAATTCATAGACAGAAAGAATATTAGAGGTTATCAGATGCCAGGAAGAGGGGGAATAAGGGGACATTGCTTAATAGGTAGAAAGAGTTTCTGTTTGCAGTGATGAAAATATTAGAACAGCATAGTGTTGATGGTATACCTGTAATTAATAAATGATACTGAATTGTTGCACTTAAAAGTTACAAAAGTATACCAGAAACAGGCAAATTTTATGTTACATATATTTACCACAAAAAAAAATACTTGATTAATGTACTTGACTTCATTAACAGCTGAGCAAAATCACATGGTCATTTCAGCAGATGTAGAAAAATCATTCGATAAAATTAGAAATCCATTTATGAAAAAAAAATACTTTTAGCAACCTTAAAACAGAAAAGAACTGCCTTAATCTGAGAAAGGACATTGTTCCAGTTGTTAATGCATTGCCTCTTGGCTCCGGATTTACACTTCAGTACCTGCTCTGTGATAGGCTGGATTCTGACACACTTTTCCTTTACAACAAGTACATGGAGCTTTGCTAAAAGGGAACTAGAGGACACTGCAAGAGAAAGATGGCCTTTCTTGCTGACTCCAGTGTGCATTGTTTTGTTTTTCTCACTCTTACTGCACAGTAGGCAGAGGCCTGAGTGTGTAGGTACATTTGGGGGCACTCTACACAAGCTGTGTGCCCAGAACATGTAGTCTTGCAATCTTGCTGCTTCAGCCTGACTCAGTAACTACCTCCCAATGGCCCTTTCATCATCTGGGTCTCACAACCACATTGCAGCCCAACTCCTCCTACACACTCACCCACCAGCCTTAGGTGGCCTGCGTCCTAAGGGGTAGTTTCCTGCTTCTCCATGACTGCAGCCCCTCAGTAGCCTAAACCACCCAGCAAACTTCTCTACCACCCAGAGTATTTCAACCACATCCTCTACAATGAGGGCTGAACTCCAGTCTTCAGAAGGGAGCCCCACTTTCACGGCTGTACTTCCTTGGATATTCTCCTTCAGCCTTTGGGTGTCCTTTCACATTTTCTCTACACCTTTATTAAAGTTACCCTCATGTCATAGTTTAATAATTCTTTATATTGAACTTTCTCTGTTTAAATTACTGCGTGATTTCTGATTGGGTCTGAATGGAGGCAGACTGATATAAGTACCTACAAACTATCTACAGTAAACATCATACTTAATGATTAATGTTGAAAAGTCTCTGTTTGAGATCAAGAATAAGACAAGAATGCCTGCCATCACCATTTCTATAGAACATCCAATAATGGAGGTACTAGCCATTGTAATAAGGGAAGAAAAAAAAAAAGGTGTATGGATCAGAAAAACGAAAGAAAATTTTCATTATTCACAGATGATAGAGATAATGTACATTTAAAAATCCAAAGTGATCTATTTTATTATTAAAATTAATATGTGTAATTAGTAAGACTACTGGATACAAAGTTGACATACAAAAAAGTCAATGATAGTTAAATCATATAAGTATGTATAATTATTAATATAATTATATTTGTAATATAATTATAAATATTAGAAAAAGAAACTTTAAAAAATACCATTTACAACAACATAAAAACTTTGAAAACTTAGCAATAAATGTAACAAAAGATGTGCAAAAAACTATAAGACGTTGTGAAAAACTGCAGTGATCTTTAAAAATGGAATTGTAGACTCAATATTGTGAAGATATCACTTCCCCCAAAACTGATGTCTAGATTCAAGGTAATTATTATCAAAATTCCTACGGGTGTTTTTTGTTTGTACAGGAAACTGACAAACTTATTTTTAACATTTGTATGGAAATGAAAAGTTGATAAGAATCAAGACATGTTTGAAGGAGAAAAACTAGGAAGACTTGTTCTACCAAATATCTAGAATTATTATAAAGGTGCCATAATTATAATAGTATGACATTGGCATAAACATATGGATGAAAGGAAAAGAATCAAGTCCAAAAGTAGACTCACGCATATACAAACATGACAAACTTGTCACTGTAGCAAACAGGTGAACCATAGCATTTTAAATAAAGTGTGCTGAGAAAATTAGATAGCCACATGGCAAAAAATAAAACTTGGCCCCTACATCACTCCATAGAAAAACTAACTTCAGATAAATTATAGATTTAAATGTGAAAGGCAAAGAATAATCAAAATAATATGCAATAATAATAAGAAGAAATATAGAGAAATATCTTTATGATCTCAGGATAGGGGAACATTTCTTATATACACTATAAAAAGCACTACCCAAAGGAAAAGATTGATAGACAGAAATGCATTAAAATTAGGAACTTCTGTATGTCAAAAAGTATTATTCAACTGGCTTGTACTCAAAAGGACTCCTACAAATCCAGAAACAAAAGATAAACACTGCAATAGAAAAATGGGCAAAAGATTAGGACAGGCATTGAACAAAAGAAGATATCCAGTGGACCAGGAACATATGAAACAGGGCTCTACCCCATTTAATGACATTAAAATCACAATGAGATACCACCTCACTGACAAATATCAACATGAGTAAGGATATGGAGCACTAGAACTCTCACACACTGCTGGGCGGCGGGGCGCTGTGTGTCAATTCCAATAACAAAATTAGGAACTCATTGGTCCCATTTTCATGTTCTATGACTCAGGAATTTCACACCCAGGTAGAAATTCCCAACAAAAATACCTGCACTTAGGCACCAAGAGACATGCTCAGAAATGTCCATAGCAGTATTGTTCAAAGTAACCCAAACTTGGAAACAACCTGAGTATCTAACAACTGCAGAAAAGATGAAGAAATTATTCACCTTGTGGTAGGTGCAAAATGGGTGAAGGGAGTCACAGGTACCAATTTTTAGTTATAAAAATAAGTCCTAGGGATGTCACATACAGATAGCATGGTGACTATAGAAAATAATACTGTGCTGCATATTTGAAAGTTACTAAGAATAAATCTTTAAAGCCTTCATCCCAAGAAATTGTTGTAACTGTATATGTTGACGGATGTTAGCTAGATTTATTGTGGTGATCGTTTCTCAGTATATACAAATATCAAATAATTATCTTGTAAGCCCGAAATTAATATATTGTTACTTGTCAATTATACCTCAATAAAAATAATAATAAAGAAATTATAGTATATTGACATAATGGAATAATATACATTGAGAATGATTGCACTACAGCTTCATGAGATATTATGAATGAATTTCATGAACATAATAAAAAGTGAAAGAAGCCAGACAAATACACACACAATATGTATTGTATAGTTCTATCTATGTGAAATTTAGAGAATGGGCAAAAGTAAATTATATTGTTTAATGGTGCACATTTAAGTGGTAAAAGTATAAAGGAAGGCAAGGAATTATTATCAGAACCTTCAGGGCAGTGATTAATTTAGGAAAAGACAAAGTAATAGTGATGAGGAGGGGGCATAAGAGACTTCAGGGGTGTTGAAACACTCTAGTTTTTAACCCAGATGGTGATCACTTATAGGTTAACTCTATGAGAACTGATTGAGCTATATATCTTTTGTAGATGTCTGTAACATCTCATTTTTTAAGGGTTAAAAGAATAAATGACTGCCAGCATTGAGAAAGCGGTAGAAGGTAGACAGCATTACATTTGAGTAGATCCCAAGTGCAGCTACCTCTCCTGCATTGAGTAGGCACCTGGGGGTGGGAGAGAGGGGGCCTGTGGCAACGACCTAGGGTAGGGATAGGTCTGTGAGCATGCTGGCAGGCTGTGGGTGTGGGGTGGGGAGAGGAATTCACACATACTTGAAATTGCAGACTCTGAGGCAGACATTCAGACAGGCATAAACTCGATTAGTCAAATGCCCTAGGAGAATGGGAGCTGCAACACCAAAGATCACAGTGAGAGAGCAGAGTCACTCCAAGATCTGAGTTTAGTAGAAGTAAAGGGGATTCAACACATAAGGAAAACTTCGATGAACCCTCAGTAAAATGCGGTGTACTGATACCATGTACACAAAAACAAGGATTTTTAGCCCAGTAGTTAGTTATTCATTCATTTATTTATTCATTCAACAAGTATTTGAGTATCAAGAATTGTTTTAACTGCCTTATAGAAACAAGAAAGTATAAGACAGTTTTTCTCTTTAATTTTAACTATAATAAAACTCTCATGAACTTTAAATAATTCAAGATTCCATTACCCACAAGATAAAGCTCAACTCACCCCCACCTGTTGTATGAAGCTCCTCCCCCATTTGGCCCCTTGCCAGTGGCATCTCCTTATGGTTCTCTGCTCTTCCCCAAAGAAGTTCGTTGTCACTGATCCTTTGACTCTATGGCAGGCACAGTTCTACATACTTTACATCTATTCATTCTCACAACAACCTTAGGAGGTAGGTACTGTTATTATCCACACTGTCCAGGGTTGGTATCAGGCCCAGAGAGGTTAAGTGACTTGTTCCTGTTTATACAGCTTGCAGGCGCTGCAGCCAGGATTCTAGCCCTGGGAGTCTGGCTCCAGTGGATGTGCTCTTAACTACAATTGGGCCACAGCCATCTTTCTCTGTTCCCTAACAAGTCCAAACCCTTTTATCTCTCTGCGGCTTTGGATTTGCTCTATGTTGGATGGAAATCTATCCATGGAGAGAAACCTATTCATCTCCCTAAACCCAGCTTGAAGGCTGCCTTCCATGGCCACCAGGTCAGGGGTGGTCTGTGTCTCACTCCTCCCTGCCCTCTTCTTTCATGGGCCTCTCCTAATTCCTAATACATCCCTGGATGTCCTCAAAGGCAGGAAGTTTGACTTGTTTGTCTTTATGTCTTCTCCAGAATTGGTCACACATGAGATCACAGGCAGCGTTGAATTGGAGCCAAAGAAAATATAAATCTTGAATAAGTGGTGTCAATATTGAGAGTCATCAAAGTTAGAGAAAGGCGAGGCCCCTGTCCTCAGAGGTAGCCCAGAGGAGGCTTCTGAAAGGGGTGGCCCTTGGCTAGACTTTAAGGGATAAGCAGGACATGTATTGCTAAGGATAATCAAGAAGATGACTCAGGTGGGGAAGGGTGTGTGCACAGGTTGGAAGCTCCAGTGCACCGGGTGTCTCTAGGAGTGGGTCTTTAAACCAAACCCACCATAGCAGAGGCTGCAGGCAAAGTAATCAGGAACTGGGAGGTAAGAATATCAAACTCCCAATACAAGTTTCTACCCAGAAACCCTCAAAAAGCGCTGTTCCTTAAGTAAATCCAGAAAACTGAAATACTTTTAAATATAAAAGACTTTGGGTGGCAGGGAAAGACAAGTTTAATCAGATATAGATTGGTTGTTGTTGTTGTTTTTTTATCCCTTTTATTAGCTAATATGGTACACAGTTAACTATAGGGTTGGAACTGCTCTGCACCAGGCACTGTTTTAAATAAAATTAGTATCAGGGTGCAGAGATTTTACTGCTTTTTCTTTGCAAGGAGGCCATCTGAGTTGCTGGCAACAGGGCCCAGCCTGAGGCCACATCCATGTGATGCCCACCGTGCTAAGAGCAAGCTCCTCTCCCAGCCAGCTTCATAGGGTAATGATCCAAATAGTCCTGCAATATATGGGCTCTAGCCAAGAAAGGGGGCATTGGTCAGATGAAAAGGATATTTCTTGAGGGAGATGTGGGGTGGACTTCTATATGGGCTCTTTTGGGGGCACCTGGAAAATATATGTCACTGGGTTTGGACTGCTGATGGGACATCTCTGAAAACCAGACTGAGTTCCTCTGTCTAGATTTTACCTCCTGTCCTGTTTAGTCTTTGCTCTCATGACCATCTTTTTTTTTTTTAGGAGACTGGTAAGAACACAAGGAGTATATAAATATTATTTTCACTTCTGTATATTTGCCTTGAAATTTTCACAAATAAAAATAAAATAGCATTTCAATGGCACTTCTACATCCACAAATTTCCTAATGACCTCAATCTTATTTAAACTCCTTTTGCAAATGAGCAAAAATTGTTCCATGGGTTTCATTGATTGCCTAAGCTTGCAAAGTTATTAAGCAGTGGAGTCAGGCCCGAGCCTAGGGCTTCAAAGTCCAACTCTGTCCCACTTTGTAGCAAAACATTACAGCATATTCACATCCCACAGAACATATAAATTTTTGCTATATAATTTTATAATTCTAGTTTGAAGTTTTCTTATGACTTACAAATGTGTTTTAGTGATGCAAACGGTTACATTTTTATGTAATCACACCAAATTCGAGCTGAGTAGCAGCTGACTCATTGATATCACATTACATTTCTCAGACTCTTAAATATTTACTTCAGTGTCAGTGTTTTATTTTCACATTGAGGAGCCAATACATTTTTTCCAGGTCTGAAATATTGTCTTGGGTCCTTGAAAGGTCACAGGCCCTGAACACCAAGAATGCCTGGTGGCAGAAAGCCCTGTTCTGGCTGCTGCCCCACCCGGCCACCAGCACTGGGCTGTGAAATGAGCAAAGGCCTAGAGGCAGAATTCATGTAAAGGCACTGTCACAGATTCAGCTGGCCAGAGCAGAAAGGACAAGATCCAATCAGTCTCTGGCCTGCAAAGTTTATCTCTGTGTATTTTCTCTGGGACAATCAGCTGCCTGCATTCTGGAACAAGCTCCACCCTAATGTTAAATTATCCTATTAATCCACCAAGTTAAGCCAGCATCAAGAAAAACTTCCAAGATGATCAAAGGAAGAATTCATTCTCTGTGTTAGTACAGCTATCCCGAAAACAAACCTCATGGAATTCAGGGATACTGGTCCTGACTGGCCTCATCACCAAAACCCCCAATTCCCAAGAGAGCTGGGCTTGGAGAGGAACTCAGAGGGCAGAGAGGGTCCCTCTTCTGCTTCCATGGAGACAGGCAGACCCCTCTTTCACTAAGCCTGGGACTCCCACTGGTCAGCCTCACCTTGCAGGCAACGTATTCCCAATAATTCCGAGTAAGTTGAGTTTTTGTAAAATGCATTTTAAATACATAGGCCAGAGACACCTAATTATTTAAAGGCATAGTGCTCCAAATCCTTTTAGAAAAAAAAAAATTTGATAGTGTAAGCAGCCACTTCCTAAATCCTCTCTTTGAATGTTCATATTTTTATGTTCTGCAGAGTTTTATTAAATTAGAACACATTACCACTGTATGGGCTAAAAGTTTATTGCATCAGGCCTCGGAATTTAGAAAGAAAAGTAGTCATTGTTTATGCCACTTTCCTTCAGTAACTGAAACAAATCTGAAGGTAGGGGAAAACCTGGGGATTTGGGCAATGCTCTCCACTTGTCTATTCCCCCAGTTGCCATGGAAAGTAACAGTTTTAAAGGCATCTTTAAATAAAGTCAGCCCGGAGTTGAAACCTCCTTTCTTGCATGAGAAAGAATACTAAGGAGGATGGCTGGGGGCACAAATCTCTTTGCTGCTCTAAATGGCAAGACATCTGAGGAAGATACAACTGCACTTTAGCTTATTCAGAAGAGAAATTAGCATGGGAGACAAGGAGCTCTTCTGGGGTGGGGGCGGGGGGGCACCTGTCAGAATCCCGGCCCTCCCTTTCACCCTCAGTACCCAGAGTATGGCCCTCAGAGTTACAGGCTCCCAAGAGTTGCTTCTCTCTCCATGTTCATCAGGCTTCCTTTACCAAATATTCCGCTTCTTTGTGCCCATTGGTCCTGGGACTTCCAAGAATGTGTCCACCCCTTCCCGTTGCCTGCAAATAATTTCCTTTGCTCACCTATCCACCTTCTACCTCTCTCTCTCTTTAAAATTCTCCTAGGACCCCTATTGCTCTGGGAGCCACCTTTGTTCTATTTATCTTAAGAAAGGAGGAAAGCAGCTGATGGTAACAACAGGCATTATTGAGAGCCTAGGAAATATTTAACATGGATCACCTCATTTTATCTTCTAGCAACTTTACCACAGGTGCCATTTCTACCCCCATTTCACAGAGGAGGAAACGGTCTTAGGAGGTGTTAACAACTTGGTCATACAGTTGGCAAGTGGCAGAGCTGGGGTTCAACCAAGAATATCCAACTTCAAAGTTTTTGTTCATATTATTTCTCTATCTCATCATTTGCTCACTTATCCAAATAGTATTTATTGAGTACTTACTATGCGTCAGGCACTTTTCAGGGTATACAGTGATGATCCAGGCAAAAGAAGTTTCTGCCCTCAGTATCATTCTTTGATTCTATTTTGAGGAGTAGACAAGAAATGAATAAATGAATCAGATAACTTCTGAGAGATAGGAGCTGTGGAGAAAGACTTTGAGGAAGGGGACAGGGCAGTCAGCAGTCCTCATTTGACAAGCATAAGCTTACCAAAGAGGTTTGTCGAATTCCAGATTGTTGGGCCTGACTCTCAGAGCTCCTGGTGCAGAAGGTCTGAGGTGGGGTCTGCATTTCCAACAACCCCTCAGGTTAGGCTGATACTACTGGTCTGGGCTTGCATTTGGAGAATCACTGAGGTAAGGAATTAGAGTGGGGCATGGGGAAGCCTCTCTAAGGAGGAGTACATTTGTATACCTGAATGGTAAAAACTAGTAAGTTACCAGACGTGGAGGAAAAGGGTTCTAAGCAGAAGTACAGAAAGTACACAGTCCTCAAGGTGGAGATGAGCTCTGAGCACAGAAAGACAAAACACAGATAGGCCCCTGAGGTGAAGGAGTGTTGAGCTGAGAATGGCTTCCATAGGGTTCTCAGCCAAAGTGAGCCCCGTCTGTGTCAGGATAGTTGGCTTCTCTCTCTCTCAACAAACACACCTGGCTGCTTCTGCAGCCGGTTTCTGTCACCTTCCTTTGCTTTGATGTTCTGATGAAGTGGTAATGTTTTCGTAACTGATACGGAGAGCCTGTCCATCCCATTCCTAAAAGAAATGGAGCTTCTCAAGCATTCCAATTTCCTAAGCATTGCACAATTGGTGCAACCAATTGTAGCATTCAGAAATTTACTGTTGTTGAGTGTTAGGGGCTGAATCATGTGTTGAGGTACTGACCCCTAGTACCTCAGAATGGAACTGTATTGAGAGGAAGGGTCTTTACAGAGGCAATTAAGGTTAAATGAGGTCAGTGGGGTGGGCTCTAATCCAACGTGACTGAGGTCTTTGTAAGAAGAGGAGATTAGGACACAGACACATAGAGGAGGGACCACGTGATGAGGCAATGAGAAGATGGCCATCTACAAGCCAAAGTGAGAGGCCTCGTGGAAACCAAGCCTGCTTACACCTTGATCTTGGACTTCTGGCCTCCAGGACTATGATAAAATAAATTTCTGTGGTACTTTGTTATGGCAGCCCAAGCAGACTAGTATAGTGAGTGCTTGTGTCTTAGATTCTTATAGCTTTGTTATAGTTTCCATTCCATGCTTTAAAAAAATTTTCTTTTATAGAATAAAAACTAAGAAAACTAGGTCTCTCCTTTGAGCATATCATAAAGGTTTCAATTCAGTAAGAAACCTGTGAGCCAGAGTTGGAGGAGGGAGATAGAACCCCTGGTCCTCCCTCCCTGAGTGGGATTCTCCTGCCTCCTGCTGCAGGTTTTGGTGCCTGTCTCTTTGGCCCTGCTATAGCTCTATCTCTTGACTTCTGTTTTACTGACTCTGATCTGGTCAGCACACAAGACATTTCTGGGTTGTTGCTTCTGCTTTGTAGTTTACGTTTGGCTGAGATACACCCTGACTCAGATTAGCCCTCTTAGTCTGGAAGAAAAGTTAAAGGAGGTTCTGAGGCATGCCCTTGCCTCTGAGTTTCAGGGAGAGCTGAGAATGAATAGCCCCTTTGTGTGACAATGTGTTGGGTATCCACAAGGGGGCAGCCAGGGTGTGGAGGGAACACCAAAGTTAGCCGCCATGAGCCCTGTTGGGAACTCCCATCTGGGTAAGTCAAGATACTTTTGGTTATGGGTGACAGAAATCCAATTTAAACTAGCTTAAAACAGATAAAGGTAGGGCATGGATTTGGGCCTCTATAAACTGGGATGTTCAAGACAGTATGGTTTCAGGTACGGCTTGATCCTGGGTTCAAATTTTGTCATCAGGAAGCTCTCTCTAACTGGAGACTCTGACTCCCTGTGTTTGGGTCTATTCTTAGACAAGAATTCCTTAGTGTTTTGGCAAAGATGACCAGGGATTTATCAGCCATCGAGTGATCCTTCCCAAAAAGAAAGTGTCTCTTCTTCCAGAGTTACAACAAAATTCTAGGGAAGGCCCCTGAATAGTCTAGCTGGGGTTTCCTGCCAATTTCTATGCCTACAATCATTGTTGCCTGAATAGTAGAGTACTCTGGGTCATGTGTCCACCCCTGGGACTGAGAAGTGGTAGGGGACAGGGTGGCCCCATCCAAGCCACTGAGAGTTCAGAGGTTGGTTCCTCAGAGAGGACCCAGGAAGAAAAAAAGTGAACACACAAAAACATTAATTTAGTACTACATTAGGCTGACTTATAAAAAGTGCTCAACACCTACTGGCTCACATAAAGTGCTTAAATAAAAAAGTAATTAAAAAAAGGAAAAATTTTCTGAAATCTGCTGTTTCAAAAATTTGGAAGATTCTTATGTGGAAGGGAGAGTGGAATGGAAAGAGGACCAAGCTCAAAATGACATGTAGAAGTTAGAAAAGAGGCAAATTTCAGCTCCATGCAAAGAAAAACCCTTCTAGAAGTGAGGAGAATAAAAAGGGGAGTGCTTCACAAAGTGCCATGCTCCCCTTTCCTTGATGAGTGGAGATGAATGGCCTTCCACCAGTGATGTGGAAAGGGATTCCTAAGTCAGGTGGGTGGGGGCAGACTGATCTCAATGACCTCTTCCAAACTCAGGCTCTTGTGATTCCCAAACTACTTTTTTCCACACAGAAAGCATGGAAGCAGCCAAGAAGGTGTAAAGCAGAGGGGAGAACAGTGGGCAGCACTGAGGGTTTGGGGGTTTTTGAGTTACCATTCCCTGAGGCCTTGCTGTGAGCCAGGAACTGGAGAGGTGCTTGCATCCTTTGCCCCATGTAGTCCCCATAGCAACCCTTGAGATAGTTTTAGTGACTTCCATTTGATGAATGAGGAAACTGGGGTACAACGAGGTTGAGCAACTTGCCAAAAATGACATGGTAAGTAGTGGAGCTGGGACCTGAATCCAGGCCAGCTGTAAGTTAAGGCCAAGCCCTTAACCACTTTGCTTTGGGGGCATCTTTTTCCCAGAGTGGCATCTTACCCCTCCCTCTGCTCACCTCCTCCCTCCTGCCCGCTGGGGATCAAGGGCGACAGGGTCCAGATGGCTGCAGGCGTGCCTAATGAGATGTGAAGGGTATTGCTCACAGGGAGCCAAGAGTGGCTGGGAGAGAATCCCAGATCCACAGCTCCCCACTTGAGATGTCAAGAGCAAACATTACAGCCATGCATTCAAAGCAAACGCAATGACAAACCCAGAGTTATCACCAAACTCTTTCCAACCCCAGTCCACTCAGTTGCTTTGGTCGATGCATCAGTTAAGCCAGGTTGGCCCCTGTGGTAGCTCCTATATTTCTTCTGGGTTTTTAAAACAAATAACTTAGTTTTTCCAAGTTTTCACCTTTTTTCCTCTCTTTTTAAATAATTAATTTCATTACATACTTAAAGAGATATCAGGTGTATCAGAAAGCAAGTGGAATTAGTTTGTTTCCATTTAGCTATTTGCTTACCACGCAAGTATTTATTTAGCACCTACTATGTGCAAGATCCCGAGTTTTGCGGCAAAGATAGACAATTGTTTTACTTAGCAATTAAAAACACAGTTTTCTTGAGTGTATAATAGAAGAATCCATTATCAAAAGCCATACTATTTGCTTTAATGATTCCTGGTGGCCATCAGTAATTGAACCACTAGAATTCATATTAAAAGCTGTGGCAGATGCCCTGTCACTTTTGAAAGGGCCATTGCAGCAAATACTTGGCATGGGAACTTTGCCTCAGGTTCCTCACATTGCAGACAGAAATTAAGAGTCTTGTGCCTGCCTTCAGGCATCCTGACACTAGGTTTCTGCTTGCTTCTTCAAGGCACAAGTCCACACACTTTGTTAGCTTGCTCTAGAACAAAATAGAGAAAGCAAGATGGCCTCCATGCTCAAAATTAAACTGGCTCCTATCTAGGCTTTCTCTAGAGACCCCAGGAAGGGGACCCTCAGACACAGAGGGAGAACTGGGCAGCACTGATTAAGTCTGCCTTGGGTCCCCCACTCTTCTCTCACTGCCCACTGAGCCCAGCTGTGCCTCTGGTCCCGGAGCCAATACAGTCCTTCTCCTTTGTGGACCTGGGATTACTGGCATGGCCAAACTCTTTAAAAATATTACTTTACATATTATTGACTAAGGTACACTGAGAAGTAAATAGAAAAAGAAAATACAAGAAGCATGAAAACATTTACACTTAGAGAGAACCACTTCTAGTCTTACCACAGAACTGCTCATGGACCAAATTCATAAGCTCTAACCCAGTTGTTTTCCACCCTGGATGCAAGGTAGAAGCACCTGGAGGTTGTGTGTGTGTGCGCGCGCAGGCACACATGCACACACACGCGTGGTATCATTTTCCTGGGCCTGACTGTCTGGTGGTTTGGGAACTTTGGAACTTGCACGGCTACCCTACAGATGGCTAAACCACACTCCCAGAGACTCTGATTAGCTTGTTCAGATGTATGACCTAGGCATAAGTATCTTTAAAAGCTCACAGGTGATCTAGTGTCTTGCCAGGTTGGGAACCACTCTCCTCAGCCAAATGAAACAGAATGAACTGGACGTCATTGAAGAAGCTTCCCGGTATAGCTGACTGCATTTCTAAACACGGTGCAATACTACCTCCCAGCCCTACACCCCCTACAATGCGTCCTTCAGGGTGCACTCCTGTAAGGATGAAGTCAATCTCCCCTTTCTTTCAGCTGGGTGTTATCACCAATAGTGTGTGTCGAAGGAAAGGCTTTGTGACTTCTGAGAAAGGCCAGGCACTTCTGCCAAATTTGCTTGCGACTCTGAAGTTATTCAACATTCCTGAGGCTGCCGTGCTAGAGAGGCCACACATAAGCACTTAGATCAACTGGCCCAAGTAGGTCATCCCCACCAAGACACTACACAGGTGGTGAAGCCATCTTGGACACTTCAGATCAGCCCGTCCATCTTGGACCCTCCAGATCAGCCTGTCCACCACCTTAATATCTGAGGAACTGCCACAGGAGCCAAAGAATCACCAGCTGGGCTCCACCCAGATTCTGATCCACAGACTTTGGGTGTAGAAAATAGTGATTGTTTACACCACTAAGTTTGGGAGGATTTATCACGTGGAGGTGTTAACCTGAATACCAGCTGACTAAGGTGCAGCCAGGGTGAAGACCGTGGCCCTTTGCCTATGTAATTATACTAGAGCAACCTGGCCTCCTGCCCTCCCACAGCTTCTTGCCTAAATTCCATGATTCCAAACATAGCATCTTATCTCTAGCAAACTGTTCCCTCATGGGACAGTCACAGAGGCCCTAATCTCACCCAGGTCCAGGTCCTAATCTGTGGGCAGGCCTCATCTGTAGCCCAAGGGCCAGCCTGTGGCAATCGCTATTGGAATGAACTCAAGCCCCTGGATGTAGCATGGGTTCCAGCTGTCATCAGTCCTAAATGTACACTGTCAGTACCCTATATGTGTTATCCCCAGTGTCTACGCAACCAACGTTGCCCACAGGCCCATCTTTCACAGAGATAAGCAGCATATCCATTCCTAAGAGAGTGACGTGGTGAAAACAGAAACTAGATCTTCCTGCATCTGAGCCCACAGTGACACTTAGCCACCAGCTCCTTGCAGGCCCCTTTGGAGTGGTTTTACCCTTCCTTTCAGAGGCTTTTCTTCCAGATGCCATTTGTACTTTCCTCTCAGACTGGTGGAAAATCTCTGTTGAGACATTGAGATTTACCTAGGAATTTACATTTCCCTTCCTGAAAGAAGGCAAATTTTGAAATAAGACAGAGACCATAACAGAGGCTTCCTGGCATCTGAGCCTAAGAATTGTTTGTTAGAAAAGATTAAAAAGAGCGAGACCATATCTCTGGATGTCACCAACCATGCTGAGGCCGCTGCTCTGGGAGGTTCAGTTGTTTGTTTCCCCCATACTTCCTGTTTCTCTTCCCCTTTGGGCCTGAGGCTAATAATAGGATTTCCAGGTTGGTCACAGCTCCAGAAGTTTCACTGAGGCATATGGTGATCTCTTTCTTCGTTTCTTCATTAGAAAGCCCTGCAGTTAATGATGGACGCCTAAGCACCTCCTTTTCAAATACTGTCTTTCTTCTGAAAGACAGTCTGTGATTGACAGGAGAACTTGACAAAGGTGAAGGATGTGGGCTTCTTAAGGTAAGCATGTCATCAATACCAGATTCAAAGTAAAATTGAAATTCCTTGCTGGTAACAGCAATTGCAAACACTCATCCTGTGTGCCTTGAATCAAAGTTCTATTTCAGCAAAACTTTACTTTTAAAACTGTAAAGTCGAGAGTGCGACTCTCCATTCCATCACCTAAGAAGTATGACAACACTACCCAGGAGTAATGAAATTGCATTTCAGAGACCTAACGTAATAGTGTTAGAGACAGTCAGAGACATACGGATTTTCCTGACAACCTCAGGAGGTGTTAGCCTGAATACCAGCTTCATTCTAAGCTGCTGCCAACCGGCTACTCCTAGCTAGCATGGAAAAATCCTCCTGTTTTTAAAAGAACTTGATATGTTTTATCAAGAATTACAATGACTATCTGAAGAAGACTTTATGCGGATCTCGCTATTTTTTTCTCACACATCCCCCCAATAAAAAATATATTTCTAAAATTCAGAATCTGGTCGCAAGAAAAAAGAACACAAGATAGGCCACATTATGCCCATAATCAGGCAAATAGATATGATGCTCTGTTGAATTCCTAAGGTTAGTTCTATTAAAGAATAAAACTGTCAGGTAACATTCACAGAATACTTAAGGTGTGATTAAGGTGCGATTCCCAAGTGAGTATAACAATTAAAAAAAAATTTTTTTAAGAAGATACAATAAGGCATTGGAGGTTACCTGATGCCTCCAAGGATCACTCTGTCTTAGAAGAAATGACTTTGCATCTTCACAGGTTAAACATAGCCAAGAAACGGAGACAACAAAATGCAGCTGGACGAAGTCAGCCTCATCAATTTCAACATTAAAAAAAACTTTTTTTACTGAAGATAGTATAACTACAGAAGAATTCCCACATCATAGGTGATTAGCTGAATGACTTCTCACAAATTGAACACACCTCAGATTTAAAAAAGGAAGAATGTAGCCAGAACCCCAGAGCCCCCTCAGTCTCCTGCTCTCAGGGGTATCCAGTATCCTAATTCTAATACTATGGCTTAGTTTTGCCTGTTTTTTTACTTTCTATAAATGGAATCACACAGTACGTTCCCTTTTGTGCCTGGTTTCTTTCATACAACGTCACGTCTGTGAAATGCGTCCATACTGCTGCATGTGGTTCTAGATGGTTCTTTCTCTTTGTGGGTGGGTGTTCCATTATGTGGACACACTACAATTTATTTATCCATTCACAGCTGATGGACATTTGGGCAGCTTCCAGTCTGGGGCTGTTATAAAGCACCAGCTGCATGAGCTCTTACACTGGCTACAGTGTGCTGGGTCCCAGGATGCACCCTAACTTGCATGAATGCACCATGGTGCTGTTTGGAACAGAAGTGGCCCTGAGCTCCTGGTGGTATTGTCAGTTCTGCCCTTCTATTGGCAGATGCTGACATTAGAGGCAAAAAGCCTCAGCTCCCTACCTGTGAAAATGGACTCTTGTTTTCATGAAAAAAAGTTCTAAAGAAAAACCAGCAACTGAGAACAGAAGTAAGTATTGTTTGCATTATCTTAGAGACTTGAGCAGCTGGCCACAGGGAATTTGGATCAGAGATAATAAGGTAACTTATCTTATTGAAACAGGATACAGCCTAACAATTCCTGATCAAGGTCTAGGGCATGCCCAGGGAAGTAGAAGCAAAAACTGAGAGATGAAACTTCCAGGAAAACTTAACTGAACCATCTCATTTCAGTGGGTTATGAGTTTAAAAGAAGGACAAGGAGACATGATTCTTCCTAAACAAAATCACCAGCTTAACTCTTCACTGAGAAAGCAGGGTTCGATCTCAGCTTGGGACCTCCTGAGGATGATGCTCAGACTTTCTGTAAAAAGCAAGTGATAACTGCCCCCTGCGAGGGATGCAGGGTCAGTGAGACATGGTATGTGAAAGTGCTGGGAACACCAGATATATACTGATCCAATTCCCTCTGGGCCCCCAGGTGCCAGGGTTTAGATGAGAGATTTAGAACACTTAATGGAGAATTCGCCCATTGAAATGGGCTAGAATATGGTGAACTGGGGTAAAGTCAGATCCATCACTTGCAAAAGAAAATAAGTAAAAAGAGCATATCGGTGCCAGCCCAGAGCAGAAAGGTGAGTGTGGAGGAGAGCAGGGAGGGGGCTGCCCAGAAAGCAGTTTGTCTTTTTATTCTACTTGGTCTCACTCTTTGTTTATCAGATGCTATTTGCATCTTAGAATATTCTTGCCGGTCCCGACAAATCCATCTTCGTAAGCACTTGACCACTTTAGCCGCATTGACAAAGTGTGACCTGAGGTCTCAGGATGTAGAGCAGCTCAGGGGCCCCTTCTCAGAACTACTCTTTGTGGGCCCGAGTTAGATCTAGGGGTCACAGGCAGTGGTGACTATGGCCTCACTGTGGGAATGTTTTGCTTGTTACTTTATATCTAAGAATATGAACAGATTTAAGCGATGTTTAGGTGGTAGAAAGAACAGGAGTTGGGGACAAACTGCTGGGGAAGAGTGAAGCCAAGATGTCCCTAGTTTTCTGGTCTGTGGATCTGCATGGATGACAGCACAATTGCTGGGCCAGCCAGCCCTGGAGGTCACCCCTGATCACAGAGAATAATAAACAGGGTTTCAGAAGTCCTCAACCACTTATTTCATGAATAGACATTGGCATTCTATGTACCAAGCACTCTATCGGACGCAAAATCATGTGGGGCTAGAGGAATTGGTAACAGTAATCAATTCCCTTGAGAGCCAAAGGGTCTGTCTGAAGGTCACCACCTGTGGCTTCCCATTGCTTTTAAAATAAAATCTGAATTCCTCCCCAAGGTCTCCAAAACCGCATGGGAGCTGGTCTCTGTAGACCTTCCAGCTCATCTCCCCATCCTCCCTTGTATCTCTAGCCTGAGGTCATCTCTAACCCTTGATCCCTTAAGCTCCGTCCCATCTCAGGCTGTGAAGTTGAAGGAGGCCTGGAATCTTCTTCCTCAAGACCCTCAAATATCACCTCCTCAGAGAGGCAATCCCCATGCACCCTTTTGGGGCACACTCTAGACAATTTCCCTTCATAGCATTTAACATGATAAGAAACTACCGAATTTGTCAGTGTGTTTGTTAACCACTTCTCCAGCCACATTATATGTTACATGTTAGAAGGCAATAGCTGAGCAAAAGAATTGGATTAAGTCATCCGGTGGAGATGGAAAGAAACAAGCAGATTTATTCAAGAAATATTTAGGAGGCAGAACTGAGAGGGATTGTGGGTAAACTGGAGAGGGAAGAGGAAAGTGCAGATGCCTTCTAGGTCTGCCTGGATGGTTGTGCCAAGCACTAAACCAGGTGGCCCCAGAAGAGGACCAGACATGAGTCTTTAATTTATGGAGTTTGCAGTGCTTGCGAGGCATGCAGCATTCAAGAGGACCTGTCAGGCTTGCAGTTGGTACCTGGGTCTACAACTCAGCAGAGAAGTCTCAGCTGGAGATATAGCTCTGGGAGTTGCCAGTGTGTAGCTTGCAGTGGACACTGGGTGTGGATGCGACCGCTTGGTGCGGAGAGAAGAGGTGTCAGAAGGGGACTTGGCATACTCATGAGGAGCTCCACATGTGCAGACCCAAGGGGGCAAGCCGGAAAAGGAATCAAAGGGGGTAGACAAAGAAAAGCCCATTACAGTGGCCAAAGATAGAAGAGGATGTTGGGATATGCATGGACAAGCTTGACTCTCAAGTTGGACTCCGTGGGAGGGTCACCTTTAGCCCTATGTACCTAGCTGTGCCTGGTACATAGCTATGTGATGAACTGGACTCTTGGATTCTCCCAGTGAACTGTCTCACCCTGGTGTCACAATGACCTTGCTATTACTTTCCCCCTTCCTCAGAGGAGGAAACCAAGGCTCTGACAGGGTGAAGAGCCAGCAAATAGAAGTCTCAAGATTCAAACCCAGAGTCCGTGGTCTTTATTGGCACCTGCACTCACAACCTCCCCCACTTTTCGTACGTTCCTCTTGTGGTGCTGATACAATATCGTACCATTTGCAAGGGCCAAACTTCAAAATCAGCAATAAAAACATTTTCTCAGAGTGCAAACACAAGGTATGAGCCAATCTCTTCAGCATTTAGTTAAGATCATGATGCAATCTTAATTCTCCCCCCTCCCCACCCTCCACCCCCCCCCCATTTTCTATCTCCCTAAAGAATTGTTTTATTGCCATCCAAGGGAGTCCCCAAGCTCTGGGAGACTTCAAAAAAGCTTCTGAGGTCAGGAGCCCTGCAGAGGGACACTGGGCCATTCAGTTCTTCCCCTTCCCCTTCCCCCGTGTGGTGGCAGAAACACCAGGACCAGAGTACACTGGAGCCATTCAGGTGAAATGGGCCACTTGGCCAGCCTGCACCACTGTGGATGCTTGTGCAGGGAGGCTGTCCCCACAGCAGCTGAGATGCTAGACCAGAGTCTAATTTGGGCCCATTTCAGTTATGACCTGAGGAAGAAGACTGTCTCCCTTAGCAAGTATCTCAGTGGTTTTGCATGACTCTGAGGGTCCCACTTCTACATAAGCTGTCCTTTGGCATCATTTGAACCAGGCTTCCCTTTCCCCCAAAGTCAGTCACCAGCATTTCTTTGTTGCCATTTTCCTCACAATTTCAAGCAAGTCTCTTTAGCAGTTTGAAAATCCGCACTTGAAATGGGAAAAAATCTTGACATGCAACCAATCTTGTCTTTCACAAGACTAAACAGGAGTTTCTCTCTGGCTTTGGAAAACCCCAGAGCAGCCAATCTTAGGGAATATTCTAGTCATCTGGTATCCAAACAACACTAACTGATTTGGTGAAAAGCCATGTGTTACTCTCATGAAATCTAAATATGTTGAATGTGTTGAAAACATCAAATTGCTGTTGTGCGGGCTGTTCTAATAGCTTATCAGAACTTCCTTCACTTCAAAAATGACATACTTTGGAGTAAAACTTCCTGTTTTAAAAACCGCAAAAACTCCCCCACCCGTTCCCCTTCCATAGCTTTGGCAATCGGAGTAGTAGACTTCTTGGTTTCCCACTGCGATGGACACTTTACATCAAACATGACCACATTCCCCAGAAATGCACAGGCATGCAGTCACACTCAGGCAGAGTCTCTTTGGTTATTTTTCTTTGCTTTTAAGGTCAGATGTTCACAATTTTCCCCAGGCTTGTTGAGATCAGGATATATCTAGAAAATCTTTTCCATGACCAGAACCCAGAGAAAATCATGTTTACTTTTGCCTTAGTGTGATTCTTACCTGGATTTTGCAGTTGAAAAGAACAGCGGCCTGAATTTAGGTTGGGAGGACTAATCTCACCTATCAGTTAATTCCTCTCTGATTGCTCTGCTCCTTTGTTCTCAGCAGGGAATTGTAAGCAGTCTTCCACAAAGAAGGACTGACCTTTGCCCCTGGTTTGGGCTAGTTCAGACCCACCCTTTGGATTTGCTCTCATACGTGATCCCTGGCCACAAGTCTAACGTAGTGGCCCTTCCTTGCATAGGGTCACTTAAAGGGCTACAGAAGTAGAGACACCTGGGCTCCAATTCTTGCTGTGTGGTCAGCCTTCTAAGCCAGAAACTGCTATGGTGGGCTTCCTTGACTTCACCTCTCCTTCATCACTCCCTCCCCAGCCTTGCAACAGCCACCCAAAGCCAGTCAATCACCAAGTCCCGTCATTTCTGCCACTTAAATATCACTCAACTCCACTGGCATCCCTCCATACCCACTGCCATACCCTGGCTCAACCTCCATGCCTCAGCCTCATTATCACCTCCGAGCGGGCTCCCTGCCTCCATATATGGGGTTGATCTGCACAAGGGCACTTTAAAAAATGTGAATTCAACTGCAGCCCCCTCCTGCTTAAAACCCTTCAAAGGACAGCCATGTCTCACCTGAGGGTTGGAGCCCAGGTATCTCTTTATTACCTGACTGGACCAGGCATACCAGCCTCCCCAGGCTTGTCTCCCACTGCTACTGTCACCTCCGAGCCATCTCACACCGTTTGACACCGGCACACACAACATAAAGCTAGTTCGCTTTTCCATGCCTTGCCTCTGAGCACTTCTTCTGAGGGCCTTCTCTTCACCCAGTCCCTGGTCATCCCTAGCACAGAGCCTGTGGCCTCTAGAAGCCTGCTCTGTACCCCACCTCACACCAGGTCCCCCAGGTGTCTGTCTCCTGAACTCCCTATAGATCCTACACTTGACGGAATTTATAAAATTCTCTACCTCATCTTCCAGGTCAAAGTCCTTGTGGGTGAAGATAAATTGTGTTTTTTTTTTTTTTTTTTTTTTTTCTGTATCTCCAGCCCGGTCCAGTATCTGTCACAAAGTAGGTATTCAGAAAATGTTGGTTGGTTGGTGACAGGGTTGGTGCTCACAGCCGTTCTTAGGCTACTGAACTTCCATTTATACCCCACAGAAAGTTCCATTAAGGTTTCCACAAATACTTGACTCCAATTTTATTTTCAAAGATTGTTAATTTATTT
The DNA here is from genome assembly GCA_004027375.1 of Macroglossus sobrinus. Lineage (NCBI taxonomy): Eukaryota > Metazoa > Chordata > Mammalia > Chiroptera > Pteropodidae > Macroglossus > Macroglossus sobrinus. The sequence goes on along the minus strand of PVKZ01000678.1, from coordinate 499,891 downwards.
TGCATACTGTAGTATAACTGATTTAAATAAATGAGTTATTTACAAACACATGACACACTATAGGATCAGCAGGTTACGTGTGTTAGAAAGAGAAATCATTTTTGTAAAGACTCTGAATAAATCTCCTATTATTTGCTGCTTTCTTAAAGAATATATCAAGGTTATGAGGCTGGTGATTTCAAAAACTGAAAAGTTTATGGCCTTGTGAATTAGGAATTTCTTAATACAAAGCAAACTACAGAAATAAATGAGACCCTGAAGCTGATATCAAATTGCAATGGTTTCCCATAACCTCAATTTTGATTTTTTTCCATTTATTAAAACAGCTTGTAATTTCCATTGGCTGGCTTTACAATGTGTGAGTACAATAAGTTTGAAGTCATAATGGAAATGTATATTAATAAAACATACCTTGAGCCACCTGATATTTTAGGGATTTCTCTAAGACTTAGTCTGAGAGATGGGCTTAGCTATTTCTTTAAAAGTTTGAAAACTTCTGCCATGAGGACGCAGGGCCCTAGGGCTCAGGATGCCCAGAGATTGCCTTCCAGTTCCCAAGAAAAGAAGGCTACTGCCTGGGAACTGGGTCTGGAGGGTGAAGGGCGAAGGGAGAGCTGCAGGAGCTGGGAAGAACTTCTCAGAGTTCAGCTGAGAATGGAGAAGCAGGGAAGGGCGGGAAGTGGCTCTGTGTCCCCTTGCACACCCAGAGTTCCTAATATCAAGGGCCTGTAGGTCACTCTCATTGCCCACTTCACAGAGGGTGACCCTGCTGTGCTCTTGGGGAAGCCCCAGAGGGACAGCTATAACCCTGGGAAGACAGTCCCTGCCCCTCTAACTCTTCAAGGGGAATTCCAAAGGGACAGAGGAAAGAAAACCGAGCCTCAGGCTCTTTACAGGAACTGCTGGAGGTGAACAGGAGGGGCAGTGGCTGCCAGCATTAGGGACAGCACAAAGACACCATCCTTCTTCTCTAGACATCATGCCTAGCCAGTGCCGTGGGTTGGCTGTCCACCTGGCCTTTGTGCAACCCCCTAGTCCCTCCAAGTTTCCTTCTCAATCATTTAATAAGCATGGATGGGCACAACACACCGTGCTGAGTCCCCTGCTGAGGTCTCCGCAGTTGTGCTGACCCAGGGCTTCCTAAATCCCTCCCCAAATCCTTCCCTTGATTCTGGTTTCCCTTCAAACTACTGTCCTCTCTCCTTTCTGCCCTTTAAACTAAAACTTCTTGAGAATCAGGCTTCCCCTCTTCGAGACTATCATGTCACATCTTCTCCCAACCCAACTGCACCTGGTTTTCCCCTGGGCACCCATTGCATCGTTCTCTCAAAGGTCACCAGTGACTTCCTGACATTAAATCCAGCAACTTTCCGTAAGCAAGCTGCATCCTCACTGACAACTGACGATTGCCCTTCATCCTGAGAGGCTTCTTCCTTTTGTGATGTCACCTCCTATTTCTCCCTCCACCTCCCTGACCACCTCTAGGCTGGAAGTCCAAGCTCAAGGTGTCAGCAGGGTTGGTTTCTCCTGAAGCCTCTCCCCTTGGCTTGTAGATGGCTCTCTCCTCCTGTGTCTTTGCTTGGTGTATGTCTGTGTCCTAATCTCCTCGTCTTATAAGGTCACCAGCCCTACTGGATTAGGGCCCACTCTGATGACTTCATTTAAACTCAATTACCTCTGCAAAGGCCCTAACTCCAAATACAGACACATTCTGAGGTACAAGGGTTAGGACTTCAACATACAAATTTTGATGGGGACACAACTTAGCCTGTAACAATGGTCTTCCTGATTCAGCTTTTAATCTGTTTTAATGTTTCTTTCCTACATTCATTTCTAAAGCTTCATAGCCTATTACTGAGTAAATGAGTTCATCAATTTCATTTTTTTAATTATGAAAGTAACGTAGCTCATCAAAGTGGAGCAATCTTTTACTATTCCAAAAAATATTAATAAGAAGGTATGATTTCAAATAAATAACTACACCTCCTCATTCTTTCTTGAGCTCTAAAACCAAATTCCCAAATTGTTGTCAAGCATGGCCGCATGATTGCTGGTGTATCACACACAATATGTGCTCTCCACCATCTTACTCCTCATTTGTTCACCTAAATTTTCCACCACTCTTTCATTTTCTTCCCTCCACTGCCCCACACCATGTCCAAACACCTTGTCGGTCTTATATGGCCCTCTCTCAAGATCAGCCTCATAATCTACAAGATCCAATTCAAAATTGGTGGGGCTCTGTGTTCAAAGTCTATTAACAATTTCAAGAGAGTGACAGCGGAGCATTAAACCTAGCATGGGCCTTATGCAACTGTGAAGGTCGCATGTCCTTGAAGCCAGCCAGGCCCCCTCTTCATTCTCCTTCACACATCACTCTTTACTCCATCCCCACGGATGCTCTGGAGTTCCACACACCTCCTATGACCCACATCTGTCTCACCTTCCCTCATCCCACCATCGGCCTGCTAACTTCTACACAACGACACCTGGTAGCCTCTGTTTAAAGCCTGTGGTATTTCCTCATTTCCTCCTGAGCTGGGCACAGACCCTTTAGGTCAGCATTTTAGGCCCTGATATCCTGACTCAACTCCTACTCACACCTCTATCGGATGCCAGGCTGGGGGCAGATGTTCTGGTCACTTTCCCCACACTGTGCTCCATATAGCTCAACCTCCAGGCCCTGTCTCTCTGAAATCCTACCCACCGGATCTGTGTCATTGGAACCTTTCCAAAGGTCAAGGCCTACCTCTTCCCAGGAGTGTTTCCTGGCCTCTGACCTGGTCTTATAGCTTTGTTCCCATCAGCACCCCCACCCCAACACACACGCACAGGCACCACGGTGGGCACTTACTGCATGCTACTCCCTGACAAGGGCTCATGTGCTTTTATCCTTAAACCCTCCATACCCTCAGAGGCAGGTTCTGTCACTATCCCCTTGGGGGCTTCTGGCTGGCTTGCAGAAGCTCACTTGCACTGGCTTGTGGGGCTGATATCTGAGCATTTCTCCTATACCCACACTAGACAGTAAGCCCCCTTTGAAGAAAACAGACCTTTTTCATCTTTGTTTTCCTTGAGGCACGTCCTGTACCTCCACATTCAGCTTGTATTATTTATGTGATAGAGCAGGAAGCCATGAACCACTGGGGTGACCCAGGAAGATGCAGTGACCAAATATGTTACCTTACATTTCTGAAAACTCAACCAATTAAGGACTCTGGCACAACAATGACCCTTTCAAAAGCAATGTGCTTTGGAGACCTTTGAAAATGTTTGTCTATCACACTTGACTCATGAATTGGTAGGTTCAGCTCTGTGCCAGCTTACATTCCTTCCTCAGGAGATGTTTGATTGGAGGGAGGCCCTCCGGCTCCCTCACACTTACCCTTTTGCTTAGTTTTGTGTTTACCTCTGTCTCAGCCTCACACTCCCCCCAACCCAAGCCAGGCAATCAAAGGGTAAAGGAGGAGACCAGATTTCTTAATCTCCCAGTATTTCTTTTCTCCTCTGGGCACTAGGGGAGCGAGCTTCTTCCAGAACTTTCATGAGGCCCAAATGGAAATGGTTCTTGTCTCTCCTCCTTAGTCTCTTTCCTGCCCCAAAACCAGTGATGCTGAGTGAAACTGAGGGAGGTTTTGAGAGAGAGGCACATGGTTAACAAAAAGTTAGAGAATGTGCAACCATTAAATATATTATAAAATAATATTTAATGATATGGAAAATGTTCACCATATGTTATTGAGAAAGAAAACATGTTTTACAAAGTATGTATAACAAAATCCCATGCTTATATTTTTACATCTAAATAAATGTGTGTATTATATTTTATCCATAAACATTTTAGAAAATATGTATCATAAAAAGAAAGATATACTTTCCAAATATATTCATCAGGATATTTTCAATGCTTGTATCTGGATGGCAAAATTTGGACAAAATTGCCTTTTTTTTTTTACTATGTTTTAAAAAATGTCTGCAGTTAAGGTATGTTATTTTGAGACATGTACGTGTTGAGTTAGAATCTTAGAGGAAAATCTGCATGTGATATGTAGGCTGCTCTCCTCTGGTGCCCATCTCCTCACCTCATACAACTCACCCCCAGTCACTATTGGAGAAACGGGAAAACAAGGTGTCACCAAAGGCGGCAGTCTACAGGCATGTGAGTGCCTCTGCTGAGCAGGAACTTGGTCAGGAGTGTACCACTTCCCCTTCGGGCGGGAATTCCAGGGCTGAGGTGGTGATGCGATTTGACCTAAGAGGGTGTTCCAAGGCTGGAGAGAAAACGGGAATTGAGCAGAACACTCCTGATTCACCATCTTGTGTTTTGACCACAGAGCTCTGTTCCTTGGTTACTTTTTTGCCACACTTGGGTCTGGTGTCAGCCTAGGGCTTGCTGGTGGTTTCCTTCCTGGCAGCATGAGGTAGACACAGGGATGATGGCTCAGATGGGTCCTTCCACCCCGTCAGTCAATGTATTCATTCTCCATCCTCTTGCCTCCCTACTTCAAAAGTCTGCCACCTTCCTTGCTTCTGACCTCTTCTCAGTATACTGCAATCTGCCCACCATGTTACAACAAGTGGGAGCTTTAGCTGTGGTCCATCTGAAGGGCAGAGGGAAAGAGGGGTTCCTGGAAACCAGCAGGAGCTGCACCTTTCAGAGAAAGGCCTCCTGACACTAGCTGCCATCTCCTTCAGAGGAACACAACCTGCAGAGAGGGAGCTGGTGGAACCCACAGCCCAACCTCTCTCTCCACCTGTCCTCAGATATCTTGCTGGGGCTTCCATTGACTCAACGGAACTAACTGCCCAGGCAGGGCAATGTGGGTAGGGCATTGAGGTTAGCCACTTGGGCACAGAGTAGGGTGCAGAGTAGCAAATTTGAAAGCCAAATTGAGACGATCCAGCATGATAGGAAAGGAGAAAGACAAGTTAAGAGAAATGATAGTAAATAGAATAACAACAAAAAATGGATGCTAGAAATAAATCCAAATATTTTAGTAATTGCTATAAATATAAATAGATTTAAAAGAGTCTCATGTGGAAAAGTAAAAAGACAAAATTACCACAATGTCCTTTTGAAGGAGACGTATCTCAAGCATAAAGAGATTGATGGTAGAAAATAAATGGAAAAAGGTATGCCATGTAAATACTAACAAAGGAAGGCTTCTCTGGCAATATTATTATCAAACATGATAGAATTTAGGGTGAAAAGTTTTAACGTAAATGAAGAAAACAACACACCTACTTAATAAAGTAATCTTAAAAGATACAAAGTTAAAACTGATGGATTTAGGGAAAGTGACAAATCTACAATCATAGCAGGAGATTTTAAGGCAAATCCCTCAGAAACTGATATAAAGGAAGAACCAAAATAATAAAAAATTAACCACTCCCCCAGATTTTAACAAGACATTTAAAACAGACTAACTTTAGTAGATAACATAGACTACCTTCACCAGTAGGATAGATAACATTTTTTTTTTTTGCAGCACAGATGGAACATTTTCACAACTTGTTGATACTATAGGCCACAAAGGAAGTTTCAACAAATTTCAGTGAATCCATATCACATAGTCCACCACATTGTCTGAAAGCAATGATGTATTGATGATTATTAGAAATCACCAACAAAAAAGGTATCCAAACCACTTCTCCCATCTATAGCAGGTCCTCCCATAATGTCATTTGGTTATAATGTTGATGAGGGTAAAAAAATGGATTCTTGGCTGGGGCCACCATCTGTGAGGAGTTGGCATGTCCTCCATGGGTCTGCGTGGGTTTCCTCTGGGAACGCCAGCTTCTTCCCACATCCCACAGATGTGCATGTGGGGCAGCTCAGCGTGTCTGCACTGTTTCCGTCGGAGTGAGTGGAATGTGTGGGTAGCCCTGTGATGGAAGGGCATCCTATCCAAGGTGGGTCCCCATGGCGAGCTGAGATGCCTGGATGAACTCCAGCCACCGAGACCCTAGGCTGGAATTGAGGAGTTGGAAAACAATGCTCTTACTTGTTTTTCTTCATCTCTCTTCAATGTATGTAGAGTTCACATTTATTTCAACGTTTAATATTGGAAGTGTTTAGGTCTTTATTTAGAAGTTTGCTGACGTTTTTGTGACTGAAATATGCCATAGGACCTTAATTCTTGTTTCTGTCACTTAGCCCAGTGTGAAACTGGTTAATTACATGTTGCCTAAAAGTCACAGTTACAAACCTATGGATGATTCTAAGCAAGGACTCACTGTATTTTGAAACTAAAAGGCACACTCCTAAATAGTTCATGATTTAAAGAAATTCAGGGGAAATTCTAAAGCATTTTAAAAATAGTTATAAAAACTCAACACATCAACCCTTTTGGAATGTAGCTAAAGAAGTACTTGTAGGAAAATTTAGAACCTTAAATGCATGTATTAGAAAACAAAAAAGGCTATAAATGAATGAGGTGCGGGTTAAACTCATGAAGCTAGGAAAAAACAACAGTGAGTTAAATATGTTTTAAGAAATGTTACACTTCAGTGGGATGATATCTATATACATATATACAGATGTATATGCATATATTTTTTCATCCAAGTATGGCAAGTTTACCAGGTGCTTTTTTTTTGTTTGCTGTAACTGTTTTGCTTATTCAGTGCTTGGTTACATAATAGGTGCTCAATATATGCTTGATAAGTGAAGGAATGAGGGAATGCTTGAGAAATCTCCCATCTTTCTAGTAGCCACATTAAAAAATGTAAAAACACAAAAAGAAGTAAAATAATTTTAATGTCACATTTTACTTAATTCACTATATCCAATATATTATCACTTTAATGTATAATCAGTATATGAAACCATTGAGAGATTTTATATTTTTTTCCTACTAAGCCTTAGAAAGCCAACGTGTATTTCACACTCAAATCACTTCTTCCCCAGGTAGCCCATAGAAACTTTTGGTGAACAATAGCACTAATCACACTATTTTCTTTCTTTGCCAAGGATCAGTAAAGTACACTTCAAAAAATATTATAACCTCATATAAGGGAAGCAGTAGGGTAGTGTGCAGGTGGATTCATAGCACTAGCTAGATTTCAGAGGATCTCAGCAAAGAAGGGGTCAGAACTCCTGGGTCTATCTGCCCCCAATCTCTAAAATGGTGCTTCTGAGAATGAAGTGAAAAGACATCTCATGGCAACATAGGTCACGGAGCCTGATCTTCCACCTCCCACCTCCCGCCTTCCAGAGCTTCTGGGCAGACCCGATGCAAACTTGCCTGGCCACCTGTCCCCTCCTTCCCCAGCTCGGCTTGGTTTCAGAAAGGAGGACGTACTTCAGCCAAAAAAATCAAACACCCCAACCAGGTCATCTTTTGCGCTTTGGCATAGATTCAAGACTTGCACAACCCCTGGGAAGCTCCTTAACACATGGCCATGTCCTCCTTGCTTCTTCAGGCTAGTCCCTCCAGCTTGTGGAAATTCAGAAAAAATTATTCTACTGACATCCAGTGAAGCCTGGGGCCAGTCTTTCTGGCTGGGATTCTACAACAGGAATAAGAAGGTCTTCCCTCTTATACCAGCGACTATCACGAAGGTCATGTAAAAACGCCTGGAAAAGTATATGCTTCTAAAGCATCATTTTAAAATCACGTCTGCTGCAAATCCTCCAACATATGGTTAGGAAGAATTTAAAGGGAGATAAGCCCAACAGGTTTTTCCAATTCTTGCTGGAGATATGTCAGAAAAAACCTTCTGGAGGGAAATGTTAAATGTTTGTATCAAATGTGAATTGTCATACCCCCGAACTATATATTACATGTCTCAGTAACCAGAGAAATACTCACATGTGTAAAAGAAGACGAATGGGCAAGGACTGCACTGAAGCACAGTTAGTTAGTAACAGCAAAAAGTTGAAACCTGCCTCAAGTTCCCACTTTGTAAGAGGTGATAAATAGAACACTGCAGCTGCTTCAGATTGAGGGAGACCTGTGTGTAAGTGGGCATGTGAGGCCAGAACTTCTGGTTGTTTATAAAAGCAGATTACAGATAGCATGTATATATAATAGTACATTATTCCTATTTCATTAAAACTATGGAAAATATTAGTGAATAACCTCTTAGGAGATGGACCTAGGCAGACTTTTCTCTTTTTACTTTTTTTGTTTCACAATATTGTTTCAACATTACATTGAGCATATGTTACTTTTTGATAAGCAAAAGCAGTAAAGAAAGACCTGTTTCCATCTTTAAAAACCATGGAAGAGACAAAACAATGCCCCAAATGAGCCCGGCAGTGGGGATTTGTAATGATTTAAAAACATGGTCCACTTCCTTGAGGGATTCGTAAATCTGCCAGGCATCTTTAAAGAAAAGTGCACCTACTTGCCCTCCAAATAATTATCTCAGTTTTCCAAATAACTGCAAATTTTGAGACCTTCCTTTCACTATCTTTAAGCTTTCTATAGTTCTTGAAGTCTCAAGATATACTTAACTTCACTTTTTCCTTTGTTCATTCAAGAAACAGGCATGATCCACCCCCTGGGGAACTGTATTGTGTGCTAAGATGGAACCAAAGGATTTCTTATTCGGACCTTGGGAAGCTTGCAGTCTGATGGGAAATACAGGAGATTTGTATAAAAAAATTACAGTGCAAGTCAGAAAATGATAAGCACTCAGAGAGATGAACTAGGAACAGGATTCTAGAGCATCAGAGAACATGGCCCGGGAACACAACGAGCCAGAAGATGGTGAAGGTTTGTGAAAGGTTTACTGGACCCAGGTTGTCAAAGAATGGTGGGATTTGGAAAAGTAAATAGCACATTTCAAATTTAGAAATGAATTGAGAATGGACAGGAGCTACAGCAAGTGCTAAAGCTTAAACTATTGTTTTTGTCCACAGGAACTAAACCAATCCTCCTTCCACACACTCACTCCCTTGCATTGTTTAGCCAAAGCGGGAGCTGTGGGCTTGGTGCCCACTAGTGGTCTACTATCTTCCTGGCGGGAGCTGGACCAGGGGTGGGCCTTGGAGCTTTGGCTGAGTTTTGGTGGTGCTGGGTTAGGTGCCTCTTGCCCCATAAAAGCGGCCCTTGGATAGATTTTTTTCTGCTAATTGGAAACCTCTCAGCAAACCTAATCTCTGAACTGAGTCAAAAGTCACAGTCGTGCGGGACCCACGCTCCATCTTCTGCACATCAGGAGGCAGCTCAAGCTCACAGTGGCGGGGGTCCTGATACACAGCCTGTGTGACTGGTGGTGTGGACTGGTCGCAGCCGTGCTCCGTGGGACCAGGGGCTTGAGCAAAAACACTGCTCTGTGAAATAGCAATTCTCATCATTTTCTACTAAATCCTTATTTCAACATTCTGGAATGTCCCTCGATAAAGTTGCTGGTTTCCTCCTTTTTTGTTTTGTTCTCACCACAGTTTAAGGAAAGCTTACATGAAGGTCACCCCTTCCCCTGGTGACAATGCTGAGTTCTGGTAACCAACAGGAGCCAGTCAGCTGACTGCAGCTTTGATGGAGTAAAACATCATTCTAACAAACAAACGTTTTGGGAAACACGGAGAATATGGGCAGGCCACACTCATAGACAATTTTCCAGGATGATTGTCTTTCATTCTGTTCTGGAGACATTTATTAAGCAGTTAATACGTCTCAGGCACAGGGGATCTGAAAATGAATGGCCAAGGTTCTTACCCTCCAGGTGTCTGCAATCCAGTGGGGGAGACATCTTTGTAAATCACATTAATAGCTGCCATTATTTGGAAACTTCTGTGGGTCAGGTGCTATGCCAGTGTGGTTTCAATCACATGCTATAATCTTGAAAAATAGGTTTTGTTAGCTTCTCTCCACAGATGAAGCAGAGGCCTCAGGGAGAAGAGAGGAGGTGCACAGAGCCCAGGAAAGCCTGGGTTGGGATCTGCCCCACAAATGAGCTGAGAGTGCACATGAAACACACAGTGAGAAGCAAGAGAGCACATAGGAGCCGGGAGTTCTGATAAAGCAGCAAGGGGCAGGTGGACAGGTTGGCTAGCAGCCCTGAGAGGCCTATAAGGACAGTCCCCTGAGTCTGTGAAGCTGGAGAGGTTGGAAAGGCAGAGATGGCAGCACCCATACCCAGAAACATGCAAGAACTTTGCTTCCGAAGCAGAGATAACTGGAGCCGTGTCTTCTTTTATCCAGCTCTCTCCATGATGGTGGCCCCATGGACCCCAGCCAGCCAGCTCGAAGCTACAGGAGGACAGATGCAAGGGAGATACAGAAAGAGCGGCACTAATGTACTTTCCTAACAGGGTATGGCTCCACTAGGTTGACGGCAGAATCACTTCATACCAATCAGAGCGAATGCATCGTGTGTCTGCCATAAACCAGAGACTCTGGTAGAAGGGAGTGTACTAATCCCAGAAGTTTATCTACCTTTCCCCCCACTTCCCAACAGCTCTGCTGGTAGTGGTCAAACTTGATCTGCGACATTGGGCAAGACATATTTCCTGTAGATGCTCGTTGAGTCATCTGAATAACATACAGGGTTGGACTTGATTTCCCAGGTCCCTCCCTGCTTTCAGGGACCATGAGCCTAAGTCAGCATTCTGAAAAGCAAAGTGAATTCTCACACCTCTTCACCCCTGTGTGATGACCTATTTTTATTGCAGTGGTCAAACTTTGCACATGAAAAAGAAGTTACCTAAGCCCTACGCATGTTGTTACACATTAGAGGAAAAAAAAAAAAAACTTATCCTAAGCACTAAGCATATTGACAGAATATAGAAACATGGGTTCTGAAGATTTTAAAAGTAGTTGATGTCGAAAAATGCAGGTTTTAATGGACATTCTACCACCTAAGTGGCTACTGAGCTTTAGATCCACTCTGCCCAAACCCCAGTCTGTATGGGTCATTTGTAGGAAACATCTTACCATACAGAGTAAGAGGATGATGGATACAAAATACTTTTTGGAAAGATAAGAAACTAGACAAGTATATATTAGGACTAGAATTTCCAATATTAAGTTCCTAATGGTCCAAGATTTGGCTGGCAGGCAAAAGACAGGAGGAAACAGTATTATGAGTAAGCAACTAGGGACCAGGGCCCTCTAAAAAAGGGAGAAAGAGCCTGCTAACAAAACAAGCATTAGAGAAAGGGTGGTTTGATTTAAGCTGAGGAGCTGCAGCATGAGGACGTTAGCCATCCAGAGACATCCGTTAGGCAGGTTCTTCCCCAGGTCAGTGTACCTCCTCCTATGTGACCTGAGTGCTGGGGTCAGAGAGGAGTTTGTGCTGTTTCCCAGATGGCTCACTTGGGATCACTTGGCCACCCCAACTGGGGCACGTAAGGAGGAAGAAACAGATCAGGGAAGGTAAGATGACTTAGCTGAGGTCACAGGAGTGAGAGCAAAGTCCAGGGCCCAGGGCTGGGAGCACCGTCAGAGTGGGGCAATTGTGAGCATCACCTGAGCTGGAGTCTTGGGTGTACAGAAGGCAGATGTCACCTAATCCTCAAGGGGCTGTACAGGACCCCACCAGGAAACTGTGTCAGCCTCAAAGATTGAAGTTAAGAGGCAGTTTCCTCTTGTCTGGGAAGTAGCCTCACACAGATATGTATCTCAAATTGTATCAAGCCAGGTTTAATGATAAAAATGTAAGTTTCTACATTACCTAGCTCTGTACAGTACAAGTTGATTCTTCATGAGAACTCAGTGTGGCTTCCCTGGCCACAGGTTGTGCAGGTGAGCCACTAACAATTGGTGTGCTATTGTCATCCCCATTAAAATGGCAGAGATGATAAATTGTTATCTTATTTCCTCGGGGCCTCCACATGGCCCGTGCTGTGCTAGCATCTACGTAACCTCCACTCTGCACAATGACCCAGTAACTTCGACATTTGCAGATGAGTAAACTGAGATTCAGAAATGTTAGGTAATTTGCTCGCGGTCACACAGCTGGTAAGTGGCAGAGCCAAGATTTAAACGAAGTTATGCTTGGTTCCAAAGCCCGGCCAATGTTCTTTTCATGAGTACATGCTGCTCTCGGTCACAGCGATGGCAGAAAAGTAACTCTGAGAGCCAAAGTGCTGCACAGTCCTGTATCAAAATCAGTGTCAATCAAAGTCTAAACTTAAGTTAGCGATTGCATTCATCATTTCTGCACTATTTCTGACTACCATTCTATTTAGTTCAAGACATCACTTTCTGCGTTGGATATAGAGAGCAATTGCGCCAAAGTAGCATGTGGCCCACTAACATGGGATCTTGAAGGGTGTGAGGCCACATTTGTGGGGTGTTGAGCATGTCATAGGGAAATGGCCTGAGTCAACAACAGGCCCTTTTTGAGCATCAACACTTACTAAATCCGATGCACTATCAGGGAAGGAGTGATTGTAAGACCTGGGGACATGTAAGGGGACAACATTATTCTAACTGACAAATCTTATTAAGTATCTTAGAACTCTTTTGAAAGATAACTTTATTAGCTGACTCAATTTCATCTAGCTGGGCCATGTTAGAGAAACGATGAAAAGAAGCTCTATTTCTTTTAACATTGTATAGAGGTCTAGAAGATAAGTAAAATAAGAATACAATTCAAGTGAGGTTTGGGGAAATGAATTAGTGTCTTAGGCAAGATGAAGGAAAACATAGTGGCCCAAGGGGCTGGTGGCAGACTAATGAGGAGAAAAGGCAGCGAGAAAGTAAGGCAGGCTAGCCCTGAGTTGGTCTTCAAGGAATGAGTAGAAATTAGACAGGAATGGAGGTGGGGCTACGTAGGTTCCAGAAAGAAACACTTTCCACATCAGACTTCTCTGATCCAGAGAGAGTGAGGACTAAACTGAAATCTGGGGTAGAAACAGCATGGAGACATTTTGAAAGTCTTGAAAAAAAAGTAGTGAAGTAAAATTTACATAGAATGAGATGCACAGATCTTAAGTAGAAATTCAAGGATTCTGATATAATTGTGTAATCACCACTCCAATCAAAATATAGAACATTTATGTTACCCCAGAAAGTTCTTCATGTCCCTTCTCTCCCCTGCCCACCCCTATGGGCAACCACTGTTCTGATTTCTATATTCATAGTTTGAACTTCATATGAAAAGCATCATATCGTATGCATTATTTTGTCTGACTTCTTTTGAGATTAATTCATGCTGTTGCATATATGAGTAGTTCATTTCTTTTTATTTCTGAGTGGTATTCCATTGTATGGATGTTTTGTTATTCATTATTCTTATGTTGACAGACATTTGGGTTGTTTCCAATTTGGGCTATTTGTGAATGAAGGTGCTGTGAACATTGTTGTTTACCCTGATATCATTTTTACATCTGTTTTCCATTCTTTCTTTTTTTTCCTTCGCTAATTTTCTAAGAATTCAGAGGATGTCCTGCCACAGATACAGAATAACCTGGAGCTGAAGTCCCTCCCTATTATACTAATTACACACATGAAATTATTTATGTTCGGACCTACCCACACAAAATTAGAAAAATTAATAATTTATGAATACTGTATTATATTTATAACAAGTTTTGATGAATTAGATGAAATTATTTATAAGAAGTTTTGTAACTAATGTTTCATAGTTCACACCCCATGGAAGTTTTTAACTGCCCTCCAGATTTTAACTACTCTGCTTCTTCCTGAGCAAGGTGTCCCACCTACCTGTCTATGAACCCATGCTGTTAAGAATAAAAGCAGTCAAAAAAAATCAAATTAAATTTCTGTTCTCCTTCCTCCATTTGCAACAAATTAAGAGTCAATAAGGTAAGAAACTAATAAGTAACAAGAAGAAATTTGACCAGACTCAGTACTCTCTCCATATACCATTTATCTTAATGCTCCATCTCCCATACCCCAACTCAGCCCTAGTGGTTCTCTGTGGATTGCAGATTTCCGTGAGAGCACTGACCACCTTCATGATGCAGCCATCATCTCACCCCCCAGTCACTCACATCCAAGGTGACTTTTCTTGTCATTCGACATCCACGTTCAAAGCCATTTCTTATGACAAGAATTTCTTCAAACCCACTTAGAAAGGCCTCTAGAGGGGTACCTAGTTAGACGCGGTAGACTGAGTTATGCATTTGCTTCCACTCCCGCTACAACCTTCACTAAGATAACAGACATGAGACTTAAAAGGAAAAAAAACCTGCAAGGACATAGAACAAGAGAGGAAATGACATGTGGGCTTGTGCTAATGGACTTATAAATACTTAGCACCCTGAGAAAGCTGAAATCTAAACCAGCAAAGGAATAAATTCAGCGATAGTCTGATTTGTGCAGAAGAAAGTCAGAAAGACTCAAGAAGTAGAGACGCTGGCTCCCTTTAAAAGTGAGAGACTGAGTGAGACTAAAAACAGATATATAGGGTTAAAAGTCATTTTAAGAACCAATTATATCTGAATTTCCCTTTTCCCCTAAGCAACCAAGCAACTGCCCCAGCCCATGCTGTGATAAAACCAGAGGTTTACTCTTGAGAGGGGAAACCGAAGAGACTCCATCCCCCAGGACAGCAGAAACCGTGGAAGGTGATGTCACTATGCTGAAAAGAGGAGGCCAAATGAAGGTTGACACTTGGGAGAGGGACATCTCTCACCCCTTCAGTGATTTGATTCCAAGCACACAGAGAACCATGTTTACATGTCCCTGGAGGAGAAGGGGGACTTCCTCCCCTGCAGGAAAAACTTGCTTGAGAGAAAACACCTATTTACATTTGGGGATTTCCCAATGAAACAGCTCAGCCAGCTCACACAACAATAGAATCTACGAACCAATAAGAGTCACCTACCCACACAGAATTTGTACTTGTTTTAAATGGAGACATTTGAGAAAGGCTTCTAATATGGACTATGAGAGTTAAAACCAAAGGAACATGGATTTGTGTGGTTCAGGGAGAAATAGACAAAGAACAGAATAAAATATATGTAATTCATATACTTCAAGAGATAAGTAAAGATATTACGTCCAAGAGACAAGAACATGAAGATACAAAAGAAATTGTTCAGAAAGGAGGTGCTTAGGAATTAATGCTATGAGAACAAATATGTAGACTTCAATTAATGGGTTAGAAAGTAAGGTTAGGAAGTGTCCCAGGCATGGAACAGAGAGAGAAAAAACAAGTTGGGAAAAGATTTTGTCAGTATTGGCAAAAAGTCAACAGGGTCCAATATCTGGAAGGGAATTCAAGAATGAGTGAACAGAGAAAAGTAAGGAGAGGGAATAAACCAAACAATCCTAGGAGCAATTTCCTATCGATGAAGAAGCTTCACACTGTGCCTAGGGCGATGGAGGAATAGCAGTGCACAGGCCAGGTTACATTTCAGAATAGTGAGGATAGATGGAACATCTTAAAGGCCTCCACTGATTTTTTCAAAAGAAGGTGGAGGAGGAAGAGAAGGAGAAGAAAAGACACGAAATCTTGGAAAGACTGAGGATCAGTGTAGATCAGACTCCTCATAAGTGGCATTCAAAACTAGAGACAATGATTATACACTTTCAAAATTCTATAGAATATTATTTCAAAAAAATTCTGGTTTTGAAATAAACCATAATTCTATCAAACATCAAAGGCAAGGATAGAAGACAATTTTTAAAACCTAACCTTACCTTTTGCCTCCCATGATTTTGCTCTGTTTTGTTTTGTTTTAAGGAATGCTGTGTTCTACCAAAATAGGGGTACGATCCTAGCAGAGGCAATTACAGTCTGAGGGAATAAAGACTCCAACCCAGGTGAGAGAGAAGGGCGTCCCCAAATCGAAGTTTGAGAACATCCTGCAGTGACTGTGGAGCAGTAGGCCTGGGCTGGAGTGCTACCAGTTCAAGTTGAAACAGAGGGTTACAGGTGGAAAGAGGAGGTGGGGGAACCTAAGGGGAAAAATGAAATTGATAAATGACCTACTATATCTGAACATATTGAGAAGCAATTTACATTTTGAAACACTTATAAGTGAGAAAAAATTAGTGATTAGCACATAAGAATCTAAATAAATAAATTAAGGCTATTATTATTCCCTTAAGAAAGCAAAAAAAAGGGTCGAACAAGAAAGAAACTGTAGTTAATTATAGTACACCACATGGCTAAGCTTTGTAATATTTCCACAGTCATAGTAATATAAATACTGGATACTGATTTCTACTGCACACAAAAGTAGGATATATTTATATTGTGAGGAAAAGTGTGATGTATGAGACCCAATTTTTTCTTCTACAGATGGGTGACAAAAGAAAATATAGGAAGAAAATAAATAGCAGCATAAACAAGTTATTTTTTAAAGAAACATGGAGGCAAAAATTAAAATAAACAGTAAATTAATTGAAACTGAGAACTTTTGAAAGTGGGATTGGGCTTTGGAGGCTGGCACAAAGGTCACTGCTTCTACTATAAGCTTAAAATGATTTCACTTTTAATGCATACATATAACTCTACAAACTAGAATTTTCTAAAGAAAAAAAAAGATGGGCTTCTGGACATCTTGAGGTGCTTAAGCACTTGAGCACGTTGAGGAATGTACAGGATCTGACTCATTTCGAAACCCCCATCCCACTGGACACTGCCACCCACAGGTCTTCAGGATGGCCTCTAGCCTACTCAGGGACACCAGCCTGCCTCTGGTCCCCCCTTTCAAGTTATTTTTCAGGTTACTAAAAAGCAGACTGATTTCTTTTTGGCCATTTGTATCCAGTGACCAGAATGCAGAATGTAGCTACACTTCGATCTTTTTTAGCATGTGAAAGAAATGCATAGGTTGCCAGGCGAATTAACTAAATGTTATATTTAGCTGGGAAGATAACATATTCGTAATGTTTGGATTTATCAAAACAAATTCCAGATGGCAGGCAAGCCATAGAGAGAGGGGCCATCTGGTAAGTTGGAGCAGGGCTCATTTTTTTTTTAAAGGTGAAAGGTAGTAAATGTCAAAACTTCCTATGGTGACAATATATCTATCTGTCGCCACTCCCAAAGGAGCAGTCCTGAGCCGCACATCCTGTATGTGCTAATTTAAATATCTGTAGCATTATGCTCTTTCCAATACCCTAGTGATTGATTATGTTTTTAAAAACAGTGACTATTAGTAAGGTTTCAATGTCTACCTGCTAAACAGGTATTGTATGGCATTAGCTATAGGCATTAATAAAACCATTCAACAACTGACTCTACAATTACACAAATTATTTGAGAGTAAAAACCAATAGAAACTGAAACAATTTTTTTCAAAATGATTTAAGATGTTGCTGCCATTTTTGATTTAGCTCAGTAGTGATATTTTTAGTGCATTTTCGATTTGACAGGATGTTTCTTACACATATTTTCTTCTCTCCTCATTCCCACTGCTCCCTCTGAAACTAATCATTACATGACTGTATTTATTCACCAATTTCCCACACTCCCTCCTCTGGCCCCCACTTACACACAACTGCCAGCTTAATCGTCATTAAATATTGCTCTGTTTATATAACTTCCTGGCTGAAAAAACAGTCCATACTTCTTCAGTATCCAGAAGATGATATGCAGGCTTCTGCTCACAGACACCCCTACTTCTTCCCTCATCCCCCCATTGCAGGCTATTATCTTCAAGAACTGTGCCCCTGTCTCCAACCTCAGCACATTTCGCAGGGACCCTGATGCTCTCTGCTGGGCCTAATAGACTGTCCCCAACAAGTTTAGACTGGGCTCCCTCTATTACAAGCTGAATCTAACATGCCATGTCTAGCATGAAGGCAAGAACTATTCCATCAGAGACTTCTTCTGGTGGAGTCCACCTCCAGGTTAGCACTCAGGGATGATGGCATTAGCCCAGACCTTATGTCATGGAAGATGTCAGTCATCCTCTGTGGCAGGCTCAGTAATGGCCCCCAAAGATGTCTATGTTCTAATTCTTGTAAACCATAAATGCAACCTTACATGGCAAAAGAGACTTTGCAAATAAGATTAAATTAAGGAATTAAAAAAATTTTATTTTTCCAGTTGACATTCAATGTTATATTAGTTTCAGGTATATAGTGTGTGTAGTGGTTAGACATTTATATAACTTATGAAGTGATCCTCCCAATAAGACCTGCACCCACCTGGCATCATGTATAATTATTATAATATTATTGACTATATTCCCTAAGCTGTACTTTACATCCCCATAATTATAACTGAAAATTTGTACTTCTTCATCCCTTCACCTTTTTCACCCAGGACCCAACTTCCCTCCCATCTGTCAACCAGCAATTTGTTTTCTGAGTCTATGAGTTCGCTTCTGTCTTATTTGTTCATTTATTTTGTTTTTTATATACCACATATAAGTGAGATCATCTGGTATTTATCTTTCTCTGTTTGACCTATTTTACTTAGCACAATACCCTCTAGGTCCATTCATGTTTGTGAAATGCTAAGACTTTATTCATTTTTATGGGCTGAGTAATTTTCATTGTGTACATGTACCACCTCTTCTTTGTCTTTTGGCTAGAGCATTTAATACATTTACATTTAAAGTAATTATTGATAGGAACATAGTTAGTGCAAATTTATTGTTTTCTGATCGTTTTTGTAGTTCTCTATTTTTTTCTTATTCTCTTGTACATTTCTGTTGTATGTGGTTGACTCTTTGTAGTGTGTGGATTCCTTTTTCTTTATTTCTTACATATCTCTTGTATATTTTGGTGTGTGGTTACTATGTGATTCATATGTACCACGCTATGTTTACAGAAGTCTATTTTAAGTTGATGGTTGCTTAAGTCTGAACACATTCTATAATCACTGCCAGTTTTACTCTCCCCCTCCATGTTTATATTTTTGTCATTATTTTTATTTCTTTTATATGTGTGTTTGTGTGTTTCTCTTAATTTACTGTTGTAATTATACATGACCATCCTACTTTGGCCTTTTAAACTTTATACTTGCTTTAATGTTGGTTGACCTACTGCTTTTATTATGTGTTTGCCTTAGTCAGTGAGAATTTTTTCTTTGCAGTATTTTCTGATTCAAACTTTTGATTTTTTTTCTATTTCATCTTAAGTCCCTTCAACAGTTCTTGTACCACTAATTTGGTGGTAATGAACTCCTTCAACTTTTTCTTATCTGGGAAGCTCTTTATGTCTCTTTTGAGTCTAAACAATAAATTTGCTGGGTAGAGTAGTCTTGATTGTAGGTCCTTACTTTTCATCACTGTGAATATTTTATGCCAATCCCTTTAGGTCTGCAAAGTTTCTATTGAGATATCAAATGACAGTCTTATGGGAGCTTTCTTGTAGGTAACTACTTGCTTTTCTTTTGCTGATTTTAAGATTCTCTCTTTGTCTTTAATCTTTGGCATTTTCATTATGATGTGTCTTAGTATGGGCCTCTTTGGGTTCATCTTGTTTAGAAATCTCTGTACTTCCAAGTCTTATATGTCTATTTCCTTCACCATGTTAGGAAAGTTTTCCATCATTATTTCTTCTAATAGGTATTTAATTCCTGCCTTTTCTCTTCTCCTTCTGGTAACCCTATGATGCAAATGTTGTTACACTTGATGTTCCAGAAGTCTCTTACATTATCTTCGTTTTAAAAAATTTTTTTTTTTTTGCTGTTTTAATTGGGTGTTTTTTGCTACCTTCTCTTAGAAATCACTGATTCAGTTCTCTACTTCATCTAACCTGCTGTTGATTCTCTCTAAAGTAGTCTTCATTTCAGTTATTGTATTCTTAATCTCTGATTGGTTTCTTTTTGTTTGTTTTCTATCTCCTTTTTAGTTTTATATCTCTTTGTTGAAGTTCTTACTAAGAACATCTATTCTTCCCCTAAGTTAATTGAGCATCCTTATAACCAGTGTTTTGAACTCTTCATCTGGTAGATGACTTGCCTCATTTTGTTTAGTTTTTTTTTTGTGTGTGTGAAGTTTTGTCCTGTTCTTTCATTTGGGACATGTTTCTTGTCTCTTCATTTTGGCTTCAGTTTTATGTAATTTGCTTGTTTGTGTTTGTTTTTATGTATTAGGCAGATCTGCTATGTTTGTTTCTATGTATTAGGTAGATCTGCTATGTCTCTAAATCTTGTCAAGGTGGCCTTATGTGGTAGGTGTCCTGTGGGGTCCAGTGATACAGTCTCCCTAGTCACCTGAGCCAGGTGCTCCAGGTATATTCCTTACATGGATTGTGTGTGTTCTTCTGTTGCAGTTGAGCTTGATTGTTGATGTCACATTAGTAGGTGGGATTGATCCACAGGCTGACTGGCTGTGAGGATTGGCCATGACGTCAGAGGACAAGCTATTGTGTGTGGGCTGACCCCATGGAGCAGGATTTGCTTTAGCAGGGCTCAGGGGCCTGCCGAGTCCACCCTTTGGATGTGTGGTTTGTGGTGCTAATTGGATGGTACTCTGGTGAGGTCTGAAGCTGGCCACCAGGTGTGTTGGTTCTGGCGCCTCTTAGGAAGGGCTCTGTTGCAGGCCAAGGTCAGCTGCTGTCTGTGTCTGGCTTGGGGACACCTGGAAGGCACTACAAAGTGATCTGTGGTTGGTAGCTGTGTTCTGGGTGGTTATGCTGTGAATTGAGCCCCGTTGCCTCTAGCGCCAGGTTAGGCAAGGGCATTCGAGGCCAGCAACTGCTTGTTTGGGGTTTGTGGACCTTTGAGAGACTTTAGGAAAATCCACAGCTCAGGCTCAGGCTGTCCTCTTGTGTGGGTTATCCTCTGGGAGAGGTTCTGGCCATCTTGTGAGTTGGGTGGGGGTGGGGTCTCAGAGAATCACAAGGGTGGGGTGAGAGTGCTGTTAGCTGGGTTGAGAGAGACTCAGACATGGCACACCTGTGCCTGCGGGCTGAATGAGAGGTGGGTTCAACAAAGAAACAATGGCATCAGGGTTGCCTCTCCAGCCTTCACCTTGAAGACAGAAAATTCATTTTCTCTACTTATGTTCCTGGTACTTTTCGAGCTGCTGTCCCTTCTCTGGAGTTTAGGGTAAGTTAGTCCTTCAGTGAGTAAGTTCATGAGGGAGCCCTTTAAGAGGAGCGCCTGAGACTCCAGCTGCTCTCCATGTCACCTGGACTGAGACCCTACTGATTTTCACAGCCAGTCATTGTGGGGACTTCTTTTCCCAGCATTGGTGCTCTAGGATGGGGAGCCTGATGTGGGTCTGGCACCCCTTGCTCCTCAGGGTGGACCTCTGCAACTGAGATAGCTCTCCCAATTCTTAACCACCACATGTGTCATTGTAAATCAATTGTAAGGCATTTATTATTGCTAATGCAAAAGAGTTTTTACCACATGGATTTTTAAATTGCTTGACATTTGTCTATAGAAAACCACTGATTTTTGTATATGGCCCTCTTTCTATTGTAATAGTTTTTCATTGATTCTCTGGGATTTTCTAGATAGACTATCATACCATCTAAAACCAAGACAGTTTTTCCTTTTTTGTTCCCAGTATCTTTATCTCTCATTTATTTTATTGGCTTAACTCATTGGACTATCCAGTGTGCTATTGAATTTTACTGGTAACAGATACTGTCCCTGTATCTTCCTGACTTTTTAATTGAATATTTCTATTATCTCACCATTAAGCATAAGATTTAATAAAGGAAATTTCTGTTTCTATTTTGCTGAAAAAGAGATGTTAAAATTTAACCAAAACATTATTTTACATTTGAGAGAATTCTATTGTTTTTTTTTCCTTTAAATTGTAAATGTTGAATTACAATAACAGGTTTCTTAATATTGAATTAGCCTTATCTTTCTGGAATAAAACCTACTTGGCTAATCATATTAAAATTGGCCTTTAAATACACTCATAAATTTCATTTTTTGGTATTTTATTTGTATTCCATTTTTTAATTTTTGCAGCTATACTTTTGGATGACATTCCTTTATAGTTTGTTTATATAGATTTTTGTTAGCCTTAATGAATAACTTGGTAAATTTTTTATCTTTTTCTAGCTTCTAGAAATATTATATGTCCTAAAAGTCTGGGAAAACTTTGCCTTAACTATGTGGGATAAATGATTTGTAAAAGATAAACTTGTACTGACTTTAACTTCTACAGAGATTGATCTATTCTGCTTTTTGACCTCTTTAAAAGCCACTTTGGCTCCCATGTTCATTGTAATATTATTCACAATAGCCAAATGTGGGAATAACCCAAGTGTCCATTAACAGATGAGTGAATAAAGAAATGTGGTACATGCATACAATGGGATGTTATTCACCCAGAAAAATAAATGAAGTTGTGATTCATGCTACAACAGGGATGAGCCTTGAAAACATTCTGTGTGAAACAAGACAGTTACATAAAGACAAATATTGTCTGCTTATACCTATATGAAATGTTTAGAATAGGCAAATTCAAAGTAGATTAGAGGTTACCAGGAACTGAGAGAAGAGAGAAATGGGGAGTAATTGTTTAATGGTTCTGGAGTTTTTATTTGGGGTGATAAAAAGATTTGGGATCAGAGAGTGGTGATGATAGCACAATAATGTGAATGTAATTAATGCCACTGAATTTTAAAGTGGTCAAAATGACATTTATGTCATATATGTAGTTTATCACAATAAAAATATTTTAACCCACATAAAGTGATTTTTGTTTTAAAATGTTATTTTTAGTAATTTATGTTTCCCTAGAATATCTCTCATTTCCTTTAGATCCTTCAATTTATTGTTATGACTTTATAGTTTTGTCCCTTTCTTTAATTTTATTTTATTTACATGTCTTTCCTTTTTTGTTGCACAGGCTTGCCAAAAGCTAGTCTATTTTATTGTTAGTTTTGTTTTTTACCCACCAAGAAATAGCTCTTGGTTTTATTAATAAAATATATTTTTCTTATATTATATATTTTACATAATATATATTATATATTTTATATTTATATTACCTATTTTTTCATTTTCAATTAATTCTTCCTAGTATCTTTATACATCTTTTTTTCAGGAATTACTTCATTACCTTTTTTAGTTTCCTTTTTTTGTTCTGTAGTCCTTCTTCCTACTGTCCTTTATTTCAAAATAAATCACAGTTTAAGATTTTTTTTATCCTAGAGAGTAAATATTTTTTAAAAAATTGCAAGCAAATTGATTGTTTTTTGCTGCTCTATTGTTTTTGCTCATTTCTAATTTTATTGCCTTATGGCCAGAGATTGTATCCTGTATGTATGATTTGTGCTTTTTGAACTATTCAGTTTTTATGTGGCCTACTTCATAGTGACTTTTATGAGTATTCTGATGTCAATAGAAAATAATGTAGGTAAATATATATGTTTGTTTTTGTATATATATGCATATATATGTGTATGTATGTGATTCAGTAGTTATATTATTCAAATCTTCTACATACATACAGAATTAAGTTTTTGTTTGTTAATCTTTTAATTTCTGAAAAAAGTACGTTAAATGTTCCACCAAGATTTTTAATTATCAATTGACTTTTGCTTATTTGAATATGTATATTAAAGTTATGTTATGAAGAGGGCAAAGGTTCATGACAATATGTTTTCTTGGCAGACAGTACCTTCATTATTATGAAATATCTTTTCTCATTTTAACACCTTAGCCTTAAGTCCTATATTGTCTGATATTAATATTGTCATAGTTACTGTCTTTAAATTATTTTTTAATCTTCCTAAATTTAATTTATATGGGTACATGGTTTTAAGAACAATAATTTTGCAAGATATAAAAAATGAACTCCTTGCCTCACCCCTCCCACTGATTTTCCTCTCCCTGAAGGCAACTACTTACTACTCTTTTCATTGTTTCTTCCAATAATTGCTTCCACATTTCTAAGTCATAACCTTCTGTCTCTCGATTTTTCAGGTTTGGATTGTATCTATTTCCTGTTGTGGAACATTATTATTTATCTCCTTATATGATTCTATCACATTCTCATTTCCCACATCCTCCCCAAAGAGTGATAATTTTTAGTTAGATCAATATTCAATATTCATTATTCTATAAAAATATGATTTGTAGCCAAGTTACTTAGTATATTATGATTAAATATCCTTTAAGGTATAAGTTTCTATTTTCCCTGGAGTTCATAAATTTCCCCCTTTGCTTGGCTGTTTACATATCTAGCACAAATTCATCCACAACTTTCCATCAAAAGTTTTAATCTCACATCCACGTCACACAGTCTCCTGTCTGCTCTCTTGTGCCATTGGTGGATGTTATGGCCTTGTGCCTCACTGCCCTTTTTAGGCTTCTCTGCACCCTCATCCCCTTGACCATGCTTGTGGGCTTTATTTCCTATTTAATCCAGTCTTTCTTTCTTTGATTTACTCCCTTGTGTTGGCTGACCATACCCAAAGCTTCTTAGGACAAGGTAAATGAGGGCAGCCTTTCTGAAACTGTCTTTATTCTGCTCTTGCATTTAATTGATAGTTTGAGGGTATGTATGGAATTTAAGGTTGGAAATGATTTTCCCTCAGGATTTGGAAGGGTTGCTAGTTTTCAGGCTTGTTATTGATACATTTGATGCCCATCTGATTCCCATTTCTTTGTGTATGGCCTGTTTTATTTTCTGGAAGCTAGTAGGATCTTTTCTTTGTCCTGAGAGCTCTGAAATTTTACAATGGGTTGCCTTGCTATGGATCTCTTTTCATCCATTGTGCCAGGCATTGGTTGGTGTTTTCTACCTAGAAACACATGTCTTTTATTTCTGGAAGATCTTTTAAATTGATGACTTGATCATTTCTTCTCCTTTTATCTCTGGAACTTCCATTTCTCAGGATAAAGAGCTTACTAAACCGATGCACTGATCCTTCATCATTTCCAGTCCATTTTCATCCTCTTTCTTACTCACATTCTTTATGTCTTCCACTTCCTGGGAAACTTTCTCAAATTTACCTTCTTATCTTTTCATGAAATATTTTGTATATGCTCTTTTTAATTTCCAAGACAACTTTTGATTATTCCTTTGTTCATAGTCTGTTGATTATATATATATATATATATATATATATATATATATATATATATATATATACACACACACACACACACACACACACACAATTAGCTTCTTTTACTTTTCTAAAACTATTGCTTTTTTGTACTTCTGCATTGTTTCTGTCTCCCCTAAATTTGTTTTCTGCTTTTAAGAGGAAACTTTCTGTAAATAACTGGCAACCTCTAGTAATCTCTCATAGTCAGGAGTGAGTCACTTAAAGACTTACTGGAAGCTCTCTATGAGTGGGTATGACTTGTTTCCTAGGGGCTTCACTATAAGAAGAGGTAGCTGGGCAGTATGGTTGGGGTATTCTCCAACCATCACTACTTGAAGATCTTTTCTCCTGGGCGAGTCAGATTCCCAGGAGAGATCCTCTGCAATGCTGGGGACTCACACTGTAGACTACCAGCATTCTTGGAACCTAATTGAGGAAGGAGCCCTGGATCTTGCTTTTCATACTGAGTTGCATTTCCCTTAACTCTACTGTGTTCAGCCTGGCCCCTCATTCCTCACCTAAATCCTGAGTCCAGTCTAGTTCATTCTTTCTGTAGTCTCCTGTAGAGTTGGGAAGATGGCAGGAAATTTAACATATCATATATGAATTTCAATCAATAATCCCATCTATACACCCCACCATCTATACTCAGAGTGGTGCCTCCTGATCACAAGCTTTTCTGGTGGTTTGTGGTACAAACTTGCCTACTTCTGGGTTTCCCTCACTATTTGCTAGGTACTTTACATGTACCGTACAGTTATCAGGTACAGGTGCTACATGTATATTATCTCATTTATTACTCATGACAACACTGCTCAAAACACAATGGACTCAAATCTAAAAATTCATGTTTTTAATTAGCTCTGGGAAATTGTTTTTAATAATTTATTTGAATGTCTTTCTTTCTTTTGTCTTTTTTACCTTTAGAACTCCTGTAAAAAAAAATGTTCAATTCACTGTCTTTCATGTCTTGTACTTTCTGTCTCATAACTAATCATTGCCATTACTTTATCCTTTAATGTTATATTGAGTAAAGATTTCTTGGGTTGATCTTACACTGTCAGCTTCTATTTAGTTTAATTATTTGTTTTTATTTCATAAATCATTAATAGGTATGAAAGCCAGGATTCAAATCCCGAGCCTGTCCTATTAACTGTTACACTACTAGTAAAGAGTATAAAGACTTTTTTCGTTAACCTAATTAGTCTTTATCCTTTAATAAAGAAAATTTAACTCAAATATATTTATTGGGATAATTGATGTGTATGAATGTGCTCTTACTATTGTGATATAAGGACATGAAAACTGTTAAATTTTCTCTGAAGTCATCACTTATAAAGTATTTTTCTCTTTTCTCTATTAAGGCTATTTACTTAGAGGATTTTAAAAATCAATTTGATGATTTTGATGTCTTTCTTTTCTCAATATTGCTTTTCTACAAATACTAGGCTAATATTGGCTTTCTGTGTTCACATTTGGGATTACTCTTCAACCATCATTGAATATTTTGATTAGTCAGCCTCCTGATTATGAAGAAGAATCAGAATTTGGGAATAGGTTCATATGGGAAGCTTATCTTCTGGGTCTCCCTCCCTCCTGGAGCTCCACCCCCACTCCCTATTCTATGTGCTCCTGTGCCAAAATCCCACTTAGAGGAAGTATTCATATACTTTGAAATCAAATCCCGAATCAGCTCTTTCACCTCTTTCTTCTGCTGTATAATGTTCCTGAGAGGGTCTGGAGGTACTTCAGAATCAACCTGGGGTTTTAAACCCCAACACAGTGAATATTTCTTGTTTTAAAGCAGTTCTAACGTTTTTAACCTGGAGACCCATGCCGCTGTCACCATTGGATATTGACAGTAAAAAAAAAAAAGAAGGGGAAGGATTTCTCCAAATATAGTTATTTAACTGCCCTGACAATTGCTTAAAAGTCCATGCCTGCTCTTTGTAGTCATTAATATCAAGTGTGGAGAAATTTTAGAATTGCTCTTGTGGCCCTGAATTTTAAACAGATTTTTTTCCTGTTCTCGTTTTGCCATCAATGTAGTCCTATTTACTCTTCATCTTCTAGAAATTTCTAAAATTCTTGACCATGAAAATTTTCTTTCCTGTGTTTTTCTGTGGTGTTTTTATGTTTTAGTTATTTCTTTAATGAAGAGAGAGGCATAAAACATCTTCGGTTCTTCAGTTAGCCCACTTGATTCAGTACCATCTACTTCATTTCAAAAACACATTCCTTGACTCTAAAACAAGGTTAGGGAAAGGGGAAGAGGGTACATTTGTGGGTAAGTTCCTTCCTCTCTGCCACTCCCAACAGGCTTCACTGAAGGTTCTATATCATTAGTCTAACAGTCAACACCCAGTGGAGACTATCACACTTGGTTAAACCAGTTAACTACCTTTTGTTATTTCTTGGTGCAGCCTCCCTTTTATTTCGACCTGCTCCAACTCACCCTTCAGTGAACTTGATTGTTTAGAGTTGTCTAGCAGTCTATTTTTTTCCATATAGAAAGTCACCTAAGACACTAGTTTGCATTCAAATATTAAGAATTCAGTATATTTTTCCTATCAGTAATGCACACATTGAAAATGATGAATGAAGGAAAGCAATGCTCACTTCAGGGTTTGGTATGGACTGGATGGTAGTGCCTTCCCCAAATTCAAATGTCGAAATTCTAACCCATGTGTTGTATTAGAAGGTGGGGCCTTTGGAAGGCACTTAGGTCATGAGGGTGGAGCCTTCATGAAACGGATTAGTGCCCTTATAAAATAGCATGAGGGAGTCGGCTTCTGTACTCTCTCTCTCTTTCTGCTTTGAGAATGCAATGAGAAGTCAGCAGTCTGCAACCTGGAGGAGGCCCTCACCAAAACCTGACCACACTGGCAACTTGATCTCACTTCCAGTTCGCAGAATGTGAGAAAGAAATTTCCGTTGTTCACAAGCTGCTCAGTCTATGGTATTTTGTTATAGCAGCCTGAGCTAAGACAGGGGTAAATAAGTAATGGTGGCACCTTAGATGTTTTAGAAGGAGAGGTCTTTAGTGCACCATTTTCAGACCACTGCCACTTTGCTTATCCATAAAGATAGCCATGCATTTTATAAATGGCACCTCTGATCAAATATGCAACGTGACCTGCTGACAGTCATTTATTTTCTCTCCTTAGTTCTTTGGAGAACTAAGTGGTCAAAGATAATAATGCTTACAGTTGCAATTTTGAGCAAAAATTCAGTGTAACCCCTGGATATTTGCTAGGCTTGTCAGGTAGTTATAAAAGGGTATTTGGTGGGTGGATGTGCAAGGAAGGGATTTCACTTTTATTTCGATGCCTTTAGACTTTTCTCTAGAAATGAAATAGAGAAAATTTAAGTTTCCAAAAGCTCCACTTCCTGCTTAGTGATGTCATCATAGAAATGTTTACATTTGTATATAGCCCACCAGCCAGGTCAAGCTTAGCTGTGACTGGCAAACCTATCAGTTTTACTACTATTAAGTTCACCATGACCAAAAACTAATTCTAATGTTAATTAAATGTGTTTTATTATATGCAGATTAAAACATAAAATATTAAAGCCCTTGTGTTAGCCGCTTTATCAATCATCCTCCTACCCAGAGTCAGCTGCAGGGTTCATTCAATGTGCTAGTCTCCTCTCCTTGCAGATCACGCTTACTTCAGATGCACAGAGGAACCAAAATCCCAATACCAGCCAAGTCTCTGCAGAGCTGCAGCTACAGCTCACTTTTTAATTTTTTTTTACAAACTGTCTTATGCTTCCTATTCCTGCCCCACTATAATACTGTGTAACAGAAGCAGGTAGTTGGTAAAGTTTAAATTTTGTGTGTTTATGTGTGTTTATATGTATGTTTGTGTGACATATTAAATATATCCAAAATGAATAGGCAAATCCGGGAATACCTTCTAAGGCTTTGTTTTTCCTTGTCTTTAGTGACTTTGAGTGCACATCACACACAGTGACCACTGGCTTTCTTGTTTCAACATTCCAAAATGGCATAGAAACTCATACTTGGGGTTGAGCCTGTTTGTCTTTGTTCAAACCAGCAAAGTGGGCATTGTCTTTGCATCATCAGTAAGAACACTATGTAGTTGTCAACAATGTATAACTAAACATGTAATTACTCAAAGTGCCCCTTTTCAGACCCCATTTTTACTAAGTGAATTCCCCTCATGTTTTCCATTTGCCAGGCTTGTTGGCTCCTCAAGATCACAAGCCCAAAGTCTCAAAACCATCTGTGTCTAGGACAGCATTTATTGTGTGGCTGAATTCGACAAATGTTGAAAAACAACAGTAATTACTTGTAGAGCAAGTTCAAGGGCTCCTTAATACAATAACAAGTATTTTTCACTTGTCTAGTGACAGCATCTTTTACATAGAGACTGTTTTCTTGAGAGGAGGCAGCCTGATGCAGGGGAAGACAAGCCAGATGAGGTCTGGGCTTCTCTGTGTAGAGTGGTGTGATCATAAGTCACTCACCTCCTCTAAATCTGATTGTCTGCAAAAGGCCAATGGATTGGTGGTAGAACTGCATCATTCCATGGTGGTGATAGAGATCAGAGGACACAGTGGGCAGGAAAACCCTTGGTAAGCTAGTAAATGTCCCACCAACTTTACTACTGCTGTACTCACTGAGAAGCAGTAGTTCCATGCTTCTCAGAGATCCTGAACTCATTGCCTTGAGCTAGACATGAAGTGCATAATCCTAATGTAGCCTCCTCTGTTCCAGCCCTTCTCTGGTGAACCAAGTGTCCTTCTTGGACCGCACAGGGAGATATCAAGTGGCTATCCATCTGTCTCTAGAAGTGACAGGTGATCTACATTCTCCATGATAACTCCCTTGAAAGCTTACACTAACACTTGAAATATCCACCTTCAGACCTCCACCTCTCACAACCTGGTGGAGCCTTTGCGGGGAGTGGGTGGTTAACAAAATGTACCAAGAACCTTACAGAAGTTGAGTCTCTGATTTGGCAATTCTACTTCTAGAAATTTATCTTAAGGAAATTACTAGCATACATGGTAATTAAAACAATGACTGATTAGAAACAACCTAACTACCCAATACCACAGGATTGGTTAAATATATTACATTGCAGTTAGCACAGTCACTAAAAGTTAGATCGTTAACAGTATTCAATGATGTGGAAATGTTCATAACATATGAAATGAAACAAAGCAGGTCACAAAACAGCACAATTCTGATTATAGTTGTCTCTCGGTGTCTGTGGAGGACAGTGAATACCTAAATCCACAGATACTCAAGTATCTTACATAAAATGACTTAGTATTTGCCTATAACCTACGCACATACTCTTATACACTTTAAATCATCTCCAGATTACTTATGATACTTAATACAATGTAGATGCTATGTAAATAGTTATACTGTCTTGTTTAGGAAATAATGACAACAAAAAATGCCTGCACATGTTCGTCACCAACTGAATCATCAACCACTATAGGCCTAACTAGTGCATGTCAGCAACAACATAATTTTTTAAAAATATTTTTGATCCTTGGTTGGTTGAATCCATGGATATACAACCCATGGATATAAAGGGCCAACTATACATTAAACACACACACACACACACACACACACACACACACACGCACACATCATGCGTACTTAGGAAAAAATATGAAGGAAATATATGAACTCTGAATGATTATTGGTAAGGATTATAGATAATTTTATTTTTATTTTATATATTTCTGTATTTTCTTCAATTAATATGTGTTACTTTTATAATCAGAACTTTTTTTTAAGTCCCTTTTTGTGTTAGAGAATTAGATCTTCCAAGACTTGGTTAAAATGCGTAAATCACCTAAAACTCATTGGTCAAAAGCATGGGCTGTCCAAATGACTTTGGTTTTTAATCCTGGATCTGCTACTTTCTAGAGGTGTGATCATGGCAGGTTATTTAGTGCGTTGTCTTGGTTCACCTGCCTGTGAAACATATAACAGGAGTGCTTGCCATACAGGCTTGTGCATGATGCAGGTAAATAATGCAGGTAAATTGCTGAGTACAGTGTCTGCCATGTGGTCAAAACTCAGTAGGTGGGGCTACTACTCGTATATGTCTGTTCAACTGCAGTTGCCTTCTTGGGGAGAAGAGGGGTTGGGAGTGGACGAGGATGAGTACCCAGAGACTCAGAGCTGGTCAGGCTGGCCCTGCGCACAGTCCTGTATACCAAGCTGGAGAGGGAAAACGTGATATTTCTGTAAAGAAAAACAGCCCCACTTCAACTTTCCTGACATAATGTTCAGAGTAGCCAGATAGCAGCTGCTGGGAGAATAACACATTCTAATTTCCTGACTTTATGTGGTGAAGTTCCATTGTACTGATGTAGCTTTGCATGAATTTCCTTAGCTTTTTAAACACAAAGCATTTCTAACAAGAAAATGGAAATAAAGGGGAATAACCAAACAATGGAACACACACTGATTCAAAGTTGTCACTGGGAGTCTCATAATTACCCATTAAAATAAACGTGTGCAAGTAATGAGCAAAATATTTTTGCTTCCAAAAGCGTGCAGCAGCAATACAATTATACTTAGAGAATACAGAACAAGTCATACTTGCTTTATCTGTGCCACACCATATTCCCTTATTCATATTTTTATGTCAAGCAATTTTGTCAAACTTAGCAAAAGACAGCATTCTTTTGAAAAATTAAATAAACATGCTTAAATTTGCATTTAAAAAGTGAAACTATTTCTAGTAACGCAGTGAGAGGAAGTCACGAAGTATAGTTCAAAGCAGGTAAGACACTATTTTAAAACATTTCTAATTTACAAATATCCCAACCAATCAGGAGGTTACTCAATGCTGAAAAAAACATTCATTCTGGCTTTACAACAAGCAAAATTCATTTCTATTTAGACCTATTTCTACTTTAGTTTTCTTCCTTTTTTCCCCTATTATCTGTTTTATATTTATAAAAATGTCTAAGGAGTTTTTTTTTTTTACAGTCTAACTTAAAGATAATTCTTTACAGCAATTTGCAAAGTGAAGTTGTTCATTTTAAGGTCAGATTATTTGAAAATTACAGTGTAAATAAACAAAAACAACTTGCAGCTACTGGTGAAAAGAGAATTTTGTGTGATTTTTTTATTTTGATAGATTAACTCAGTGCTACAAACTCGTACCTGTCTAATAAATATATGTTAGATAATGAGAGGGGTGTCAAGAGAAGTGAGGAAGTCATGGCAAAAATAACCAAAACCACCACTTTTCTAAATGATCCATGCACTGAAATGTGGAAACCATTACATTAGGGTAAGAAAGAAAAATGGTCTTCAACTTCTGTAAGAAACATCAAAATAGTTAAATTACTATAATAAGTTGAATTGTGTCCCCCCCCCGCAAATTGACATGTTGAATTCTTAACCCCAGGTATTTCCTAATGTCCTTATTTAGAAGCAGGGTTTTAGCAAATATAGTTAGTTAAGAAATAGTCATGCTGGAGTAGGATGGGCCCTTAATTCAATATGACTGGAGTACTTATAAGACGATGGCATTGTGATGACACAGATACACAGGGTGAATGCCATGTGATTGCAGCAACCACAGAAGCTAGGGAAAGAGAAGCAAGGAAGGACTGGTTTCAGAGGGAACATGGTCTGCCAGCATCTTGACTTCATACTTTCAGCCTCCAGACTTGTGAGACAATATATTTCTGTTTAAGCTGCCCAGTTAGTGTTACTTTGTTAGGGCAGCCCAAGGAACTCACACAATTACTTTATTTCATTTTAAAATTTAAGTTTTATATTTTTATGTCATAAAATAGGACAATGCTCACAGAGAGTTTGTAGAACCACGCATCTTGAGGAAAGAAAATAAATCCTAGTTTTGTCAGCCAAAAACTACTAAAATTTGATCTATTTCTTCCCAACTTTTCCTATAAATCGTTTTTTAATTTGATGTAGTTTTGACTAAAATCTCATACCAATTTTGTATGGTGATATTTTCAATTAACATTGCAACATACATTTCTGTATTATTACAAACTTTTTGTAAACATCCTTTAAAAATTTCAATATAAACATTGTTGCCCAGATTATTATTGTTGGCAACTCTATAATTCTATTTTCATTATTTCAGTCAGTCTTTTGGATGTGGTTCTGAAGAATATAAACATGTTTCTGATTATCTCATCATTTCTAAAATATGCTGTGTAAGAAACAGGAGGTAGGTTATTGAATAAAAACCAACCATCAGGTAGACTCTAATAAACTGTGGTCACACTTAAATAGACAGGAGTGGGGACACAGTTCATCCTCAAATCTGTGTATGTGGAGGAAGCATTTAATAATGACTCAGCAGTTAGTGAATACTTGGTCCTGTGATACCAAGTTGGGTGATCTAACCACTGAGAGTGTTGATTCTGGGAGAGCTAAATCCAGACCTCAGTGTCCTGGTCCCAACTCCTGCATCATTTCTACTTCTCTTCTCAGGTCATGACAATGATTTTAAAAAGTGCCTGTAGTGCTGCTTACTTTTGAACTCATCAAACCTATATCTATTAGACATCTTTGTCACGTGAACATAGAAAACTTAGTTCTAAGTATAGTTCAGCCTGTGGTTTGCAAACTTTTCTTAGCAGTGGAAATCTTCTTAATAAACTCTTACTCATATTCTCAATTTATAAAACATATAAGAGAAATTGTGTCTAGCTCCCTAGACTTCCCTAGGAAATCCAGGGAACTCTAAGGAACATAGGGTTCTGTCTCATAAACTATGTGAGACAGAACACATATGCTAGTTCTTCATCCACTCTGTGTATAGAATGGGCATATAGAAAGGGACTCTTAAGGTCTGATGTGCATAAAGAATTAATAGCTATGAAAAATACCTTTTCATTTTTTCCTAGGCCTCTGTTCCCTTTTCTGAGTGATTACCTTGTTCCCAGTTCCTGGAAATTTCAAAATGGGTGGTGACATTTATAAGTGGGCTTATGTTGAGTCCACACCCAGATCATCCCCTCTTCAATTCCTCTCACCACCTACTGGTATCCCACTTCCTCTGAATTTTCTCTCTGTATAACTACAAAACTAAGCTGTGATTTGAAAGATTATTTTCTGTTTAGCACTTCCCCATTAGTACTGTTTTATATCTCAACACATTTTTGTGTAGTTTATGTATAGACAGCTAATAGTCATAAGTTCTAATGCAAAAAAGATGCCATTCTGTGAGAGTTAGTGGTTCTCCCTTGTGACTCTGAGTTGTGTTCCCAGCACACTTTCTTGTCCTACTCTTCCCCTCCCCTCAACATCTGCCCTCCGCCCCTCAACTCCCAACCAATCTCAAGGGGTTGTCTGTAGCCAAGAATTAGGATAAATCCAGGTGATCTATGTCAGTCATGCTGACCCCTTGACCTGGTCTGAGCTATATTTTCTAAATTAGTTGGCCACCAAGTAAAGAATATAGATGTGGGCAAAAGGGTGAAGATGTCAATTATGTTTATTCAAAAGAACAGAAAAACCCTCAAATTTTGTAATTCATAAATATAGCATTTACAGTTTATAGTTTATTGTTGTCACCACTCAATCTTTTATTGTGGAGTATATTTTAGAAGGTTTTGAGAATGGAATCAATATAATTAACCGAGAACTGCAAATCAATAGAACTGGCCAGCTTGCAGTATCACTAATGGAACACTGTGGTTCATTCATTTTTAAAGCAATAAACTTGATTATAATTGAACTGCTCTTCAGTGGGGGTTCTGATGCATATTGGCTGGGATTGGATGCATCTTATTTAAACTCATGATTCCATTTCAGTTGTGACATATTAAATGGCTAAGCATAAGAGAAGCCTACTGGTCTGGTGTCTTCCTGAGGTCACTTCCTGCACAGCCTTTAGGATACAAATATGTAATCAAGTATATCTAAAAGTCTGTTATCTCTTTATCTAGTAGGCCTGCCTTGGCCTTCCCTTGGCAGAGTCCCTGATTTCCCTCCTCTAATCAATCACCTATCAGACACATCTGATAATTATTTAACATCCCTATTCAGCTCCTCCCAACCACTTGATATGGCCCCTATCTTGATTTCTAAAGCTAGGACTATTTCTGACCTCATTTTTGAGGCCCCTTGAAGATTTTGCTGGTAAAGGGCTTTTCACAGCTGAACTTGATTTCGGCAATCTTGATATACAAAATATACATTTGTAAAAAAGGTAAGTTAAGGGACAGGAATTCCCTTTATAAAAGATTTCATATAGGTCTTCTATAAGTAGCAAAGTTCCTCTGCATTAAAAATACATTAAAAAAAAAAAACTTTACGAAAACCTTGTCCGTATACAAGATCCCCATAAAGTAAGGTAAATCTACATTTTCTCTTTCTCTGGCTAGCTAGGTCCATCCAGCCTAGCTGCCCACAGTGATAACTTTCTTGTCAACATGCTCCTCCTGGCTCATCATTCTGTGTTTCATTTTTCTATCTTCTTCACTGTTGTATCATGGGATCATTTTCCAAATAAACTCCCTGCATCAAATCCTTGTCTCAGGATCTCCTTTTGGTAGATCCAAGCTAACATCCTCATCAAAGAAGTGACAACAACTCCAGTAGATAGGGTAGGATGTCTCTCTTGCCTTTGGTCAACTTCTTCCTTTATCACCCTTAGATCTGCTTCTGTATCCCACACCTTCCACCCTGCAGTTGCTTCCTTTCAATTCAACTGATACATTAGTCCAAGAAGTGTCTGACTCTTTCTATGGCTTTTAAAGGGCTGGGCTCTGCTGCTGAACCCACATGTTTCATCAACTCTCACTCCTCAAGTCAACTCTCTCCCACTCTAGCTAAGAGGCAGGGGCAGTTGCAGGGCTGAGGTCAGGGTCTCTAAGGACTGAGGGACCTTTTGATCATTTCCACCCAATCCTCTAATCTCACATGTTAGAGAACTGAGAGTTAGAGACAGTAAGCATTTGCCTATACCTTGTCCATCAGAGAATGAGAACTCAGCTCTCTGGTCCCTAAACCTAGGATTTTCCTTTCTGAGCTTTTCCTGTATACAGCTCACCCCTGTTTCCTCTGTTTGACTCAATTCTCTTTGCTCGCCACTATTTACATCATTTATTTCCAGATGACCTAAGCCCTCTATGACCCCAAGCCCTTAAGTTATATTCAGGCTCAGTTTCACAGCTCTGCTACCCACTTTGCCCTGCCCCATTCAGAAGATGAAAATCAATTTCCACCAAAATTTTAACAAAAAAGAAAAAACTAGGAAATATGTAAAGTAATGTACAAGGGTTTGTCATTTTCGATCTCTTGCATAGGTAAGTGCCTCCTGGAATTTCAGTGACTGGGTATGAGTTGATTGTACCCCGAGAGGATGCACATTTATATTCCTTGGCCTGCTGACCTCACACCACGGGCTCTTATCTGCCGTCAGAGCCCTTGAAAGCCAAGGCTAGGCTGTTTCAAACTCGACTTGATTAATAATTTGGGTTCTGTTTTTAATCCCATATCACCATGCCTTGGTTTTGTCTTCTAGTTCCACCTGACCTGTCATCTAGCTTTATCTCTCAATGTTCTCTAAACTGAGTCCTCTGGCCCAGTGTGATCAGTTTCCACATTCTTTCAACTTCTTATTTTTTGGTCTAAGTTAGCTACTTTTCCTTCAGCCTAAAATGCCAAATTAGTATTTATTTTTCAAATTGTTATTTTGATTATCTTTTCAGATGGGTTTATTTTGTGTTTGCAAATAGATTCTTGAGGACAAGGGCCATGACTTATGTCTACTTCCTGGCATTGCATATTGCATATGATTTGCTATGAATTGAATGTTTGTGTTCCCCATATGTTGAAGCCCTCAGGCCCAGTGTGGCTGTATTTGGAGATGGGACCTTTAAGTAAATAAAATTAAGTTTAAATTCATAAGCTCATAAGTGTGGGGCCCTGATCCGATAAGATAAGTGTCCTTATAAGATGAGACTCCAGAGAGCTTGTCCTTTTTCTTTGTGTATTAGTTTTCAGGAAAGCTCATGTGAGGACACAATGAGAAGGTGGCCAGCCAAGAAGAGAGCTCTCACCAGAAAACCAATAATCTGGGACCTTGATCTACTAGCCTCCAGAACTGTGAGAAAATACATTTTTGTTATTTAAGTCACCCATACCAGGCTGCCACATGGTATTTCATGGTATTTCATGGTGGCAGCCTGAACTAACATGTGCCTGTTGATTGAGCAGAATTGCATGCTGGGCAGAGGATGCTGCTTCTGTATGAAAGGTTAACTCTGCACAGAGTCTAAAACCCAAATTTCCTTTGCCACCACGACACAGCAACTCCCAGCCTTTCCTCTGTTCATGACAGGATTCCCAAGTGTGGACAGGCTCTAACCACAAGCAAATGTTTTACCTCTCTCCATTGTCTTTGACATCCCATCAGATGCCAAGTCTTGAGAGAGTCTACTGGCCTAAGACCTCTCATATCTCCTGCCCTCAGATGTTACTATCTGCCTGTGCCCTTAAGATGACCTCTTAACTGTCCTTCTTGCCTCCAGTCTCCATCTAGGACACTGAATAGGAAACGGAGGCTCAGAAGTTAAGCAACATGTGCAAGGCTACACAACTGATAAGGGAACTAGGGTTAAATCCAGTTCATTTTTGCATCCAATGCAGCACACTTTCTACTGGACCTCTTTCCATCCAGCCAGAATTTATTATGTTCTGCCATTAACTATAGCTATTTATGAAAATCTCTTACACCTTTTATCAGACTGTAAGCTCTGAGGGTAGGCTGTCTTCATCTTCCTTGCCTCTTGGGCAATGGCAGAGTTAGTGCCTTGCACTGGGTAGGCACTTCAAGAAAAGGTACTTAATTTGAAAGTGGGAAATATGTCACAGTGGTGATAATGACAAATTGCAGCTTAGGGGAGAAATTTAGAGCAAGCTTGTAGAAAGAAGAGATAGTTTCTGAGTTGAACTTGAGGTGATGGAGAAGTTGACTGGCAGAGAAGAAGGCAGGCCTCAGGGTCATTAGTTTGAAGCTGAGGCTGTGAGCCTGTAGAGGGAGGGTGTCTTGGGAACTCTTGCCATGTCTGGACACTAAGCCAGTCACTTAACTTCTTTAGATGCTGGCTTCCTAATGTGTTAAGTGGGAAAAATAAGAGTACCCACCATTTGGAGTTAATGTGAAGAATAATGAGATAATATCTGTAAGGGACTCAGCATCTTGTCTGGACCCAATACATGTTATCTATGATTGATAATAAATACTACTAAAATATTACTATAATATGATCTTGAAGTTCACACGTACACCAGTTTAGCTTCTGAGTAAATTATTTAATTTACATTCACAGATAATGCTATTGCTGTTGATAGTTTAAAAAACAAAATCATTGAAAAGCACTACTAAATTTACAAGAACACTTTGGTTACTATCATTTTCCTAATCAACGGATTCCAGGAGTCCTTGAATGTATCTTAGCCTTAAAAGGAATTCTCATGGTGGAAAATCATGGAAACCAAACTGTTGGGAAGCAGGAGAGTGTTAAATGTATTCTAGGTGGAAGACTAACTGGGCTGAGTCAGAGACTTGGACTTTGGGGACCAGGCTGACCTGGTGAGAATCCCAGCTCTACTTCCAGAATATACTTGAAGGAATTTAGGCACATTCCTTGCTTATCTTTCAGTATTTTGG
Source organism: Macroglossus sobrinus (assembly GCA_004027375.1). NCBI lineage: Eukaryota > Metazoa > Chordata > Mammalia > Chiroptera > Pteropodidae > Macroglossus > Macroglossus sobrinus. The sequence continues at coordinate 461,364 of PVKZ01000678.1, read as the reverse complement.
TTTCCTCATCCCTAAAGTAAGGAAAAAATCACTCCCCGGCTACAGGAGGGATGAAATTGGGTACTATATGTAAAGTAAGAATGGGTGGATGATGATGGTGATGCCTGTGGAGCCTAGTTATCAAGGGCCTTGGATTTTTATCATGTGAGGCTCCTGCTCTCAAAGGAGATCCCTCTAACAGAGATGTTAGTATCATCAGAGGACTCCTTAGAAATGCAAGTTTTAGGCCTATCCCAGACCAACTGAATCAGAAACTCTGGAGGTGGTGGTGGTGGGGGAGGGCAATCAGAGCTTTTGTCCCTCCTGGTGACTCCCTGCACTTAGGTTTGAGAAACTGCTGTGAGGGAAGAGGGAGCCATTGAAAGATTTTATACAGCGGAGTGATGTGATAGAAATGATGGCTGCGCATAAGCCATATATTCTTGGTTAACAGGATTAAATTGTTTAACCACTGACAAGCATCCAAAGTTGCTGGAAAATGCCTGTTTATTGATCCTTAATGATCTCTAGGCACGAAACTTGGCTGAGTACTTACGACCCCAAACATAGTTTTCATCTGAGTGACAAACTCAGCACAAGGCAATTAGAGGGGCTGTTTTGGAATCTGTTTCTATCCAAAGACTTGGGACTGGGCAGCCAAGGAATGCTCAGCAAGTCCCGCAAGTATAACCGAGTGACAAATTTAGCCTGGAAAAAAAGAGAAAGGGAAAGAAAGCCATGCAGGGACATTGGGAATGAAGGTCTCGAGGGTCGAGAATCTGGTGGCGGGGACAGGGGATAGGGATAAGTGGGAATGAGGGGCAAGGGAGCAGCATCCTCGGCTTGGGTAGAGCTCCTTCGCGTCCCTTTAGAGGGACAGGCGGGGCACAGCCTCTTCCTGAGAGAAGGGTCGGCCGCCTCATGGCCTTTGGGCGCAGGTCAGGGCTCCTCGCTCAATGTCAGCGCGAGGCAGGGGCGTCTCCTTGCCCCCGGCACCCCGCCGGGCCGTCCCCCAGTCTCCTGCCCCTCGGGAGAGCAGCGCGCGCGCCGCCGGCCTTTGTTGGGCCCCACCCCATGCACGTTCGCGCCGCGCGGGCGGCTCGCCCCGCGCCCTCCCCGGCGGGGCTTCGGTGGGAGTGCGTTTCCGCCCGCTTTTCCTGCCGGAGCAGGAAAGGGGGAGCTGTTTTCTCTCTCCTCGGAATATATTTTCGGTGTCCCGTGTCCCCTCCTCCCTCGCCGCCCGCCTCCCTCCGCCTCCCTCCCGCTCCGCCCCCGCCGCCCGGGCAGCTTTGTCTCGCGGCCTCGCGCTCACTCGCCCGACTCTCGGCGGCGCCGCGGCCCCAGCTCCCGGCCGGTCTGCAGGCGCGCGGCGCGGGCGCGGGGCCTGAGTCGCGGGTGCGGGGCCTGAGGCGCGGGTGACGCCCGGCGCTGCCGCGGGCCGCGCCATGGACTGAGCGCCGCCGCCGCCCGCGCACGCTCCGTCCGCCCCGCGCGCCCGGCTGCCCAGCCGCCGCCCCGGCCTCGCCAGGCGCAGTCCGGGCCGCCGGCGCCCGTGCCTGCGACGGAAATCACCCAGAAATCGGTAGCCCCGTCCCTGCTCCTGGTTTGGGTGGCAAAAAGGGAAGATGGCGAACGACTCCCCTGCAAAAAGTCTGGTGGACATCGACCTCTCCTCCCTGCGGGTGAGTGGCCGCACGGGCCGGCCGCGGCGCGCGCGGCGCGGGGCGCGGGGAGCCGGAGCCGCGCCCTGGGCCGCCGGGCGCTCGGGCGCTGCCGCGGTAGCACCGCGGGCACAGCGGCCCCTTTGTCTGCCTGTGTCGGCATGTGCGGGGACCCGGCGCGACCCCCCGCCGCCGCCCCCTGCGCCCGCACCCGCGACCCTCGGGCGCTGGGAGACCGCGCCGGGCGAAACCCTCGTCTTTGTCACCGCCCTTTCTCTCCACTGCCCCGCTTTATTGATTCATTGTTGTGCAGCTTTCAAATGATAACCCCTCCCCTCCTCCTTGTCTAGGATCCTGCTGGGATTTTTGAGCTGGTGGAAGTGGTTGGAAATGGCACCTACGGACAAGTCTATAAGGTCGGTGCGCGGCGCCTTCTTTGTTTCCTGTGGCATGCTGAAACTTCTGGTGGGGGAGGATCAGCTGGGTGATGAACATGCTGTTGACCGGCGGCCACGCCACTTGGACAAAGTTGGGAAAGGGGTTTCTCCTTGCAGGCCCTCTGTTTTTGAACTGAGTTGATATCCAGGCTGGCCTTAACAGACCTCATTTCCTGGCTTTGAGATAAGGAAATAAGCTACACTCTTAGGCATGCACTAAAATAAAATGGGAAAGCATTTGTTTCATAAGACAACCTTCATTTTTTTTTTTTTTTTTTGCTATTTTGTTTTCCCCCCAAATCAGGCCTTCTGACTTTGTGTGTTAATTAAAATTCAGAATAGGCAGGCCTTGCCTATGATTATCCTAAACCACTGCCTTGGCCTTCTTGAAAATTGTCATCGAGTTTCCTCTTTTGAATGCTTGCCAGAGTGCTCAAGGTGAGGAGTTACTTGGGACACTTTATAAATCTATCATACACATTCCACTGATGGATACATATTTTGGAGAAGCAGGGAGGGACGTGTGTTTGGGCAACAGGAGCAGGAAGAATCGCAGTGTGTGGATTATAAAATCTGAATTCCAGGAATAACCTGTTAGACAGGTGTGTAATTGAAACACACATGAGGGAGAGTGAGAGGAGTCAAGAGGATGCCCAGCTTTCACACCCACCCCAGGTCTTTTTCTCTTTTTTTTTGACACCGGCCCCCCCCACCCCAATGGCAGATGAACTAACAAATCTGGAGACTGTGAGTCTGTCCTGAGTAGCTGACACCTGATGGGATTCCCAGTACTGTTCATTTTATCCAGTGCACGTTCTAAGGATTATGAAAGAGTTGTAGGTAATGGAGGCACAAGCCTTGAACGTTTGAAACAGAATGGTAGATTCTCCCTGCCCCAGTTCATTTCTTATACTAAATGTTTTCTAAAAGTTATCTGCATGGGGGGTGGGTATTTTTAGCTGTTAAAGTGGGTATAAGGTTGAGAGAAAAAATATCTTGTGAAGCAGGGCTTTGGGGTTCTGCATGAAAAATTGTCATTGTCTCATTAAAAATGAAGGGGGGACTTGGACGCTGACTGCTGATATTTTCTTAGTGCCAATTAAGTGTGGATCCTATTGTCTCTTCTGCTTTAGGAATAAGGTTTATCTTTCACTTGAACGCCTCTCCCCAGCCCCAACTTCCCCTAGCCTGAGCTGCATACTGGCCTGTGGTCTGAACTTGAGTCAGTATTCTTAGGTGATCTCAAGTGCATTAGCCTGTGTTTTGTTGATTAACTCTTGGGGCCACAGCCAGATTTTTGAATTTGAAAGGGAGCCCTGTTAACTCAGCCTGCTGGTCTCAACTGAATTTGGAAGCCTTTGGAAAATTTTGGAAAAGATTGTGTTGCAACTCACTGAGTGGCCTGGTGACTGAAGACATTCACCCTAGCCCCTTTGTTTGTTTAAGTACCAGTGGGTTTTTTTCTAACCCATTTTTTTTTTTTTTTGCAAGTCTAAGTGGTTAGAGTACTCTTCCAAGTGAGTTAGTCAAAGCTTGTTTTTGACCTGGTTACATAGTGGTTGGATTGTATCTTCTTGGGTCAGCAGGGATGTCAGGGTAGGTGAAATAAACTAGAAGCTAGCAGTTTGTTTTTAAACCATAAGAGAAAAGAAAGTGTATTAATTGCTTTTAAGGAATGGGAGTTCTTTATGGTAGCAGGTTCATTGTTAAGTTTTTTCCCCTTCCTCATTTCCTCTTTGGTTCCATCCCCTCTTTCACCTAAGCTTTTGAAATAGATTTGCTGAGCGCTACATTTGGGAAGTATTTACTACAGAGGCTCTAAGTTGAGAAATTCTGAAATGTAAATCTAAGGAATTAAGAAATCTGTGCAAATGTGGCATACAATCACAAACAAAAGAGAGTCTGAGATTTTGCTTACCGGTAGTTCTATTTTATTGTTTTGGAAAACTTCAGTATATACAAGGAGAAAGAGACGATCACATAGTTTAACTTTAACTGTTACCAGAGCACATGACTAATCTGGTATCTGTGGCCTTTGCCTCCTCTCCATTATCTTATCCATTTCACCCATAAATACTTCAATATGTATCTTTTTTGTTTTTTTAAGATTATTACAATGCTGTCCTCCTAAAAAATTAATTCTTTAGTATCAAACATTCAATGTTAACATTTTCCTGATTGTTTCATACATGTTTTCTTACTATCATGAGTTTTAATATTTATGAACTGGTATTACGGGGAAGTTCTTTAGTTTTAGAGATGGTTGAGGTAGCAGAAAACATCTCTGTTCTCCCTTCAGATGTGTAATTTCTAGAACCGTTTACATTATGCATAGGAGTTTAGGATTTTTGTTGGCATGATTTACATATGATGGTTTTTGGATTAGATTATTAATACTAGCAGTTTATTTCTGCTAAACATTCATTAGTGTGAATAGCGTCAGAGTTTGGAAAATAGTTGTGACGAATTATAAAGAATTTTTTTAAAAAGCAACTTCAGGTAAAACACCTGTAAGCTGAACAACCTGTGGCTGTAATTTATTTCATTGTTATAGTTTCTATTTTTCATTTTTCCTGCGAACTTTTCATTTTTTAGCAATGGTGGTTTGCTTATTTTGAGAATACTCCATGTAAGTAGAAAGAGGGAGGTTTTTGTCAGTTTTGATATGTTCTGTGGAAATGGCTTGTTTAGAGGATAGTTTATAATCTCTGTGTCTGAGAAAAGTAGTAAATAGTCTGGGTATAGTTGAATAGTATATACCTATATTTTAAAAAAAGTTGAAAAGCAGGATGTATTTTATTTAGAGAGATTTATTTTTAGCCTTGGGTTTTTGAGGGCTCATAGGGAAGGAAATGTATAAACTAAAACTTAAAATTATGAAGACCTTTCACAAAGTTTTATTCAGAATACCATATATTTGTAAAAGAAGTGTCTGTGGGATGATCTGTGCATGTTGAGTAAATATAGTGAAGTTTAATTATTTTCATCAGAGGAGAAATGTGATAGCGTGAGAACTTAAAACTGGAAATAAATCAAAATTTGTTTTGTATTGAGTTTTATTAGTTTTAGTATTTATTTAACCGTTTTCCTTTTTTCTTGGGGTAACTATTCTTATTTAGTATTTCATAAGCATACAGTGGCTGGTGTTCCACAATGACCTGGAGAAGGAAAATCCTGTGTCTAGAAAGGTGCTGTAAGGAGTGAGAGGGGACTTTAGGGAGTTTAGAATTCAGTAGGTGTGGTGTCTGGAGTCAGGGCTTCCTCCCAGGAGGGACTGAGTGGCTTGACTCTGTCTGACCCTGACCTTGGAAGTTGAGGAGGAGAGTACTCTAGGCCCAAAGATGGTAAGCAGAACCAGTACTGAGTTTGCCCCCATTAAGCACTGTGCTAACGCTGTTCCCCTCATTTATTGAAGAAAGATAGGGAGGGTTTTTGTGCAGCAGAAGGCCTGGGTTGATTTTCGAGAATGGCAAGAAGTTTAGGAAATAGCAGGCATCTGGAGGAGAGGTTATTTTCCTAAGATTTGAGGAAGGGCATCATTTTTTGAAAATTGAGGAGCCATTGAAAGTTGTGTTGGGATTGGGGGTCTCTGGGAGTAGATTTGATCAGATGATGCTTTGGGAGGGAGCAAGAGTGATGGGTTGCCTTAGGCCACAGTTCAGAAGAGAGTTGGTGAAGAGTGGTGGCAGTGGCAGTGGCAGTAGAGGGCAAGTGTTGGGTGGATTCTTGGACTCCGCTGAACCTGCTGAATTCACTCATTCTCTGTTGGCTTTGGTGCGGCCTTTAAAATGGGTGCACTGCATGACCAATAAAGTGCTGCATAAATTGTGTAGCTTTAAAAATCATCAGTCTTAACCTTTTGAAGCAAGCACTTAAACTGTTAGGAGGGATTCTCTAAATCAGGAGTCCCCACCCCTGGGTCGTGGATCAGTACTGGAACCGGGCCTCACAGCAAGAGGTGAGTGGTGGGTGTGTGAGACAATCTTCATGTGTATTTGCAGCTTTCCTCAGCGCTACCATCACTGCCATTGTCAGGCACTAGATTCTCACAGGCGCACCGGTCCCCGGTGCCAGAATGGTTGGAGACTGCCGCTGTAAATGTTATCTTGTGATGTAGCATCTCTTGTTCTTGATGAGAGGTAAAGATGTCCAGCAGGGCAAAGCAAATTTGGTAGAACCAGCTGTTTCCCTTAGGAGCAGGCTGATCTGCTGCTGAGTGGCATGTATGGACTTGTTCTGAGACTGAGTTCCTTCGTGCTGGACTGGGGAAGGTGGGAGGAAGCCAGCCCTGCTGAACACGTGTTGGTGTGTAGCTCTCTTAAGAAATCAACCCCAGACTTTCCAAAAGTGTTTTGGAACTAAACTAAATCAGGACATCAAAAGTCTTACAGTACATCTCATCAACAGATGACACCCTGCTGATGATGGCTTTTTAATTATTTATTGCTTCAAACTTTGTAATAAGTAAATGTGAATTTGCATAATTGCAAACTTGTATTTTATCCTTTTAAACCAATTTTGGATATATAAATATTTCTATATATTGACATAATCCAAAAATAATATCTGGGAGTGCTTTTGGTGTAGTGTGTATTTGTAGATTTTTGTAGACTGATCCTGGAAGAGCAAAGGTGGTTTTTGAAATAATACATTCTACTTTTGAAATAACACATCCGAAGTCAGTGTGCTAAGCCAAGGGATGATCATCTGAGGAGTTTAGTCCTAGGGAACTAAAAATATTATAAACTAGGTACATGTTAACTTGGAGATGGATGCCTTGACACATGAATTTCATACACAGGTCTTTTTATTTTGATTCTTTGATTTATTAGTAAATTCTTGGTTACTCATGTGAACAGCTGCTTGACCCAAAGGAATTGCCTAAACTTAAAGCATCAGATGCTTCCCATCTCTCAGTTGTGTTAAGTTTATGATGTCTGTGATTCTTTTCATTAATATCAGTACTTTCATTTTTCTGCATTCCAGCCATTAAAAAAGTTTGGCCGACAGCATTAGAATATTTAAGTAATTGCAGAAGTGTACTGCTTTCAGACCCGAGTCCAGATTCTGAAGCAGAGCTGTTGCCCAGAAGGTAGCACTAATGTGTGATACCCTGGAAGGGCTACTCCCCATCATATATACAGGTCTGTTGTGGAGATTTGAAGTGAAGAGTATAGAAGTACAGACTGTGTGACAGTTGACTGTATTGAGTCAGGGACTTACTCCACAGGAAGTTCTCAAAATCAAAACTTCATATTTAGAATTTGTAATTTAAACAGTTGAAACAATTTTAGGTTACCACCTTAATTTTAAAATTAGTGTTTTAAAAACTTGTTTCTCTCACAAGTAGATACCTAGTTATGGATTGGGGTCATTCTATAAAGTACTTGCAAGTAATTGCTTTAAATATTTACTACAAATAGATTTTTCATGAATTGGAGTCAGTTTCTCATACTAAGAATTACCAGTGTTAAAATATTAAGACACATTTAATTTAGGGCCAATTATTTGATTTTCAGGGGTTAGAGATTCCAAATACTAATTTAATTTTGGAGAATTGGTTGACAGGTATTTTTTTCTAATAATATAATAACATAAAAATTGAATCAAGGTACATTTTTGGATGTAAGAGGTATCAACTAGGAAGAGAATGGGCAAGGCCAGGGTGATGCTGTACTATCAGTGAGTGACCAGCGCAGCAGCCATGTGTTCTTAGGTTTTATAATATTTTGTGACTGTTCACCAAACAATGTGATATTCTGTAATGAGGCTGGTCCAGTAATAATAGTCTGTTGTCATTAGCATGGCCCAGATGGAAAGTGATGTGCGAGGAGTCACTGTGTTGGGAGGCACTTGCTTTCGTAAGAATTTCAAAAGGAAAGACAGAATGGTAAGTTTTAGGATGTCCCAAAATTTTAAAACTAGATATCTTAGAAACCCTGAAATCTGTAGTGTCATGAAGAACTTAGAACTAAGTTAAGGAGATGAGATGCAAAATGATTAACCACATGGAGTGGTTTTATGCCACACTGACAGTCCTCACTGCCTGTTGCCTGGAGTTGTGCATGTTAGGTGTACGTGCTATGGAGAAGGACGCAGGGATGGACTGGATGCAAAATGCCAAATATGTACCATCACCTATACATCATGTGATGTCTCTCCTCAGGTGCCCCACACAGCACACTGCATTCAGACACAGCATGTGCACCAGTGTGTGGAACCCGCTCAGGCTTCAGCGGGCTTTTTCAACCTCGACAGGGCTTCTCTGTGCTGTAAAACAGTACAGAAAACTAGAAAAGGGAAATGAAAAAGTAGGCATGTAAAAATAACAGCCTAAATCTTTTTATTATTAGAATCAAAGGACATAATGTTACCCTGTCAAATAGCTGTAAAAGTTTTTACAGTTATTCTCAACTTCTGAAATTGCCCTGCTGTGTGTGTTTCATAGTCTGCAGACTGTCCCTGGAGGAGCACAGAACTGCCAGGACTGATTCTGCCCCAGGCTCCTTGTTTACGCTTGGGTTGATTCGTTGCATTGGCAGGCTGGAGAATGGGGGGCCCACCATCCACACCCAGCAGGTGCTCCCCCACCCTTGGGACACAGGGAGCCAGAGCTCTCGCCACTTGCAGCTTTGTACCTAATTTGCCTCCGATCCCTGCGGCATTGCTCTTATCTCAAATATGGCAGAATATTGAAAGATTATCCTTTTAAATTTAAATAATTAAAAAAAACACTTTTATGTTAAAAGTTTTTATGACTTAAAAACTTTGTTTTCATTATATGATAAGTAGGGCCTTAAAAAACGTGTCAAAGTTATGAATGTACAGTTACAATCAAGTGATTCTGAAATTCTCAGATCAAAACTGTTCCCAGGAGGCATCTATTTTTAATGCTTTTAGGTGCTACATCTGAAATTTAATGCCATATTTCTAAATGATATGCTTCTGTGGCTGTTTCTTGATTTATCAGTTTTATGCATTTATTAACTTTTATTAACAGTGGTTTCAGTTGTTGAACTACTAGTGTAGTTCTATAGGAGTTGAAGATTTAGCTCTTGTACTCATCCTCTTAAGTGAGTATATCATAATTTTGGATTAAAATGAAATTGTATTATCGTGACTACATAAATATCTCTGAACCAAGCAGTCTAATATGATTGCATATCCTTTTTTAAACACTCCTTCCCTCTTGTGTTGCCTTACTTTTTCATTAGCTTAGTTTTTCTATGTACTCATTATTCCTTTTCTCCTTTAGATGCTCTAAAAGAGATGTGAAATGCTTGACAAACTTAAGCCTTTGTTGACAATTTTTCCGAATACTTAATATGTCACATAATTGATTGTTTCAGATAATCTGTTGATTCCACTTTTTTTTTTTTCTCCCTAGAGGTACCTACCTCACAACTGGCCAGGTATGTTTGTCGCCTAGCTGTTGACCTGAATGTCTGTTTCCTGGATACTGCAGTCTTCTTTTTCAGTTTACCTCTTTATCTTCCTGAAGCACAATCCTCTAGTAGCTTTATAAGAAACAGTGCATGGGGTGTAAAGGTTCCAAGTCCTCAAGTGGCTGAAAATATCTTTATTCTTCCTTTCTGTAGGATTTGTATATTAGCTGGTGGACAACATTCTAGGTTGAATATCTCTTTCCTTTGGAACTTTGAATACATTTCTCTGTTCTTTGGTGAACCCTTTAGGATATTCTCTTTATTTTTGGTATTAGATTTATGGGTGTCTTTTATTGACACTCACTGTTCTAAGTATCTGGTTAATTTTTTTAAAATCTGGAGATGCCTTTTTCTTTTGGGAAATTTTTTGTCTTCCCCTCCAACTTTGCTGCTTTCTCTTTCTGGAAGTCCTATTAATTACTTCTTTGATTTTTATTATCTTTTCCTGCTATTTTATATATTTTTGGTCTTTTTGCTCTATTATTATGAGATGTCTGTGATTTTACATTTCATTATTTTTATTGAATTTTTAACTATCATTTTTAATTCAGAGCAGCACTCACTTTTTTTTTTTTTAAATGCATCTATTCTTTTCCACAAAAGAATCTCTCTCATCTCTGAGAATATTGAATGTAAGTTTTTTTGGGGTTGATTTTCTTGTGCTTCTGCGTTGTTCCCTTTTCCCCAGATTTCATTTTCCTGTTTATTTTGGTCTTTGTCTTTTATGCTGAAGGTTTTTTCTTAAATGCTTGGGAGTTAGTTCATGACTGCTCATATTTAGGAGTAAAGCACTAGCAATGAACTGGAACCTCAGTGTATATGGGCAGGAGGTTGTTGACTGATGGTTATTCAGCATAGGGAGGACAGAGCAGTACATTCTCATGCATGAAGAATCCCACTTATGAATACTTGTAGATATTTTCTTTGGGGTCATTTTCTCTAACAAGAATACTTGAGGCTTTTCCTGCCTAGGGGTTCTGGGATTAAGGGCAGAGACCAGAGCCTAGAGATTCTACAGTCTGATATGTTAATTTTCAACCCTGTGTCCTTACACTTTGCTTTGTCCTCTCTCATCTGAGCATTTTTCCCTCAGTTCCTTCAGGGACTACACCTTTGGTTTCCCATGGGTGTGGAATGGTTGGGTAGCCACCGTACTGCATGATGTAGAGATGAGCCTGGTGTACTCAGTCAGGAAGTACCAGTTCTCCTGATTTTAACTTTGTACTACATGTGGTATCATTTGCTTCCACATGGTGATCTTCTAATGGTTCAGTGGGGGCAAAATGCCTCACTTTCTATGTCCTTCTCTGTAGGCACTTAGGTTGTCCTGTTTCCCTCTAAGTGAATTACTGCTCTATCCATTTTTTTAGTTGTCAAAACCTGATAGAAATGATCTTGGCTTCACCTTTCTCTTCCCCTTTATTTCTTTATTCTTCTGTATACGTTATAGTCATTTTTATGGGTCTTAACCCTATGTCTATTGTGATCAGTCCACCAGCCTAGAAGTTAACCAGAAATTTTATCTCTGAGTTTACACTTTTTGGGGTTTGCTCAGGTGTTTGCTACTCTTTATCTAGAACAATAATTAACAAAAACAACAATAGCAGCAACTGAAATGAAAATAGGAATAAAGCAGTGCTGGTGCTTGACCTCTGTGCTGATACTTAGTTTGGTTGTTGCAGGCCCAAGAGATGAGGATGAGCAGGGGCAGTGAGGCAAGATGCAGACCAATGAGTGAGCAGGTTCGCTGCTGCTCACAACAAACCTCCAAGAGATTGAGAAGTTTCTTAAGGTTTTTTTAAAATAGCTTTATGGAGGTATAGTGTATGTATTGTGAGAGTCACCCACTTCAAGCTTACATTTCAGTGATTTGTAGTAAATTTATGGAGTAACGCAGCCATCACCACAAGTCGGTGTTAGAGCTCTTTCGTCACCTTAGCCAGATCCCTCATCCTCATTTACAGTTAATCCCTATTCCAGCCTAGAGCCCCAGACAACCACAAATCTTTTTTCTGTCTCTATAGATTGACTTTTTTGAACATTTCACAGAAATGGCATCATACAGTGTGTGGTCTCTGGTTTCTTTCACTTTGTATCATGTTTATGAGGTTCATCTGTACTAAGTGTGGTAATTTGTTTCTTTTAATTGTGGAATAGTTTTCCAAAGTGTGGATACCAAGCTGTGTTCTGTCTATCTGTTCACCAGTTGGTGGATGTTGCAGTTTTTGGTTTTTGGCTGTTGTGAAAAATTCATTCATCAGGTGGTATGGCCTGGCAGAGCAAGAAGTGCTGCCTGATGGGACTGTAGCTTGGAGTCTTACATCCACGGGAGCAAGAGTGAAAATTTATCTGCCTGAGTCCTCCCATTTCTCGTCAGTATAGCCAAAAGCTTCCTGGTTCTGTGACCCTGCGTGCCTTTCTCTACTTCCCTGAAGTCTTTACCTTCCCCACTCTCATTATTAGTCATCTCTGTGAGTTTAACTTGTTTTCTTTAAACGTGAATACAGTTTACTGCTGTGCAGACTTGATGGTTCACTCTCAGTGAGGTCATAGGTATCATCAGGAACTAGGCCAGATAAGTGGTACCTTCTCACTTTTGGGGGGATTCCGTTGAGTAATAGCCAGCCACTTGTCATGTGATGCTCAAGACTGGAATTTTCCTTTATCACAGGTAGAAGCTGTTGACTCGCCAGAATTTAAAAAAACAAAAGAAAACAAAATGCATTCTCTTTGGTTAGAAGGATGTATATCAGATTAAATAAATGATTTGTTAGGTTATATATAGGGAAGATGTTTACTCATTTGATTCATTTCAAGCATACCTTTCGGAGTATTTTTCTCATCTTTTATTCTAAAATACTTTTATGATAGCTTTTATTAGGTGTTTACTGCATTCAGATTAAATTCATTTAACTTTAATGATAGTAAACTTTTTGAAAATTCTCATACTTAGAACTTCCATTTTTACCTCCTATCATTATAACAGAATACTGTTGGTGACCAGAGCCCTTGGCCCATTGGTTTTTCTGTGACTCTAATTGCTTTGTAGTTTTATTACTACTCAGTTCTGAGATCTCAAATCAAAACTGATATTACCTGAATTAGGTACATCCAAGAAATATACAGTTTTTTTGGGATCCCAAGTTTGGCACTGAGTATTGCCTGAGGTTGAGGATGTGCATTCAAGTGATGCACAATTCATTGAGTGTATTCATTCACCTGCTAGGGCATGCTTTAAAATCTGGGGCCTTTCTTATTTGAACTTGGCATATTAGAGCATCTCTGTTCTCAGTATGTTGTACATATGCTCTCTCATTCATTCTTGTTGCTCCTTCCATTAGTTACCAGAAAAAACTTTGCAGATGTTTAGCTCTTTACATTTTAGTGAGTTGAGAGCTTAGTATATGTTCTATGTTCCGCTAGATATTTTGATCCTGCTCAGCTAGGCAAGCTTTCTTTCAGTTGTATTACTTAAGTATTTAATGCATACTTGATATGTGCCAGGCACCATGTAAGGCTTGCTGGTGGCAATGAACAGAAAGAACAGTCAGCCTGTACCCTTGTGGAGCTCAGATTTTAAGAGGGTGGTACTGCAGGTGGGGAAGAGCGAGTTTATGGGAGTGTATAGCTTTGTTGGATCTGATATAGTAGATGAGGTGGCGCACACAATGAAGCTTTGTGATTTAAATTTAAATTCTTTGGATGAGGCATAGATGGGTGAGGAGCAAAGAGTAGTCAGCTTGTAGTTAGAACAAGCCTTGAGCTGATGACTCCTCATCTTTGTTCTTAGAACTTGTAACAAAGATAGGAAAGTGTGTTCATTGATTATGGTAACCGCTGGCCCCTTTCAGTTTGCCTGGAGCCAGCTATCCTTGGGAGGCTTTGTGTCCTATATCTGCTGTTTAGGTGTGCATTGCTGTTTTGAATCTCCTGCATCACTTAAGAGTTATCAGTTTATCCATTTAGCACCCTCAGCATCCACAGAGAAGGAGGGTGGCTGTCACAGCTCTGAGAGTGTCCTCTGAGCAACACCTGGAACCCTATCTGGAGCATTTCGTGGCCGGATGGCCCAGAGTAGGCCACATTGTGCCCTGTGGCACACATAGAGACTGTCTTACTTGTATCTCCTGCTCCCCTTGACCTTAGGGCTGGAAGCAGTCTCTGTAAAACGGGAACAGTGGGACAATGTTGTAGTATTCATATAGTTTTTAATAAGTTTCTGGAGTTCAGGTTATACAAGGAAGTGATTTAAAAGGTGAAGTTTTGCATTTATATTCAGGTGCTATATATTTGCTTTTTTGATATTATAGGGTTTTCTTAAGCCTACTGAGTAAAATGGTTTTGTGGATTTATTTGAAAAAAAAATTTAATATCATGTGAAATATTTCTCACCTTTCTCTAATCATGCTAGTAAAAAGGACTTTACTAGCCATCAAAATGTGAAATTCTTTTTGTTTTATTTTATTTAAACAAGGCCTTTGTCAGTCAAATTAGACATTTCATTGGTTTGCTACTCAATTAGCTGAAAAATATGTATTCTTTTTACTTATATGTAAAAAAGTAATTGAAATATTAAATATAAAATGTTGTTTTTCTTTTCCTTGACCTTTAATACTATTTTATTTTTCTTTCTGGCTGTTTCTGCTGTGGACTTGGTCTCGTTGATAGTTTGTCTTTCCCACCCTTTTCTGCTTTATTTTGCATTAATTGAGTGGTTTTATGATTTCATTTTCGACCTTATTAGCTATAACTTCTGCTTGTACTGTTTTACAGGTTGCTTTAGGGTTTATAAGATATACTTTTAACTGATCACAGTTACTTTCAAATGATTTACCTCATGCACAATATAAGAATGTCACAGCAGTATCATTTTCATTCCTCCTATCTGCCCTTACAGTATTTTTGTTCTACATTTTATTTTTTATGTTATAAATCTCAAAATATATTGGTGTTATTTTTGTTTAAACTATTTTTTTTTCAAAACTACCTTTTAAAAAAATATAAGTAGTAAGGGGAGAACCCTAATATAATACGCGCATGTAGCCAGCATCTTTGGTGCTTTATTCCTTGCATAGATCTGTGTTTCTGTCTGGTACCATCTTCCTTTTGCCTAAAGGACTTACTTTATTATTTTTTGTAATACAAGTCTGCTGGCGATGAATTCTTTCAGTTTATACTATGCCTGAAAACTTTTTTTGTATGTTTTCACTTTCGACAGATAGTTTTGGTTAGTATAGTATTCTAGATTGTTGGTTTTTTCTTCCAGTATTTTAGAGATGTTATAACACTCCACTGTCTTCTTACTTGCCTTATTTCTTTTGAGAAATCTACTGTCCTTGTTTTATTTCTGTATATGTACATGCCTTTTTTTTTCTGACTGCTTTTAAGATTTTCCCTTTGCCTCTGGTTTTGAGCAATTTGATTGTGATGTGTCTTGGTGTACATTGCTTCATGTTTTTATGCTTGAGTTTTATGAGCTTTTGGATCTGTGGGTTTCATCAAATTTGGAACAATTTTGATCACTGTTTTTTCTTCACCTCCTTTCCCTCTTTTGTGTTTGGGTACTACTCCCTTTACATGTGTGGTCACTTGAAGTTGTCTCACAGTTTACTGATACATCTTTCCTTCCACTGCCCTTTGAGCTTTATTTTGGCTAGTTCCTTTTGACATGCCTTATGTTAATTTATCTTTTCTTTAGTGTTGATTGCGGTTAATCCCATTCAGTGTATTTTTCATCTCAGATATTGTTTTTTTTTTCATTTGTAGAAGTTTGGGTCTTTTAAAATATTTTCTAAGTCTCTACTTAATTTTTTGAACATATAGAATACAGTTATAATAGCTGTTTTAATGTCCTTGTTTGTAATTCTAACATCTGTGCTGGTATTGGGTTGGATTTGATGGATTATTCACATTATTGGTCATGTTTTCCTGTCTGGTAATTTCTAAGCAAATGCCAGACATTATGTATTTTTACCTTGTTGTGTCCTGAGTTTTACTTTATTCCTGTAGGATTCCTTGGGCTTTGTTCTGGGATACAGCCAAGTTACATGAAAATAATTTGATCCTTTTGTGTCTTGCTTTTATAATTTTTGTTATGGAAGTCTTGAGTGTTGGTCATTCTAGTGCTCCTCATGCTCCACTGCCACAATTTATTTTTTTACGTTTGGTGTGAACACACACTGTTCCCATCCCTTTGTGAGCACCTGCCCTGGTCCTATTGATCGTTTGAATAGTACTCCTTTGCCCCTCAGCCTTGAGTAGTCTTCTTATGTGCGTGTGCCCATCATTACTTGGCTGACTACACAGGGTCTCTCTGCACAGCAGAGGAGCTCTTCTCTCTGTGCAGCTCACATCTCTGGTACTCTCACCTGGAACTCTAGCTGCCGTGGTCTACCTGCACTCTCAGGATGTCCTTCTCAACCGAGGGTGTCTGCCCCACTCTGTTTGGGCTTCTTGTCCCTGCCTCATGCCCCAGAATTGTAAAGGAAGTAAGTCCAGGCAGTTGTGTGGCTCACTTCATTTGTTTCCCATCTCTCAGAGATCAGTGACCTTCATTGTTTGATGTCAAGTTTCTTGAAAACCTTTTTTTCATAAATTTTGTATAGGTTTGTTTTTGGTTATTTACAAATGGAGAGGTAAATCCAGTCCCTATTAATTCTGTCTTGGACAGAAGTAAAAGTCCAGTGGTATGTCCAGTCTGCCTCTTTGTTCACTGACATCCATTCATTGTGAGATATATCAGCAACATATCAAATGGTGAAGAAAACTTCCCTCCCCCTTTTGATGAGAGTAGTGGGGAATAGAAGAACCTTTTGATTTTAAAAATACCATTTAAAAAAACGGTTTATCGATAATATAATTCAAATACCACACTATTCACCCATTTAAATTGTACAATTCAATAGCTTTTAGTATATTTGCAGAGTTGTGTAATCATAGCTGCATTTTAGAATACATTCATCACTTTAAAAAAGAAACCCTGTATTCCAATCTTCCTGCGACAATTTCTCCACTTCCCCACCTCAGCCCTAGGCTACCACTAACTTACTTTCTATTTCTCTATATTTACCTGTTCTGGACATTTCATATAAATGGAAAAACAATATGTGTTTTGTGATTGGCTTATATCACTTGTATGTTTTCAGGGTTCACTCCTGTCATAGTATTTATTGGTACTTCACTTGATTTTATTGCAGAATAATATCCCATTGTACAGGTATACAACATTTTGCCTGTTAGTTGGTTGATGGGCATGTGGATTATTCCTCTTTTTGGGCTATTAGTAATAATCCTGCTGCGAACATCTGTGTACAGATTTTTCTATATATTCGTTTCTCTTGGGTCTGTATCTAGGAGTGGAGTTGCTTGGTCATATGGTAATGCTACGCCTAACCTTTTGAGGAACTGTCAGACAGTTTTCCAAAGCAACTGTATACCATTTTACATTCGCATCAGCAGTATATGAATGTTTCAGTTTCTCTGAACCCTTGCCAATAGTTATTGTTATCTGTCTTTTTGATAGTAGCCATCTTAGCAGTATCCATCTTAGTGGTTTTGCTTTGCATTTCTTTGATCAGTGATGTTGAGGGTCTTTTAAAATGGTCGTTGGCCATTTGAGTGACTTCTTTGGAGAAATGGTTATTCAGATCCTTAGCCCATTTTTAATTTAATTTAATTTAATTTAATTTTACTTATTTTATTTTTTAAAATTTTGAGTTGTACAGTTTCTTTATGTATTCTAGACACAAGTCCTTTCACAAGTCCTTTGCCAGATATATGACTTGCAAATTTTTTCTCCCACTCTTTGTTTGACACTCTATTTCCTCGATGGTGTGCTTTGAAGCACACAAACTTTTTAATTTTGATGAAGTTCATCTTATCTATTACTTTTTCTGCTTGTGCTTTTTGTGTCATAGCTAAGAAACTACAGCCTAAGCCAAAGTTATGAAGAATTACTCATGTTTTAAGTTTTATAGTTTTAGCTCCTATGTTAAAAGTCTTCGATCCATTTCAAATTAACTTTTATGTGTGATGTGAGGTAGTGGTACAGCTTCATTCATTTGTATGTGGACATAGAGTTGTCTCAGAGTCATATGTTGAAAGGACTATTCTTTTTCCATTTAGTTGTTTTGACACACTTGTTGAAACTACTTGACCTAAAATGTGAAGGTTTCTGAACTCTTTTTTTCTTATTACAGTATATAGACTGTTAATTCTATTACATTGGTCTCTGTGTTTATCCTATGTCAGTATCACACTATCTTGATTTCTGTAGCTTTGTAATACGTTTTGAATTTGGAAAACTTGGAAGTATGAACCCTCCAAGTTTGATTTTCACAAGAACCTTTTTTTTCCCCTTTACCTTTTTACTAATGACTGACCTTAGCACATAGGTTCAAGAAAACTTTTTTTTGGCAATTGCCAAAAGTTTTGTTAATTGGGACTTACTCCTCTCATGATTTAAAGCTTTACTGTTTTGCAGACTAATGTCTCTTCATACATATGTCTGTATCACCTAGACATAACCTTCCCCCTACCAAATACATATTTGTGAGAGAGCAACTAGAGATATTTTCTAATCCTTTCTCCTGAAAATGTATTAAAGAATAATTTAATAATGTCACTGATTCTTTCAGAATCTTAGTGACTATAAATTAAATTCCATATAGCACAGAAGAGTTAAAAATTAAAGATCTAAGGAAATAGAACCATTTGGAAGTCAAGATATCTAGATACTCTACCTAGATAGTTTATCGTTTATTATAAAACCTTTACTGCAAAAACTCTATTCCAGAATATGTACAAATTACATACCTAAGTATCAAACCTATCATGATCTGAACAGTACAGAGAGATGTGTTTCTTAAGGAAGATTAAAGACTGGCCCTGAGCTACTAAGAAACAGTTTTCTGTGAACTTCAAGGGTTGATTAATCAATAATTTTTGTTAAACCAAATCTTTATTATGATTAAAATATTTCATCTAAGAGGAAAAATGCGCTTTGCAAACCCAGTAAGTAGTCCATTTTGGCAGTGATAAATTAAAACGTTTGTCATCTCCCATCACCCTGACCCCACAAGAAGTAACAGATACCCAAGGAGCTTTCCATTTCACTTACAGCCCTGAAACTCAGCTTGTCTGTGACAAGAGCAAGTTGTTTGATATCTTTAGGAACCTCATTCATACAAAACAGATAAATCTCAAATCCAGTTCAGAGCATTGCTTCCAGAAACAGTGGTCACTTTAAGGCCCTTTGGAAATGCGATGGTGCTACATAGACACTAAATAATCATGTCTTGTCAGATTTAGTTTAACTTTTATTATTATTATACTCTCAAAACATAGTTTCCATTTAGCTTTTTCAAAGGCTTGTTTATGTTAGAAAAGAGGAACTACCTCGAATGAACACAGATTTCATTCTAGCAACCTGTTCAGACTAAATTACAAGGAAGGAAGGTTTTGCTAAAGAGCATTTCCTCTGCTTGAGAAGGAACCTTTGTTGAGAAATGAACTTTAACTCTGAGATGATTATGCCATCTTTATGCTATGTACTTAAGAGATATAATTATCTTAGATTTCAAAAGAGGTTCTTTGAAGAAAGCAGCAAGGCAACCCCTCTTCCCCCAAAAGAGAGTAAGAAATGTATTCAATGACTGTCTGATAGAACTAACCATGAGAAGTGTCTTCCCTTTCATTAACTATGGGAAAGCATCCACACTAACGTCAGCCAACCATGAATAACAGTGGAAATGAAAACTTCTTTTTGAGTAACTTGCAGAGCTCATTTGAATGTTCTGGTAATTATTCCCATGTTTGCTCATTGAATGTTAGTGCTGGGAGAAGGCTTGCAGATGATCTAGTTCACACTTAGTAAAATAATGGGTCTAAGATTTGTTTGGAAGAGGCTGTAGACCCCTTTTAAAAAATGAGTCACAGAAATGGGACTTAAACCTACCTCCTAGTTAAAAAACTATTCAAAAATTACCTGTTACCTAACATTTCTTCTGTGGATTCCTTAATAATGTTCAAATTTTTCAGAGAATATGGTAAAGGTATCAGGCCACAAGAACAAATGTATGTGAACTCCATACCTGTTGTTAGTTTTCTGGAGCTACTGTACCCCAAACCACAGACTGGGTGGCTTAAACAACAGATAGTAATTTTCTCACAGTTCCAGAGGCTGGAAGTCCCAAGATCAAGGTGTCAGTGGGTTTAGTATCTCCCGGGGCCTCCCCTTGGCTGCCACCTCGCTGTGCCCACCTTACCTGCCCTCTGGGCATGAGGATCCCTTATATCACTGTGTGTGTTCCACATTACCTCTTGGACACCAGTCAGCAATCACAACCTTATTTCAACCTAATCGTCTCTTCAAAGGTTCTGGTCTTTAAGTACAGTCACATTCAGAGGTACCGGGAGGTTAGGCCTTTGACATATCAATTTGGGGGCAGTAATGACACAATTCAGTTAATCATAGTACCATAAAGACACAGAATAAAGACCATAAAGACACAGAAAATAACTTGGTGCTCTAAAGTACCAAAGCTTTATTAAGTTCTAAAGCTTTATTAAGAATTTCATTTTTTCAAACTAAGAAGCATATATGGCCTTCTATTCAGACATCTAGCATATTTATTCAACACAAAAATATTACAGACTCTGTTCTAGATGATGAAGATACAGAATTGGCAAAAAAGATAGTCCATGCTTTCATGGAGTTTTAAGAAGACAGAAAGTATATGTCCTGTGGTGACAAACGCCTCTTTTGGGTAGCCTTTGCTGGGTAACAAACCATCCCCCAGAATTAACGCCTTCAAACTACCATTGGTTTATTTGCTCATGATTCTTTGGGTCAGCAAATTGGCCTGGAGCCAGGCTCAGCGTGGTGATTCTGCTGGTCTCTCCTAGGGCCCCTCAGGCAGCCGCAGTCAGCTCCCCAGGAGCCACACAGTGTAAGCTGGGGGCTGGCAAACTTTTTAAGCACCCTGTGGTTTTCTTTGTGATACTTCAGTGTTCTCTTTCTCTTCCTTTTGTTCTTCATTAAGGAATATTAAAAATGTTTTGGACATTGTATAAATTCTATTTCAGGGGATTGAGATGGAGATATAATGCTGACCTTTTAAAACATTCTACATAACAGCCTGATAACCATTAATTGCAGTGTTAGCACATGTCCTGTTTTACAGCTAGGAGTTAGGAATTTTCATCCCATTTATTTCGATAGAATGATAATAGCAAAGTGACATAAGGCATAAGTTGCTTTGGCTTTAGGTGCTTGACTATCACAGTTCATGTGTGGCAACACTACCTGCTTTTCTTAGCTCCACAGGAAATGAAAATGGGGCTTGGGCTGCAGGAAGTCATGCATACCGAGCTTTTAGTGTGCAGGCTTCTCATTGGTTGTTTAGGAGAGTAAGTAAAGTTTATTATTTCCTTCACCAAAATGTTGATTATGAAGGGGAAATGAGATGTATCGACAGGTGAACTAACCAGATTGTATCTGAAATTTCTGAGTTAGAAGATGAAGTTTGAAGATGAAGTTTCAGTTCTTAGGAAGAATAAAGCAAATGGTGGAGTTTGAGGCTTCGGTGCCTGAGGCTAAGACTGTCATATGATAACTCTTAGTATCTTTACATGTAGGGAAAAGAACAAACTCTTGAGTTGAGCTATTTTTAAAATTCATAGCCTTCTTTCATTAGTGGAAAACAGCATGGGCTCTGTTACTGGGTGATTTTCAGTTTCAGTGGGTTGGGCATGAGGGGGTGTCGAGTGTGCCATCTGCTATGCACAAGCCATTTGTTTGAAAGTTGAGGGTGTTTCACAAACAGTGATTTTGGTGGGTTCAGAAGAGTCAAGATGTGCCCAGCTTAGTGAAGACTCATTAGCCTTGATAATGTGATTACTTAAATTGATGGAAATGAAGTGTGAAGACAGAATAGAAAAATGCTGACATTGGAGGCTGGATGGATTTGTGGAGATTTGGAACCAACATGCTTTATTTGAATTAGTAAAGAGAGGGGACATCTTGACAGTGTGTTCAAAAAATAATAGCTATCTTGAGTGTTGACTTCATGAGATCTTTTATAGACAGTCCCTCTTTGTCCTTATCTTACATGTGCGTAGAGAGGTTAAATAATTTGCTTGTAGTCACATAGCTAGTAAGGTTTGGAGAAACCAAATTTTAAGGCCTTTCTGTTCTTGCTTTTAAGTTTAGCACTTAACCATTTGCCAGACTGACTCCCACGGTATCCACAGGCAAGAGTTGATAGGTAGGATGTGACTAGGCTGAGAGGAAGGCCAGAGGGTTTGGGGCCCTCGGGACCAGGGGAGAGGAAGGAGGTGGAGTGAAGGTGGGGTCGAGAGGCCATGGAGGGCTGAAGTTGCTAGCCCTGAAGGTTTCCTTTTTCCCTTGTTTTCTGTGCCTTGTTGGGTGCTTCTCAGCCTTTACTGGGAGCTTGACTTAGCTGGTGAGCTTGTTAAAAATGGAGACTGTGATTCAGTAAGTCTGGGGTAGGGCCTGAGGTTCTGCATCTCTACTATGTTCCCAGCTAATGCTAAAGTAATTTCACACTTTGAATATTGAAGACCTAGGCAGGGAAAGGAGTTAGGGCAGGGTGTGCTGGTGGTCAGCAGCAGATTTAGACATTTTAGTGGAACACAGTTGGGCTGGGGTTATGTCTTATCTGTGTGGCGTGAAGTATCTTGTATATTGGTGATTCCGTGAATGGGACCATACCTTTTAGCTGGGACTCTAGTCTCTCTGAGAATCACAGGATATGTATGTAGGGTAGGCTGTTAGCGATGGTGCAGCTGGCCCCTTAGGTTACAGGTGAGCAGTGAGGGGCTTTGTGTCCTGATTAGGACTAGGGTTCCAGAGGTCACTCTGGGGTCTCCCCAACCTCCTCTGTGAGTGCATTTTCTTCCTCTGGGGCTGAAAGCAGTGCTTCCCCTTCTACCTAGTTTGGTGATTTGATGAAACAAGAGTCAGAATAAGAAAATGATTATGATTCTGCTATTCTGGTTCAACTTGTAGTACATTTCCTGGCACAGAGTATTTCAGAGAGTGAATACAGGTCTGGGTGAGGCAGTCATAGCCGGTCAGGCCAGTGATGGTCTGTAAGCAATAACCACAAGTTTCTGGTGAAAATAGGGGATGTCACTGTGGTGTTGCAGACCTAAACAGTGGCAGGTCTTTCACACAACAGCTGCATTTTGAGTCGAGAGAGGGGGAAAATGGGCAGGTGTAAATATAACTAAGTAGATAACTTGGGAAAGACTTGGAGGAATGTTTTTTTAGTTCTTGATTCCATCTGGGAAAATAGGCAGTAAAAGTGTCATTGTTGGAATAGAAAATTCAAAAGCCTGATGGTGAGAATGAGGAAGCTCTAAAAGGGGGCTAATAGATATAGATAGAAGGAGCTTGATGATTTAAAGTACCGTTGAGAAAGAAGCAAGGAAAAAAATTGGTGTGGGCAGAGATATGTATATGACAGTGGTACCTAAGTGTGTGTGTCTTTTCGGGGGATGGCGGGTAAGGTCAGTGGTTTTATGTTGAAGTCCAGGAGTCCTAGAATGATAGTTCTGGAAAGAACTTCAGACTTTAGAGATCCTCGAATTCACCCTCCCTCCTTTTGCCCAGAGAAAATCCCATGGACGCAGAGAGCTCAGAAAGCTTAAGGTACTTACTAGCTAGCTGTATGGTAGACTGCCAAATGGACTTTTACATTTTTGCCTAAACTGACTTGTTGACACTCTGGCCTTTTCTCATCTCAAAAACGTACCTTTTACTGAGTGCCTGTTATGTGTGGTCACTGTAATAAACATTGTCCTTACTACTATTTCTTTTTGATTTTTAGATTGTATCTCCTGAAAATTCAGAAATTCAAGCTAATTCAGTAATCTTTTGTTACTGTTTTTTTAATATGGGAATAATTACTAGGTTTTTGTGTTTTAGGCTTCAGTTTGGAAAGCAAGTGGAATTATTGCTGAATTTCTGGTTTTGGTAGAATTGTATCATATTTTGCAGTTTGTCGTGTCAGGCTGGTCTTTAGAGAATGGCATTTTTATACTCGAGTTTTCTGTGGGACATATTAATAAAAACCACATTTAAAAATTTGTCCTTTGAAAGTGCTATGCTCTAGCTGAATTGCCTTTAGCTCACCACTCGCAGGCACTTTACTGGTGTGAATTCAAATCTATTATCTAAATAATGCAGAAATAACATTCTCATTTTACAAGTAGATGGTTGAAATTTAATTTCCATTGTAGAACATGTCAGCGGGCTCTGAAGTTAAAGAAAGAGAGTAAAACCTAGAAATTGACAACACTTCATAGGAGACATTAATTTAAAGGTAATCCTGTAAAGTGGCCTTAAGAATCCAAAATCCACTCTGAATGGCTTTAGAGAGGCGCATGGTCATCCTCTAGACCAGGGTAAAAAGCTGTTTCTGGAGAGCAGGTCGCCCAGGCTTTGTGATCCAGGGGACAGCTGATGGGGCTGGGGTGGTGAAGCCCAGCAGTTGATCTGTATGTGGAGTATTTTGAGCAGTGTGTTAAGGATGGCGGTGGCGTGCTGCTGTGTATGTGCGCATGTGCGTGAGTGGTAATTGATACAGAGTTACAAGAATTGTCATCCTTTCCTTAGCAAATGACTAGCAGGCAGAGCCCCATTCATCTTACCTTCCTTCTAAAACCAATAAAAGACATTAAGACAGTATGTCTGCCTTCAGCTCATAGCAATTTCTTTGGCATGTTTTATTCCCTAACTCTTGCCGCATCTGGTAAACAGAGTCCTTACTGAGACCCTTCTGTGGCCTGGTTAGTGGCAGAGAGGGAGATAATACTTGTAGGGGAGCTGAAGAAGCAGCCATGGGCAGAGTTCTGAGCCCCTGAACTCCTTGCTTCACTTCGGGTGGGGAAGGGGCTTTTAAACCTCATCCTAAACCAGTGAGTCCTAGCCTTGCCTGCACATCACTGTCACCTGGGGAGCTTAAGAAAAGTTGATAATTATGCCAAGACACTAGAGACTCAGACTTGATTGCCACCTGGGTGGTAGAGTTTTTAGAACTCCCCATGCTATTCTAACAGAGGTTGAAGCTTCTGAACTGCTGAGCTCTCTTTGCTGAAGTTGGCCAGTTTCTGCCCTGGGGCTCTGCTGGGAGTTGAATTGGGAAGTTCTTTGCCTCTGTTTTTCATGTTACTTTTGTTTCTTTTTCCTTTCTTTTATAATAACTCAGTTTTGGGGAACACTGATTCAGTTGATTTTGGAAATTTGCTCTTTAACTAGTTCTTCTATACTTGAGAGAAAAAAGTAAGTTTGCTTAAAAATTTTTTTTTTCTATCTCCATCCCTTGAATGGGGAGGTAATGAATTTTTGTTGATTTCCACCTGGCTTAAAGTTTTCAACTAGGAATTATGTTGGAGGTTCTTCCTTGGGGGAGTTTGTTGTTTTACGGTTTCTAAAAGACTTACCACAGATAGGATTCTGTGTATGACTTGATTAGAGGACATCCCCTAGGGGGTACCTGTACTGTTTTCAGAGGAAGAGGCTGTTCAGACTAAGGGCTAAAAGGGTGTCAGAGTCATCTGTTCCTCACCCATGTTCTTGTCCTGCGGAGTTACATACGGTCGAACTGACCTTGAGTACATCAGGTACTGACATTGCATAGTAGTGGGTATTCAGCATCCTCTCTGAGGATGTTTACCCTGATTTCTTTTTCTTTTTCTTTTTCTTTTTTTTATATAATACAAACATCTTGTATAAACTTAGCCATGATTAAGATTTTCTTGTAAATACTTGCAGTAAATATAGAAGGGTGTTGCCAAAGTTATTTAGTTGTATATATTAAAGGCAAGAAAAATAAGGCTTTGGATAAGCACAGAATGTAGATAAAACAGACTATAATTTGTTTTTGCACAACCTCTGGAAAACTCTTAGAATCACAGTTTTTGTTTTGTGAAGTAAGAGTTAAGAAAGCTTCTACTCTTGTACTACTGTGTGCCTTCGATAGCTGAGACCTTGGGCCAGAAACCCGGTGGATAGAGGTTGTGGATTTCACATTAAGAAACTTTGGAATGACCTTTCCTAGATTTGAAGCATTTACTACTTATTTTTAAATTCTTTTTGCCAGCCTTTATTGAGATTGATAAGAAATTGTAAATTGGCCTGCTGGAGTTAAGTGACCTGTTGACTGTGGAGTGGAGAAATGTATAGGGTACCTGGTCTGTGCTTCCTCCTATCCACACTCAGGATGCCCTCCCACAGCCCAGCATCTTCAACCAGTCTTTTGTCCTTGTTTCTTGCAAACTTGTAGGGACAGGAGCTGATGGCCACCAGTATTTACATTACTCACAGTTAGAAATGTCAGCTGACGTTTTTCTCTCTGCAATGTCTGCCCTCCTGGCTGGTGATTAGCCAGGTGGTGAAGACCCCTCTTATGTTTCCTCAGGGCTTGGAAGCTTTAGGCTGAGCACCTGTAGTCCCTTTAGGTTGAGCACCTGTAGTTTCTTTTATGTTTGACACCTCTTTTCTCAAGGGACAAGGGGATTTCCTTCAGTGCTGCAGTGGAAGAGGACCAGTTATCCTGAACTGGTAATTTCTTCTCTGAGTCTCAGATTCCTTTTCTAGAAGAGAGGGGTGGGCCAGCGTGGGCCCATTTGTGCAGAAGGCAGCCCCTTGGAAACCTCCAGGATAGGGATTCATTAGAAGATTGAATTCTATAGGGCACCAGGTTCTACCCACAGGATGTCTCGAGAGAGTGTTTTGGGTCTAAATTGGTTTCTTGGTTTGGTATCTTTGCCACATTTTCTACGTTCGTAGGATTCTTTCTTTGGAGGGAATGAAAAAAAATTAGCTTTGGGTTTAGAACTTAAGGAATAGTTCTCTACCAGCTGTGGGAGATTTACTCTGAGAAATTACAAACTGATCCCAGCACCTACCCAAACCTCCTGGTATAGAAATTGGTATTTTTTTCTAAAGCTCTTTCAGTGACCTCGCAGCCAGGTTTGGGAAATTCTAGTTTCACAATTATTTGCTGCTTATAATAGTGAAGCATTTGCATGTGAAGTAATACATGTCTGGTATTTACTTCAGAATAGCCCTGTGCAAGGAGGGCCGTGGGTAAGAGGAAAGAGGGAACAAGATTTCTGATTGACCATGCATTGATAATAATTAAAGCTGGTGATGGACGCACAGGCCTTCAGTCTACAACTGTCTCTGCTTTTCTGGTGTTTGATGTTTTCCAGACTAAAAAGGTAAGCAAATAAGTTTCAGTTTTTGAAACCTTTTCCTCTTGCCTATTGTGTTTATTCTGTAGTCACAAAATATAGAAGGTCAGGTGTTCACCATGTTCCTCTGATCTGGGACTTACTTGGATAATGAGCATCCCTGGCCTGCGCTTCTGTAAACTCACTGGAACTGCTGGGTGTGTTAACCAACATAGTGATGAATACAGAACTTATCACCATTTTGGCTTCAGGTCTACAGACAACATGAAAAGAGACATTGTCTCATACAGTGCTCTTGTGCCAAAATCAGCACTTCAACATTGTTGGGTGTGAAAGGAAAGGTTTGGTGGGTGGCATTTGTGGTCGATGACTGGGGAGGAGCCAGGACCCCTGTGGTAAATGGCATTCTGCACATGGCCTTCGGCATTCTGCAGGACTTGTTCATACTGTCTTGTCTTCCTATAGCCTGGATAAAAGCAACGTGTCTTGATGAGTTCATTGAAAGTCCGCTGACCTGTGTAGGGAATCCTTGGCCTACCATGTTTTAGCTTCACATCTTCTTCAGGTTTGGGTGTTGCTACTAGAATTAACTTGGACTGGGTTGGATAACTCATATAGCCAATTCATCTATTATACTTTGTGAAGATAACCCAATTGGATTGGTTTTTATGTTAGAGAATTATAAATTTAAGAGTTTTGAAACTGCTTTGTTAGTTTGAGTGAGGATTTAGAATTATGTAGGTTCTTTGGGGCTTGTGTGACTCAAGGATTTTGGAGGGATTATGAAAACTGCTTTTGAATTAGTGTGGGATTTAAAACCTGATTTTAACCACCACTTTAGGATCACATGTTATGTGGTCTGTTGTGGGTTAGTAGGTAGATATGGATGCTATGCCACAGAGAAATACCAGTAATGGGCTAATTTATGAGTCATTCTTCTATAGTATTTTAGTTTTGATTTTTTTGTTGACTAGAAATACATTCGTTTTAGCTAAATATCAGCTAATCATTGTGGAGTTAATTGTGGGCCTTCAGTGGTTGGTAGTGAAAAGTCTTTGGTTTGGTTTCCACTTGCGGTTGGCCTAGGTGACACTTTCATGTGCCATCATCAAGGCTTCAGGTTTTACTTAGAACATAAATGCCTTTATTTTGGTGTTAAAGGGTCCTAGCAAACAGTTTCCTTAATCTATGTAGGAAAGAGCAAAATGTTCTTGGTATTCGTTTGGCCTGATGGTTTTACAATGTGGTGGAGGAGGAATGCAGTTCTGCCCTGTCATAACTTTCTAATGCTATATATTTGAATGATCTGCAGGTGATCTGTAGAAACAAACAGAACCTTTACCATTTACTCACGTAGCTCCCATTTTCAAAAAGGATTTTTCTGTAAAACTCAGTGGATTGTACTTTAAAGGTCCTGTGAGAGTTTATTAAAAAAATATTTCAACAAATAGTATTATCTCAAAATACCTAGAAGTATAAGGCACCTTTAGTCAGTGTGGCTGTAGAACTCCTTAAAGATAAAAGCCAGTTCTTATCTGTAATATCTGAAATAAAACTATCTTTGTCAGTTATAGCTTACCAAAAGTGACCTGAGTTTTAGATTATACTTTCCCCCACGGCAAGCATAGATTAATATAAAATGAAGGAGAAGTAAGAGGCACTTATTTGTTGATTTGGCAGTTAGCTTTTACATTAAAAATTGTGAAGCAGAAAGACAGTGGTGAGACTGAGTAAGGGGCACATTTAGGACTCCAGGCCGGTAATATGTGGAGCAGAGAGTTGGAAGATGGCCAAGTTTGGCTTGCCGTCCGGGAGTAACTGAGGAAACCCTAGAGTTGGTAACCTTATAATTGTATCCCAATCAACTTCCTGCTCCCCATCTGGGGACATTTCTGGGATTCGGATCCAGAAGCCCAGTAGTCACATCATCTTTGTGGGCACTGGCAAGGTCTCCACCCCCTGTCTCCACCCCTAGGCACTTATCAGACTAGTTGCCCATCTCACAGCATCTGGTCCAGTAGGTCTGGCCTGAGAATCTGCATTTCTCACAGGTTATTGGGTGCCTTGGAGGCTGCTGGTCTGGCACCACAGTTTGAGGCAATAGCTGTATATTATAGTTGCCTGGGGGGTTTTTCTCCCAACATTTTATTATAAAAAAATTTAATCCTACAGAAAAGTTAGATGTACAAAATGAATACTCATATAAATCTATCTCCTAGATTTTATAATTAACATTTGTTACATTTGCTTTCTCACATAATTATTCATCTGTCCATCCATCAGTCCATCCTATTTTTTTTTAAGAGTTAATTCTCTTAGAGCAGTATTAAGTTTGCAGATAAAGTAAAGTACAGAGATTTCCCATATACACCCTGTCCCACACATGCACAGCTCCCTACTACCAGCACTCCCCCTAGAGTGGCACGTTTGTTACAGTCAATGAACCTACAGTGACACATAAGTATCACTGGGGGTCGTAGTTCAGTGCTGTGCATTCCATAGGTTTGGACAACTGTTACAATGACATTTGTGTCCACCATGACAGTGTCATACAGAGTAGTTTCATTGCTGGAAAAATCTTCTGTTCCTTCCGCTTCTTCTCTCCTGCCCTGCCCCCCATCAATCAACCACTGGTCTTTTCACTTTTTAAAACTTTTGCTTTTCCCGACTGTAATAGTTGGAATTGCATGGTACAGGCAGATCTCAGAGATGATGTGGGTTGGTTCCAGACCACCACAGTAAGGTGAATAACATGAATTTTTTGGTTTCCAAGTGCATAAAAAATTATGTTTACCCTATACTGTAGTCTTTTAAGTGCACAGTAGCATTGTGTCTAAACAGTGCACACACTTTAATTAAAAATACTTTTATTGCTAAAAAATGCTAACTGTCCTCTGAACCTTCAGCGAGCCCCAAGTCTTTTTGCTGGTGGCAGGTTCTTACTGGATGCTATTGACCAGTCAGTATCTGCGAAGCTCAGTGAAGCAAGGTGTTCTTGTATGTAGCTGGGTTTTTTTTAGGGCCTTACAAAATAAGTTGCTGAAGTCAAGTACCTCTTACCTTGAAACGTTTCAGCTTGTAGATCCACAAGGATTTATTTACACTGTTTTTAAAGGGAAATTTACATGTAATGAAATGCACAAATTTTAATGTGTTTTGACTTTGTAGAAGACACTGCAAACACTGTTTTAACCCAAAGCCTCTATCAAGTTAGAGACCTTTGCCATCACTCTTGGGGGCTAGGAGCTTTTAAAGTTTAGTTGTGTCCAAAGCCCTTCTTATTCATCTGAGATGAGGCCAGGCGCAGCATTTTAAAAGCAAATACACCAGTTGATGTTAGCATGTATCCGTGTTTGCAGACAACTGCTCTAGATTTAAAATTTTTCTGTAGTATGTGAAATTGATTTATATTTGTAAATCTGGCAAAATTAAATAAATCAACCTGTGACATGAAGGAGACTTGTGAGTTGCACAGATGTTCAGCATTCAAGAATCTGTGAAGATGCTAAAAATGAAACAACAGATGAAAGTAGAAGTAACTAGGAATTATGGCCCAGAGAATGATCTGATTGTGATTTTCTGTCCTTTACTCCCTATCCTTTTTTTTTCTTCAGGATCTTCTCTGAAAAAATCTACTTGATAATTGTAGGAGACATTGTATCCAGAAAATGTAATTTTTATTCAGCATTAGCCTTATTT
This sequence comes from Macroglossus sobrinus, assembly GCA_004027375.1. Lineage (NCBI taxonomy): Eukaryota > Metazoa > Chordata > Mammalia > Chiroptera > Pteropodidae > Macroglossus > Macroglossus sobrinus. Next base: position 430,920 of record PVKZ01000678.1, on the reverse strand, counting down.
TCTCTTGTCCTCAGTTTTTGCTTGCTTTTCATAAAATGAGAAAGTAGGACTGTGTTTCTAAATTGTGGAGTCCAATCCATTAGTGGGTAGTGCAGCTAGTCTGGTTGGTCAAGACTATCATCTTTCTTTTAATTGAATAGAAAATAGAGGGTATCATTTGTACTTACGGTGAGTGTTTTGTGAAAGTTTTAGAAACATTTACTTTGAATAAAAATGTATGTTATGTGTGTTTTGAATAGTGGTTTTAAGTGTATTTTTCATTATAGGTTGCAGTCAGAATGGATTGAAAGCTAATGAACTGGGAAATGCTCAGTTCTTTTTAGGAAAAGTGAGGAACAGTTAAACAAACCTTTAATTGAATAGCCATTTCTGTTGAAACGAAATCCAGCTGCTGATTTCCGCACTGTGACCCCATTTTGTTCTGTTCTACTTTGGCCCAGGCCTTCCCGTGACGACACCTCCCAGGATCATTCCTTCTTTCCCACCTTTGTTTAGATGCTTGTGCCTGCTAAAGACTCAGCACCATCTCCCCTATAGTGTGTTCTGTCACTCAGGTCACACGGCTTTTCCTCTCATGAAATCTTGTCGTGTCTCTGCCTCCTGCTGTCTGCCTTACTCTCTTTAGGTACCCGCAGTGTTTCCTGGCCCAAGGGTTACCTTTGCTAGTGTTGGAGGCATTTCCTGTAGTGCTCAGCTGGACTTAGATGACGAGCAGAAGAGGAGTGATCGAGGTGGCAGGACCTGTCCTGATTCCTCCTCCTGTTGCTCCACTGGTCTCTGTGGATGTCCCAGCAGGAGGCACCATAACTTCCTGGGGAGACACATGGGGAGCTGGAGCAGGACCAAGGGACCTGCCCTTGAAAATGTGTCCATGGACCTGGATGGGAAAAAGGAAAGGCTAATTCGGTTTGGATTCTGCTTTCTTCATGTACTTTGTGTCTGAAACAATTTTTTATGTTTCTTATTCGTCTTTCTTATCATTGGAAGTGGCCACATATCACTTTGCAGCTTCCTTTGGTTTACTGTTATAGAATAGTTCGATAGGCGCTTTGTGTGGAGATTAGACTCAGTCTTCTTTTCCTGTTTTCCTCTGGTCTTGAGAGATTTGCAATGATGTAATTTTGAGCTGGGGCAGAGAGGGGTGTGTCAACTTGACTGGAGGGCTCCCTCTCCCTGGCTGAAAGTCCCACCCTTCTCACCCCCAACCCTGCCCCTTTGATGGCAGTGGGAACAGTTTTTCAGAAGATGTGTTGGTTATAGCAAAAGAAAGTAGAAGTTCAAATCGCGAGAAGTTCATAGCACCATAGAGAAGTCCTTTTTTAAGGTCATGTGTAGGGATAGGAGCTGGCCTTCTGGCTCATCCATCCCTGGTTGTCGCGGAGTGTCACTGTTGCACGTCACAGATACCAGATCACTGGACATACCTTCTGTATGGCCTCCTCCAGTTATATCCAGAAGGAATTGACATGGTTTAGCATGGTCGAGAGTACGTTTTTCCCTTTGAGGGTATCATTACTTCTTAAAACTTAATTCTTGTTGATTCACTTCAACTAAGAAACATGTTGAAGAGTACATTTACATTGATTTGAATGGACAGGTTTTTAAAATTGTAAAGCCGAGAGCAGAAAATCATCTCTTTTACAGGCAAAGGAAAGGATTTGAACATGAATTTGTGGTTCCACCCTGTTCCTGTTTTTAATTCGCTAGAGATGCCTTATAAATGAAATAAGTTTTGGTCCCTGTTGGTGGATTTCACCTTTCTTTCTTCCCTTCCTCCAGAAACGACGAGGAAAACCATTAAAGTTCCATAATCTTGTGTGGACTTAACCAATAAAGTGAATCCGCCCCTTAATTTTGAATTATTTCTCAGATTTGGGGACCGGAAGCTGGATCTGCATATTTCTGTGGTAACATAGTAAGACCAGCATTGAAGGAGTAGGTATATAGGTTTTAATATAACTTACTATTATTTAAACTGAAGTGGGCTGAGGAAGCCCACTGAAGTAGCTGACGTGTCTGTCATTTACCATGGCCCTGGACTGAAGTAACCTGCACACCTTTCCTTCATAAACTTCCAGAACTTACTTATTTCACTGTTGTTTTTATTCCTTGGAGACCTGATTACAGTCAAGACAGGTTCATGTGGGATGTGGCTGAGGGGAAAATGGCAGGCAGTGCTCTCAGAAAAAGTAGTTTTACCATCTTGAGATTAGTTGTGTTTAAAGTTCAGCTGCTCAGAAAATGGGACCTTAGAAAATTCAGGGGACTTTTCCCTCCACTTCATCTTTTCTCCTTCCCAGACCCTGGGCAGCTACAGTTCCCTCCTTCTCTGGCTTTGCTGAAACAAAGGAAACCACAGCTGCCCTTCCTGGGTCTGGAGAGCAATTTCAATCAGCTGTTAGTCACCTCCCCTTCCCAACCACACTTAGGTGCTGGTAGACTTGTCTGATCTCAGAGCTGTTGTCCTTAGTATAGTTAAGATTTAGTAGCCAACCTCCTGGCCAGGGGCCCTGTGTCTCTTGATCTCTGAGCTAGTGCCACAGCATCCCAGAGAACCTCTCTGGGTGACTTTTGAGATTGTTGATTGGAACTGATGGGATACCTCTGATTTGAAATATAACACTCAGAGAGCTGTGGTGATCTGAAAGCCAGCCTTTGCCACTGACAGGCTTTCAGGGTGCCTGGTCCTGGCGTCTCCTTGTCTTCAGGATCACAGAAGCAGCAGAGCCCAGACCTGGAGGTTGTACCTGACCATCTGTAATTGAGGAAGGAAGTGACTCTGTAGCCCAGCGGTCCCCAATCCCTGGGCTGTGAACTGGTACCAGTCCCTGGCCTGTGAGGAACTGGGCTGCACAGCAAGAGGTGAGTGGCAAGTGAGCAAGCAAAGCTTCATCAATATTTGCAGCTGCTCCCCAGTGCCAGTATCACTGCCTTAGCTCCACCTCAGATTATCAGGCATTAGATTCTCAAAGGAGACTGGTGGGGGGCTGCTGTAGTAGCTGGTGATGGTCAGAGCTGAGATTCTTCACGGGAATGATGAAATGGGTGTCAGTAAACCATTGTGTGTAAGGCTTAGACAAGACCCGCATGATCATCTGGTCCACTAGTCTCATGGGCCCAAAGAAATTACACTTCTCTTGTGAGGTCACCTAGTAGGTTGGTATCAAGTCTAGCATTAGACCTTTGGGTTGCTTTGAAAGTTGGCAGTGGGGAGATGAGCAGTGAGCATTAGTGTAGCAGTTCAAGTAGCAGCAGCAGTAGATTCTCTGATGTTAGCAGGGAAGAGAATCTTCGAGAAGGCGAGGTGATGGGCTTCTCAGCTCCTGTGGCTCTCACCTTGTCAGGCCAAGGGGCAGAAAGTAGAGAGTGCATGTGGAACAGTGGGAAGAGTGGGAGTTTTGGAGTCAGTCAGAGACTTAACTGTCCTTGCCACCGCTTAATAGCTTGGAAACCGTGGACAAATTACATATACTTTCCTTGAAGTTTAATTTTTCTTACCTGAAAAAGAGCCCATCAAGCTTGACTCTGAAGCTGAAATGCTCGGTGTGCAGGTGTTCTTGCACAGTGCTAGTCTGTGGCAGGTGATCAGCATCCCCAGCTCCAAGGTATCCCCAGCTCCAAGGTATCCAGCCTCTTGGACTGCTGCTGTGCTCTGCATAGAAAGAGCAAAGACTTGGAGTCTCATGTTTTTGAGCCAGTTCTGTTTCTTCCATGTGCTACGAGTGACCTTGAAAAAGTCACTTTACCTCCTGAAGCCTCTGTTCCTTGAACTACAACCCGAGAATTACAATACTGACCTCAGAATGTTGGAGGATTAAAGGACAGGTCTAGCAGTGTGTGGCGTGTTGGGGCATTTTGTAAATTTTATTGAGTTTGCCCTCTAAAGGCATATGGTAAGAATTTATCCTTCCATTATTATTAAATGATTAATAATAATCTCTTCTTATTAAGAGATTCCATGAGTGAGTGGATTTATTATCCATTACACAGGGAATCATAGTATAGTTTCTTTTATAATAGAGAAGACTGAAGTTTTGAATTTACTTTTGTCTTATAATCTGTGTAAAATCAAATACTGGGGAAAATGTAAAGAAAACAATGACCTGATGAGATGTCATGCCCACCACCCTCTCCCTTATTTTTTTCTTTTACAATGTATCAGTTGATTGTTACATGAACAGAGTTTACTGTTGTGTTTAAAAAAAAAAAAAACTACTAAAAAACTCACAAAATTAATCCAAGGCGTATTATTACCTATCTATATGATGGCTATTGTGCTGAGTGGTAATTTTCTACAGGTAGTTTACCTAAAAGATTATAAATAGCCTTATTACATAGCAATCCAAAATTTATTATATGTATATATGTATTTCCATTTCCACTTTTTTGTATTAGTAAACATGTACTAGTTCAGCCATCATTTGCCAGATGGACAAGGATTGCTTGTTGCCTATTCACCCAGGCACATGCACGTTGGCTAACTCAAGGGCCTGGTTGGGCTGGCTGAGAACTGGCCCGTCATCCTGCACTCTGTGGCCTGTGTGTAGGGTCTCAGCTTCTTTGACTCCTTGCGTGCCTTCCTGTGTTGCTTCACAGGAAGGGAGGTCCTGGGTCTGTGCACTGGCCATGCCATCCAGGGAACAGCATGGTCACTGTGCTGTGATCTGGCTGGAGCTGAATCTTGCGCTGGTTGTGGAGGAGAGAAGGCTCCTGAGAAAATATGCTCAGAGTTCCTTGGCATCCCAGACTCAAAACGTTGTGGACGAGGCGAGTTCAGCCTCTGTGGGCCCGGAGGGAAGCAGGTGGGTATCAGGAGTGGCTAGGCCCAGTTAGCGAATGTTTTGGCTTATACTGGTAGGCAGGGTGTTACTCAGAGACAAAAGGAAGGCGCAGACTAAAATTACGCCACCTCCCCTCTCACTAGCCAGAATTTAGCATTTCTCAGTCCAGCACCAAAGCCCCTTTACCCCCTTTATATAAGATAAAAGGCTTACCCTCCACATGTGAGGTGTAGAGACTAAGTTCCATTTGCTGTTTAAAAGATTCTTGTGAAGGTGTCAGGGAGGGGTCAGGCCGGAAAGCAGGAAGGTTCCGGGGCAGAGGGGGAGTAGAGAGGATGCGGGGAGGGCCGTCCTGCAGGGATGAATGGGGTCGCCCATGGCAAACTTCCAGACTAATAATTTTTGCTAAGTCTAGCTTTCTTTATCTTCATTTCTGTATCAGATTGATGGCAGTGTCAGGAGGCAAAGGCCTTTACTTCTTAGACAGTGTCTGAGCAGAAGGCTTCTAAAACTCCTGGCCAGACACCAACTAGGCACCACCTGCTTTATTTTTGTACTAGGGTTTCCTGCTGAGGTCAAATGAAAAAAACTGTGGTTTTTGGAGGAAACCCTTCCTGGAGTAGCCGAAATCACTCTCCTCGGTCATTTGTTGGGGGTGGGGGGTGGGCCGTGGCAGAAAAGCAGGCAGGGGTCAGCTGACCCCTAGAGGCCTGGTGTTCCAGGCCAAGGAATTCAGGCTTTATCCTGAAGCTACAGGCTGCAGGATTTGTAGTGGGAGAAAGGACAGTCAGCTTTGTACTGGAAAGGCCTCCGGCTGCAATGGAGGGGTGGCCAGGGCAGAGTGTGGCCGACGGCTCTGAGACTAGTTTGGATGTTGTGGGAGTAGGAGTCAGAAATGGGCGTGGAAATGGAGGTATGGTAGCCCCCCTACCCACGGTCAGCTGTGGCCTGAAAATATCACATGGAAAATTCCAGAAATAAACAATTCATAAGTTTTAAATTGTGTACCATTTTTTGTAGTATGATGAAAGCTCTTGCCATCCCGCTTCATCCCACCTGGGACGTGAATTGGCCCTTTGTCCGGTGTCTCCACACTGTGTATGCTACCTGCTGTTAGTCATGAGTAGCCCTTTTGGTTTTCACATGCACTGTCATGGTATCAGGTCACCCTTTTTTTATGTAATAATGTCTGCAAAGTGCAAGAGTAGTGACATTGGCAATTCCTATATGCCACAGAGAAGCTTTGAAGTGCTTCCTAGAAGTAAAAGGTGAAAGTTCTTGACGTGATAAGGAAAGAAAAAAAAAAAACTGAGTGTGTTAAAATTCACAGTAAGAATGAATATTTTGTCTGTGAAATTGTGAAGAGGGAAGTAGATTTGTACTAGTGTTGCTGTCACATCTCAGACTGCAAAAGTTATGGCCACAGTGCATAGTAAGTTAAGATGAAAAAGGCATTGAATTTGTGGTGTAAGATAGGAGCAAAAACGTGTACCAGTGGATAGCATCTCATTATGCTAGAAAGCATCTAGCCAGTAGAGAGACATCATCAAGGGTCCCTGTGAAACAGATGGCCACATTCGTGAACTTACAGTTCCAGGATGATCCCTCCCCATACCAAAACCCTCAGGTGCTCATGTCCCTTCTGTAAATGCCATAGAACAGAACACATAGCCCTCTGCATCCGCAGTTTCCCAGCTGTGGTCGCTTGAATCCATGGATGAGAAACCTGGAGACACAGAGGGTTGACTGGATTTATTAAAAACTATCCACATGTAAGCGGACCCACGTGGTTCAAACCTGCGTTGTTTAGGGGTCAGTTGTATGTTATCATCGTTCTATTGTATTATTAGTTATTGTTCTTAATCTCTTACTATGCCTGATTTATAAATTAAACTACCATAAGTGTGCATGTAGAGGAAAAGACAGTATTTGTAGGGTTTGGTACTATTCGAGGTTTCAGGCATCCACCAGGTGGTGGGAGGTGTCTTAGAACCTATGCTCTGTGAAGAAGGGGGGGACTACTGTGGACAGAAATATGTAAATTTGAGGGGAGGGTTGCATGAATGTAATGGGTGAGTTCTGGGTGACAGTTCACACAATGATAGTGATGCTGAACTCTGAGGACAGCTTTGAGTGGTTGCTGAGGTGCTTTCAGGGTGGGTGACACTTTTTCCTCAGGGGAGAAATCTACTTCTTCAACTTTCTGTGTACTACTGGTGTTCTTCTTGCTGTGTTTTCTAGAGGTCTCTTACAGATGTTTTATTCCACCAAAAACAAGCTGATCTACTTTCAAAGCTAAAAATTCTAGAGCTGCTGCTGCTGAGGTCAGAATGCCTTCCGACTCGTTTTCACATGGTCCTCCGCAGTAGCTTTCATTCTGACTGGCTTCTCTACATCTCATCTGCTCCCTACAGTTCAGCTCTAGGGAGCTATTCATAATACCCTGATCATGTCACCCTCCTTCAGTAGCTGCCATTTCCTCGTAAGAGTAAAGGCCATACTCTTTAATGCGACTCTAGGTCCAGGCTGGTCCAGCCCCTGACTTGGTTCAGGCCTGGTCTAGGCCCCAGCCAAGTGCTATGAAGGGGTCCCCCTTCATCTTTGTGTTCCCAGCGCATTGGTCTTCTGTTGGCCCCCACTTCTTGTCTTGCTCCTCCCTGCCAAGCACTTAAGACTTCTGCAGGTCTCTTTCCCTGATGTCCCCGGCTGGGTCTTGGTCATAGATAAATTCACTTTGAGCACTGTCTGTTGCTGTTACAGCACTCGGCACAGTTGCATTGTTATATTTGTATAATCTTGGATTAGTGTTATGGAGGAGTCACCACCGTGTGTCCCTTTGCTTATCACTGTGCCTGGCACATAATTGCTCATTATGTATTTTGAATTCAGCTTCAGTGAGGTATAGTAACACATTCTGTTTCTGACCCTCAATCATTCAGAAAAGTTGTATTCAGTATATTTTTTCTGATTGTTCTACACAAGATAAACTCTCCTTGCTGTGTGTCCCCTAGTACCTTGTTCTAACTTTGTAACACATCTCACATTTCACTGTAATGATTGTCGATCCCTCATGCCAGGATGTAAGCTCTGCAGAGTTAGTGCTCCTGACACTTACAGCTTGGCACCTGGTGGCTATGTACTTAGTAAGGGTTTATTGTCTGAAAGAACACTTAATAAAGATATTTATTAAAATAAAAGCAATGAAAGCTCTGTCATAGAAAGTGTAGTCCCTCTGTCTCTCCTCTCCTTTCTCTCTCTCTTCCTTTTCCTCCTCCCTCCCCTTTTCATTCTCTTCCTTTCTCTTCACAACTCATTTTTACTGTCAACAGTATTATGCGCTTGCTGCGTTATCATGAGCTGTCCATACATAGGAAAAAGGAGCAATTGGGCAACTTGGAGTTTGGATCATGAAAAATTAGTCATTATGACAAATCGATGAAACACAGATGATAAAGCTGCCATTAACATGTAATCTTGTGAAATTATTTGTCACCTGGAAGAGCCGCCCTTCTGATATTGAGTGTACTTTCATTTGGGGTGTGTGTTTCTGTTGGTCACATGTTTCGAACTGGTGTGGTTTCAGGAGATGTGAGAGTGGGTCCAGGGCTGCAGGCTCACAGCAGTGGCAACACCGCCCCCCCCCCCCCCGCACTTATTTGAGTCCTGAGGACTGTGCCTACTCTTTAATTCTTGGGTTAAATTTAGTTGGTTACGTGGTTCCAAATAATTTAGGAATGTACATTATTGTTCCAAATTACTTACTTAGGCCTTATCTAATGTGACTTTTTTTCCTGTTACTAATTGTTGTCTCTTTGATGGATCTGAGTGTACTATTGGGAAATATTTAGTCGTAACATCTGGAAAGAGACAGGCCTGGAGTAGTCTGGAGGGAGGGCTGCTTAGTGTTTTTTTAAATTCGCTGATGAATGCAAACATTAAAGGTAATGGATGTTTCTTTTCCTTTCTCTGCCACTCCTTAATTGCTCAAGGCCTGTAGCCTACGTCTGGAACAGGTGACTCAGATGAAAGAAAGTTTGAAAAGGAAGAAAGCTGTCATTTTCTGTTTGTTCATTGTTCAGGCCGACATTGTGCCTCTTCTCTCTACTCTCACTCTTGCGCCTTCACTTAGGTTCCTGTGTCCTTTAACCTTCTCTACACTTTTTTAAAGTTTGCCAGGAACAAATGGAAATGGACAGGAATTACATTAATTAATATTGTTGATTCCCTGCTCTGTGGCAGCTTCTGGAGATCTGAAACTCAGAGAGGTATCCTCACATAACCATCGCGGGTGGCAGAGCGGCCCTGGCACCAGGCTCTGATTCAGCAGAGCTCACCTCTGGACAGTGTGGCCTCTGCTACTTTCTTGTCAACGAGAAAGAAGGTCAGCTTCAGTGTGGCAGCTGCCCTGCCTCTGCTAAGGAGAAAATTGGAGGAGACTCTTTTTCAGTCTTTCTGCTCTGACTTCGCTAAAAATAACAATCCCAGATAAAGACTGGGAAACTCCAAACATAAACCCGGGTTCTCTCTTAGTCCACTGAACAAAGAAATTAGAAAATAGTTTCTGACCAGAAACTGACTTAGACTTTTAATGAAATGGGGACCAACCGAGGGATAATAGTGTATTAGGCACAGTATATTGCGAAATAAATGCATTCTGACACTGTTAGAATAACTTACACGCAGATTAAAAAAAAGCAGTCGGATGTCTTTTAATATGGGGCAATTAGAGTCATTTTCCTTGAACGAAATTGGTAGTTGTTGCCCCTGGGAGGCGATTTAGTGCTTGGAGATTTGTGGAGTGAAAGAAATAGGATAATGATCTGCAAAGGATGTTTTTGGTTCAGTGTTTTTTTCCTAGACATCTTGAACCTGTCTTGTGTCCCCACCATCTTATGTGCCTGGGGAGTGCTCTGGGGACCGGGTGCTCAGGTCTAGTCCTAGTCCTTTTGCACCATCTAATGACTTCTCTGGGTTCTCGTGTCCTCAGGCCCATGTAGTTTAAAGGAAGTAATAGTGGTGGAAAGATCGCTGACTGCTTGGGATGCCACCAAATAGGCAGTGACCTGGGGTGGTGATTGAGCCTGGGAACCCATGTTTTCAGCTGTAAATTATGCCTGATCCTAGTTGTGCCTGTGTGCATGGTGGTGGGGAGGATTGTTGGTGATGAACAAATGGGAACACTAAAGTGACGAGGACAGATTTTAATCTGTTTTAACAGCTGAAGGAGGGAAAAGGCCAGCAGGAACTGGACTCGATCTCAGTTTGTGCAGGGATGACCAGCCTTGTGAGGGGACAGTGAGGGTGAAGGGAGGGGTGAGCGAGCCTCTGTACAATTGGAAGTGGGGGTTCGGCCATGTGAAGTTCATCTGGGCTTACTGAGTAGCCTTCATTGAAGTTAGGCTCCTACCCACCCTTCCCAAAAGGCTGGGGGATAAGGGGCCTTGTCTTCAGGCCTTGGCTAGAACAGTCAATTCTTTTGCCAGCTTGAGTTTTCTCAGGCAGGAGCTTTAAGGGGAGCTAGGGCTATCCTAGGGATGTGAACTTGAGCTGTTAGAAACTGTATGTGTGTGTGTGTGTGTGTGTGTGTGTGTTCAAGTCTTTATAGGCCAAGGCTGAGGCCTCCTTGAAAATGGGACATGGGGAAGCCTGGCTAGACTTTGGCCAAGGAACGATCTGTCAGGATTAAATAAGGTTGTGTTCATAAAATGACATGTATAAGTGTGGTTGCTGCTGGCTATCATGTTATGGTACCTTTGGTGGGGCACTTACCCATTGTGCTTTTTGTTGTGGTTGTCTCCTGTCACACTGTAATTCCTGGGGAAGGCAGAACCTGTACCTCAGTGATGGTGCAGGGCTCGGTGGGCAGCGTAGAGGGGAGGGCACTCTGACTGCCTTGTGGTGCCACGTTCCCCAGTATCTCTGCAGCTGATGGCGCAGATAGAGCTTGCATCAAAACAGTGCTTTCCTTCCTTGCATATAATTCATCTTCAGTAAATAAACAGACACAGTAAATGAGGGTGGTAGTGCTTTTTAAAGGTATCAGTGAAGTACTCTGTGTGGCACTGAATCCTGCTGTCTGTGAGCTCAGTGGGCCAGTGCCTGGGACTCTTCCCTGTGCTTGTCATTTGATTGGTGGGGAGAAGTGTGATTATTGTTGCCTTCTTTTAGAACATGGACAATCCCTGAAGGAAGAATGTTTATGAAGACGTTTTATGTAGGGTATAAATGAAAAGTTATCTGTTTCATGGATAGAAGTCTTAAGGTGTTTCTTTCCTGAAATATCATTTGCTGCTAGTGGTTTTTTTTTGTTTGTTTGTTTGTTACTTTTATAATAATTCAGCACAACTTAAGGAATACAGAGCAGAGGATACTTTTGTAATAGTTGGTATGTTGCTCTTTGGGTTCTTAGCAGTTGTGATTTGAGTTCCCTGGAGGTTGCCAGCTATTTTCTCAGTCTGAGTACTCTGTGCCTTACTGAACTAGGGCTTATCACGTAGATTTACTTTTCATAAACTGTGTTGATTCAAAAATGGGTGAAGATAAACCTGACTCTGAAAACTTGTTTTCTTTACATAATGGCATATAGGAAATTTCCAGTGAATTTCTAAATTAAAATCCAGAAATGAGTTCAGGATTAATTCAGATAGATCATTGCTGTTAAGCAGTTCTTGTTTGGCCAGTGTTACTTGAGAAGTCAGCTGTTAGACAAATTGTGTTGGGGGGAGGGGTCCATCCTTGGGATTTTCTGAGCTTCTGCCTTCACCAGTAAATGAAGAAGGCGTTATATGTCTTTTGTCCTCTCTCCTTTCCTTTCTCCATATATCTGAGGCTGGTCCTTCAGATGCCACTGGGGAGGCCACTCATTATTTCACTCTGAGGGGAAGAGTTACAGGAAAAGTCCTTGAAACCTGTGGGTATATGGATGGCAGGTCCCCCAGAGGTGGTCAGTGAGTATCCCCGGGAGGTGGCAGATGAGTATCCCTCAAAGGTGGCTGATGAATACTGCCCGGAGGTGGCTGGTGAGTACCTTGGGAGGATAGAAAATACTGCTGAGCCTTCAACGTCTGCCTGGGTCTTTGGCTTCAGGGGTGGTCTGTATCACCTAGATTGATTTTTCCCCTAACCACCATAATCTAGTTTACACGATGGTCTGGTGAGGCTAATTCAAGGTCATTTCCCATCTCCAGCAGAATCGAGACTTGAGGCAGTGCTTTTTAACCTTGACGTTTGCAGTAACTGTCTTTTCAAACTTGCTCAGAAGACAGGAGTGTCAACATTCAAATGGGGCAGTAAATGTTTGAAGACAGGTTTGTCTTCTCGGTTTGCACTGTTCACATAAGCAGAGCCCCTCCCTTATCGCTTTGAAAAGAACCTTATTTTTAGAGTAAGGGAAGGAAACATGTCTGTTTGGAAAAACCTTGCTAAGTTTTGTGGAAGTGAGAAATTTCTCCTCAGTCTTCTTCTCTATAGCTAATAAAAATAGCAGTTACAGTCGGCATTTGAGTGTGCAAGTGTCAGACGCCATACTGAATCTTCTATATAGAAATACCCCCATGAGCTGTTATTCCCACAGCTACAGGTGATGAGACTGAGGTCTGCAGATGTAATTTATCTCATCTCAGGCCATAAAGAGTTTAAGAAAAAAAAACAGGACCTCCAAGAATCAAATCCAGCTTTGTGATGCCTGAGAATTCTTAACACCATTTTATTATAAACTATGTAGTTTTGACTTCATTTTGCATGGGGAAGTGTGGTAGAAGATAAAATTTTTCCCTTCCTTGGCTGTATCACAGACTCCATGTCATGAGAAATTCCTTGCCCGTTTGCTAAGTTAGATCAAGGGAGTTTTACTCTGTTTCTCTCCCTCCTCTCCCCCTTTAATTACTCAGTTTTAATTTCAAATGTAAATAATAATATAACTGACCTAAACAAAGCTCTTTGGAGTTTTTAATTTTCATGAATATAGAGAGATCCCGAGACTAAAAAGTTTGAGAACCAGTGGCCTAGTGGTTGAATGTGTAGTGTAGGGTTTTGGGGTCAGCTGGCCGTGTTCTGGCATTTAATAGCTATAGACCATTGTGAAAGTCATTTTCCTAAAGCTCAATGTCCTTTGTTGAAAAATAGGCCAATAAGAGCTAACTAATAGGGTTTTGAGGATTAAAATAACACATGCCAAGTATTTGTCTTAGGGTTGGACCCTCAATAAATGTTGCTCCTCTTGTGCTGGTAGTGGGGCTGTAAAGATGAGGTCAGCCTGCCAGCCTTCAAGGAGCTCACTGTCATTTTGAGGGAGACACACGTGCACAGGTAAATAAACGTGTGTTTGCAGGTGGTATGATGAGGGCTACAGGTGAAAAGCATGCTGTCTGATTAGTCTTTGGCTTGGATGAGATCATGACCAGAGGCTTAGGAGAGTTATGTGAAATGACCCCAGTGCCTCGCATCCCCCAGTGGGTCTTGCAGTGGGGCAGTAGGATGGTTGTAAAAGACCCTTCAAAGTCCTGTGCTCATGGGACGCTTACCCTGACTCTAGAGGAAGCGTCCTGCCCACAGTGGATCTGAGCCCTAACTTCTGGGCCCCTGGGATTTCATTGGGAGGCCTCCCAGGCAGGTACCAACAGGCTCTGACCTTGATTAGTTTGGGCAGACTGGAGAGGCCACAGCCCTAGGCTGTGGAGCTGTGGACTGGAAGCTGACAGTTTGTCGAGGGAGTGCCCGTTCTGTTCTCTTCAGGGACCTCGTTAGACTGGTGCTGTTTCCCATAAGCCTTTAAAATCAGTTGCTTCTTTCCTAGACCCTGGTTTCCCATGACTGCCCCCGCGCTTTCTCCTCTGTCTCAATCTTCTCTTTCCATCTAGGATGTTTATGATAAGTAAGTGTGTGCCAGAGTGAAGCCTCCTTTAATTTAGTGATAACTTTGGCGTGAGTAAAATGAGTGAGGACTAAAGCAATTTAGCATCCCCCCACACCTCCACCCCCACCCTGTTGTTTTTCAGCAACTGACACTGGCTCAGAAGCCTTGTCACTGACCTCCTTTCTGCAGTGGTTTTGTTGCAAAAGTTTGATTAATGGTGAGACATTTGACGGATGGTGGCAGGTAACAGAGAAGGAACGCTTACTGCTTAGGACACACAGACATGCCACTCATTGTATTTTCTGAAATGGATGAAAGAAGACATGAATTACCACTATGACAGTGAATGAGTGATGACAAGTAGCTTCCTCCATCTTTACCCTCATAATATGTATGTTATAATTTAGAATCCTGAAAGAATAAACCCGTTTCTCTCCAGATATTCAGTCTAAAGTGAGATGAGAGACTTTCATCCAGCCCAGCATACACCCTACTTTTTAAAAAAGAGGTTTCATTTAAATTTAAGTTTCTTAAAAATAGAAATTTGTCTATATTCAGTTCTAACTTGTCTTCAGATTTTCTATTGAGAGTGCTGGTAAGACTAGAGCAAGGTAAATTCAAAATTTAGGAGCCTTAGGTGTTTGTGAGAATGATCTGTGTTAACTTGGTGTTAAGGTATCTTGGGAACACTTAAGACAGCCTTAATATTTAGGGCTATCAGGTAAGATGCTTCTAAAATATAGATGCAGATCTGAGAGGCTTTTTAGGGTTTACATTTGGTCAGCAATATTGCTAACATGGTGAAAGTAACAAAACAAAGAGTTCTTTATAGGAGAACTGTGGACCTTGTCTCAGTAAGTGACTTGTAATAAGGAATAGCATTGATTGGGTCATTTGTGGATCAAGTGTTTATTAAGGCCCCAACTCTTCACAACAGTAGACCTTTTCAGTAAATGTGTGTCTGCTCCCTACCCATGTGACAGGATTGTACGTTGATCTCTTTATGGGGACTTGCATTTCTCCGACAAGATGCTCTTAGCCTTTATTTCTGCTCCACCCTCCCACCCAGACATGATAACCATTTTCACCAGGGATAAAAACAGATCACATGTTAAACCAGTCTCTGAAACAGACAGTACTCTAAGAAAGAAAACCATGACGAGGCTAAAGGGTCTGCTCCTTTTTTTCTGAGGTGTTTCTGGCGCATTTTTCTTTACCACTTCGCCAAGAACTGTGAGGAATCTGGCCATTAAAGACTGTGTCGGGTTTGTCAGTGGAAGTTGTGGGACCACATGAAAACGAAAGAATGAACATGGAAGTCTCAGAGTGGCTCCTGAAATCGGACAGAGCAGATTTAGAGAATTTGATCTTTCTGTTATTTAATGAAATTTAGTTTTGTTTTCTTTTTTCCGTTTACTGAATCATAGACATTAGATTGGCAGAGCCTACCTTTGGCTGGCACCAGAGGATTCCGGTGTCCCCGTGCTTTCTGCAGGGGTGAGGGGTTCCCGAGCAGGTGTGCAGCCTTCTCCTTGGGCTGGGGATGCACAAGGGGCAGGTGCCAGGATACCTTATGGCAGGCCACAGCCAGGTGGGCTCCACCTTCTCTGCAGCTCTTGCCTCACTTGAAGATACAGTGGTTCTGCTCTTTGTCGATCTCTTCTTTCTAAGAACAGAGTTGGCTGGCTTAAAACTACTGTGAAGTTAATGTATGGTCTGAGCCTCTAAAACCTCAGTTATTTGAAAACGCCAGGAAATGCATTATTTTGAACTGCTGGTTTCCCAGAGAGCAACTCTTTGAGCAGCAGCAGTTTATTTAGTAACTTTTATGGTGGGAAGAGTTCTAGGTACTTCTGTCATCTAGAATGGGGGAGCAAATTTTAATTTCATTGTATTGATAGTGCAGTACTGCCTTTTTAATAGTCCATTTCAGCAGATGAAATGTATGAAAGCAGACTTCACTGTATGAAACCAAGAATTGAACATAGGTATAAAAGTGACTTTGCACTAGATCTGTTGAAAAGTGTTTGATGGCATGTTCCTTTGGTTTATTGGTACCTTTTTCAAAGATGACATATGGCATATGCAGCCTGTAAAGATACCTAGTTCCAGATGAAGTATCACAAGATTATTTTCTATTATAAGATTTAATGTTATAAAATAGGTTGAATCAGAGAAATACCAAAAGATGGAAAAAGTAAAAGTATCCCCACCTCACACAACACTGCCCTCCTCTTCCCTCCCAGATCCTGCTACTTGAGTAGAGCGTTGCTCTATGGTGGTTTCTCACACATAGTATCATTCGCTGCAGGTAAAAAAAAGTAATAGAACACACGTCTTCCGACTGTGTGTCCTGACTTTGTATAGTGTCACACAGCGGCCTTTGGGCCATGGCTTCTGAGTTCTTTCTTGTTTTTATATGTAACTCTCTAATGTGTCTAAATTTGAAATGCCAGATACATGTGCGCGCGTGTGCATGCACACTTTCTCTCTCTCTCTCTCTCTCTGTTTTTCTCTCTCTCTCTGTCTGTCTCTCTGTCTCTGTCTCTGTCTCTGTCTCTGTCTCTGTCTCTCTCTCTCTCTCTCTCTTAGGCCAAATGTAGACCTGTGTTTTTTAGTTTTTTTTCCCCCTTTCTCTTACGTAGTTTTGATTTTTAGGTCCATTCCATCTTTTTCTCTTTTCCTTAGTTATTTATAGAAACCTGAGGTTTCTTGCCTAGAGCATATTGTTGTTTAAAACAGGAAGAATTGAGGAATCCAGGTTTACACAGTTATTAGCAACTAGGTAAACAACAACAAGAAAATTATGTTCTTATATCTATGCCCTTTTCCCCTCAAACACATTTCGAGGTTGGCTTCCTAAAGTGAGTTAACTCTGAGAGTTTAGGATGAGACCAGGAGAGGACATTTAAGGCTAGTCCTGGGGCTGCTTTGTGTATGGATTCTTAGTCAGCGTTGGTGTATATTTCTGCTGGGTTGTGGGAGAGAAGAGGATCTGGCTCTCAAAGGGGAGATAGGTGTTGTAGGAGTGATATAATCAGAATTCTTTAAGGGAGCAGGGATTCCCTCCTCATCAGAGATGGTCTGCACCTCAGGCAGCCACTGGTGAAAACAGCTCAGTTGGGACACAGGATTGGATGCTGTGTTCCAATAGCCTTATCCAGCTCTCTTCCCTTGCAAGGGATGTTAGTTTTTTCTTCTAAGCCTTCAAAAGGGATAAGGAAAGTTGTCTGAGCCCATGAACAAACTAACCAACAAACAAACAAGTCTCCAAATGTCATTTCATTACTAGCTTTGCTAGACAAGAAGTGGACTTGATTGCTCTCTGCAGCAGCCTTTGAAAATGGGGAAACACTAAGGAGGTGACTTGCTCACACTGGCAGCAGCACACTGTGTGATTCGAGGGGAAGATGCTTGAGGGACCAGGAGCGGTGGTTGACAGCACAGGCAAAGCCAAGGGTGGAGTTCGTCCTGGGGAGAAGCAGAGGACTTTTCACATCCTTTTGGCATCTATGCTTTCTAGATTGAATAGTTAGAAGAGCAGCCGCAACCCGTGTCTTTGGTGTAAAACAGAGCATCTTCATATTTTTTATGGAGTTTTCCAGAGAATGTGGGTGGGTACTGTGTGTGAACGATGATGTACCTTGATTTTTCGCTTTTGAAGAAAAGTCTAGAGTGCTCCGAATGAAGCTGTTCAAGACTGGGAAGCACCTGGAATGGAGTTCCATTTACATACCTCAAACCTGTGTGTGTGGGTATGTGTCTGTGTGTGTGGTGGTGACAAACACTTTTGGCATTTGCCTTTTAAAAATGTTCTCACTGTTCTGCTTTGGGATGGATGTCAGAGTCTATTACTACCAGGCAGGGGATTAATGACGAGCCTTCAAGTGTCTACTTCATTTCACGACCGTAAACTTGGAATGTATGAGACTGCTTTTAGTGGTACGGATTGAGGAGACGAATTCAGGGTCAGCAGGAGGATCTCACAAAGTGGGAGGGGTCCAGATGATGTTGCCTTCTGCTGTAAGCCCTCCACTCTTGTATCTGTCTTTCTGTTTCACAGCCCCCCGGCCCCACAGCCTGGGAGAGGCTCTGCGGGCTGGCACTGGTACCCGCTGCTGGGAGGTGGGTTGGTTGCCTGTAGTGTTTTGTATGCCCCTTTCATCTTTTTGTTGGTATGTTGAAAGTATGATTTTAAGAGCAGCTTTTCAGTATAAATGAGCATTTCTGTGAAGAAGTCAGTGTTCCACACTTGCGTGTATACACATTCCTATCAGGTGAAGGAACATGAAGTCAACGAAAAAAGGAAAGGAGAAAACAGACCAGAACTTGGTAAACTTTCAGTAGGATATATTAAAAAGGATACCAACTTAGCAGAAATGCTCTGTTCTTTCTCTTTTTATCTTTATGCCATCCTCGGAGTAGTAGAATACTCTGATGTGAGACTGATCTCTGGCTTCCTAGTGCCGCTTCCTAGTCCCAGCTTGGTGATCTAGAAAATGGACAGCTTAACCCAGAGTGATGTGTTTCATCTGCAAAGTGGGACTCAGAACAAAGACCAGAGTGGGGATTCCTTAAAACCCCCTGAGTCAGTTGGCAAATATTTATTGGGGGCCTACGGAGTGCAGGCATAGTGCTGTCTCCACAGAAACAGATGGAGCAGGTAGTGTGGTAGGGAAGGTGGATATGAGACAGACAACTACCAGATCAGCGAATGTGTGACATGGAGGTCGAGGGACTGTTAGGAGGTCCTGAAACTGAAACCAGGACTGGCTTTATGTACAGACAGGTGGACTGTCTTTAGTTAGGGGCCTGGCTCCAGGCAGCTGTAGACAGCTGACTAGCAGTGGCCTCTGGAAGCTTTGAGGGCCATCAGTACCCTGTGTGTGTTGCCCTGGTTGGATGCCCGGAGTTTGCTTGTATCCAAAGCTTCCATGTAAGCTACTGTTGAATGGAAGGGAAAACATTCACAGCTTCAAGGATAGTTCTGGTCAGAGAGAATTGTCTGGAGGTCATAAAAGTTGAGGTACTTGTGTTGAAATTTGCTTTGGAGTGAAAAGTGTGCAGTCTAGAGCTATAAATCCATATGGGTAGAAGGGTTTTCTTGTCACAAGTCTGCATGTGAAGTGTCTGCACAGGTGGTGGGTCTCATCGGCAGAGTTGTTGAGTGAAAGACAATGTCTTAAGACTCAGCTTTTACATTGGAAACAGTGAGTGACCTGTGTGCCTCTCAAGAGGGGACGGGGTGGAGGAGCTTTATAAGTAAGCAGCATTGATGTGAGCATCACTATTTGTGGCCAGTCTCTGGACTGCCTTGGGGTTTTCCTTTGTGGTGGGCTGATGGTTCTCATCACCAGAGCCCAGTGATACCCTGCTGGTTCTGGGCCTTGCACTATCAGCAACAGTCCATGTGGTTTGTGTTCATGTGTTCATTGTTTTTAAGTCTTCAAATAGACCAGGTTCAAGCATATTTCTGAGGCGCAACCATGGTTTAGCGTGGTTGTGGGGAGGATACCCTTTGTCAGGCTTGAGGGTCAGGACACCATCCATAGTGCCCGTTGTTCTGACTCTGTCCTCCCTGAGCTCCCACCCCCTGGCCTGGCTCATTCGTGATGAGTGCTTCTCAAAGCACATTCCTTTCTTTTTATTTTCCTACTTGTAGGATGTGGGAGAAATGGTTGATGGAATAGGCAAGTCATCTCTTTTTTCCCCTGTGTCTTTTTTTTTTTTAATGTTTTCTTTTTTCATACCTAGCTTCCCCAAAATGGGTTAGGAGGGAATTGGGTGAAATTTGGGCAGTGAGGGGGTATAGTAGGGTGGTGAGGAGGAGTGCAGGCAGGCCCATTTTTAACTGATTTTAAAGTTCTTGTTAAATTGCCCTTTATGCACTGAGTTATTTGAACCTTTAACACCTCAAATGCCTGAATCTTGACTTGGGTCTGGAGAGTCCACTTAAACACATGGACTATTTTCCTTTTACATGGGATTATTTGGTCCCAAAGGAGACAGCATTGGGAGAGGTGTTAGCTGCTATGATCCCTTGTTGATGCTGTAATAGTTGAGTGCCTGCTCATGCCCCTCACAGGACAGGTGACCTCAGGTTCTGGCACACGAGCCAGGTGGATATTCCCTGAGAAGGCTGGTGGACAGCAGTTCCCAGACTTTATGGTATTCAGCTTCCTAGCTTTTGTTATCTTTTTTCCCCCTCTAACCTCTCTTCTTTCTAGGGTGATAAAATGGATTAAAATTAATTTTGTATTGAAGTTGAAAATTTTGTGACATGCCCAAGGATGGATGAAGTCACCCCACAGTTTTAGAAACTTGGTCTGTGAATGAAAGATTACTTGAAAGTCAATGAAAATAAAATAATGTTGGAATCACATGGTCACATGAGTTTAAATTTCTTAGGCTGTGTTCATAGCTTGTCTTTTATCAGTTAGTTTCTCAGCGATTCCTGTTCTTATCTGCGAGGTGGCTTTATCTCTTTAGTCCAACTGCCTATTGGTTCATTCTTGGTTCATAAGGGGAATGCCACTCCCTGTATCAACCTACGTTTCCTCATGTCCTTGTTCATAAGACACTCATCCCACCTTCTGATGATCAGTTGACAAGTTCACACCTTATGCCAAGGGCACTTTACATTAGGCAGTTTCAGGAGAAAGGGAGAGGAAAGGAAAAGATGACATTTGTGGTGTACTCAGCTGTGCTAGTGCTTTCACCTGCAAGAATTTAGGTAATATGGAATTCCTACTTAGCTGAAGACGGAACTAACTGGAGGCCGAGTGAAGTTACCTGTCTTGAGGTCCTAGAGCTTGACGATGCTGAGTTGGGATTCATTCTCATCCCACTAGACTGCACCAAGTGTTAAAAATCATGTTCAGGTCATTGCCGCTGCCACAACTGCCCCACATCCGTTTATGAGACCATATCAGTCTTTGGAGACCCAGTGCTACTTCTATTGGTGCCAGGCTCCAACTGCAGGGAGCGGTGGCAGCCTTCCACTGAGTCATGGCATCGGAGGGCAGCAGCAGACAGTAGGACAATGGAGGTTCTGTGTTTGTTGCAGAGTGAATGACGGAAATAACAACAGCCAGCATTTATTGCATGTTTTGTGCATGCCACGAGTTAACTTGGCTCCAGGAGCATACTTGTACACACACTATCTCATTTAATTCTTCAAATTGATGCCATGAGGCAAGCACTGTTATTAGCTTCAGTTTTCAGATGATGAAACTGAGGATAAGAGATGTTTTTACTGTTTGCCAGAGGTTGTATAGCTACTCAGTGGCAGACAGCTATGACTTGACTTCCTTGCTGAGTATAACCATCTTCCCACATCTGCCTGTGATTGAAGTGGTTAACTCAGTTTCTGTAGTGCGCCCTCCCCCATAACATGCATTTTCAAAGAAAATCTTTGTTTGAAATAAAGATTTTGAAACGTGCCTTTGGCGTTTAAAATACCAACATTCTCATGCTGCTTTCAGGAGACTGGAAACCAACCTTTCATTCCCTGGAGGCCTTAGCAAAGTGAGGCAGATCTTCCACTTTTTGGTTGAGGTTGTCTGAGGAACCAAGTCGACTGGTACCCTAAGGTCCCCTGCAGCTCCAGTTATGGAACAGCAATGTGGAGTTCCACTTTTAGCCTTTATATGTGTTATCCTTCCAGACATTTTTTGTCTGCAAGAATCTACTGAGTTTTTTAAATCCAAATGCATGACTATAGGACACTCAGTGAAAACATTACCAGGCTCCAGTCTAAAAGGTAATCCATTTGTTTCAAGCAGTATTCATTATAGAAACTGCTAGTACACTAAGGGATTTTGGTGATTGCTTTGGACTGTGTCAGTTATGCAACTTTTAGACAGTCACCTCAGCCTGTTGCGGTTTAAAGGGTTAAGGGTCACTCACACCAAGGTGGCTTAAGTCTTCAAACCACAGAAGGTTGAGGCAAAGGTTCCTGTGGGCATCCTGGTTCCTGCTGCTTGGAGATTCTCCATGGGCCTTGCAGGAGCTACTGATGCACCCTTTGGGGGTGGTGGTGCTTTTATTATTCCTATTTCCAGGGACAGAAGAGGAGGGGATGATTGAGCAGCCAGCTGCGTATGGCACTTGGTTTCCTTTCTTGTAGTTGGAAAGTCTCAAAAGATTAGTTGCTTTTGTTTTTTCAGTGTTATATTAACATCTACCACTGCCTTTCTCTTCTATTCGTGTGACTGTGACATACTTTCAAGGGGAGTGAGAACCTGCCAGGCATCTCTTAACACTAAACTGTGTTCATGTTGCTGCCCAGTTCTGTGAGAGGTCACTTTCAGGTGTTGTGGGTTGTGAGGTGGTTCTGGTCGCAGTGTTTTGGAGGCTCAGAACAGGAGAAAGTTCCGCTGTTGTAGGTTTTCCCTGAGCAGCGTGAACTCAGACAAAGCCCCAGAGGGAATGTGTGTGGTGGTACTGGCTGGTACTGAAAGTAGTAGCAAGTTCTGAGTTCTCAGTAGCAGTTGTTGGAAAGGGGAAACTTGATGACCTTTTTGGTTTATGAATTTTTCTGAGGGAAAGGTTAGGCGATAGAAGGGAGGGATGTGAGGATATTATTTATAATGGCCATAGAAACCCAGTGCTTATGTGCTGTCTCATGGTAGTGAACTAATATGCATCTGTTTTTATTACTTATCCCTTGCTCCAGAAAGCATTTACGGTGACTGTTTACTATCCATGTGAACCCACTGAGGCTGTGAAACAGTTATGGATATGAGCAACTTTACGTTATTAATTATATTAACTAAAAAATATTAACAAGGAGTTGACTTTATCTGCCGTATTTGAGAATCACTAATGACTGAGAGTGACAAGGTTTGTTAGATGCCTTTTAAACATTCAACTTGGTGTTTTGATTTTTTTTTTTTCAAGCAGAGTAAAAAATTCTTGTATCTTAGGCTGAAATTTTTAAAGGTTTTCTTGTGGGCTTCCTAGTTAAGGCCCTTTGTGTGTTATGCCGACTCTGTATGCCCATGACCAAGTACTGGGGAACAAGTGACTGCTTAGCTGCAGCGGAGTGGGAAGCTGGCCCATCTTCTTGCACCTGTCATACTCGGTCTCTTCCCTCTCTCATGCTCTGCGTACATCTCTCCTATTATTCCAACCCCCAAACCAAAGTCTTCTGGAAGAAAAACTTTATTCATGTTAGTTTGTAGCCCAAGACAACTGTTGAAACTCTGGAAAAATGATACTTTGCGTATCATCTGTGTCTACACAGATTAAGTTTTTGGACACTCTGTCTTTCTACTCCATGTTTCTTTTGCATGAATCCCTCCTCCCCCAGCTTTCTTCTCCTCTGCCTCTTATATTTCCCCAGTGGAGAACTCTGCTTTCTTGCAGAATACTATGGAGTATATGTTACTCTTGAAATTGAGAACTTGACCTAGGCCTTGGGTTGCTGGTCAGGGCAGTTGGTCCAGACAAGTACAGTTAGGCCTTGGACAGTGAGGGGGTGAAGGCCACCAACCCTGTGCAGTTGAAAATCTGCAGGACTAGTTGGTCCCCTGCCTCCGGGCATTCCTAGCCACAGCCTGTACGCATGTCTTGTTCGCTGCCTGCTTTGTCTTTCACTTGGTGACTTCAGTCAGTGCACCTCTATCTGTAGTGACTTGTGTCATATTTCTGTGCTTTGCACGGAAACTTTGTTTACAGGTGAGTTTCTTGTGTCACAGGTTCTCAGGTTTAGTTTCCTTTGTCTATTGGCCACTCCTCCCTCTGATCACTTTATTCAAGTTGTATATTAGTGAAGTCTGTTGCTCCTAGACCAGAATTTCAGCTTATGGATTTTCTAGACACATTTTCTTTAGATCTTCTTATAGATCAGTTAGAACTTTTTGAGGGAGATTCTTTAAATTTGTGATGAGAATGATATGAAAGGGCTTAACTTAATTCTGTACCTTCGATTAGAGAGTGAATCTTGCCATTCGTCTTTGAGAAGAATTTGATTGTAGCACATTCTTAACTTGGGCTCTTTTTCCGAGTAAGAAAGAAGTATTAAAATACATCTCAGCATTTTTGTCAGAAGGAAGTGTTATAAACACTTTGCAGCTTTTGTAAGCATGTGTGTGAAGTCGTAATTCTTGACACTTTTCCTTAGTGCGTTGACTGAGGTAGACACAAAGTGGTTCCAGATCAGTTACTCTCTCGCTGCACCGTGACCTGGACTCCGGAGTGTGTCTTCCTGGTGTCCGAGCTAGTACCACACGTGACGAGGGCTAGGCAGGGAGAGATTTGCCGCCTTTTTACTGTGCTGAGCTGGGTTACCTGCCGAGGCTTTCTGGGCACATAAGAGTAATTTCCTGGGCTTCACTTGCCTTGAAGACTTTGCTTAGTTTTGTTTTGTTGGAAGGGCATAAGGGGCTTTGTTCATGAGGTTGAGTGAGCTCACTAGAATGAATAATTGGGAGTGGAAAGGCATGCTCTAGGCTCCCAGCAGGATCACGTATGCCACCCCTGCCTCTCTCTGGGCCAGCCAGTATCAGGAAGTCATGACGACACTGTCCTTAATAAAATTGTGGCTCCCAAGTGCTGCTGCTTAGTCTTGTCGTAAGATTTCAGCATGAGCCCTCATAAAAATCTCATGAGCTAAGAGGGAACCTGGAAGCTGAAGGATGCTGCAGTTGGGTGTGTCAGTCCCTGCCTCATTGCTGTTGGAAAGTATGGTTAAATATCGCAAAGTCAGAGGTAAAGAGGTTGCTAGTGACAGCACTGGAGCCTAGCCTGTGTCTTCTGGGTCCCAGGTCTTCTTCATCACAGGTGTGTTTCATTATTGAATGGCCTCTATCCCGTATAGGTAGACTCCCCGCTCTGCTCTTAAAAAAGCTACTAGGTGGGTTGTGTTTGGATGTAGTCCTCAGCACCGTCACTGTCCGTTCTTCCATCTGCTCCATGCAGAGGGCAGTGGCGCAGGGTGTGTTGCACTGTTAGGCTCGTGTTCACAAGCATCTGTGCATCCCTTTGGGATAAGGAGGAGCAGGAGGGGAACATTTTTAATGTGGAAAGCTTAGGGCATAAAGAGCTTTGAGATTTAGTTTTATACCATTATAGTGCCATTAGAAACTCATTGAAATAATTACAGTTTGACAAGTGCTTTTGGAAATAAGGATATATTAACTTTTTAAGATCATCCTCTGTTGGTACCCTCAGAATACTTTGTTCAGGTTTTTAAAAATACTGTACAGCATCTCTGTTTCTGTGTCAGACTTTGTTTCTGAGAGCACCTTCCTGGTAAATAATAAATAGAAAATGAATTGATTGGACCTACAAAAAGTAATCTGTACTTTGCAAATGGTCAAAATGAAGACTGGAACCCAGTCCAAAACTTTTTTTTCAGTTAAAATTAGACATCTAGTAGCCGCAATGGCCCATTAACACAGACTCCAAAGCGAAATAAACTTAAAATAGTCTTTATAGTAATGAGTATAGTCATGGAACCCTCCAGGAAGATGATAAATTAGATATCTGTGCCTCAAAAATGTGGCGACTGGTATTTTACATTTAATTTAAAAAGAGTGCTAATGGAGGAATTTAAGGACATACTGAACTTTGTCAGGGACAGCTTACTCTGCATTTATTTATGTGTAGGTCAGGTCAGTGATCAAGGGCAATAAAGTTCATCATTTCCTAAAATTCCACCAGGATTTAGGTGTCCTTGCCACTCTCCCTTGACAGTCTTAGCCCTGACTGAGCCCACAGCTTTGTTCTGGATGCTCACTCATCCTCTTGAGACAAAACATATGGTGTAAAGAAAAAAAAGAAGACTCTTGGGCAGTTTGGCAGAGACCCGGAGAGTGGGCCTTACAAATGTCATACACCTCATGCGGCATGTTCTCTTGGTGTTAAAATTGGTTTCTCTTGGGCGTTTGACACTGTTGAAGAAGGATTGCCATTCTACTTGAGATATTTTAGAGTTCCTGGTTTTACTTTTCATTTGACTGTAAAGATTAGACTTCTCTCTATTTGAATGAAGTCTGCTTCCTTGGGAATTTTCTCCTAGAAAACAGTTGTACCTGTTTTTCTTTTCTTAAAGAAGTCTTGCATGGCACCATCTTTTTGGCATTTTCTCTCTGTGCTGTTCCGAATTCTTCAACCAGGAGGAAGGCTTTGTGTTTTGGAGGGGAGCTATAATATAAGTGAAAATTAACTGAGCTTTTTCTTCAGTTCCTTTAAAAAAATTTAGACTTCATTTCACTTAAGCCTTTAAAATATTTTAGGACTTTTATACTATCTAGGTTCTCAGCTGGCTCTCAGACTTATTGAAACATCTGTATACGTACTAGATAAGATGTTCTTAAAAAATAAAGTGGTGGAGAGGCAAAGGAAAAATATTGTTTACTAGAATAATACTTTTTATTTTTTGTAGCTCATAACTGAGTTTTAACTTGTTGGCAGTTACATAATGAAGATTAGGTTGAATGCAAAGCAGAAGCTTTTTATCTTTGAGATCGTAGGTCCCCGGGGAACAGAGTAGTGTTTAAGCGGTAATTAGAACTTTGAGCAAAGTGTTAGTGTTTCATGAACTTGCTCTATAAGTTAAAGTTACTTTTGTGGCAATTGTTGTAGATGAAGTACTTCATGTTTAAGATTGTATAAACTCGGGTCTTGGGGTACATTCTTACTATTACATTCTTACTATTAGACACACTTTTTTTTTCTCATGATGTTCTCCTCGTGGTAGACCGTGGTACAGTGTAGCTTGACCTATCCCAGTGCCTTGCCTGAAGTTTTCTTGGGACCTGTCATCCAGCAAACACTGATCCCATGCGCGGTGTGTGTCTGACATCATGGTGGGTGCTGGGGATGTGGAGGCGAGCGAGAAAGCCAGCCCTCAAGATCCTCTCAGTTTGAAGGCAGGTAATTGAATTCCAGTGAGAATTGGGGCTCTGAGGAGAAAGTGACACTTCAGTCCTCCCTTCAGCTGTAACTCCCCACTTGGCAGTTACAGGCAGCTGGGTTCACAGCCAAGGCCTTTACATGCCACCATGGTTGTTAAAGATAAGTGACAAGGGGGACATGTGACTGGGGAGCAGGGTCTTGAAGGATAGACTGGCGGCGGAGGCCTAGGCTGGCTCTCATGCCTGGGCTCGGTAGGACTGTAAGCTCGGGTGAGTTAACAACCCGTGTTAGTCTGTTTACTTGTCTGCAAAAATGGGCCAGGAGTCCCTGCCAGGAAGGGCTGTCGTCAGGATTAGAAAGCATACTTTCTGTTAAACATTCAGCAGATGGTGGTGTTAGGGTTCTGGGGATGGCCTTATGGCCTTTGTCATCGGGCATCATGTGTCCATATTTAGAGATGCCCACTTTAAATGTCTGGGAGAAGTTCTTGTGAAGAAAATATGAAATCTGGCAAATTGTCACCCCTTGATAAGATGCTAAGTCTAATGTATGGATCCTTGCCTGGCACAGGTAGCACAGTTGGTCACATCTCTGCCCTGCCTCCACTGGGCTGGTTTTCCCTCGCAGTAACTTGAATTTCTGGGATTCAGAATGCCTGAGGAGTTTTCAAAGGAGTTCCTTCTGAATAGGACCTCTGTCCAGCCCAGGCCCTCGTGCTCCAGTTCAGGCCTGAGTACAGAAGTACTTTTGATGCATCTGCTGAGTTGTCAGCCCTTGTGGAGGTGACACACTGAAGTGGCACAGGGGCAGATTATTAAGGGCACAGCCATCTAAATGGGAGCTCTTTAACAGAAGTCTGGCAGCGACCGGAGCTTCCTCATTCTAAATTGCTGAGAAGAACCCCCAAGCATGTGTTGCACAAAGCTTTACTGTTGTCTCTCCGGGGGCTAGCAGAGGGCTGCGAGGCTCTCTGGCTTGCTGAAGCCCCTTCCTCCTCCACCCCTCAGTGCCTGGCCCTCCCTGTGTGGGCGTACTTGGAGCTGGGAGAAGGAAGAGTTATGGAAGGCAGTAGCCTGCTCTCTGCTAGTCTCCAGCAGCTGTGTGGGGCTGGTGGAGCCTGGGGTGTTGTACCAAATTCGAGTGGCTGCCATTTGTGGAAATGTGATTTCTGATCAACAACTGGTAGGTGGCTAGGTGGGTATCTCATGGCAGCCTTTCCATCCGTCCTGGGGCTATAAAGTATAAAGGTACAACAACCAAGTGGCTGAGGGCCAAGTCTGCAGCCCCAGGGTCTGGCTTGGAGCCTTGCTCTGCCACTTACTAGCTGTGTCAGCTGAGGTGAGTCACCTGGCAGAGGGACTTTATCAGTAAGGCCACTTTATCTGTTACCTCAGAGATCTGGTATTGCTTATTCTGACCAACTATGCACCATGGATGACGGCTCCATTCTCAGGGCTGCTGCAAAGTTGGGCAGGAGCCATTCATGGCAGAAACACTTTGCAAAGTATAAAGCACAACTCCGTTAATAGTGTTACCTTTGTGAGTCATGCCCAAGTCAGAGGACCTTGTAAATACACGTGTGCTCTCATTTTCTTTTAATTTTATCTCGATGGTTGTGAATTTTCTAGGGTTCTATTAGCCAAGTTGGCGGGCTCATGAAATAAATTTTCAATCATTTGCCTTTTGATTGAAGAACGACCATAGTTTTTATGAGAATATGCAAAAAGGTGCACAGTCCTTTGCATCTTCAAAGTGAGCAAAGTAACAATTTTCAGATTTTTAAATCTGTCAGTATTTCTGGCAAAGTAGGTTATAGGGTTTGTGGATTCTAGACTGCATAGCAGCTTCGTGAGATGAACTAACTTGAAGTCTCATCAGACTTTCTATGAGAAGCCAACGAGAGGAATTAATAGAATTCTGATATTCTTTGAGATAGGGTTATTTTCCTATTTTGGAAATCTCCTTTAACTTAAAAAGAACTCTTCTGGTGTATTTGAAACACAATCTGACTTAAAAAAAAATTGATGCCAGACACAGTGTTCCAGCACGAAGTAGATGGAGGGAGCACTGGGTGACCTGGATCCAGAGAGTTCTGCACACAGTGTGGCTTTAAATGCTCTTTGCCTGCGCAAATGGGAATTGCTGACAGCAGTGCTGTCATATTCTTCCGGGTGATAGTGACATGCCTTTGCTTATTTGGAAAGTCTGTGTAGGATCGATGTCCCTTAAGGAGGATTTAACGTACTTATAAATACAGGAACACAGGTTAAAAACTATATATTGTGTATGTATATATGTATATGTGTAAAATTATATCTTATATGTGTAAATGTGGATGCTGCACCTGCGGAGCATTGCACGGCAATATCACACAGAAAGGTGTTTCTGAAGAAAGCACCCAAATTGAACTTTGCCTGTATTGAGTGTCAGGTGACTTGGAATTTAATCTTAGTTTTGACACTTAGTTCGACACTGTGATCTTGGCTGAATGTTTGCATATGAGCTCAAATTCCCATTGGTAAAGTGAGGATGAGAATGTTTCTTGTGCTGCTTACATCCCTGTGCTGTTATGATGGTCCGTGTGAGTGAACCATTACAGCGAGTCCTCACTAAGCATCGTCCAGAGGTTCTCGGAAACTACGACTAGGTATAATGGAATGGTTTTACCCTAGGTCAATGGGTAGAAACAAGAGTTAGGTTCCTATGGCATATTTCTGGTCACAAAAAACGTTATCAAACTTCAAAAGACCAAAAACACTGCCAGTATTAAACACTGAAGTAAATGTGAGCTCTGCATACATTTAAGGGAGATGAAGAAAAACAAGATCAGTGTTCCCCACCCCCCCATTCCAGACTTGGGTCACGGTGGCCAGAGCCCATCCTGGCAGTTCAGGGGATGGGACGCCCTTCCATCACAGGGCCACCCACACTCCCACTCACTTAGACGGGGACAGTGCAGACATGCTGAGTCTCCTCATGTGCACGTCTGTGGGATGTGGGAGGAAGCCGGCGTCCCCGGAGGAAACCCATGCAGACCTGGGGAGGACGTGCCAGCTCCTTACAGATGGTGGCCCTGGCCAGGAATTGATGACTTTTTTTCCTCTGGGAGACTCTGGAGGCCCAGAGCGGCCTCTGGCTGGCGGTCTTTGGGGTGTGGTCCAGCTCTTTTTAAAGTTACTTCTCAGTGTTTAAACCTATATGCAATTTGAGCTGATGGGGTAGTTTTGAAGGAAATTAACCTTAAGCCTCCAACTTTTCAGCCGTAATTGGATTGAGAACGTTATTGTCAAACAGTTGGGGTTTCTGTTTGTTTGTTTATTTGTTTTTTAACTTCAAAGTTTTCTTTAAAAAATAAATTAAGCATTGCTGTTTTTTTCCCTAGCTTGTTTGTTTCCGGCTTTAGGCTCTGTAAACTCATTTCCCTTTACATTTCCTGTGCTAGGAAATCCTTCTTTCAAACTCTGCTTGGTTGCATAGGTTGAGGCAATTTCTTTCCTCCTGAGAGATTTGTTGAGAATAAAAAGGGAGTGGCTAAGTGGAACAATGGGTAAGTGACCCAGTCTGGTAAGAAGAAGCCACAGTGACATACATGTTTGGGATATTCCTTTCCTAGGAGTAAACTGGCAGCCAGGTGTACTTTGCAAACTGTTACCTCACTGGAGATTGGCTGCAGAGGTTCTATAACTCAGCTCAGTTTCTGTTAGAACATTTTTAAAATTTATAATGGTAAAGGGTGCATCTCTCCTCCACCAGGCATGGTTTTTCAAAAGCTCTTCATTTGGAATTCAGAGGGAGGTAGAGCTGTGTTTCCTTGCGGCAGTTTCTGGCTGGGTCTGTTGTCTCCAGAATGTCTTTGTCCTTTACCTTGAGAGATGCCTCAAAACGAAGCATTTGATGCAAAGAAACTCCTCACAAACTCCTCAATGTTGGAGCTGCTGCTTTCTCTGTTTTTATCCAAACCAGAGTCCTCACTGGGCACAGTTCTGGTGCTGCTGGGTCTCCCAGACTGAGATGGTCTGCTCTAAGTGGCCCTGCACGTGGGGTGTATGACAGGTTGTCTTAGCCTTTAATTAGGCAGGAAATTTGCTTTAATAATTGCTGTGACAGCTTGGCTTGCTAATAATTGGCTTAGAACGAGCTGTAATATCCTGTTGCTTGTACTCAAACCTGTTATTTTTTTTCTTTTTCTTACTTTCCCACAAATAAAACTGCCTTTTGGATTTGGCGGCTTACTATGAAGTGATACTTTTGTTCCAGTAAAAGACTGGATTTCAGACTTTTTTGGAGTAGCTAATTTGAACACAGATTTTCTTTATTTCTTTTTCTTAATTGTTACTTATTTGTGTGTTTCCTCTACACGCGGCTTATTACTGCAGTCACAGAAGCAGCCTCTCTATGTGATTATCTTGCATCATAGTCATACTAATATTTTAATGTCATAATGAGTTGGGGCATTAAAGTGACTTTCTATCTAGGGAGGGGGTATACTCGTCCTTTTCAGTAAGATCTTGATCTCTTTCCTCTGTAGTTGACCAGTGGGCTGGGGAGACGAGAACATTATTACATTTAACTCATGCTGTTCATTCTTAATAGTGACTGCTTTTACCAGAGAGTGCAGCATTGGGTTAGCAGAGATAAAGTCAGCCCCTCAAGGAGCAAAAAGGGCTTCATTCAGCGATGAGACAGCAGTCTGGTCTTCTGTTTTCAGTTTTGGCTTAGATATTGTACGCTTTTGTTACAGTTCTGACATTTCAGATTTTGCTAGCTTTTCCTTAACGTTAGTGTCTGTACAAACCACTCAGTCCACTTTTTACTGTGTACACCTTGAGATAAGGCAGTGACCCCTCTGTCATCCTCTCTCCCAAACCCAATGGTATATGGTCCCACTTCTTTCCTGTCATCGGCTGGCAGTGGATTGGGGTAGGTGAGCAGATTTGCTCACAGCAGAGGGTGTTTGCAGCCATATCATTGATGTTAGGACTTGGGTAATCGAGGTCTAAGAGTTTTAGGAGCTACTCAATTAAGTGTCTGTTAAGAAAACACCCTTTTCTGGCATTTGTGTTGTTCTCCCTCCTTTTTAGCAGAAAACATATGTACATTATTTGCTCTGTGATGAAAAGATGCTAGTTCTTAGTAGGCACAGGATGTCAGTGACCACGGTTGGTGGAAGCCTGTTCAAACCCTTCTAATTTGAAACCATAGTGGCATTCGGTTACAAAGCTAAAAGGAGAAGAATATGTGACGATCTGGTATTTTATTTATTAGACGCTAATTTAGTAATTTTAGATGAAAAAGAAAACCTTTGTCTTTTGTTTTTGCCAAAATCTCATTCTTACTGTTGACATATGGCTTCTTGGAAGTAACTATAGTTTACCAAATCTTAAGTGGTGGTATGTGATGTGGCTTTTTTTAAATGAGAAAATGAAGTGTGCTTGATTAAAGTCTCTTTTGTTCTTGGGTTATCATTTAAACAAAATGTGGAGTGAGTTTCAGATCCTTTTAACAAATATTTACTGAGTGTCAGCTAGTTGCTAGAGTTGTAAGAAAAGTCAGTAAGGTAGGGTCCCTGCCCTTCTGGTACTTACAGGCACACAAGTTTGTTCTTAAGAGGAGAGAAAGATGGTTGTGGTGGATAGAATTTTGAGAAGGAATAGGATAAGTTCATGGGAGTAGAGTAGTGTAGTGTGGAAAAATCATACAAGATTTGTGTGGTGTATACTTCTGCATTATATTAGAAATGAATTGAGTTATAATGTATATTTATATTAATAATAAGATTGTGGAATTGTGACCCTTATCAAGAAATGTGAGATCTTGAGTCATGATTTTGAGCCATTTGTTGGTGATTGTATATTTAAAGGAATGTCTGGAAGGAAATAGGGGATGACTGACAACTGACAGGTGATTGATATCAGTGAGGTAAAGTTTTGTGGATTTTATTTGGTATAGTTTTATAAGAAAAATTACATTTCATAAACACTAGGAGGGTGACTAGCTTCATTCTCACCTCTTAGTGACTGTTGGTTGATTGATCACATCACTTGTTCTCTTTTGGCAAATAAGGTCTGAACTTTAGAGAGTTGCTCATAGTTTCTTTCCTATTAACAAGTTGTTAACATACCTATAGTCGGAGCCTCAAAGGTGACCATTTAAAAATATGTCTTAGGTCTGAATTTCACAAAACATTTTAGTTCGTTCTTATTTCTGTAGAATTAAAATATTATATTGTAAAACTCGGAAATGCAAATTTAGATTTAATGTGATTACTAACAGCTCACCTTCTGTCCAGCCTCATTTACTACACAGAGGGTGGCTCTTCGAGTCCCTAGTGTCCTTCTTGCCTAATCTCCATTGCTTGGACTAAGACGTCTAACCTGGGATTGTTAGAATTGCTGCTGCTGTCTTGTGTGGCAGCTAACCACCAGACCCAGAATTGACCTGGTGGATACTTAGGCTGGAGCAGACAACAAGGTGGCACCACAGTGTGGCAGGATTCAAGACTGATGTGGATTGCATAGATAAGTGCTTTTTCCTCCCATAGAGGAGACATGCTGATACTTGAGTGAGCAGGAACGGGGGAGGAGCAAAAACAAACCTCCTTGCACCTTCCTGGAGACATGATTAACTTGTGGGAGAACTTGTTCTAGACCACCAGGATGTGCAGTGAGATGGGACAATGGCGTGGCTATTGTAGTAAGTTACACCCCCCTTGCTGTATCACTTATACTTAGGCCTGGGGCTTCGTTAAGTGTGCAGACTCCTCTCCTCTTGTCCTGTCCAGTCGTGTAAGCCTGTTTCCCTCCCACATCTTCCTCTGAGCCAGCTGCTCAGTCTCTCTCTGCTGGGTTTCAGGTGCCTGCGGAAAGGAGATGGGGGAGCGTTTTTCCACCTAACATTGGTCCTAGCCCTTCTCTGGTTGAGTTTTGTTCCCATCACTGTCTTTGCAACTGCACAGGGGACTGTATGGGTGGCAGCCAGTGGTTTAGCTGCACTGTAGTTCTAGGTGATGAGGCCAGACGCGCCGTTGCTGTTCCCTCCTGGTGATTTGAGAGCAGTGCTCCAGGGTGGATGCCATCGTTTGAAGAATTGGACACTGTAATGAGAAGATGCCCGATTGACCCACTCACTGTCATTCTTTAAATAGAAGCAAAATTCCTACATAATTTACTGGAGTCCTAAGGGTGAAACACAATAGCTTGATACCTTGTGATGGACGGTTTGGAAATCTCACTGTTGGTGGTCTTGACACTGAGGTCCACAGTGGGTCAACAGGACTTCCCTGTAGGCCTCTCAAGTCTCCCTGAGCATGGTCAGGCCACGCCTCAGGCTAGACCTACCGTCCCCATGCTGTGTGACTGCTCTGATGGGGCTCAGAATTCTGCCCGCTAAGTGTGTACTGAAAGGACATCGTTTGGATAAGCGCAGTTGCTCATCACTGTGCTTGGGTATTACCCCACTCATGGAGGACAGGGGTGACACCTGATAGGGGTGCGGAGAGGAGGCTCACACATTTGTCCTCGGCATCTCAGCCACTGGAAATCATTCTTAAACAAATTCCCTTTTTTTTTTTTTTTTTTTAATTCTCCAGGAGAGCAAACTCTTTCCCTAGGGCTTATGGTCAGATGTCCCTCATTTTAAACAGACCCTGTGTCTGAAGTTGTAGTTCACACACATAAAAAACACGCAATAAGATTTCTTCAAACTTGGTAAACTCTAGTTACAGAAAATTCTTTGATCTGAATACCAGTGTGAGGAACCACAAGATTGAGAAGAGGCACAGCTGTAGAAATTTTTATCTCTACATGAATTTTGTGGACTGTCATGACCCCTTTCCAGAAATCCGGATGAGGTTATTTTGTGTGTCATCATCCAGGAAAGAATGAGAAAGAAAGTGGTTGTTGAGTCTTCTCTAGTCCCTGCCTCCCTTCTCTGAGTCCACTTCATGGTCAGTGCTTCATAGGACGGACAGCAGCGCTTCTTAGCGAGTGAAGTCTCTTGGCATGCGTGCCCACCAGTTTAACATGCCTTTATCTGGGCTTTCCACACACATCTTTACTGTGTCGTTGTCTGAACGTTGAGGTTTGGGTGGTGCTGACAGGACTGGGCTCTGGAAGTTGGTAACAATGCCCTCTGATTCCTGTTAATTACTCTGCTTTATTTGGGTTGACAGGGTTCAGTTTCTTTGCATGGGATTTTCGGAAGGTGAGTCCACCTGTGTGTTGGTGTAGGGTTGTGCTTTGTAAATGCTGTGGAATCTGAGACCCCTTCCATGTGTCCCACTGTGCCCTAATGGGCCCTTGGGGGCTTGACTTATACCTGTCCTGGCTTTGATATTTCCATGACTGGAGACTCTGAATTATAACTTGTTGCATGGCAGTGTCACAAGAACAGGAAATGTGAGGGCCAGGAGAGGGGAGGGAGGGAAGACAGTGCCAACACAGCAGAACCCATCAGCGGATGTGCCTGTCTGTCTAAGACTGAGGGGCCCCTCACTGAGCAAACAGGAAAACAGGCCAAAGAGGTGTCTTGGGGTTTGAGTCATTCCTGCTTCCCTTCAGTATTTTAGTTTTATTTTTAAAATTGTCATTAAGTAAACTTGACTTCCATTTTCTTTTGGTGTACAAGTCTACGAGTGTTAACACGTGTATAGATTTGGTAACCACAGTCAGAACACAGGAGTTTCATCACCCCCAAACCCCTCATGCTGTTCTTCTCAGTTCAAATTTTGAGAAATAGCTGGGTGCTGAAGGGACCCACGTACTCCCTGGGCAGCAGGCTCTTTGCTGGGACAGGGGAGGCTGAGGAAGAGCCCAGTGTAGCTGGATGTGGGCAGCCCCCAGGGCTTCTCCAGAGGCCCCTCTTGGGAGTCAGTGATGGTGCATGTGTCATTCTAGGCCATTTGCTTGTAGTTATAATGAACAAGGGTTTCCTCCTCCATTTTAAAAGTCTAGACAGTGGCTGTGGTGCTGGTGGGCTTTGTAGTTGTATGCCAGGAGTCCCCACCAGTCTCAACCATTTAGGCTCCCTGCATGTTATTGTTGAGTGGCTTTCCAGGGCCACTGCCAGGTGCAGTTTAGAAGGGTAAGTTGCTGGGGGCAGCTGGCCTATAGCCAGACCTGGAAAGGGAAGAAAGCCAACTGTCTGCCCCAGAGGCAGGTGGGGGAGCTCTGTGCCCCGGGAGTGAGCCAGATCCCAGGTGTCTTTGGCCTTCATTCAGTTGTATTTCCTGTGAAGATTTTGTGTTGCACTGAGTTTGCTCCTGAATGGGGCTGTTGAAGCTGGGTCAGCTCTGGAGGACTTGCCAAAAAGTCTCTGAGGAGAATGCCTGAGAGATTGAAGGCTGTCCTTCCTGTTTGAGGTTGTGTGCAAAGGTTGTGTTTACAGGTCACTGAATAGGTTCATCACACAAGCATCACACTCACGACTCAGCCTTTGTTGGCCTCCTGATTGTTCTTTGAAAACCCGTTTACTGAGGGCCTGCAGCAAGCAGGTGCAGGGCTGGCTGCTGGGGGTGGGCATCTTCTGCCTCTACCTTAGAATCTAATAATTAGTGATTCGCCATCTGGGTTCTTCCCCCCCACCCCCCACCCCTTAAACCAAAAATTCTTGAAGCGCAGTGAAGGGCTGGGTGACCATACCTTCTGTTTGCCCAAGGCAGCTCTGGTTTGCACCTGCTGTCCTGGCACCTGTCTTCTTATTAGTGCCGCCTTCATTCTCAGGTGTCCTGTTTGGATGATAAATTATTATGGTCCTCCCAGAAAAGAGGGGAAGGAGGCAGGGCATGTCTTTGGTAGTTTACCAGTCGGTGTTTTTGTTGGAGGGTTTTGTGGCATCTGCTACTTGGGCTTCTCCCATGCTGGCGGGGCTGCACCTGCTGTTTTACGTATCTGGAGATAACAGCCAAGCATTTCTTAGCTACACTGTGATCTGATCTGGGAGGTGGTGTTTAGGGGGCTTTTCATTTTTTATTGGGAACATGGGTTTTGGAGGTTCATACTGGAGTCTGACATTAGTCCTCGTGGGGCCGTAGTTGCAGTATTTTGAATTATTTAGTGGTGATTCCAAATAGCTCAAGTCTTAGGGATTTTGAGCCAATAGATGGGGTGAGGCCCAATCATGTATAATTACCAACAAAATAAAAAACACCCAGCAACAACACAAATTTTCCCAGTGCCTGGTTGTCAGCCAGGGTTTAAGAGCCACTGAGACCGCCTCTGATCCAGGGCACCTGGCTCATGTCAGTATTACAGAGGTGAGTATTCTGAGCAGTGAGGGCTAGAGAGCTCCTGTGTGCCCCGCCCCCACCTCCCCGCCCCCTTTGCAGCCTCTACTCAGCTCAGCTCTAGACTCTGTTTCCCTGGGCCTCAAGACACAACTTTGACAAGTTGATTTTTCAAGATAAAAATCTGGGTTTTAGAAATTTTACAGGCTTAATTTGGGGAATATTTAATGATAAAAGACAAAAAGCACCCCCCCCCCACACCACTATAGGAAATGTGATGTCCAGTTTAGTGAGTGCATATCAGAGAGAAGAGCCTTGCTATTAGCATCTAGAGAGTGATTTCTGGTAGCAGAACTCACAAGATTTCCCTAAGTAAGATGCTGGGCAATCTGAAATGGTAGAAGTGCAACCATAGAAGACAACAATGCACAGAAGTTGCTTTTAATATAGCTCTGTTAATAGGTTTTTGTTACTATTCAGTATTTGAATTTTGTAACCACACAGTGCAAGTAGCCGTGTACCAAATATTAATACACAGTGATGTGCACCGTAAATTTTGGGATTTATTTTTCAGTTAAAACCGTTGATTTTCCCTCTGTTGTACTTATAGAAAAAAAAGGGGACTTTGCTTTCAGTGTTTGGTAAAAAAATCATAGCCAGGCTTTGCCAGTAGAGGCCTCAGATCTCAGCTCTGAGAATGAGTTTTGCTGGAGAAGCTGTGTAGTCAGGTGATAAATGCGGGAATTTGGAAGCTTTTTTGCCTCTGGTTTTGTATCTTACAGCCTTCTTTCCACAACCCAAGCTTGAGCTTTGCATGAGGAAGTAGTTGTGCTAAGAATGGCTTGGCTTGCCCAGAGAAGGGGTCCTGCTCTTGATGTGTGCTAAGCGGACCTGTTTTCAGAGATATGCTGCAGTTGAACATCCTGGAGGCACTGTGCTGCTGTCCACCCGAAGGAGGGGAACGTGTCACCATTGTCGAAGCCTGAATAGAACACCACGTCACCTCCAAGCCACAGAGGATGATGCCCTGGCCAAGGTAGTGGGGCTGTGGCCACCAGGGCGCCTGTGAGTTTGCCGTGAAGGTTAATTCTGGCTCACATGGTCCTTTGGGACAAGGCATTCCCTACCTCCTTTGGTGCTCTGCCCAAATGACAGGGTATCAGAGAGGCCTCCCTGACCACCCATATAAAATAGCAACTGCCCCTTCCTGGCATGCCCTCTCTTCTTCACTCTGCTAGGTTTTTCCCTGTAGCTTTTTTTTTTTTTTAAACCATCAGTATTCACAGCAGCAGCAAATGTATTCATTGTGTATTGCTTATGTCCCCCTCTTAAAATGAGAGCACAGATTTTACCCACTGTGGTCACCGCTGTATCCCTGGTGTATCCCTCTAATAAATCAAAATGCTGGCCTGGGGAGCAGACATCAGAGCCATGGACATTTTATAGTGAGGTGGCCACACTTTTGAGAAGTTAAATGACTCATTCAGGATCATAAACCTGCTCTGTGGCAAAGTTAGCAGTTGACTCAGATAATCAGAACTTATTTTTACTGTTAATATTATGAGTTTATCTTAGGAAAGAAAATTTTGGTGTATTTGTTACTCTAACGATTTTAGTTCAGAGCCATCTTTCTACCTATGGTTCCCTCAGGTAATTTTAGATGCTAGTGGCTGTTGGTTGATGAGAATGCCTGCCTTCCCTGGAGTGGCAAGTCCCTTGACAGATGTCATCTCAGCACGGGGTTGGTGAAGACCAGAGGGTGGGTTTGGCCGACCCACAAAGCAGAGCTTCATATCCCTCTCAAGTTAAGAATGTTGGAGGCCAGAGCCCATTAGGCAACTGCACAGATTTGTGAGTGTCTCGTTTCCTTATCCTTGTGGGGTTTCTGATTCTCAGGCAGTGGTGAAATCTTAGGTCATTTTCTGAGTCTTGCCCTTTCTGACTTGCAGTCCCAGGCTTTGCCTGGACTCCAGTAATGTTCTCAGGAGTTCTGCAGGGTGGGTAGGAAGTGTCTGTGGAGGGTAGCAGTGGGGCTTTGGGGTGAGCACTTGGCAACTGTCAGGCTTCTTAAGATACCTTGATTGCAACACTGGGGACTGCGGGACCAGTTAGGGGTGGACTGAAAAGTGGATATTGAGTTAGGAGGAGTTGGTAGGAGAGGATGTTCATAAAACACCCTCATGGAAGCGTCCCTCTGCCTGAGGGCCCAGGCAGGAAAGTGCATGTTCTTGTATGAAGGGACATACCAACCCCTGACTGACCACAGGTGCTTCTTTGTCAACAGCTTTTGCATCTTGACTTCCACCCGTCCACTGTTATCACTGTGCTGGAGTGGAATGGGAGTAGTTTCTGGAATGCTGACCGTTAGCACTAAATTACTGTGGCCTGTAAGGAAATGTGCTGATCCCGAGTTAGAATTCCCTCTCTCCCTCTTTGCCATGTGGTTGTGGGCTAGTTTCTTATCTCATGGAGCTGCCAGTTCCTTCGATAAAATAGGGATGATTTCCTTCTTTGTGAGGTCATGCTGAGGATGTCTTTATTATGTGTTAAAGTGTCTGTGCACTCGTATGTGCCAGGCACAATAATTAAGTATATTTGTTGAAAGAATGGATGTGTAGTAGGTGCTTCTTTATCATTCTTTTCTTTGCAGGATGAGAGAGGACGTTTATTGGCAGGAAGGAGGGGACAGAAAAGTGGAAGCATACACTTTATCACCACTACACTTTGCCTCCTGCTTTAGTTTCGTAACGTGATCAGTGCCTGGCCTCATCTTAAGTGGTCAGAGAGGAGTCAGAACACTCACTTTATTGGCCCATTGGGTTTACTCTAGTCTTCGTGAAGTTTTAACACTGTTCTTCTATTTACTCATTCACAGAGTCTCTCATTATGCTTCTTATTCTTAGAAAGCTATAATAGGCGGCTACAACTCAGAAACGGTATGTAACACTGAGGAAAACTCCTGTTTTTATAATATGGTTCTGTGTAGTAGATTGTGATGTTTAACAAAAGATGCTTTGAGGGGAGAATTTTTGTTTTCAAATCTGAGGCAGGAACTCTCTCTGTTTTCTGTGGAACTATCTCTTAAGACATCAGTGATCTGTTTTCATTTGACTGAGGTCAGTTTTGCGGGACTTAGTATGAATTGTCCTGAGGAAGCTTTGACTTTGGAAACTTGAGCTGACTGAGTAGATGCCTCATTCTGGTAAACACTGTCAAGCGGGGTCTTGAAGGGAGACTCTCAGGTGGGAATTCTCTTGCACCTCTCTTTTAGGAGAAATAGGAGACTTGTGAGAAATGAAAGGAATATCCTGTGAATATTTGGCAGAGGCAAATGCAGAGTTGTGTACATGCTTTGAAAGCCAGAAGCAAAACAAATATAGTAGGTCCTTGAGTGATGTTTCCTCACAACGTTGATGAGACGCATAGGACTTAACTCTCCTTTATATCAATTAGTCTATGGTAAAATTAGTTTCATTACTTGCTTTGCTTAAAGCCATAGAATTCATTGATGGTGTTAAGCGAGGACTCATGTGCTGCCTTTAGAGACCTCATTCTAAGGAGGAATTATGTCCCTAAACTGTGCCAGTGCCAAAGACACATCAGCAGAAGTAGTCTAGGGTCAGAAACCAGATTCTGCTTGTATTTGGAAATTATTTGGGGAGACACATAGCTGCTTACAGTGTGACTTTATATAAATACTGTAAATATATCCAAGTTCAAGGGCAGTGTTATTTTAGAGTCAACTTCTTGAAATGCTAAGAAAAAGTAAGGAACAATTTGAAAACCGTAATTGAAGGTTGGGTTGGTGATGAGTCGGAAGGACCAGGGGTGGATCAGGAGCCCAGAATGGAATCAGAATTCCTTGTATCACTTAATCACTTGGTCTTTTGATTTGTGTCTGAAGCTTTCAACTTTTTTCTCTAAGCCAGTGAGAAAGCTCAGTTCGAGTGGTTTTCGATACTTTAATATCGAAATTACACTGTGGGTATAATTCTAAAAAAAACAAGCATACTGTGACATCACAAGGGACAAATGTAGGAAAACTTCTTGGTTTGGGACAGGGTTAGCGATGGGAGAAGGAAGAAGGGAACCCACAGAATTCTGTGTTTCATCTTTTGTACTGGGGAAATGGTTAGCCATTATAATAAACAGCTTTCTGTTAAAAGTCACTATTTTGTGTATGATTGGACTCCTCAAGAGTCTTGTGGATTCATAGATCTCTGGGGTCCAGCCTCTGCTCTGGCTTCACAGTGGCTGGTGTGCTTCAGCGAACCCTGTGTGTTACGTTGTGCTTTGACACTGGGTTCTCCTGCTACTCTGTCATGAGGCCTAGCTCCCTTTCCAGATTCTTTCTTAACTCAAAAGTTAAAACTTTAGTTAAAAAAAATGAAGATGGGACTCCTTGCTTTGGAGTAGGGACCTCTGGTCACCCTGCATGTTGCCATTGGAGAGCAAAAGACAGAGGAATTCAGACAGAGAATTATATTCCAGATAAACATGGGTCGTTAATCTTGTAATTAAAATAGTGAAATGTGGTATATGATTTGGTTTTAGTAAGAAAATATATCAATATCTAATAGCAGTTACAGGTGTTATTCATGGTATGGGTCCTAGAGAAAAATTGTAGTTACGCATTTTGCTTGAAATATGAATAGACATTTATTATTTTGTGATAGAGTTTATGTAAACTCTATTTTCTTCTGGGTTTATCCTCTTCTAACCCTTGACGATATCTCACACCAGAGGGAAACACTTAGTGACCATGGTGGTTTTGAACTTTGAAAAGTTTGACCTCAGAAGACTCCCTGCTGCCTCTGTTCAAAGCTGATCTCAGACATCATGATGGCTTTCGCGGATCCCTCATTATTTTTAGTAGATTCAGACAGTCAACAAATATGACACTGTTTTATGTGCAGCTCTTGCTGTGAGAGCATTTAAGTCAGCAGTGTGTGTTTTATGGGTTGTGTGTGTGTCTCTGTTGTTCAGTTATCTTTTATACAATGCTGAATTTAGTTACCTCAGGAGTACAGTATTTAATGTATCTTGACAGTCATATGATTGAATTTCAGGTCTTACATGACCAACTTAATAATTTAGCTGTTGAATGTGGTATGCCTTATCATATTGGTAAGGTAGAAGAATAACTTTACACACGTTTGCCTGGTGTAAATATGGATTTAGAGTTTTTCATGCTATTAAATACCCTTTTATTATTTTAAACTGAAATTTCTGAATTTGAAGTCAATAGGATTTTTTTCAAGTGAGTAGAGGAAAAAGCAGGTGCAAATGTGTATTAAATGTTAGTGATAGATCTGAAATCTCCATTGTTTTATATATTCTGATATGAAGACTTGCCAGTATCTTTTCTTTTACTATTAATGTAAGAACAGATATTCTAATTTTTGTCCTTTTTTTGTATTTTCTGGGCTCTTTACTATTGGTGCTTTTTAATTTACCAGTCTCTCTCTGAAATCATAATTCCTCACACTTGATGCTAACAGTCTAGACACTGGCTCACATGTGCATCATAGCAAGGGCTGCTGCCTCCCTTGGAAGGAACACTGTCCGTTTGTAGCAACTTCACGGGGTGTCTTGAAAAGCCCTCTCCTGCCCCTGCCCCACTGGCCACCCCCCTCCCCTTATCTTCCCCTTTGAAGGAATTACTCAGAAACTCTCATGACAGTATTAACTCTCTTGCACTCTTTCATTTATGCGTTCATCCAGGTTGTCTCCACTTCTCAGCATAAAGGTGATTGTTGCTACAGTGATAGCACACCTAACTGGAGCTTACCTTGCTGTCTGGCCACCCCACCAGCCCCGCTTCTAGATCACAGCTGAAAGTGACAGAACAAGCCTGTGGGGCTCAGTTGAGTGGGCCTTTTCTTCGTAGGAGTCAGAATACCACTGCCTGTCATCATGTTCCCTGAGGCTGTCACTTAATTTCTAGGACAGGATAATAATTGATGTTCACGGGGATTCCCCTGAGCCATTAAGAAAAACATCTTTAACATACAGGGTTTACAAAGATTCCCACCCAGGTCTGTCTCTTAAGGAAGAAAGATGTGATGCATAATTTCACCTTTTTACCTGTCTGCTGATGCAGCTATGCAGAATGACTCACTTAATGGAAGGTGGACACTCGCTCGTTGAAGTCTTAGCATGCTATTTGACTGTTGCATTCTTAGAAGTTAAGTGTACACATTCTCTGCTATTGAGACATAATTTTCCTTAAATGGAGTGTTATTCCAGATAAGGTAGTTCTGACCAAAGAAAGGCATAATTCCGAGTCAAAGCCTTTAATTTTAAACTTCAGGGAATGGAAGCACTGTGTTCTCATTAACTCACAAGTCTTGACTAATCTTGTAACACTTACATATTTCTGTGCTTTTTGTCTTCCTGCTCATCCACAGCCCTGATCATGGGAGGAAAGAGGAGGCAGATAAACAGATGTTAATTATAATAAGAAACAGTAGTTAACAAGGATAAAATGTGCAAAAATATGAGCCTGTTCACTTCACGTTTGGTTTGGGCTTTGGAGGAGCGTGATGAGAAAAGCACGTGTCCATGGAGTCATGCTGCCATTATTTTGCTGTATTAAAAGAAGGTGTTTAGAAGACAGATGTTTCTTGAAGTGCTCTGAGCCATTTCTTTCCCAAGTTAATTACGTGGTTCCTTTTCTGGGTACTCTCTGGATAATACACCTGCCCCCTTTGGTTGAATTTTGGATTTTTGCAGAAAGAACATTCATGAGTATGCCCTGTTTTTGGGGTTTACAGTGCAGAACCAGGTAGCTGGTCTTT
The DNA here is from genome assembly GCA_004027375.1 of Macroglossus sobrinus. NCBI lineage: Eukaryota > Metazoa > Chordata > Mammalia > Chiroptera > Pteropodidae > Macroglossus > Macroglossus sobrinus. The sequence continues at coordinate 387,399 of PVKZ01000678.1, read as the reverse complement.
GATTTGGGGTTGGATGGATATAGAATCTTAACAAGAGCGGTCACTGAACTCATGCCATTCAACTCTGGTCGTGTAGGTTCTGTATTTGCTCTTAAAAATAAAAAGGGAAAGTAGATCGGATTTTTAAAAAGTTTTAAAAAGACTATTGTTTTGAGCAGAACTAGCTAATGAGATAGCTAGCGAGTTGCTTTTCAGAGACAGCAGAGCAATATCACAAGTCATGCAGCAAAGCATGTGCAGAGGAGAAAACTTTGACCTCCAGCTGCACCCGGAACCAGAGTCCCCTGTTTCCTCCCCATGCAACCAAAGGACCAGGACACTACCGGAACTTGAACACCAGAACCCTTTCAGAAGTCAAGGATCTGTTGTCCAGGAAGGTCCGGTGTTGACATCCCTTTGCCATAAGTGACCAAGTTCCAAGGTCCTCCAGTTAAAACTTGCCCTGCCAGCACTTCCTCACACCTGTTCCCCAGCCCCTTAAGAACCATTGGCCTGATCCAGCAAGCAAGATGGAGTGAGGCACCACTAGGGCTCCCATCTTCTTGGCTGGCACCTTCTTTACTTATTCCATACTCGGACATTTTGAGTTTTGAGTTTTGGCCTTTTTGAAGCATTGGGCTCATGGACTTTGATCCATTAACTAATTGAGAGGGAGGTGCAGAGATTTCCCATACACCCCCTGCTACCACACATGCATAACCCCCGCTGTTGTCAGCATCCCCCACCAGACAGTACATTTGTTATAATCGATGAACCTGCACTTATACATCCTCATCACTCAATGTCCATAGTTTACATTAGGGTTCACTGTTGGTGTTGTACGTTCTCTGACTTTAGAAAAATGTATAATGTCATCCGTTGTTCTAATATGGAGCAGAATATTTTCACTGCCCTACAAATCCTCTGTGCTTTGCCGGTTCATCCCCCTTCCCCAATTGGAATTTTTAAGTTAAACTATGAGTGATGTGAGTGAGAAATCCTAGGGAGAGAATTGACAAACTAGGTTTGGCTTTGCCACTAGACGTGTGTCTTCCTTCTAGCTCTGGGTTCCGCTCATCAGTAAAATCAACTATTTTGTTGAACTAGGCTTGCCTGTTCATTTCAGAATATAAGTTATATGATTTTTAGGATCAACATAATTGATATTTGTTAGAATTTGCTGATGATGAGTCTAAACTTCTTACACCAAAACTTCCACCTAAGACCACAAGTGCATTATATTATTGTAATAAATACTATATAGTCCAAAAAGGATATGAGAACTTGAATTTGGGCTTTTTCATACAAGCTGAGAGAAGTAATTTCCAAACCTCGGAATGCATAAGAATCGCTAGAGACTGGATGAAAAAGTCATGGATGCCTGTACTTCACTTACAGAATTCTCATGTTTGGGTCTAGTGTGGGGCCTGGAAGTCTGCATATCATGGGTGAAAGTGAGAAACTGAACTTGATTTCTTTAACAGAACAATAAAACTTATTTAGATTGAAGAACAAAGCTTTCAAGTTGGATGGCATGGAGGCAGCCAGGTTGTTGCCCCTCCTGCCACAGGTATACCTGTCACATCATGGTGGAAGCTCCTCTTGCAATTTAGGGGAAGACTGGTTGGGTGCAGTGTCTGACACACCTCTTGTCTCTACATGTCTGGAGAGGAGTGATGCGGTTTTGTGACACAGCGTCTAGTCCTGGATGAATCGTTGCATTCTCTCCCTTGCTCCTGGACTGTGGATAGCTGCATACCGGTCCCCTTCTGGAATTTGATAAGGATAATTTGCAGCTCAAATCTCAAGGGATCTACATCCTGTCCTTTGATGACCTTCAGGGCCCCGAGGGCAGTCCTTGAAGGCGCACTGTAGCTTCCGTGGTGGGTCTACTCTGCTGCCTCATAGTGGGGATCACTTCTGGTCAAAGCAGAGTAGTTTTCACGCTGTCCTGTTTCCTAAGTGTTTCTGCTACAGAGTGCAGTGTTTTTCTGTCATGTTATGTTCCTTGTGTATTTTTTTTACACCCCTCTAAATTATAAGCTCCTTGAAGGCAGACATGCTGTGTTATTCCTCGGCAGTGGTCGGGGGTGGGGCGGGGTGATGCACGTCCTGGGCACTGGTTAAATGCAGTCAGTTAAATGCAGCTTACTGAGATTTGCATTGGCAGACTTTGCTGTTAAGCAAACAGGAAGCCAACTTCAGGCAGTTAACTCTCTAAAGTTTATGTTTCAGATTGAACTCAACAGAAAAAACCTGATCTCCAATGTTTGTTGAAAGAAAATTTATGATGAGTTAAAAGAAGGAGCAAACAAAAGCCCATTATCAGTTTTAGAAAGCCTGGGGCTCTGAATTTGCTCACACCTGCTGTCAGATATCCAAAGGTGTTCTTCTGAGTGTTCTTTCATTGACTTTTCCTGACTTCTTACAGGAGGAGAGCAAAGACCAAGGATTGAAAATAAGTATTATTGGTTACTGTGTTGCCATGTTTTTAATCACTTAAAATATTTATGTTGCAGAATAGTGTAATTGGCAGTCCCTTTGTAAGTTGCTTAGATAGGATGTTTGTGGTCATTTCTATTAAAGTTCACACCCGGGTATAGGGCGAAGACTGGGTGTGAATCTTGAGCTAGTTAACCCTTCTCATTGCTTAAGTTTCTCATAATGTGGGGATAATGACATGTTGGGATATATGAGGGATAGATAATATAATGCATACAAAGTGCCTTGTTCACTAAATGTCCCAAGAAGGACCATATCATGGTGCCTTGTGTCTTATTCTCACAGCTCTGTCTCCAGGATAGGAATGCTTCCCAGGTGTCACAGGGCCGTGCTTGCTGGGGGTCAGGCAGGCTGTAAGTGTTCACACATCCCTCAGGGTGTCAAGGGGGAAAAAATACTTGTTAATTCTAAATTTGTGTTTGCTCACCTTATACAGTGTCATAAACTTAATAGAATTTCCTTCTCTAATATTTGGTCTACTCTCTCTCCCTTCAAGTACAAAAGCTTTATGATTCTGTGAAGAGAGGTGAGATTAAGCAGAAAGCAGGAACAGAAAAAAGGTGCTAAGTTGCAGTGCACCTCCTTGTTAAGGTATGAGATGGTGGTGCCATGTAGTAACAAGGATATGCTAGGGAGGATTGGAGAAGAAGTAGTAAATGTTTCGGTTGGATGATTGGTGTTGAACGATGAATGGCATGACCACCCTTAGGTGGAGCCCTAGTGAAGGGCTCTGTCTCTCTCATTTCCTTGATTCATTTGCATCCCCTCTAAGTTTCCCCTTGTGAATGAGACCACTGGAATTACCTCTCATTGAACATCTTGTTCATCAGATGAATTTTAATGGAGCTGTTGGGGTCTCAGTAAGGATTATGCAGCCCAAGTTAGTTACCTAGTACTTGGTGGTGGTAGAAAATTAGAAAGATGGGAGCATCACCACCTTTTTCTCTTGAGATTTAAAAGCTTCCCCTGACTGCTGTTTCTTCTGCGAGTCTCTTAGACAGGAGTTGGGGACAGACTTCTTTAGAGGCAGATGGGCTGCCACAGTTGCCCTGCATTTTATTTACAACCATGTGGTGTTTTTTTTTTCTTGGGACTTGTGTCATGTAATGCATATTTGCAAACGCAAGTTGGCAATTTTGACTATTAAAATCATGGAGAGTAGAGAATTAAGGCATTTTCGTTAGCTTGGATGTCTGCCAGGAAGAGTTTTGAATTTTCCTTTTAAAAAAAGAAACACACGTTTTCCTCATTTAAAGACTAAAAATGAATCAAGTTCCATGGAGGTTGCTTTACTGAAGGGGACAATTCTTGTTAGTGTGAAACAATCTAAGTTTATCTGAAGTAGCATTGATTAGAGTAACAGTTTTAATTCTAAATCTTGCTATATTACCTAATCTTAGAGAATTCGCTTTTCTTTAAAAGCAGATGACTTCAATAGCAGGAATTTGATAAGTTGGCAGAAATACTAGGAGTCTATCTCTTGCGTCTTATTTAGTCTTTGTGAAAAGGGATCCTGCTGCCATCATATTTTGTGCAGGTAACTTAGTGATGAAATTCAGTCAGTGCCCTTCATCTGTGGAACCAGGTGACACCGTTTCATTGTCCTCAAAGGATTTTTCCGGTTCTGTTGGAAAAGTAGCGGTGAATAGTATTGGGCTTTTCATCATATGTCTCACAAGTACATTAATAGTTATGTGGTATCTCATCAATAAAATGAGCCATAGACCTTGAACCTCTCACCATGTCCAAGAAATGCAGACAGTAGTACAGAAGAGCCAAGTTCATACGTGGATATTAGGTATGCACATTTAGTACTGACTGAGTCATTTATGGGTGTATTTTAAGAATAGACGATGTGATGGAAAGAAAGGTCCTGTTAATGTTAAGATCCTGATCTCCCTGAACAGGCTAGGAGTGTCAGTGACATAACATGCTGGCTGCAGTCTAGTGAAGGAGGGTGGTCATAGTATTCATCTGTGGTGAGCACATAATATGAAGGAGCCTTTAAGAGATGGAGTGGGGGGAGAAATGGGATGATATGGTATATTATAGCCTCAAACTTCAAAACACCCTTCATGTAACTTCCTCATTAGCACACGTTTACATGCAAAGTGTAACATTCAGTACATTCAATGCAAGCTTTAGTTTTTCTCAGGCTATTTTGCTGGCCATTATGGTTTGTTTGTGTGATGGTAGACCATCTCAGCAGATAGATTATTATTTCTATTTGTTTCAAATTTAGAGGTTTTCTTTTTGTTCTTTCTTTTTTTACATAGAGAAGTACATTACTTTAGCATCCCACTGCCTCCACACATATTGACTGTGCCTTTTGAAGAAGAGAAATGGGCCTAAACAGACCGGGCTTAAGGTAGTTGCAAAGCTGAGTTAGTGAGCGAGGGTCAGGAATCCGCATGGGCATCTTTAGAGGGAGGACTCATCTGAGTGCCCACTAGAGTGGCAGTGTCTGCGGGTAGATGAGAACCGAAACGAGGGTCTTGGCCTGTGCATTGTATTTGTCCTGGTGTCCTATACGATAGCTGTTGGGCAGTCCCTGCTTATGAACTGCTGGGCCATTGCTGGGCTCCATCCTACTGTGACTGCATACAGTTGAGACATAATTGTAACACAGTGTCATTTTCATGGAGTTGTTTTGTCTAGTTGTAACTTGAGTTCCTGCATAAAATTTCCAGAACAGAGCTTTCCTTGGGTTTCAAGTTCTTAAAGTTTGCAGCGCTCCATCATGAGACCACGGAAGAGGCGGGCTCTTGGAACACATGGAGTCATTCTTCCTGTTTTACATTCGTTGCAGAAGGACCATTTTTCACAGAGTCCTTAAGTGGATGGTGCTCAGGGTACCTGTGTAGCTCTTTGTTACTCATCTGGGAAATGACCAGCAGAGTGTTCATGGTAAAGAATGGATAGAGAACCAGATGGAAAAGAGTTAAATCCAAGCATCCTCTGAGGGGAGAATGATCTCAGATTTGTTTGAAATACCTACTAGTGTAAGTGAATAACAGTTTTAGGTTCTAGGTTGGGAATTATAATACAACTGTAAAAGAGTTCTCTCCCTCTCCTTCCTTCTTTCCCCCTCCCACTCTCCCTCTCTCCACCACTCCCCACCACTCCCCTTCTCTCCTCTGTGTCCTCTCTGCCATCTCTTTGTACACTCCCTTTATTCTAGATAATTATTCTCCAACCTCCCTACACTGGAACTACAAGAAAATGTCAAAGAAAACTTTAATATAACTCTTGAAAAATGAAGTAATGGGTATTGGGAAGTCTGCTAGGGAAAAATGATATTACCCATTATTACCCATTTTAACAATAAACATTTAGAGGTCTTTTTTTTTTTTTTTTTTTGGTCATTTTCTTCATGTGGAATCTTAGGAAAGAGTGGTCAGCCTATTGTAGAGAAAACATTTAAGTTGCTTGGATTGAGAAGTAATGATACGTAAATTAAACCCTGGAAAGAAAGAGGGAATGAAACTCATTTGTTGTACGAATTGTTTTGTTTATCAAGTGTGGTTCATTGGTGGTACAAACCATACTGTTCTATTGGAAAGCATGAGACTATTGCATCATCTCTTTGGGAAAAAGTATGGAAGAGATGATATATTGAAACTTCAGCAGTTCTGTTCTAGTGATTGTGCAAAAACGGTTGTGCCAATTATCTTTCTTTTCTGTTTTTCAGGGTCGACATGTTAAAACAGGTCAGCTGGCAGCCATCAAAGTCATGGATGTTACCGAGGTAAGGTTGGGGCACAAATATATTTAAAGAAATATAGGTAAAAGACAAAGATCCCCCTGTCCCTCCAGCCCCCCATGTAAGAGTGTTGTTCTGTTTGTAGATTCAATCTTGAACAAATCGCCCTCCTGTGACATTGTGAGTTCATGAGGTTCAGCACAATAGTTGGCTTAAATCGTTGCAGATGGTCCCCAAGTAACTAACAATCAGTAGCATTTTCTTTAAAAAAACACATCTGAGTGATGTCATTCTTGGCAACAAAATGGACTGTAATTGGAAACATCGTCTCTAATGGAAAAGCAGAGATTTGAGAAAGGACCATGGAGGTCACATGAATAGGGAGATTGAGGGGTGTGGGGTGGGGGAAAGCTTCTCTAGGGTATTAGGCCACATTTGGGCCATTTCTTTTATTTTTAACATGGGGAAAGAAAACCTATCCAGCCAAGTTCCCAGAGGTTTGAAAACAGAAACATCTGCTAGAATGCTGAGCAGATTGTTGGCAAAATTTAGTAGCAAAAAATAGTTCTTGAAATGGTCACATGAGGATTTACTGTGTAGCTTTAGATAGGAAAAAGGAGAAATGAACTCAGACATAAAGTAAGCGCATATGTATATATGTGTGTGCGTGTGTGTGTGCGCGCGTGCACGCGCATGAGTTCATATTTAATTTTTTAAACAATAGCCATAGATTTTAATGAACTAAATTCATCCAATTTTAAATTATAGTTAATCCTTGAACAACATGGGTTTGAACTGTGTGGGTCCATTTATACTTAGATTTTTCCAATACTGTAAATATATTTTCTCATGATTTTCTTAACATCTTTATTAGGTTACTTTACTGTATAAATACAGTATGTAATACACATAGTATGTATTATATGTTTTATGTATGTATGTATATGTATTATATATGTAAGGCCTCCAGTCAGCAGTAGGTAATTAGTACTTAAGTTTTTGGGGAGTCAAAAGTTATACACGGATTTTCGTCTCTGCAGGGGACAGTGTCCCTAACCCTCACATTGTTCAAGGGTCAACTGTTTTCATCAGAAATTTTGCTTTGCATTCTCAGGATTGCTTATGACATGCCTGAATATGTATGAGGTTTACTGCCATTTATCACAGATTCTATAGAGAGTTAACCAGTGGCTTGGAGATTTGAGATATCTTTAAATCAAGCCATAATGTCCCCAAGTCTCTGGAGGGAGAGAAAAAAGGCTGAGCTGACTTCAGAGAACAGTTGAGTAATCTAGAGAGGGCCCTTCTTCTGCCCTATGCTCCTCTTGGTCTCTGATAACACATTCATCTTTACTGTCCACATTAGTAAGAATTAGAAAACGTTGTTTTCCCTGACCACAGGACAACTGATAGATCTTCATACAAATATTTGAAGATGTGACATTTTATGAGATGACTGCTCTCCTTTCTCTGTCAAAGAGGGTATGGAGAGTTGGTAATGGAAACGCACCATTGTTGCTGGTAACAACAACATGCTGTGATACGGACTATCATGTGGTATTACAGTGATCCTGTTGCAGTATGCAGCCCAGTGGAAAATTGGATACTTTCCAGTTAAATGTTATTTTAAAGAGAGGTGCAGGAGCAGCAAATTCTGACTTACCTTAATTTAAATACAAAAGTCCAGTCATTTATGATGTGCAACCTGTGCGTAGAACGAACGGGGGCACCTTCCTGCCAGCCTCCACTCACCCACCGTGCATGCTGCTGGCGCTGGCTGCACTGGGCAGTGACAGAGCTGGAGCCTCTGTTCTTGGTATTTGTCAGCACACTTCCTGACTTATTTACTGGCAGACTCGTGGGAGCCACTTTAAAAGTAGTGTTTTGGAATTTTAGGAAGCATTTGGAAGTCCTGGGAGTTAAATTTCTTCACCCACTTCAGCCTGTGCTACTCTCGCTGACCGCTGCTGTGGCCACCAGGCCATGCTTGGGTGGGATCTAATGAGGGTTGCCTGCTCTGCAGGTCTTCTTCCTGTAAACCTGGCTCTGATAAGTGTGTAGTATAGGATCACTGTCTAAAAAAAGTGTAAAATGATACGAAAGTCAAGTCCTTACATTTCTTGCACCTATAGTACCTATTGGTGCTTTGGTGTGTTTCCTTTCAGGCATCTCTCTGTGGGCATTGCTATAAAATGCATAACTGTGTGTAATGGGCACTTCTGTATTCCACTTCTGTTGGGTTGTATACAGAAGGTATTTCCTTGCTTAAAAAATCAGGCAGTGTTGGAAAAATGCATTTTCAGGACTCCTTTAAAAATTATTATGCCAAATGCATGTGTTCAGGTGAAATTAAAACCAGATGGTGAGTCTTCAGAACAAATTAGAAACCCAATCAGCCATTTGACCATATTGGCCTCTCAGTGATGTTTCTTCTGTGCAGTTTCCATTCAGTGACCTCTGTGCCGTAGCTTGGGGCACAAGCCAACACCCTGAGAAACATGCTCTTGCCGACCCCACCTCCCCCAACACACACACCAAGGGTCTCGCAAGCCTTTTGAAGTTGTAGGCATTGACCTGGGTGGGACCAGGCAGCTGGCTGGTGTGAGGGGAGAATTTGCAACTGATGTTTCTGGTTTCAACTTCAGCAGGAGGGGCTATTGGAGAGAGTTCTGTCCATGAGAGTAGGGTTCTACATGGCTTCTGACTTAGACTCAGTTTCACCTCAGGAGCCAAAAGGTGTGAAAAATCACAGACTCATCCAGACTCTTGAGCCTGTTTCTTTGGTGAAGTTAAGAGGCCGTTACCAGGCTGCTCCTTAGTCCTCGGGCTCAGAAGGCCAGAGGAACAGCAAATGTGGGAAAGTGACCCTCTCCCCCCCCCTCACTGTCCACTGGACAGCTATAAATGACTGTGCCCTAGGCTAGCTGCACTGTGGCCACCTCACCTGCTTTACTGGACTGTGACCTGGAAAACGAAACAGCTGAGAATTTATATCTTATCCTGGGGTGATGTGGCAGGGACTTTGCAGGAAACTAAAGGGGTCTAGAGGGGAGGCATATATTTGTGAGAGATGTAAAGATCTCTTTATATTTCTTCTTGGACTTTAATAGTTTTAAGATAGATAATCTTTAGGATTTTAAGGGTCTCATTTTGAAGAAAGCTTATCATTTATCTAATTAGTTATGGAAGAGTTTAGGGTACAGGTTAATGATATTTCACAATGGACAAGACCAGGACATGAGATCTATAATGTGTTTTGTTTTTGGTTTTGAAAAATTATAGTCAGAGGAATTTGCAGAAGCATGTATAGTGAGGTCCCATGTACCCTGTACCCAGTTCTCCCCAGTTATAACATCTTGCAAAACTATAGTACAATATCATAATTGAAGTCCATGCACAAAACAAGGATTGGCAGATGATTGCTTTTACAAGCTAAGAATTTGATCAGGACCCTGATGTCAGATTATAGCAGATGAGGCCCCAGAGCTCAGAACCAAAGCAGGCCCTGGCATTGATTCTGCCCACTGAGCTTGTTCAGACTTCGTAGCTTGAGAGTGCATTCATTGTGTTTTGATGAATACTTGAATTGGTTGTTTGAATTCTTGGCCCCTCTGCCTGACCCTTCATTTCAGTTCTCTTGTCTTAATGTCTGTCTGTATTACTGCTGTTACACATGGTGAGTCTTTAGGGTCTCTCATTATTTTGAGGTGACACTCTGGATGGTAAAAAGATGAATTAGTTGATTAGTGATTTGCCTCTTGAGGTCATAAACTCTTTGAGTTAAGGTTTGTCTCTGAGAATTAAATTTTATGTTTTCCATTTTCATAATTTCCTCCAAACTTTTTATTATGAAAATGTTCGTAACTACAGAGCTGTTGAAAGAATGAACTTCCTACCCTTCACTTAGATTCAGTAGTTAACGTTTTGTATGTGCATTGCTGTGGCACCACTGGGGCCCTGTACTTGTAAATACTCGAGCAGGCTTCTCTGAACATAAAAGGTAATCTACATCATCATAATACCACCAAATTACTAATTACAGAGATTCATACATATGTGTGTGTCTAGTCTATATTCAGATATCCTCAACTGTGCCCAGGATATTTTTATAATAATTTTTTTTACATCATAGTCCAGTTGAGGTTTGTGCATTACATTTGGTTATTTTATCTATTAACTCACTGTTAAATCTAGATCCCTTTTTCTCCTGCCCACTCTGCCCCTTACACTATTTTTTTTTAACTGACTTTTGGAGGACTCCAGCCAACTGTTTCATAAAATATCCCACATTCTGAATTTGTCTGATAGTTTCCTCATGTTGTGCTTTAACTTGTTCCTCCTGCCTGTATTTCCTGTGACCTGGAAATTAGGTTGAGAGGCTTGATTAGACACAGATTAAATGTTTTTTGGCAAGAACACCTCATTGGTAGTATCTATTACTTCACATTGCATGACATCGGGAGGTACATTGAATCTGCGTTTCTCACTGTTAGTGTAGCCAGGTTTGATCACTTGATTGGAGAGGTGACAGCCATAGCTCTGCACTGTGCAGGTGATTATTGGCTTTGCACTTTATAAATAACCTCCAGGGTGATATGTTGTCACTGAATTTCATGTTCACCCACAACTTTTTAACTCATGGTTTTGGCATTCATTTGATTTTATTATTATTGGGAAATAATGATTTTCAGATTTCATCTTTTTCATTTATTAGTTCACATCTGTCTATAAAGAAGAGTTTCCTTTCCTACCCACTCCCACTCTTCCTTGTTCTCTCTCTTTTTTTGGATATTGCTGTAGACATGGGCAGTTTTATTGATTCAATATGTTTCCATCAGTTAAATCTGCTATTATTAGATTAAGATTATTTAATCCAATTGTGCCAAGTTTGGCCACGATAGTTCATTGACTGGCTTCTTGTAGCCCTGTGACTTGACCCCGTCCGTTTTTGAGTCCTTCCTTGTTTTCTGGCACAAGTAGGTATTTAAGGCTTACCTGCCAAAATGCGGGACCCCTTTTTCTGAGGACCCATAGCTCCTTTCAGTGGGAAGTGTATTTCGAAGCCAGCATCTGAGTGCTGAGCATGTTCGTTGCCACTGAGGTGTTGCTGCATCTGGACCCTTTCAGTAGACAGAGCATGGAAACACATTTTTCAAAGTCAGTGTCTCCTTAATTTTTTTTTAATTCTTGTATAGTTTATATGTCTTTCTCTTTTCTCTTAGACTGAAAAATCTTTGTCTTTAGTAAAGTAATACATTATTTATTTGACATAATTAAGTGAACATAAGAATCATTTTAGTATTTTAATAAGTGTTACTACTTACAGTAGACATGGATTGAAGTTTAAAGTTTTTCCTGAAGTTTTTGTCTTTATTAGATATCTGTTAAGCACAGTCATAGTGCTGTGCTCAGAAGCTATGTGAAATAATTCTTTGCTTTGTACAGTTTATCAGTTCGATATGTAGTTAGTTTCACTTTCTGTTTTGGTTCATTTATGGGATTTGTTTTTTCTCCTGACTTAATTTTTTAATGTGTAAATGATTGACATGCTTCACAAAGCTATGTTAAAAATGCGTGCATTTTGATAAACAGTTTTTAAAAGCTTAGGCTGGATCATCTGGATGACAGACCACCTTATGCCCAAGTGTGGCCGCGCAGTGTTGGCGCTCTTGTTTGTCATTGCTTTGGACAACAGCATTGCTGGGGTGGTGCAGAGTGAGCAGAGGCAAACGTGTTGGTGTTTTACATCAGACGGAGTTGAGATGGTGTTGTATGGACGATGTTTCATTGCGCTTTATTGCCACTGAGTGGGAGAGCTGCATCCAGCCAGTCTTTTTTCCATCTCTCAGCCTGGAACAGGATGGGGTTAACACAGTGGGTTCTCAGAGTATGGTCTCTGGATGGGCATTTGTAGAAATGAACCCTCTCAGGCTCTGTCCCAGACTCTTGCCACTGAAGCTTAGGTGGGGCCTAGCATTTTGGGCTGTGACAAACCCTCTGGGAAATTCTGATGCACCCTCAAGTTTGAAAACCCTCAGTTATTTCAGCAGAACTTGGGAAAGAAGCTCCCCGCTCCTACCTAACAAGTGGAGAGTGTCCCAGCTCAGAGACACTGGCACTGCTGCTCAGGGGTTTGCTGCCGGTTAGATGACAGGGGTTAGAACCCAGCTCTTTGGTTCTCAATTTATTGAAGCTTTGAAACTGTCAACAGTTTCAGACATCAGGTTCTAAGTAGATTTGTTGAGAGAGCTCTTGTGTGTTCTGGACCTTAAAGGATGGATGGGTCTTGATTGGTGTTCTTCTTTCTAAAGTATGGTTTTAGCAAATCAACCAGAACAGCCTTATTTTTAGTCTTATGTCCAAAGTATGTGATAAGCAAAAGTGACATTAACCTTGGAGGACCGGAAGATGCTGGGTGTGAAGCCTGTTAGTTGCAGGAAGCCAGCCAGCAGATTTTACTGAGTTCCCTTTATGTTCTCTCACTGTGCTCTTTGGGATGTGAGCATAAAGGCTACGTATAAACCCGGCACTGCCTGGAACAGCCCGTAGAGCCCCAGCCTCTGCCTGCCATTAGATTGGAGAGGCAAGAGCCACAGCAGAAGCGGCCAAATGCTGAGCGCTAGTATTACCTCTGGAGGACAGGTAGCTGAGTGCCATCTGAGCTAGGTCCACAGAGGAGGAGGACAGCTTTCATACTCTCTGGTGGTCCATCCTCTGTCCAGAGTGAGCAAAACAAGCTTACTCTAGTGACAAAGCAAGGCCTGTGAGGCTTAACAATTCCACCACTTGTCAGTTGCTGGGGAGCATAGTGTAATAGATATGTGCTGTTCTTGTCTAGACTGAAAATAAGAACAGAAGGAAAGGAGGGAGAGATCTCTCTGGACCGTATGACCTATTGTTCCAGCCTTTTGTTCCTCAGAAGCAAGTTAAATGCTGCAGGCCTTATAGCTTGGTGCTGTCTTCTTTCCATTTCAGGCTGTAGGTGGCACCTCCTGCTTCAGTGGTGCCTCTGGCAGACTTGCCATAGGATTACTCAGGGTTGTCTGGGAAGAGTGGTCAGTATAGCAGTGTGGGCCCCTCCCTCACATATTCTTTCTTGCCTCATCTGCCTCTGCTTTTTACCTTGCTTAACTAACTACCTTTTTTTTCTTACCTCCTGAGAGAGAAACTGATACCAAATTTGTTGGATTGTTTTCCTTGCTTAGCCTTTCTATAAGTGGAACAAAGGTCACAAATTGTGCCTCTTTATTTATTTTTAAATAAATATTTATTTATTTTTATTATATTAGTACAAGACACATCCTTGAAGAAAAGTTCTTAAAATCAGTTAGATATTGATTAAATTTTGATTTATTTTAATTAAAAAATGTGACAGCAATGTTGAGAATAGTTTCACTGTACCTCACAGGCTACAGCAGTGCTTCTTAACTTGATTTTCATTATCACCTCCCTAAGAAGAAGCCTCTTAAGATATTTTTTTCCTGATCACTCCACATGAAATTTTAAACTCTGTATATCTGTTCATGTACTGCATGTATATCTTTATGCTTTACACACAGAAGTGGTAAGTTTTTTTTTTTTTCCACCTCCAAGAAGCACTTTTCATCCCTTTGGGGGCGATGATAGCACCCACCGAGAACATACCCTGTATAGAGCAGGATAAACCTATGCTCTTTACAAATGAGCCTGAGTAAGCTTTGTGCTATTTGTAATATTTTCCTTTTTAAAACAATTTACTAGATATTAGAATTAATATTCAGTGATAAAGAAGGTCTTCTGGCTGGAAAGTGGACAGTAGTGGCTGAAGTGAGCTAGTGTTTTTTCAGGCCAGGCATTGCCTTGGGTGTGGTGGCACAGGCTCCAGTATGAGTGCAGACAGGCAGACACCCTCACCTGCTCCATCTAGGTGGCAGACCACAGGATGGGACTCGGATCCAAGTTTTTCCAATAGTAACGCTTGCTTCTCCTTCCTCTGAGTCTCTTTGTCCTTCTTTCCCCCAAAGTACTATAAAGTTAAGTTAGGAATAATGTTGAACTGCTCAACAAGTAGGTACTTGTTAAAGTGTTTTTAAAAATAACTACGCTGGTGATGATGTGATAGCGACACTTTTTACAGGATTCTTTTTTTGGGGGGTGAGGGGTGGAGTTGGTTTGACAGGGGTAGAATGTGTTTCTGTTTTGGATTAATTCATTCTTATTTAAGAATACAACTGGAAATTCACAAAATACTAAAATTCTGTTCTTGTTTAGTTCATAAGTAAATAAGCAGAGGAAGGTTGAGACTAACTTAGCTGTATACTTCAGGCGTTTTGTTGAAGTCTTCATTTAATCTCTGGTGACAACGGTCCATAGTTAAGAAGGTGACCGACCTGCCTGGAGTTCCAGAGCTCATTGCCAGAGTAGCACCCTGCCGTGCGGCACACCCCGTTTCCCCACGGGGTGTCTTTGACCACTTCAACCACTTCCGGAGAACAGCTATGGTGTTTCCTAGTTGAATTCCAGCGCAGTGGCAGTCAACACGTGGCAAATGCTCTGTATTTGTAGGTGCCGGGATCTTTGATGAAGTGAACAGGATGTCCTGTTTTTGGTGGGCACTTGGATAAACCTGTAGTAGATATACATTATTGGTTTTATTGTCCAGGCAAATGGTAGTGATATATTGTTGCAGTAGAGGAATCTAGAAGATGATTGAATTTTGTAGCATTCTCACTTGCTGACATCAAAAATATTACAGTCGATTGTAGATGCTATACACCAATCATAAATAAATAATAGTAAGACCATCACACTTAAACTTCATCCCTTTGGGAAAGGAAGTAAAGGAGCCCTTTAAAATTTTAATAATTAGAAAGAGTATGTTTCTGGGTCTTGATTTTAGAGTTGTCACTGAACTAATAAAGATGATTTATCTTTTCCTCTCCTCTTTCCTATGAAAATAAATTTGAGGCCTGTGAATATTTTTCAAGCTGAAAATATAGTTTATAAGCCTCATAGGAGTTGGCCTCATTATTTAATAGACACGTCCTGGCTTGGACCCCAGTCAGTGTTAACACGCTGTGTTAGAACAGAGCCTAGAATTAATAAAGCTTCAGTTTCCTCATCTGTAAAATGGAATAATAATTCCTACCTCATAGGCTTTTGTCAGAGTTAAAATTATATAATGGATGTATAGCATATTTTTACATGGTAAATGAGGATTTCTTTGTTTTCTTCTTCAAATTAAAGATAATAAAATAAAAGAACCCATTGCTTTTGCTGAAGACTTTTTAACATACCCAGCTGGCCTCCTCCTCTGCATGTCTTTCACCCCTGCAGGCTCCTGTATCAGGTGGCTTCTTTGTCTCCTCCAGTATAGTAATCACTGTGTTGGCCTTGGAACCACTTTTCTCTGCACTGTGAGCTGACTCCTGGTACTGTTTGAGTGACTACCCAGAGAACAGTTTGCATGTGTTCATGCCATATGTACATTATTCTGTACTAGATTGTAAACTTGTTAGGGTGCTCTCACTGTCTTCATATCCCTTCCAGGCTATGACACGTGGGCAGTGCTCGGCTTATATTCACTGTTTCCAAAGAAAGTCCTGGCAGTTTTAAAGGATAATTTACAAAAATGTTTTGAGCATTGGCAAAAGAACATATATGGCATCTTTTTTTATAAAATTAGAGACAGTCCTTATTTTAATATGTATGTACTAGTATATTTCTTGTTAAATTATTATCAGACATTTCCCTTTTGCTTTGTGGGATAGTTTTGGCTATTAAAAAGGAACCGAGAAAAATATTATTCATTCTTACTAAAAATATGACAGAGTATTAATTGCATTGGTTAGATGCAGTTTTGGTTCATTGGGCCTGGAAATGGCAAATAGCCATGTTTTCAGGTTGGGTGGGTGGGTGTGTGTGTGTGTGCGCGCGGGCGCTCTACTCAAGAAGTTGCACTAATCCATTCATTTAAACAATAGCTAACACTTAGTCTTTTGTATACATACTATTCTCAGATCCGGGGTTGAATAGAAAGATTAATTATGCTCTAGAAGGAGCTCTTCTCAATCTCTTGGTGAAACAAAATTTGCCTTGAAAGGATCTTTGCAATTGTTGATGCGTATTCTCTGGGCAGAGAGAGCTTCCAGAGTTCCTTAGTTTAATTTTATTGTTCCATGAATGAAAGACACTTTTTCTAAGTAAAATAAATACTTGATTAAAAAACCCCAAAACACCCAGCCAATTTTGAACGATCAAAATTGCTATTTTTAAAAATATGGACACTGTTCTTTAGCCATCCCCTCTTCACTCACCACCAACTTAATTTTTTTTAACTTTTGAGCTATAAATGCAAAATTTTGTTTTCCATCTTGACACCTCTCTTGCTTCCATTCCCAGCGAATTTACTGACAGGGATATGTATTGCAGGTCCCCATGACTGTCCTCTGTCCGATGATTCACTAGGGCGTCCCACAGGACTCAGCATAGTTGCAGTCTGCAGCACAGCATAAGGACCTGAGCTAACTCTGCCGGGGGTGTGGCGGTAGTGGTGGGGAGCACTTGGGTCGAACTCTGAAGGAGCCCAGGCACACACTTCCAGAGGCCTTGTCCCAGTGGAGTCTCATAGGACATGCTTACTTTCTCCAGCAGTGAGTTGTTGCAGCACACGTGACATTAACACAACCTAGGAACAGGGAGCTACTCTCATCAGCTCTGTGAGCTGAAACCCTCCCAAAGCCCAGGCCCCATATGCCAATCAGGGGCCAAGCTTGCAAGCGGGTCAGGTGTGGGTGCAGACTCTACTGCACTCTGCAGTTGTCACTTGCCCATTCAGCATGTCCAACAGCCCAGCCTCGGCATGGCTCACCTGAGTCCCCGGTTTCTTCCTTGAGCCTGCCCCACCTGTCGTTTTGCCCTTTCTCTGTCGGCATCTCCAGCCTTGTGTTTGCTTGGGCCACAGATGCCTTGAAGCCCTCTGGTTACCTTCTTTCTGCAACATATCACTCAAATGGTCTATTAGGAAATCCTGTTGGTGCTGTCTTCAAACAATATCCAGTTTGTGTCAAAATGGTCTTGGCCTGTGGTGGTCCATGAGGTAGGAACTGTGAAATCTGGATTATATATAAGCAAGTTTGTTACACTTGCTCTACCTTTGTGTAAGACTCTTTGGGTCTGTAAGAAAATACACTGACCCCCTCCCTAAACTGCTTCTACTACCAGGACCACCTAGTTTCAACTGCCAACATCTCTTGCCTAGATTTCTGCAGTCTCTGCTACACATCTCCTGCTTCCAGGCTTGTTCACTAGCCTTTCTTCAGTCTAGCAGCCTCGTGTTCCTTTGGGGACAGAGTCAGATCAGAATCTTTCACTGGCTGCTTGGCTCAGAGTAAAAGCCCAGATTCTTGCAGTGGCCTGCAGCACTCTACTTGATCATCGGTCCCCCAGCCCCGTTCTTCCTCAACCCTCCTGTCCTACTCACCCCCACCCTCACTCCAGCCACATGGGCCTGCTCTCTGTTCCTCCATCCTGCTACGGTGTTCCCTCCTAGAGATCTGTGCCCACCTGGAATGCCATTCCCCCACAACGGCATGGCTCTCCCTCACCTTCACATCTTGACACAGTGAGTGGCAGTTTCCTACGCCTGGTGCCCTTGTCTTGTTCTGTGTTTTCCATTTCCATAGCACAGTGTCTAACTGGCTCCTTGATCATACTTAGTACATAGCACCTGCTTCCACCATCATTTCACTCATCCCCTCACCCCCAAGAATATAAGCTTCTTGGTAACAGGGATCTTTCTATATTCTTTTCAGAATGTGCTGTCCCAAGCACCAGCCCAGTGCCTGGCCTGTAGTAAGCATTTCATGAATGTTTGTTGAATGAATGACTACTACCAGAGCTGGAAGGCATACAGGAGGGCTACGAGAGTGCCCTTTCTTCCTCGCTACACGTGAAAAATCCAAAGCTCAGAGAAGTGAAACATAGTTGGTTAATAGTTTTGTGTTTGTATGTGCACATACTTTTATTCATGAGCTATTTGAAAATTAAATTTTTAATATTTTAATTATAATTATATGTGATGAGATACCCTTTGAGATGTGATAAAATGGTGAAACAGTATCAGCAGAAAGAAAAGGTTTCAACCATCATGTGCCCATTTCACTGAAATGCTTCACCTTTTAAAGTGGTAAAGCCATTTAAAAGGACCCCCTTAGTACCCCAACACATGTTTTTCTAAATTTAATTCCAATAACTGCTTTACAGGTTAAATTCTCTTTATAGGACCTGAGTATAATTTATATGATAATCTTCCTGGAAGTCTCTTTTAGTCTGTCAATGTCCAGTAACAATCTGTGGTAAGAACATTCACAGCGACTTAAGTGTATATATCAGTGAAAGAGTTTTTAGAATAAAGCTTCAATTGTTTAATTGGAAAAATCATACTCACCTACCCCATCAGCACCACCCTGAGAAAAGGAAAGTGGGGCATGTCTAGTGACAGAATTGCTAACCAATAATTATTCTAATGTTTGTCCTAACCCTGTAGAAAGGAGGGCTGATTTAGTAGGCTTGATCTAAAACTAGTTATTGAGCCAGCCAGTTGGTTGACTAGTTTCTAGCTTCCACATGGGTGGCATTGTGGGATCGCTGGTAATCCTCAGATGGCCCTCACGCAGCCCAGCTGGAAGCTAGGCTCCCCCAGCGTGAGAAGCTGTCCATGGGGTGCAGCAGGTGCTGCAGAGCAGCCTTTCTTCCTGTCGTTCCTCATTGTGCTCTCCATCTCATCCATGCCACAGGTCACACTCTGTCTCCTAGACTTAGCTATACTTGCTACTATGGCACCACAAAGCCCAAATGATACTATGACTGGATCCTGCCCCAAAGCTCTCGTTTGTCTTAATTGTTCACTTTTATAGATTCGCACTTGTCCCTTTGAGTCCCTGCATTACATGTAGTTCAGTATATGTTAGAGATTTCAAATGAACTTTCTAGTCATTACAATTATCAAATTGTAATTTAAAACCATGGCAAGGTGAGAGAAGTCCATCACCTTGCTCCTGTCCCTGGGTCCCAGGTCTGCTGATTGATCTTCAGCTCTGATGCGGAACACGAGCCCTGACCAGGTGGGACCCTGCCTCCGGATGCAGGCTGCTGCTGTGATCTATGATCTGATGGGGCTCAGAGATCCAGGTGGCTCTTCTTCTTCACCTTTGTTTCTTTTATGTTTAGACATTCTTGGACTCTTTTTCTCTTTCCTTAACATACCTGTGCTGTAGCAACATAGCTGACACATCTGGAAGAAGCCACTTCTCAATGGTGGCTGTGTCTACTTGCCTTATTCTGTATGTGAAGTATATACAGACAGAAAAGTGCACAAATTATAAGTTTAGTAAATTCCCCCCAAAATGAACGACCCCTCCCCCATTCATGAACTAGATCAAGAAAGAGAACATTGCCAGCTCCCAAGAATTCCCCTGCGGTCACTAACTCATCCCCCAGGAGTCACCACTACCCTAACTTGTAACACAGTGGATTTTTTTTTACTTGTGTTTGTACTTGATGTAAATGGAACCACATGGAACTCTTCTGTTGGCTTCTCTCACTTCACACGTTTGTGGTATCCATTCATATTGCTGCCTGTGGAGATAGTTTATGTATTCTCAAGACTTTTAGTATTCTGTTGTATCCTACAGCTTCTCCATGGACAGACACATCTCCCTTCTGGGTGCAGAGCCGGCCACACAGCCTAGCACCTTCTTGTACGTAGTAGGTGCTGAGCTGAATCGATGCAAACATAGAAAGAAATCTGCTTGTGTATGAACTTTTACTTTATTGGTTAAGAGATGCTGAGGTGCAAGTTGTAGGTAAAACTTCAATTTTTTATTTTCACATTCTGAACATGATTAAATATTTACTTCTTTTCTGACTTAATTTTATTTGCTCAACTGCAGGAGTCATGAGAAAGTAGGTAATGCTGTTAACTTTCGTTGACTAGAAATAAAGTGTTACTTAGCAACTGCTTTCAGATCTCACTTCCTCTGTTGTGGGTCTTCAGCAAAGAGTTTACAAGGCGCCCCTGGGGATTCTTTTTCGCCAAGTGTCTTAGCAGTGACGTCATACTGCTGATGATTGTCATCCTGTTCATGAAGCTGGTTCAGTTTTTTGTGGACACTGCTGGTTCTCCTTCAAGGTGGTGGGAGTTTGGGGTGAAAGGAAGGTAGGGCGATGAACCAAACAAAATTCCGAGCAAGCCTGTGTTCTTGCCTCATCTTACTCCACAGGTCCCTCACACACACTCAAGTGAGAAATCTCTCGGGGACTGCTTATTCTCATTTCAGTGATGAGAATGTTTGTAAAACAGCATTCTGTCATACCTAAAAGAGCAACAGTAATAGTGGTACTGTTAGGGTCAAGGAGTGTTTCCTTATGTATTTCCTGATGATTACTCACCTTCCGGTGAGCATCTCTATGAGAGAAGGTGCTTACACAGGAAAAGAGTGGACACCTTCTCTGTCACTGTTTCACTTTTAATGTGCCTATGAACATGGCAGCAGGGAGTCCCCTCTCACTTTTCTTCACTTACTGAAGTTGCTGATTTTTTGTCCCCCTGAGGCTAGAACTGAGGAAGATACTCGGGTTATTTGTTCCTCCTTGAGTTGTTTAGAAAGAAGACGATTTATTTAAAAAATGCACAGATGTTTTTCTTCAGAATGGAAAGGACAAGAAGGCCATTGAGATTGGAGAGAATAAAATTTTTAACTGCAGGGTGAACACCAGTGTCTCTGGTCTTTGTGTGAACAGTGTCTGGTTGGACTTGATTGTTCTGTGTGGTTTGGTACATAGTGGGTGACATTACTCACACAGTGCCAGCAGCCTTTTCCCAACATCTTTCCTCAGCCTGTCACCCTAACGTGGTGCTTCTTTGTGCGAGTTTGAGCAGCCCAACTTATGTGTGGCTATGTTTGTGTAATGACTTCATCGTGAAAAACACCATGGTTCACAGGTGTGTGTGTGTGGCGGGGGTGAGGAGAGTAGTATGATCAGTCCTGAGACAAAGGGGCAAGAAGCAGGAAACATTTGTGATTCAAGATTCAACAAAGTGAGTGACTTTACTCAAGATAAACCCACTGTCTTCCTGGTGACTACCTCTACCTGTTTTTCTTTTCCCCACTAGAAGGGTGGGCAGCAGGGGCCCATGTCCACTGACTGTGCAGGGAGGGTCAGAGATAACTGAGGAGAGTGGCCTGTGGGTGGGTGCAGATGGGTGTGGGGTGTGTGCAGTGTGGCTTGGGGCTGGGGAGAGAGATTGCTGCACGCACAGGGTAGGACTCTGCATCTTCCTCTTAACTCCTGGAGCCATGCTGCGGCCCTGCCCCTGGTTCTGACTGGACAGAATCCACAGCTGACTCGGCTTCAGGTAAAGCTGACGTCATCACAGATGGTGTTTTCTTACCCACTCTCCTCACATGAGCTTGGAAATTCAAGGTCTTTCGGGCCTTTGAATTTTACTGGTTGGTTTTGCTTATGTCAATAGTAAGAAGATTAAAATTTATTCCCACCTTCCCTCAAGAAAGGTTCAGTACCCTCACAATGGTGAATTTCATGATATATAACATATAGCTCAATAAAGCAGTTGGAACAAAATGTTGAAATGACTTCTGGAGTATTTTTTTTTTTAATGAAAGATAGATATTTTAGGGAGAAAATAGAAATCAAAAGATGACAAAAAGCATTTCATAATTCTGTCATCTTGATTTAATTACTGTTAGCATATAAATGTATATTTTCTAGTATCACGTGTAGATATATGTATGTATATATACATATAAATATTTTAAAAATGATAAAGTAGCTTTTTCTCTAATATTAAAGTAATGTACTCATCTAGAAAATTGGAAGATGGAAAAATATTTTTTCTTATAGTGTTCCCCCCACAGGATAATTGTAATTTTATTTTTGGTGTGTTTGAAGTCTTTTGTGGATTAAAGCTGTTTATTATTGTAGTTAATCACTCAAGGAACTCCCAGTTGAACATGTGTGTTTATCTCAATGGCTATATTTAGTTTGAAAATAAGTGTGTATTTATTCTAGGAAGAGTTCCCCTAAATAATTTAGAAGGTAAATTCTTTAGCCTTGTCTAATCTAAAGCATACACCTCATGTAACTTTTTTTAGTCAACATCTTACAATACATTTCTAACTTTAAGCTTGTTAATATTGCGATATATTCTTTTATTCATGTAGTGGTGCTTTTGTCTGTATGCAGTGTGCCCTTTAGACAGTGTGGCCCTTAGATTGTAAACTATTGCTGAACAGGTCAGTTTAAATAACTTTATAGTGCTGGGCGACGAGTAGTACTTTTCTTTTAGTTGTTTTTCTAGTTGGCCTATAGGGTCCACGAAAGGTAGGCACTGTTCAAAACTGTTTGAAACCACTTTGATTTATTCTGTGTATTTCTTTTGATATGTGACTTCAGTCTTCCATCAGTTGCTTAATTGAGGTGGTTCCATCCCAGTATTTGTTTATGTATCATCTTCATGTGTCGTGTTGTTTGTGTGGAAGGGAAGGCAGTCAGCAACCAGCCTGCCTCTCAGCTGGAGTATGCCATCATGTCTGTGATTGATGGGCACAGCTGTGAGGTTTCTGGGTGTGCCTGGCAGTACCGACACCGAAGACATCTGGTCCGAGAGTAAAGTTCTCTCCTCCTGCAACCATGTAAAGTGATTCGTGCATAATTCGTGCTAGGTGCACGTACTCGATGTGGACCACCCAAGGGATCCGAGAGACCAAGGTGGTTTTCTGTGCAGACTTGAAGGTTTCAGTGAATTGAAAGTGTTGTGGTCTTACTGAGTGTACCTATGTATCACCCAGTGCCGATGGATATGTGCTGATTTTCTTTATGCTAAGTTTAAGAAATGGCCGTTTTGATATAACAGGTAATGAAAATAACAGTGAAGACTGGCCAATTAGTTTAGTTTTGATTGAAATCTCACAATGATTGCAGTAGCTGAGATGCATTTCTTCATGGTTCTTGTACATTTTTTGAGAGGGTGTTTAGGGAAGATTCCATAGTAGCACTGTAGGTTTTTCTTTATATAGATATTTAATGTGCACGTATTAATGTAATTATGTTATATTTTGAATTTACACATAATATGTAATCATTGAACCTTCTCAGCGTTTGCATTGGCACTTGTGGGGAAGTCTTTTCTCTGGATCAACACTTGTTTTTATAATATCTGAGTAAGTTCAAAATACCATTTCAAAACACAAAAGTCTTCAGAATTTTTACTTACTATACCTGGATTTTATGATTTCCCCCCAAGTAATTAAGGGTGTCATTGTCTTCCATTAAAATTAACCACTGAGGGGATCTTAGCTCCCAATAGCAAGCTCCAGATTAACCCTTTATTTGCTCCACGATCTCACTCAGGAGGCATTTCTTTTCTTTTCCTTTGATTTTAAGGTTTTCCTTGTAAAGATGGTTTGTCTTAGAGAACCTTATATTTTAAACACAGTCTTTACTCCATTCTCTGTCTTTATTTAGTCAGATACAACAGTCTGCCTAATTAGTTCTGCAAACAGAGTCTGCAGTACTCTTGTGTACCAGTTTTTAGCCCAAGGCTTAGTATTCAATAGACTAGCTATTGAGTGTACACAAGTATGCAAACATCCATGCACAATGAGTAGGCACCGTTGACGTATTCAGATGTGAGGTTCCCAGTTCCTTAGCCTGGCAGGAAGGAGGGGTTTGTCTTGATTTCTCCTACAAATTTGTTTTGTCTCATTGATAACTCATGCAGTCCAGGCTTGGAGAATGTGCACATGGTTTTGCTGACCTGAGTGTTCTTGCTTCATCCTGCGCACACTGTGCTTCCTCTTGTGTGGGTTTCTTTTCTGCTGGCTCTTTTCAGCCCCCTTATCTCAGGTCTGCCTTGGGAGGCCTTCCTTACCTCCAAGACAGCTGGTTGTGACTGTCACTAGTCATTGATGTTTGAGTCCCGTTTTTGTTCTTTCTAATGCCGGCAGTGTCTGTTAAGAAGTGGATTGATCTAGTGCATTTGTACCAATGTATGGGCATATGCAGGGATGTGGTTCTTATTTAAAGGTTGTCAAGAAAAGTGACTTAGCAACTTCTTAGCCTTTTTGTGGTTTGTATTGCTGGGTAGAGGTGGATAAGTTGAGCAGGTTCCAACACAATAATGCCTTTCTTTGTGCTTGTGAGTTTGAGTTGGTGAATGGCCTTTCAGGGTCTTCTCTGGAGAGAGTGATTTGGACATGTTAACTGGTTTGCATTTTCCTCTTGGAGGAGGAGGTGCCATTTGGGGGTTTTGCTTGGCATGTGTGTTCATGCTGGTGGTGGTTTGCTTTCCTTTGTTCCTTTTACCTTTCCTCCTGTGCAAAAATCAGCCCCTGATACCCTGAGGATTGGCCTGTGGTAGTTTGTAGTTCTTTTTCTTGCTCTCTGTGAGAGATCCGCTTTCAAAACAGTTACTCCGAGATGCCCAGCCTGACTCAGGAGGCTCTGCACAAACTCACCATGTGTTTTGCTTTGAATGCTGGGAGAGGGTGTGCCTGAGAAAGGGAGGCCTGCCTTGTCCTTTAGGGAGTGTCACTGTTTGTTGTCAGAGAGAGAGCCAGTGGAGTGTCCCCAGGCCTTCTAGCTCTCTCCTCCAGTGACTGCAGCCTGCAGTTTCCTTTCTCACAGTGCATGCATCAGCACGTGTGCCTGTGTTTGGAAGGAGGAAAAATGGATTAAGGAACATGATCCTTAATGAGCTGTTTTTAGACAGAATGACTTCCTGCCATTTTGTGAAGTATGTGTATAGTAGACTACCCTAAAGTTTTATGTAAAGTGATTAGTAACAAAAAGTTTGGTAATCACTTGTCTTTCTGATGATCTAAAAAAGGAATCTGCACCTGTCCTTTGCTTTCTGTAATTACTGTACAGCTGGCTTACCTGTGGTTGTATGGGGGAACTCTGAGGTAAAAGAAGCAAGGTTAAGGTAGGATACGAACTTATATCTTCAAGATTTGTGGAAACTTTATTCTTGGTTGCCTGTTTAAACCGGAGTACTTTAACCCTGTGTTATCGCCTTCCACTCTAAAAGATTTATTTTTTGGGAAACACTTTTTATTCCTGTATATAATAAAACTTAACATTTTAAACAATAATCCTGGATATATTTTGAAATCACATTCAAAAGAAAAATTACTTTCTGATAAACTACAAATAGTACTCAATATCAGCAGTAGTACATATTGTGTTCAGAATGTGTCTCGCAATGACAGCGCTAGAATGAAGCATAGTAGATGCAGAGCGCGTGGTTGAAACATGGGAATACCATTTACACCTGTGGAATACAGCTGATTAATATCCTCAGCAACGAATGAAAAGCACCATCATATTTGAAAGATAAGTTTCCCAAAGGCGGATGTTACTACTTTTCTCTAGGTGATCATTGTTCAATTTCTTCTTTTTCCTTTTCTTTTTTTTTACTCACCTACTGTGGAGTATCGTGCAACATATAACATAAGCAGGAATAATATAAGCAGGAATTAGGGTAGCCTATGAAGATGGAATTGGGGAGACAGGAAGAGTGAGGGAAAGATTAAGGTAAAACTATTAGACATACCAAAAATCTTGGCTTGGCTACTAATGTCCTTAAGAACTGGAAAATCACTGAGCTGTATAAATACTGGTCCTTAGATACCCTCCCTCCCCAGGCGCCACTCCCTCCCTCCCCCTGGCACTTCTCCATGCATGGTTCATCTGGTGGGTTACTTGCTTCATTTTGGTAATTTCTGTACTTTTGATTTAGACATAAACTAATAGCTTGCTTTTAGAAATTGTGATCAAACAAACATTATTTGAATGATCTTATCAAAGGCAGGGTGATTTACACACATTAATTTTGTTTGGGTTTTTCCTATGTATAATTTATGATTATATTCTCTCAGTGGTGGGAAAGTGCGAACCAATGATCTGTATGATATGTGATGTTTATACTCTTTGACCCTGGTTGAGGGATTGAAACATCTCTAAGTTCAAGCCGTTGCTTGCTTCCTGGATACACTGGGTTCTAATTTAATGGATCATAAAACAAATTGAGTCATTTCTTCATGGTCAGATACCCGGAAGGCATAATGGTACTACCTACAGGGGTGTAGGTAGTAGGCAGTTTAGTGTTTTTATCTACTAATTCTGTCATCTGTGTCAGTTCTGGGGTCTTTTTGGTTGATCTTCCACCCCAATGGGTATTTGTTTCTGCTTCTCTGCATGCCTGGTAATTTTTAATGGAATGCCAGACATGTGATTTTTATCTTATTGGGTATTGGATGTTTTATATTCTCATAACATTCTCAAGCTTTACTCTGAGGTGGAGTTGGGTACTTGAAAACAGTTTGATCCTTTTAAGATTCATTTTTCCGGATCAGATCAGCATTTAGTCTAGGGCTAATTTTGCTCCACGATTGAACAAGAGCCTCCTGGATGCTTTACCCAGCTTTCTGAGAATGATGAGTTTTCCTCCTGGTCACTGGTTGCAGGCACTGTTTCCCCTCCTTGTGAGCACTGGGTGTTGTTTCCCCATCCTTTTGGGGTTTTCTCCCTGGTAGTTTTGTCATGAAGATGTGTTGAGCAGGGCTCTGCTGAATACTCCAGGGGCTCCTCAGAGGCCCCGAGCTTGCTCATGCCCTGCACAGCTGTCCCCTCTCTGGTCTCTTTCCTGCACACCCAGCTGCCATGGCCTGTGCAGCCTCTCATTCTGTCTCCTTAACATGGAATCCTCTGGGCTCTGATGGGGTTTCCTGTCCCTTTGCTGTAGTCTGGACTCTCTCTCTCAGCATTAAGCCAGGCAGTCATAGGGCTTCCCTCACGTCTCCCATCTCTCAGGGGTCACTGTCCTTGCTGCCTGATGTCCACTGTTTTTTCATGTATTTTGTCTAATTTTAGTTAAAGTGGCAGGGTAAATCTGGTCCTTGACATGCCGTCTTGGCCAGGAACAGAAGTTCCTTCCATTTTTTTTTAATTGAAGACTCTTTTTGGAGCTCAGCCACCTTTGTCTGACTCGCCACATCAGATATGTATGAGGAGCTCTTGAACGTGTGAGCACACAGGTGGATCCAGCAGGAAATGCAGACACATCCTCTGCTGTCACATCCATACCTTCTCAGAGCTGTGCCCTTGTTGCCATTTTTTACTT
This sequence comes from Macroglossus sobrinus, assembly GCA_004027375.1. Classification (NCBI taxonomy): domain Eukaryota; kingdom Metazoa; phylum Chordata; class Mammalia; order Chiroptera; family Pteropodidae; genus Macroglossus; species Macroglossus sobrinus. The sequence goes on along the minus strand of PVKZ01000678.1, from coordinate 360,031 downwards.
AGGCCTGTTTTCAGAGTTTAAAGCAAAACACTTAGAGCATGCAGCGTTCTTTTCCTGCTTGTACTGTGGGAGTTTCATAGAGTTTGCCACTGGCTTAGGGAAGGGTGTGACTGGACTAAGGCCAGAGTCTGTGGCAGGTCGGGAAGGTGACACAGCATAAAGGATGATCACGGGCTCAGTTTACCTCTTGCTTTGCTTCAGGAAAGACGTACACTTAGAAATCACTGATCTCAGGAAATTATGGATCTGGATTGGTAGCATCGTAGCAAGCAGGGAGAAAGGACCATGAAGGCAAGGTCCAGCTCCATGGTGCCATTGACCCAAGAGGAGGCAGAGTAGCCAGTAAGGCTCTAGTTCTTCAGGTTCCCGTCAGCTGCTCTGCATAACTAACTGACCACTGGTGGGAGAGCCGCACCAGGAGGTGGACAGTGACTCTAGAACAGCCAAGGGGGTTTGGGGGACCCTCAGTCCAGGGGATGGAGGACTGACTGTATAGATGCCAGAAAGAAACTCATCTTGAATTCTTCCAGTACTAATTCTTCTACTCTAAACTTTTTTTTTCTAATTAGGGAAATAACATGTCAATTGAAGAAAATAGGTATTTTAAAGAAGAAAACTTCTATAATCCAGAGATGATCGTTGGTAACATTCTTTCTTTTTCTTTCTGCAGACTCATGAAAATGTGTATAGTTATCTAAATATACATGCACACTTGTTGTGAATGGCAAAATGCTGATGTCAAGAACATAGAATGTAATCTTCTGAGCCTTTTGGATTACTGCTCCTTTTCTTGTCTCATAATACAAGTTTTATTATGTAGGGGAGGAAAAAAAAATCTTTACCCTTTTAAGTTCTTCACCAGGGTCCCTGTAATGAAAGACAGATTAGCAAGAGGAAAAGAAACAGAAGTTTATTAATCGTGTATATGTCATTTATAAGTGGGGCGTCTTCCCAAGAAAAATGAAGACTCAAAAAAGTGGTAAAACCCAAATGCTTTTATACTTGGTTGAACAAAGAGGCAATTTTGGAAAAGTAACTAAAATATGTGGAGAGACTAAAGAAGATAAGAGTTATTTTAACAGGGTTTGCTTGTACAGAATTCTCTCAGCCTCAGCTCTCTATCTCTGGTGTTAAGTTTTTTCTAGTTAGGGAAGAAGGCATTCTTTACACCAGAGTTTTATTTCCTGCTTTCAGAAAAAGAAAAAGGGAGGCCAGAGCACCTGGCTTGCACCTAATGTTTTTCAAGCACCTTTAGGTCAAAATAATCCTTATGTGAAAGAAGCATATTTTGGGGTGACATTTTGGTTTCATTTCATTACAATCAAGTGTTTTAGTGGACGGCTTGGTTTGGTTGCACTGGGCCTTACCTGGTAGATCTGCTTTCTATTACAAATAGGATCTAGCTTTCAGGTCTCACTTTTGGTTGCCATATTTTGGGGTCCCCAGTAGCAGGTGCAGACACACCTTGGAAACATTGTGGGTTCAGTTTCAGACCACCGCATTAAAGTGAATATTGCCAGAAAGAGAGTCACCCGATTTTTTTGGTTTCCCAGTGCATATAAAAGTTATGTTTAATACTGTACTGTGCACTATTACTTGTGCACTAGCGTATGTCTAAAAAAATGTATATACTTTAATTAAAAAATACTTTATTGCTAAGAAGTGCTAACTAACCATCCTCTGAGCCTTCGGTGAATTGTCATCTTTTTGCTGGTGGAGGGTTTTGTCCCTGTGTTGATGGCTGCTGCTGAAGATTGGGGTGGCTGTGGCAATATCTTAAGATAAGAGTGAACTTTGCCTCATGGATCGACTCCCCCTTTCAGAATTTTTCTGTAGTATGTGATACTGTTTGGTAGCATCTTATCACAGTAGAACTTTAAAATTGGAGTTCATCCCTCTCAAACCCTGCTTCTGCTTTATCAACCAAGTTTATGTAATATTCGATCGAAATCCCTTGTTTTCATTTCAACAATCTTAATAGCGTTTTCGCTAGGAGTAGATTCTGTCTTAAGAAACCACTTGTTTTGCTCATCCATAAGAAGTAACCCCTTATCTGTTAGAGTTTTATCTAGTCATATCTTCAGGTTCCACTTCTAGCTCTAGTTCTCTTGCTCTTTCTACCACATCTGCAGTTATTTCCTCCACTAAAGTTGTGAACCTCTCAAAGTTCTCCATGAAGGTTGGAATCCACTTCTCTGAAACTCCTGTTAATGTTGAAATTTTGACCTCTTTCCATGAATCACAAATGTTCCTAATGGTATTTAGAGTGATAAATCTTTTCCTGAAGGTTTTCAGTTTACTTTGCCCAGAACCATCAGAAGAATCACTATCTGTGGCAGCTACAACCTTATTAAATGTGTTTCTTAAATAGGAAGACTTGAAAGTTGAAATTTCTCCTTGATCTATGGGCTGCAGAATGGTGGTTGTGTTAGCTGGCATGAAAACTGCTTTCGTCTCCGTTGCCCGTCTCCATCAGAGCTCTTGGGTGACCAGGTGCATTGTTGGTGGCAGTGATATTTTGAAAGGAACCTTTTTTCTGAGCAGTAGTTTTTAACAGTGGATTTAAAATATTTTATGAACCATGTCATAACAGATGTGCTGTGATTTAATCTGTCTTGTTCTATTTATAGGCTCAGACAAGAGTAGATTCTCCATAATTCTCAAGGGCCCTAGGATTTTCTGAATGATAAATGACCATTGAATTCAACTTAAAGACATCATCTGTATTAGCTCCTAACGAGAGAATCAGCCTGTTCGTTAAAGCCAGGCATTGACTTCTCTGTAGCTATGAAAGTCCTGCATGGCATCTTCTAGGATAAGTCTGTTTTGTCCACATTGAAAATTTGTTGATAGTGTAGCTATCTTCATTAATTATCTTAGTTCTGGCTATGTCATGGAGATGGCTTCTTTCCCTAAACCTCTTGATCCAACCTCTGCTCTCCTCAAACTTTTCTTTTGCAGCTTCCTCACCTCTCAGTTTCATAGAGTTGAAGGGAGTTAGAGCTTTGCTCTGCATTGGGCTTTGGCTTATGGAACTATTGTGGCTGGTTTATCTTCTATACAGATGAGTAAAACTTTCACCATATCAGCAATAAGTCTGTTTCCCTTTTTTATCATTTATGTATTCACTGGAGTAGCACTTTTAATTTCTTTCAAGAACTTTTTCTTTGCATTTACAACTTGGTTAAGCGTTAGGCACAGAGGCTGAGCTTTTGGCCTGTCTCAGCTTTCGACATACTTTTCTCACTGAGATTAATCATTTTTAGCTTTTGATTTAAGGTGAGAGATGTGTGACTCTTCTTCACTGAACACTTAGAGGCCATCGTAGGATTAATACCTGCCTTGATTTCAATAAAAGCTGCTTTTGAGAATTATCCCCATCCCTAGCAGCCAGGGAAGGTGATGGAACTGCTGGCCTAGACATCTCCCAGCAGAGACAAAGGTCTTTTCTGTGAGTGTTCGCTTCCACTGGTTAGAGACCCAAATGCTACCTGGCATCAACTGCCTTAAATCACGGAGGGGGCTGTCAGCTGCCTGGAGTTTTCTAGTTTTCTTGGAAAAAACTAGAGGGGGCTTCATCTTTCTCTCCAAAAGGTCCTCTTTCAAGTTGCCCTTAATATTTTTTCTTCATTTGTCTATATGATTGTGGCCTTTTAAAGAGAATAAAGAGCAAAGTCAATTGGACTAGGCCTGGACACATGAGCTACATGAACTTCTGTCATATCATTTTGCCCATTCCTCTTTCTTTTTCTATGTGGGAATTACTGTTGTTTTTAAATTTTCAATTCTCGCCTCCCCTGAGTGTTTTCTACTGTATCTTCTCAGGCTAAATGAGTGTTTTTTGGTACTAGTGGTGGTGCTGTGGTATTTAAATATTGGAATGAGACCACCAAACTTGTTTTTAACTAATGGCTAAAGGAAGGTTTGAGCCCAGAAGTTAGTTCATTATGACTCTAAAGACAACATGAAACACTCTCTTATAAAGATTAGTCATAATTAGGATTCCATTTGTAGTTGGCTCAAAGCCACTAGCAGATTCTGCATTCCTGATGCTTTCTCTCTAAGGTGGGCACTCATGAGTAAATGACAATAACTGATACTAAATGCCTTTTTATTTTATGAGTTGTGTAATAGTCATCTATTTTATAGCCATAGAAGCAAGAGAAGGGGTGTCATGGTCATGGTTTTGTTACATAAAGTAATTGTGTGTCTGTCCAGCAGCATCTTAGATTCAGGGATATACATAATGCCATGACAAACTGCCAGCAGCATTTACCAATATATGCATGTGGTTTTTACACTAGTGGGCAGTACTGAAATTAAGCCTATAAGAATTTTTAATTACATAAAATGTGTAAGATTTTAACTCTGTGGGCTATGACAACATCAAGTGCCTATGGAAACTCTTGGTTTTCTTAAATAAACTATGGTGAACAAGTTAGATTCTAGAAGTTATTAGTTTATGTCACTAAAGAAATAAAAAGAATATATTGAAGCAGTAAGTCTTGATCTTTATTGCTCAGGAAGTGTCTCATGGGATAAATGTAGGTAGCATTTGCTTCTGTAGAGGTGAAAGCTACTGGCAGAGTGCTGTAAGTAATAATGATTCTTGGGTAGTTCAGCTGGTCCTGGGGAGTAGTGAGAGGTGGGGTCAGGGGTGGATCGATAAAGCAGTCTGTGCAACCCAAGAAGATGCTCAAAGCTTCATGAAGTGATTAGCTGTTCTTACCACAAAAACAAAAGTACAATCAGTGTTTTGATTTTTTTTCTTTATTCTAATTCAGCATGTTTCTTTTGGATTTTATGTGGTCTTTATACCCCAGATTCTTGTAGGTTTACTGATTATCAATAAAAAGGAAAAACAGTCAAACCTTTAGTTCACTTTCTAAGCCCTGGTGCGGCCCAGTAGAAGGAACGTGGGACATCTGAATTCTCAGGGCCAAGAATGCTTGACTGTGGGCCTGGCCCCAGGTGAAACACCAGCCGCCTCTCTGGCAGGACAGTGTGTTGATGGCCATAGTCATGTGCGGAGTTTTGTTCAGAATCTGTCAGTCTCGATGAGCCCCATACTGGTTGTCCTGGGCTGCTCAGGAGTGCCTGAGTCCTTTCAGGGACTCAGGAGAGGGCAGGCTCCATGTGCCAACAGGTCGTGGTCACTGAAAACCTGTGTGTTTGAATGAGCATGTGGAAGGAGCATAAGATAAAGCTTTTGAAGAACTGGCTTTCTAGTTCTGTTTGGGGCATGCTTCCTTGTGCTTTATGTTAATAAAAATTGTTATTCTTTTATGTTATAGTATAGAGTTCCTTCGAAGAAAGGTTCCAAATCAAAATGTGTTATTCTGTAATATTAGCTTGGCTAATATTTCTGGTTTAGTTTGGAATTAAGGTACTTATCCTAGTTATTCAGTATCACATTTTTCATTGCTACGTTAAACATGGTCATGTTGAAATTACAGATTGAAATGCTTTGTATTTGGTGCAATTTTCATATATATAGGATTTGAATGGGAATTATTACACAGACTATTATATAGACTGTACTTGACCATGGGACTCTGCTTCATATTTGTGGTCACCACCCATCTGTCATATGACAACTATGTCTATAATATTGTAAAACATGCTGTAATATTCTAATTCTTATGGCTCGGAACCAAGCTAGGAGACAGCATTTTGAGAGTCTTGTTCTAAGGTGATTACATGTTTTGTTAGTAGTGTATTATGTTTCTAAATCAGTAATGTACAACTGAAAGGTATTCGTTTTTCATTTGTCCTCATCATTAATATCTGATTAGTGATGTTGCAGCTTTTATCTTAAAGAATAGTATTTTTAAGCCAAACTTATTTTTGGTCTGTGAGGTCTCATGAATGGTTTTTTGGAGATGTGAGGCTGCAATAGCAGGTTTTTTCAGAGTGAGAGTGTGTGTGTGTGTGTGTGTGCGTGCGGGCAGATGCACTGTCTTCTTTTTTTCCCTGTAACTGCACACACATGCATCTAGACTGCTCAGAACCTCTAGTCTTCCCTGAAGAGGGAGGAACATCAGCTATAAGTGGGATGAGTGTGTCACTATAGAAAAGTAAAGACATTTAAAGAACCAGCTACTACGTCCTTTTGAAAATAGATGCACTGAATCAGGTTTTTCTTGAAGATGTTGGTTTTCTCTCAAACGCTGCTTTTCTAGCTCACCAAGGCTGATTGATTTTCTCTTTCTCTGTGCCTTCTCCTTTCTTTCTCATTTTAATTCTGCTTTTCCTTCATTCTCATGCTACCTGTCAGTCTTCTTCGCAAGTGGTTTGGCAGAACCCTTACTCTGTGTCATGTGTCCTCAATAAGGGGCAGAATACACAGACTGATGCTGTTTCTTCCCCAGGGGTGTATCTGAAAGGTGGACACTGGCAGCCCTCAGCATCCACAAGGGTGACTTGTTTTTTATTTTTCAGACCTGCCTGTGCCACCCTCTGATCCCTTCATTGTTCCTGTGATCTCACACAAACTCTGCATTTCTTTCCCTGCTCGGCTTATTTTAATAAAGCAAGAGGCTAGAACTACCTGCTGTCATTGAGTGTTGTTTTGTTAGTTGTTGCTTGGGCTTGTTGGACGCGCCTGGCTCCTTGGGGATGGTGGGTCCTCACAGGCCCACTCAGGGCCTGCAGTGCTACTCTGTGTTCAGTCAACTGCACGTGGCCTTGCCAGAGGGTGAGGCTGTCATGTGAGGTAACCCCTTCTCTGCCTAACTGTGCCAGGTACTTTATGTTTGCAAGTAGCTTCTAGAAAAGGCACAGCCTTTCCTAGTAATTGGTTGGAATACTATCAGTCAGTTCTTTTTTTTTTCCCTCCCATTTTTACAAATGAGCAAACTGAGGACCAGAGAAGTGGGATCAGTTACCTGAGGTCATATAGTTATTGCAAGAGCTAGGACCCCACGTGCCCTCTGCTCCACACTGCCTCCCATATCATATTCATCATTACATTTTATTTTTGTGTTTTTCTTACATAGCTTATAACCACATTTCAGAAGGACAGTTCTTCTTAAAGTCCCAAGTTCTTGGCCCGAGGATAAAGTGAATGGATCTCTCTCCCTTGCTGGGAGGACTGGGAGCTTCCGTTATTGCCTGTAGGAGGTGAAAATCAAATCATGCACATCATTCAGAAGTTGAATATTTTATTTTTATTTTTTCTTAAGGATGAAGAGGAAGAAATCAAACTGGAGATAAATATGCTGAAGAAATATTCTCATCATAGAAATATTGCAACATATTACGGTGCTTTCATTAAAAAGAGCCCTCCAGGACATGATGACCAACTCTGGGTAGGCACCTGTTTTCTTAGCATTTCATGGGGTGTCCTCCTGGGTTGTATTAAAAGGTCCTTAAGGACTTTTCAGAGGGAGGAGAGGGAAAAACAAAGAAAAGGGGTAGTGGCTGGTATCTTTCTAGGCCTTCTTGGCTGGCATTACACTGAATGCTTATTTTGATGTTGATTTCACATTGCCTGGAAAACAGTTAACTTTGTGTTTCAGAGATAACATGGCACGTTTTAAAAGGAATGTAACAAAATAGCAAGGAAATTTGGAGCTTGAAAATAAAAGCAATACAATAAAAACTTTATGGATATTAATTAATATGGAAGCCAAGTAAATACTTCTTTCTTTACCACCTGGAAGTGAGAGACAAATCGCAAGAAAAGAACTTATATCAATAATTTATTAATAACACTAATGATAAAAGTTTATTAAAAAATAGCTCATTCCAGGGAAATTTATAGAATTGATACATTCAACCTTATCTTTTATTATGCATATTTATATTCAAGAAGATGAAACTGGGATACTGTCAGATCTGTGTTTACTGCATTTGTTAGCAAAGGTACTGTACTTAGAAAGCAGGAAGATAGATACTTTTCTGAATTTTTTAAAAAGCCATTGTAGAAAATTTGTGAAATTAAAAAATGAAAAGGGAAATAGTTACTTTCATTTCCATTGCCCAAATCTCATCATAGTTAAAATTTTAGAATAGGTCAATTCATTTTATTTTCTAGGTACTTTAAAAATATACTCATGTTCAGACATTTAGGTATAGTAAAGCGTGTATTGTTTAAAAATAGCACTTTCATACTAAACTCAGTTAATATAGTTGAAAATCACAGTGTGTTTTAAAACATCTTTGACTCTAGTGGATGAGAAGTAATTTTAGTGAGTGTTTGTATTAGATTTCTGATTACTGGGCACTGGTTAAGGACAGAATGGCTCTCCCGTGCCCATGTGCTTTGGAGCGAGAAGGAGCACTTCCCTGCATTGGGGGGTGTGCCGTAGAAAATGGGAAACTCCTGGAACAAAGATACGGATTTGAAAAAGTCAGCTGGTGAAATGCTCTCAATAATTTGGATTCCTCCAAAATGACCATATGCCCAGATCTCTAGGAAAGGCAAGACTAGGTCAGACTGGTTTTCTAGCTTCTCTCAAGTGTGTATGATATCCTCGATGCTTCACAATGTGTCTTGTCTGCCCTGTAGCTGGTCATGGAGTTCTGTGGGGCTGGCTCCATCACAGACCTTGTGAAGAACACCAAAGGGAACACACTCAAAGAAGACTGGATAGCTTACATCTCCAGAGAGATCCTGCGGGTAAGGCTTGGGCACAGCCCTGGTGCCCTGCACATGGCCTTGTGTTTTCATTCTCATTCTTCTAGCCCAAAGTGTTTCTTTTCATCAGTCATAACTGTACAGGTTATGACTTTCTTTTGAGGACCACTAAGGACTCTGTGTCACTGGCTGCCTTTGGTAGTTTAAGCTACCTCATGGTTTTGACTCTGGCAAGTATCTAAAGAAAATATACTGAAACAAAAAATACTTGTTTTTTTTGTTGTTGTTGTTTTGTTTTTGTTTTTGTTTGTATTTCCCTGAATTCATCTCCAGGTGTTAAAAAGAAAATCAGTGGAGGAGAAGAGAAGTAATTGTTAACTATTGTTTTTGTAGGAATCCTGTGTCTAAACTTATGAATCAGAATTATTGGTACTGAAGCTGGCTTTCAAAATCCCTTTGTGGACTTTGCCATTAACTGTCCAGATCTGTTGCATTGTTTATGAGGAAAAGTATAATGTTATTTACAGTCAATTATAAACGTGGCTTATGATCTTAGAATAAGTTTCTGAACTACTGTTTTAGCAGCTTCCAAATGATTCCTTTCAGTAGTAGAGTAATCCTAACAGCAGGTTCTTAATCCAGGCAGAAGGTTCTTAATATTTTATATTTGAGAAGTACACGTGAGTATGTGAGTTGTCAGTGTGCCTCTTAGCTTTGGTCAGCCAGCATGGGTTTTCTCTCCACTTTATTTATCCCCGCCCCCACCCCCTCACATTACATACTTAAATGACTTGGCTGGATTTCATTTACCCACCACATTTTAAAAAGAAAGAGTATAGGGTTAAACCAGAATAATTCTTATGTCTCTCTCATTAATACAAAATTGTTACTTTATTTTTTGATTACAGGTAAATTTACTTCTTTAAGTTTCATAGAGGAGTGCAGGTTTAAAAAATGCTATTGAGAATTCATAAAGATAAGTCCTCACTTCTTTTTATTTAGATATTTTACAGAGCCCTTGGAAACAGACCATTCTCTTAAGAAAACTAGTTGTTGGGGTGAGGTGGCAGAACCAACTTTTTATAATCACACTCAAACTTCATTATTAAAACACCAGGGTTCTATCTTTTCTGGTTATTTTAGGAAGCAGAGCCAGAGGTGGGAAGCTAAACACCGGCCTGCCCCACTATGAAGGAGTTCACTGAAAAGCCAGTCATGCTCATTGTGTTAACAGTGAGCACCCAACCTAGTAGGCAGGAGTGGGTGCTGGTGACACTAAAGTCGACAGGCTTGGGTTCCAGTCCTGCCTGTGCTGCTCATCCACTGCCCGCTCCCGGCTAAGTCCCTCAGCCTCAGGACTCATTTTCCTCATCTGTAAGTTTAGAAATGAGGCCTATGAAGGGAGGACATTATTATGCGAACTAGATGAGTTAGCAGCGTACATGAGTCATTTAACGTAATGTGGATACACACTAGTTATCAGTAAATGTTAGTCGGCCTTATCCTGTTAGAAGTACACACGTACGCGCACCACTCCTATATGCCATGCTAGTGTTGGATTTCTAGATTTTATTATAAAGATCTGAGGCTCAGATGAATTTCAGTCATCAAAGACAGTTTTACATGTTTTTATACACACAGGCAAGCATTGTTTACCTATTGTATGTAACAAGAATATTTAGCTGTTTTACCACCATTGATCTCAGGCAACATCTGATAGAAGCCCAGGTTGTTTGAGGCCCCTGTTGGACCTGAGTGCAGGAGCTTAATGGACATCTTTTTGAGATGCAGCTAGTGTTTTCCACCTCAGTGGAACACATTTCCTTAATCTATGTTTCATCTAGAATGGGAGTTTTTCTTAGGACAAAAGTCTAAACAAAGCATTTACTGGAATTGGTTTTGGTGAAGAGTGCTGTCAGGCAAGAAGGAGGCAGGCGCTCATAGGGAAGGAGGGAGCTGCTCCAAGTGGGTCCCCTGGGTCCTCGAAGACATGGTTGGAGCAGTTAAGGTCGATAGTGGCAAACTGGTCCTCACATTTTATGGTGTTAGATTCAGATGCTGCTATGTTAAATCTCTCAAAAGGTTGAGTCTCAAGCATGCAGGCTGCAGACATCAAGCTCTCCAGGGCCAGCCTACTGAAACCCTGAGACTATAAGGTTTATTAGCAAAGCCAGCACGCTCATCTTGCCTACTTCACAGCCAGTCTTCGTGGCCACAGTCTGCACGGTGACCTACAGGTTCTGGTAGAAGCCAGCATTTCCTATCGAGTACAGGCATTTAATGGCCTTACATAGCTGATAGAGAGCGGTAGCCTTTGACTGCTCCTCGTTCTGTGTTCATGATGAGAGAGCTACAGGAATGATGTTTTTTACGTGGACTGCTCGTAAGGAGCAAGAGGCACACAGGCCATATTTGTTTTAGAAGATGTGGGTACTTGTGTTTGCTGCTAAGATAATCCTATAAAAGTATAAGAAGGGTGTCTGTGAAAGTAAAAATTTAACTGAAGTAGTAAAAATAGGAATTATGAAAGAATTAGGGAAGCTGCATTTTCTTTTTTTGGTCTCTTCTTTTGCTGTTTAAAGTTATTTCATGCTGAAAGGAGGGACTTTCTTCTTAACTATAGCACTAAGATACTATATATTTTTAGAGCTTTTTCTGTAGTCAGTGCTTTGTGGTATAACACTGCACATCCTATGTGGTGGAAACATAAACAGAGCCATCAAGTAAGCTCCATTCTGTTTCACAGGCAGACTAGTAACTGATTGACTAGAAACCCTGTGCTAGAAAACTTAGTGTCTAGAGCTTTGTTGTCTTGTGTTACACATAGCCTACAAAGTCATGATAACAGTCAAACCCCACAAAAAAGTAAACAGGAAAACCAAACCCTTACATTTAACCTACCCTTTTTGAATTCTGAATTTCAGAGTAAATAGGTTGCTTGTGTCTTGAGGAGGTGGGCTATCAGTGTGGCTTCTTTAGCTAAAATGGAATAAGTGATCTGTGAGAACGGTGCATTTTTGTCTTTTAGACCATCTGGATGCCAAATTTGGTTTTGTTCTTGCACCACCTCTTGTAAGAGACATGCTTCTGGGCTTCCTTCCAGATACAAGGTCATCAAGTAGCACCATGAGCCAGCAGGGTTTATCTCCTTGGGAAAGAGATACTTTGAACTCAAAGCTCTAGTGATGGCAGAATTGGTTTATGCTTGGGGTGGAGGTGGGATTGATCAGCAGTTAGCAGTTTGTCACTGTGCGCTGGGAAAATTAGGCAGTGTCCCAGGGCCAGACTTGAAACTCCACTCCTGCCCTTCGCTTTTCCCCTGGGATGTGTTTAGTTCAAATATACTATGGGATCACCCACTGAAAGATAGATGTGTAGCGTGGGAAAGGAACCACCCTGCACGCAAATAGCACAAATTATAGCAGAGAAAGTACAGATGGTCATCCACAGCGTATCTTCAGGGGGCAGCTAGAAAGAGTTGATGTTGCTCACAGGGACAGAGACCTGTTGGGACTGTGGGCGGGTATGCCTCTTTCCAGTGTTGTGGCTGATGTCTCCCTGGGGACGTGCACTGAGACTGACTCGTGTGTTCTAAATGCGGCACACAGAACCTTTTGGCACGTGTGCTTTGCCATGAGGGCTGCGCTCTTGGATATTCACTTACAGCAACACAAGACCTAAAATTCAGATCTGTCTTCTTATTCAGGGGCTGGCACATCTTCACATCCATCATGTGATTCACCGAGACATCAAGGGCCAGAATGTGTTGCTGACTGAGAATGCAGAGGTGAAACTTGGTATGTGATGGCTGTGCCACACGATCTCACACTTGAATTTGGCACAGACCAGCAACACTCCCTGCCCCATTTGTATTTAGCTAAAAGTTCAGTCTGTTACCAGTGTTTTCTGTTTAACATGTGAGAAATGGGCTATTGCTTAGCCTAGCTCCATCTCCCTTCCCTAGTGCTTCTCCCCTCTGCTCTATTCTCCGTGTGGTAGATAGAATAATTTCTAAATCAGATCATGTCACTTCCCTGCTTAAAGACCATTAACAGCTTCCTATTTCACTTTGAATAAAATCTACATTTTTACTGTGGCCTATAAAAAGCCATAGCCCCTGCCACTTTCCAACCTCATTTTGCGATCCTTCTCTCTTCTTTCTCAGTCACTCATTCTTTAATGTCCTTGGGACTTGCCTGGGGCCTTCCTACATACTCTTCCCCAGTTTCAAAGTTGCATTTTTTCCTCATCCTCAGAGGCCTTCCCTGATTCCTAGTCTGTGTTGAGTCCCACTGCTTGTTTCCTCCATAATACTAATCACAGTTTATAATTCTCTTGCTATCTGTTTACTTATATTTCTGACTCCTTTACCAGAATATAAGTTCTCGGAGTGCAGTGACTAAGATTGTTTTTTTTTTTTTTTTTTTTGTGCAAAAAGATTCTTATCCAGCATCCAGCATCCAGCATCCAGCATACTGCCTTGAATGTAGTAGTTGCTCAGTAAACATATGCATGGGCGGATGGATGAAGCCTGGAGTGTCTTCCTGGAGAAGATTTTTAGTGGTTCTTTTTTTTATATTTCTGGTTTCCCATACCTGGATTTGAACTTGTTACCATTCTACTTTCTTATCATGGTTCTGTCAGGTTTTAAAACAGAATTAGCATTAAGTTTCCTTCCACTAAAGCACCACACACAAAAATTCTTTATGGTTATAAGAATCTCATCCACCTTTCAGAAATCTTAGGCCCAGTAGTTAAACTTTAAAAATGAGATCGTATGACTGTTTTCTTGCATAGTGCCTGCATTTACTGGTCATCTGTGGAGGAACAGTCTGCCCAATTGGAAAATCCCCTCACAGCTAACATAGGAGGCCCTCGGATTGTTCTCTTTCCAAACAATTCAGCAAGTTGTGTGTGCTCCCTGCATTGGTTCCCTGTTGCTAGGCTTGTGACAGTCCCTCGGTACTCACTTGCTGGTGGTTTACAGCTGTCCAGGTAGCAGTAACCTGCACCGACTACCCAGCCTATGTCTATCTTAGAAATTGGGCATGTGATTCTGTGCCCTGACCAGGTCATTTTGTGAGGGTGTTCTGTAGACGGAAGTTCAATTTGTGTCCTCTGGAAGTAATTTTAGCCCTCCACGGGCCCTTTGCACTCCTGCCGGGTGGGGGTAATGACAGTGTATCTAAGTGGCAGTATCAGTGAGCACTCCATTGCAGAGCATGGTCTTGCTGCCAGTTCTGCCTCTCATCCTTGAACTTCTCTGTGGACCACCATCATCATTTACTTGGGTGGGATGTAGTAGTGAAGAGTCCACAGAAGTCTTGGGGACTGTGGGCGTGTTTTCTCGTGCATGTGTGATTTAGCTTGACTGTGTTTATTTAATTCAGTACTGTGTTTTTTTCAGAAAACCTTTGTGGGTTTCTTCTCTTTCTGTGGTTAATGCTGCTTAAGATGCTAAGTCACATAGGCTCTCTCTCAGTTCTCCTGAAGTTGGGGCTTTCTGTGACCCGATCTCGATCTTGTTTGTGCTGGCATGTTCCCTGAATGCACCGGAGGTCCGATTCATCCAAAAGTCCCCCTGGTGGTCACTGTTGGGGAAGCTCGGGTTGGTGGCTGGGTCCAGGCCTCCCAGGAGCCTTCAGACTGGTAGAGGATGGTGCTGGCTTTGCACCAGAGAGTTGCTCCTTGTAGTTTGTGGCCTTGAGGAGGTTGCATGTCCATGAAGTATCACTGTTTTCGTTTACCCTGCAGACATCTCCCCCTCACATTTCTTTGTCTTGTACTGTACTTGTCTGTTAATTGTGTTTCACTTTTCCTCCCTCTCTCCCCCTCCCAGTGGATTTTGGTGTGAGCGCTCAGCTTGACAGGACCGTCGGCAGGAGAAACACGTTCATAGGCACGCCCTACTGGATGGCTCCTGAGGTCATCGCCTGTGATGAGAACCCAGATGCCACCTATGATTACAGAGTAAGAGGCACCTGCTTGCTCAGCCTTCACTGGGTCCTTGCTGTTCCTGGGGGTGAGGGCTCTGCTTGCAAATCCTGCACACCTTGTCCCTTCCTGCCTCAATGGGAATGATATGGATACCCTGTTGCAGGTGCAGATTTGCCAGGGTAGTATCTAGATGCTGTCATCTTTCAGTTCATTCTGCATCACCTGTCTTCTTACTAAGTAGTATTTTGTTGTACATAGAACTTTTTGTCATGAGAAAATTCAGTGCTTCTGCCCTGTTAGCTGTCCTCTTTAACTTGAAGGCTATATTATAACCAGATATTTACTTTTTTAGAACAGTGTCAGAATGTATAGAAATAGTTTCATCTGTGTGAAGTTTTAGTCTTCTAGAGCATCCTGGCTTTGAGTTGGTACACAGTTATTAGAGTGACCTCTAGGGACTTGTATCAGTAATGCACTTTTTGAGTCTGATGGAAAACCCGTATTTGGGCATCAGGCTCAGGTCGAATATGTTAACAAAACTGTTAAAAAAAATTTCCTTGACTTATTTAATGAGTCAGAGTAGTTAATGTACCTGATAATGATGTTGATAATTAAGTTTATAGTTTAATATTCTGCAGTGCATTTCAGTATTTATTACAAATACCCAGTTAATGAAGCTCAATTTAAACCCAGGTTACAGAGAAATTTTTATTTTATGTTTTTATATGCTGAAGTATTTTAAAATGCGTTATAGACTTTATGACTTTTCGCTCTTTAACACATCATTCTATATCTCCAAAATTTGAAAACGTTTTTAAATATACCAAAATTATCTTCAAACATAAGTAAATTAAAAATAATTTTAAAATACAAAATCCATACTTAAACCCAGCTGGTTTACACCTGTTTTGTCCAAACTGGTATTCAGTATAGGACAAGACATTGTATTTGGTTGTTTGGCCATTGAGTATCTTTTAATTGAGAGTTGGTCCCCCACCTTCCCTTTTTTTTAATGACACTGACTTGCTGAAGAGGCAGTGTTCTACCCTCTGGATTTGTCTTACCATTTCTCAATCTTAGCTTCAAATCTTTGTAATGTCAATTAGCTTGTTCTTGTACACTGGAGAGGCTCAGTTCATATCAGGAAAAACCTCAGCAAGATCACCTCAGAGGAGATGTGTGGTTGGCATTCACCACATAGGGAGCATAGGACATCTCTGCTTACCCCATCACCGATGCTGCTAAGATCAGTCACTGGGTTAAGGTGGTAAACCCCAACTTTGTACTCGTATAGTACAGAAAACTCCATAAAAATAAGGGGGACATTTGTGGGTCTTCCCTTTTTCTTGTAATCCAACATGTGTTTGAACTGGGTAACATAATTATAGGTTATTTAGAAAATCCTTAAACTGAGCAATTTAAGTCATTCCTTTGTTAGGATAGCATACAAACAAAAGAACACTAATGATAGTAATCATCCATTATCTACTTTTTAAAGAGCTTGTTTGGATTTTAAGAAATTGGCTGGTAAACTGTTATTCAACACCCATTGTTTTTTGAGAGTCCACCACATGTGAGTTGCAATTTCTGGGGTTCAAACAAAGATGCCTGCCCTTATGGAACTTGTACTTGAGTGGGGAATAAAGTTAAAATTTGAATTTTAAAATTAATACTTCAAAGGAATCAGAAGGGAAAGATTCTGCATGCGGAAAGGCAATTTACTTACTGTTCATCCCTTTAAGTTTGAGGGGAGTGGAGAGACTGGCAGCATGATGTGAATCAGCTTACTGCGGTAGATTTTATTAAAAGAGTGCTTTCTAGCCTTTAAACTTTTAACATCTTAATTAAGTTTGAGATTTAATATAAAACATAAAAATAAGCCTAAATCTGGTCCAGGAGTCTAAATTATTGAATGCTTCTCAAGAATGAAGAAACATACTGAGCAGCAGAGCTTGCAGTAGGCAGTCCCGAGCTTTTACATGGACCAGCTTTAATTCTTTCAAATTAATAAATTACCTTTATTTTATTATTCTTTTTTAATGTATTCTTACAAATGTGTATGTGGTTTTTATTTCCTGAAACTTCTTTCACTTTATACGCCAAAGAATGCATTTATATCATTTGAATGAATAACTAGCAATGTGACATACTGCCCATGACATACTGTTCTGCTTTTGCAGAGTGACCTTTGGTCTTGTGGAATCACAGCCATTGAGATGGCAGAGGGTGCGCCCCGTAAGTACTGTTCTTTCCTTTATATCCCAGTTGTTATATGTAACTTAAACTTAAGTCTCAAGGTTTCAAAAAAGAACAGCTTCATGAATAAAGCTGTTCCTGGTGGGGTATTTAGATGGAGGAATCATAAATACAATGAAGTTTTAGATGTAAAAGAAACCCTGACATCTACTATTCCTTTTGGAGAGCTCTCTGAGGTCCGTAGGCTACATTATCCTTTATTAAAGTTGTACTCTGGTGTCAGATCTGAAATTATGGTGACATCAAATAATAGGCAGTGTTTTTTTCTTTTCTTTTTTTCTTTTTTTTTTTTTTTACCATTTGAGCTTTTTACCATTCAGTGAAACCAGTTGTAACACAGAAAATTTTAAGTATTACTTGTGTTTTGACTTGACAAATAGAGGCAAACGTATTTATCTTTAGAATTTTTTTTTTATTACTTATGAAATTCTGCTTTTGCTTTGGATCACATCATTGACAATTTCATAAAATTGATTTTTCATTAGGGACAGGGTAGAATTGCATATAACAAAGGAAAAAACAGCATTTTCTGCTAGCCCCCCCCAAAAGCTATACACAAAGAATGTAAAACTGGTACATAGTTGTTGCTAAATAAATTTTTGTTGAATGAATGGGAAAAAAATTAATAACAGCTAAGAATTATTTGAAAGACAGAAATAGACGTCTGTCTTGACCACCATACGTTTGTTCCCTTGTGGTAAATGCCGAGCAGCTGAGACGGGGAAGTGTTGCCTGATCCTTTATCTCAGTTTCCTTTCACAGTGGGAATAGTATTATCTTTTTCTTTGGCTCCTGTTTCTCAGCTGCCTTGTAAGATGCTTGTGAAGGTAAATAAACACATGAAAATGCACATCGCTTATTGTACCATAGCATTGTGTACTTGTGTACCTAACATGCCTTTATTGGGCAAGTGATAAGGAATACAAACAGTAATTGCACAGAATTGAACAGTTCTGTTTTACTCTAACAGTTTTGCTGTTTTTTAGTGATAATATCTACAACAATGAACAGTTGACACTTGTGGAGGGCTTAACCATGCTTACTGCCTTCCAGGCATTGTGCGAGGGCCTTTGCAAGCAGTGTCTCATTTAATTCTCACAACAACACTGTGGAATAACATTATTTTCATTGTAATTATATAGATGGTTTAGAAGCCTAGGCTGTTGACTCTTTGAAGACTTTGAATCAATATTTATCTTTGACCATGAAAACTCTTCAGTGTCTATCTGAAATTGTATATTCTTCTTGTTGCTCCCATTCTCCTTTTATTTTGCTGTGTTTAAATGGGGGAATTTAAGGTGTGCCCTAGGGCTCACAACTAGATGTTTAGACTGCTTGGCATAAATATCAGCCAGATGATGGGACAGAGTATTTGATATTGTGAGTGAACCCTAGAGATCAAGAATGAGTAAAATAAGTGCCATACTGACACGACCGTCTCCTCTCCCCAGCTCTCTGTGACATGCATCCAATGAGAGCACTGTTTCTCATTCCCAGAAACCCTCCTCCCCGGCTGAAGTCAAAAAAATGGTAAGCTATGTATGGTTTTTTGTTGTTGTTCTTTTCCTTTAAAAAAAAATATTGTTCTTTTTTTAGTTTTATCCTGAGACACAGTTCTGGCCATTCTAATTAACAAAGAACACAAGAGCCAGGGCCCCCACCCCATCAGTTAAAAAGTGTATTGATTTTTTTTGTTTTGTTTTTCCATGATAAATTCTCTTTGAATTACAAAATAGCAATAAGTGGCCATGTGAAACACCATAACATGGTTAAAGAAAACTTCTTCATTTTGCTATTTCAACACACTTTCAAGTGTATATATTTCTAAACATTTTCACACAAAAAAATGAAGCTGTATTGACCCATACAGGTCTTCAGATAAAATAGGCTTTTAAAATTATGATGGCATTTACTGTAATTATTGCAAATCTTTGAAGCTAGATGCATCCTTTTTCATTCCAGAACACATTAAAGGAAGGGTCTGCTATCTGTGGGCTGTCATCTTTCTCCCTACAGCTCTCATTTATTTGTTAAACAAAAATCTGTCATGGAGGGGGAAAGATGATGACGTTCACTGACAAAAGCTATAAGACTTGCAGCAGTGTGAGAAAAGGTTGGTTTGATTGAATTTCAGAATCTGTAAGGGGGTTAGGACAGTTGCTGTGTTTTCAGGCTGAGAATTTTGCCCACTTGTCTCTCTTAAGCTCTGAATCCTTTCCCATCATTCTGCTTGCACTCAGTCTTCTCCAGCACGGGAGAGAAGCTTTTCTCCTTTTCCTGTTCCTGTTCCCTGGGCTCATCTTTCTTACTCATGCCAACCTGCCTCAGTTTTGTTTTTCTTTTTCTTTCTGAAGTTATTCTCACTCTAGTTTCCCAGTTAGTGTTGTCTCCTTGTAGGTTCTTGATTCTAACTCTGAAATAGGCAGCAGCCCTCAAGTTCGAGCCTTCTCCTTTTTTGGGTTTGGTCTCCTTGCTGTTCTGTCTGATTTTTTTCTTCTGATTCTGTACTTTTCTTTTCTCATCTGTGGGTATATATTCACACACATGTTTTCACTCTTGTTTCTTTCACACTTCTCCCTGTCCCTCACCGTCCTTTTCCCCAACACACTTCACTGTATTTTCCTCACCTTTTGTCTGCTGGCAAGGTTTTTCTCATTATTTTTCTATTGTCTTTAACCACATTCAAATCCAGATTACTGTGGTTGTCTCCAGTTTTGGAAGAGACTTTTTAAGGCCATGACGTTGCAAAGATGTTAGCTCCAGTGGTATCCTGCATTAAAACATGACAGCTGTGGGCATTCGTGGGTGGCCAGCCCTAGGGGAACTAATGCATGTAGTAGACATCACCAGGGAATGAGCCGTGGGGCTGGGGTAACACTTTATCTGGCTCAGGCCAAACAACTTATTTTTCTCTGTCAGATATTATTAAAAAGAGTTTATGCTCTGTCTTCAGAGTGCTTCCCAGTTTACGAGTCTTGTCAGCTGGCCCGACTCCAATGATTCTGTGCACTGCTTGCAGTTTGGGGTTAATCTCTGTGTGTGTAATACAGTGGTGTCATGAGACAGGTACAGATGACAATTAGCTCTTCCTGTGTTCTCACACTGAAATTTCTCTGACTAAACCTGATTAGATGCACTTTCATCTGTTCACACCGTTGCTGTCATTTTACCCAAGTTTTCTAAAGGGAAAGGATGCTTACAGACATAAAGGCCTCCTTCCTGTGTGGATGCTGTCTCCTGTCTGCTACATGTGAGCTCCTGCTACTGCTTCTGCATCTTCAGAAGCTGATCAGTGACTTGTGACCTCATCCAGCGGAACATGATAATTGATTGCAAAGCATGTAATATCATAGACCCTTGATTCCCAGTTGTTCATTTGAAGATGTGGGATGTGAGAATCCCTTTGGACTCTTTTTAATTTAGGGCTCGCTCCAGCCTCAAAGTTTCTGGTTTGTTAGGTCTGAGGGGTGACCCAGGTATTTGTATTTTTAAGGAACTCCCGGAATAATCCTTGCAGGCAGTGGGGTTTGGACATCTCTGTGTTAGATGCAACTGCCTAGACTCCCCAGGTTCCTCATTAACCACAGAATAATATAACAGCCTCCCTGAGTGACGTTGGGGCTCTTTCGTGAGCTTACCTTGACCTATATTTCTGTTCTTTTCCACTTCTCATACTAGTATCAGAAAACAATTTATTATTCAAACACTTGTTTGGTTTGTTCATGTTGCCTTGCTCACTCTGGAATGATGGCCTGTCTCCATCTTTGGCATGTCAGAGGCCCTCCTTTTTCTCTATGTTTCCCATTGTAGCAGCAGCTCTTTTTTTCTTCCTCTGTAAGTTTGATGACACATCTGCTATTGTGTGTACATAAGTTTCCTCCACTTTATTTCCTGTATGTATTTCTTATAGAACCTAGGACAAGTAAATGTAAATCATTGATCCATAAATATTTGTTGAATTGAAAAAAATAGTGAGTTTGAACGGAAATATAGGACAATGGAAGCAATACTTAAAAGCAGTGATTGGAAACAACCGAACTAGTTTTCTAAATCACATTTTTAAAGATCGAATAACTCATTCATTCAACAAAAATTTATTACCTACCTTTTGTGGTCTGACAGTGATTAGTATTGGGCATTACTTACAAATTACTGACAAATAAAAAATAGGAACTTGTTTCTGACCTGTGTGCAGTCTGTTCTGTGCAGAAAGCCTGGAAGAAAGGCTCCCCATTTGGGTGCAGTGTTGCTGGGAAAGGCTTAGCAAAAGAGACGATGCCTGAGCTGGGTCTCAAAATATGTGATGGATGAGAGTATCTTGGCCAATGCTCAGAGTAGAGGTCATCATGAGCCAGACACAGAGAAGCAGGCAAAAATCTAAGTGGGTGGTCAGGCAGTGACAGAGTCATCCCCCCTCAGAACTCTTTCCACCTGCGGTAATAAGAAAACAGTCATCAGATCATATGTGTGGCCAGGCAGAGAACTGATAAATAAGCCAGTTGGAGGCTCTGATTGAAACATCACATTAACAGGTTCAAGAGCCCCAGCATTTGGTCACTAACTCAGCTCCTTATCTCTGTGTCTGTCCATGTCTCCTGGCTTCCAGACATCTATCCTTTCTGCCTTTGTTTTAGCAAAACCTGCCCTTCACCCCTCACCTCCTCCACCCCTGTGATTAATTAATGAGTAACATTAGATATAAATCCAGTTCATTTATGCTTGATTCCTCATGGCTCTCTGTGGTGTGTCGTTGGTGATACAGTGTGGCTCTTCAACCGCATGTGAGCCGTGCCCCTGGCCCCGCGCCCCAGACTCCTGTCTCCGCTCACATCACTGCTGTGCCCTCGTGGGGCGTGCACGGCGGTCTAGAGCTCCTTCTTCATTTTCAGGCTCATACGTTACTGATATTTTGGAGCCTTGCTCTTGGTGATAGAAGTTTGATGATTTTTTTTACTTCCTCTTACAGGTCAAAGAAATTTTTTAGTTTTATAGAAGGGTGCCTGGTGAAGAATTACATGCAACGGCCCTCTACTGAGCAGCTTTTGAAACACCCGTTTATAAGGGATCAGCCAAACGAAAGGCAAGTTAGAATCCAGCTCAAGGACCACATAGACCGAACCAGAAAGAAGCGAGGAGAGAAAGGTATTCGGCCTGTTTTCATTTTCACCTTTAAAACATTTTTGTGGGGGGAGGGGTTCTGCTTTCCCACTTGTGAGTGTGTGCTCACTTGGCTAGTGTCTCTGCCCTGCACAGCAGCAAGCAGCCTAGGTTCTAGCCTGACTTCAGGCAGTGTCGGCGAGCTGCATGGGTACTGCCAAGCTGACACCACTTTACACGGACATCATGGCTGGTCACCATGGCAGGACACTTGTTTTTTCTGTGCTTTTTCCTTCATTATGGACGCTGTTTCCTGCACCTGTCACTCAGAGTTTATTTAGCATCGGCTGTGAACATTGTCATCAGTGTGTTCACATGTTACTGTCATGCTCCAGAATCCCCAAGGTTCCTTTCTGCTCTACTCCACCTGATGACTCTTAACCACTGCGCAGCATTAGCACACGCTTATGCTTGCAGGCAGATGTTGCTTTCTGTTCCCAGCATCTTGGTTTGATAGCTGTATGTGTTCTGTGTCCACCTGCCTGGCATGTCCTCTTCTATCCCGCAAGGTGCAGATCCAGCTTCATCACCAGCTTCACAAAAGCGTCTTCTCTGAGGCCTGTAGTTCTCATTAATCTTTCTGTTCTGTGAATTCTTACAGTAACTTTACAGAATAGCGTCCTGATAACTGGGATCTCGTTAATGAATTTTTTTTACACTACAATTTCAAGGCTAAGGAAGAAATGAAAAAGAGCTGAGTTCATGGCAGTAGAAGGGTTGGTCACAGCCATCTCTGGAGGTCTGTGCTGAGCTTTGCATGTTCTTTCAGTCTTCACAGCTTCGATTTTCTGAGTTAAGTCCCCATTGATGTTCATAATGGTTTTTTTTTTTGCCCTCTGATATAGTCAGTCATAAAAGTAATTAACTTTTGTACACTGAGTTATGCAGTTGTAGCAGAGTAAACTAAAGTTTGCAACAAAATAAAGCCCTTTTGGGAAAAGGTTATTTGCATATTGATGAGACCAGTGGAGCACTTCACCTTCAGTTTTTCAAGTCACAGCAACCTCTTTTTTTCTCTTTGCATTTATTCACCTTCCAAATCTCCTCAGCCTCTCGTCAATAATTAATAGTAGTACATCGTACAAAATTTTAAACCTAACAGTGCCTATTTAAAGGATTCCAAAGATTATCTCAGTTGGAATCTCCTTTGGAAGCTAGCCCGTTTTTATGTTGTTCAATATTATGTGGTTTTGATTGTCTAACATAGAACTAATGTCTTATATATAAGGACTGATAATTTGTAGATATGTATATATATATTTATACTTGTACATGATACAGTTTGAACCATAACTTAAGTTCTCAATCCTGTTTTTTCTGACCAGGAAACTAATTTTAAACTTATATAATTCTGAAAAAAGTTAGAAGTGTACTTTTTGTTTATGAACAGACTTATAAATCTCTTCAGCCATTTTGGTTTTGATTACTCTGTGGAGTGAAATTGTTCACTGAAAGCCAGGTACTGACGTTAACTACAGAGTCTAATACAGTGGACTGTTGCTTTTGAGAAAATGGTATAAAACCTATTAAAGTGAAAATAAGTTATTCATGTTGAAACTTCTTAGTCTGATCAAAGTAGAGTAGTTTTTGTTTCCTTTTGCTGTTTCATCAGTTTTTCCCTGGTTTCAACTTTATAATTTGGGGGAACATTTGATTTTATTTTTTCTGCTCTAACTGCTCACTTTTTTTTTTTTTTCAGCCCAGCAGGCTTTTCTCTCTGCTTCACTCTTATGTGGATCTCCAAATGCTAAAAATAACCAAATACTTTTAGTTGCTTGAGTTTAGGCAGTTAAATCTCTTCCTTTTGAATTTTAGCTTCAAAGTGGACTTTCTGGATTTTCTGATGTGCTCAATCTACTTATATGTCCAGGGTGCTCTGGAGCCCGTCTCCTCAGCCCCTTAGCAGCGCCTCCCACACAGGGTTGTCTTGAATACAACAAATCTACTCTTCTCCGGCCAGGAAGGCTAGCCTGGGGAATTGTCACCACTCACTGTGGGAACTTGGTGTTGTGCTCTACCTTCCCCCAGGGTCTCCATACCCACTGTTATTTTCACAGAGAATATACTATTTATTTTCCGCTATCACACTCTTGGGGGTACCTGCTTGTACATGCACGTGTCATGATTTGCGAGCTGTCATGTTTATCTTGTCCTTTTTTAACAGATGAAACTGAATATGAGTACAGTGGAAGCGAGGAGGAAGAGGAGGAGGTACCTGAGCAGGAAGGAGAGCCGAGGTAATGGTGCCGCCTGCCCCGCCTTGTGAAGAGCTGTGCTGGTGTCAGAAACTCCTGTAGTGTGAAGGAGTCTTAAGTTACTGCAGAAGTGCCCTGATAGCCTCCCTTCTCCTTCTTTTGAAAGATCCCTCTAAACATTTTTCCCTCCGGGTCCTCTTACCCAAATGGTCCTTTACCAAGATTGCATCATGGCCCCTCCGCAGTCACTTGGAACCGTGGGGTTGCTTTTGGTCCTGGGGGAGGGATGGGTGCTGGCTACGGGTGTTGATTAGCTCAGGAGGCGCGCAGATGGCAAATGTCTTGGAGTGTGTAGGACATCTCTGCACACAAAGAATTGTCCCCCTCAAGAGCCAGTAGGGTGTCTACTGAAAAACAGTGCTGTCTTTCCCAGTACTTTTTTGTTTGTTTTCCTCTTCCCATAAGTGTGGTGACCAGCATTTCATTTCTTCTATTGGGGTATGTTCTGTCCTGATCCATTTTATAGTCTGTATTTTGGTTGTCTCTGGCTTCCCAAGGTTCAGTGAAGCAGAAGGTTGAAGAGTTGGTAGCACAAACCTCATAGTAACTAATTAATCAGGAAATGGAAGATTTTAAAATGCTAATGTCATACCTGCTGCAGCTACACATAACTAATTGGACACAAGGAGAGTGGAAGGGTGTGTTGGAAGACGTGTGGGGACCATATACAGAGATAGGGAGCTTAAAGAGAGCAGATCAAGGATGAGAGAATTTCTTGCAAAAATTCTGTAATATCTGTTCTTACATAGGAGAAGATTTGAATACACTTGAGGCTAAAACTTTGAATAATGTGAACTGATTTCATGAGCAGTGCAGTTCTGTTTAGATAGGAGCATGATCTCATGAAAGAGGCTGTTTAAGGGGGCTCATTTCCCATGTTACTCTGGCTGTTTTGGAAGTAGAGAGGTGACTCTGGGCAGGGAGACCAGCTGGAAACAAAGCTATTTACTTTCATCCATGGCTAGTTCTTGGGACACACTTGGGCCCAGCTGCTGACCCTGGAAGTGAGGAAAGTGAGAGGGAGCCCATGGCAAGGCTTTACGGCCCAGAGGGAGATGATGAAGGTGAGGTCACAAGTGAGGGTCATGCTGCTGTTTCTGTCCTGGTAGACACAGAACATGACATTGCTTTTCCTGACGGGAAATGAGGCTCAGAGAGGGACTGACTGTGAAAGAGGATGGGTTCAACGATCATTTTAATGTCTGAGTTGATGTGAGAGTCCTAAGAGGGAGAAGTCTTGTCAAGCAGATGTCCAGGGAAGTTTAAGATATTCATGAAACAGATGAAAGAAGACAAATACTATTGGATGGAGATATAGTTGTTTCCATGGGTTTCTTAGTTGAATTTTGAGTGGGAGGGACTCACTGAGGGAATGAATGTGGAAATGATGTAGCACGTGGGGCTGTCATGCCACCCAGAGCATGCCCCTCACCGCACCGCTTCCTCCCACAGCTCCATCGTCAACGTGCCCGGCGAGTCCACCCTTCGCCGAGATTTCTTGAGACTGCAGCAGGAGAACAAGGAGCGCTCTGAGGCCCTTCGGAGACAGCAGCTCTTGCAGGAGCAGCAGCTCCGGGAGCAGGAGGAGTATAAAAGGCAGCTGCTGGCAGAGAGGCAGAAACGGATTGAGCAGCAGAAGGAGCAGAGGCGGCGGCTGGAAGAGGTAGAACAGGGAAGATGCCCAGCTGGTTTTCTCCTCCTTCATCCCTGCTGGTAGCCAGACCTCCACAGGACTGTTTCCTGTGGACTCCTGAGCTGATACCTCCCTGACTCAGCTCTCTAGTCACTCCCAAAGGAGAGCAAGCACTGTTGGGCGGGCAGGCCCACGCAGCCCTCGAGGGCAAAGTTGTCCTTGCTTGTAAAAAACGTCAAGGACCTGCCCACAGTGACTCATACAGAGGGCAGGTCCCAGTGATGGTCTCATAGGGTTCTGGGAAGGCCATGTCCACTGTGGTTTCATTTGGCCAGCTCAAGCTTGACCTGGTTTCTTTTTACTCCTGGTCTCAGGGTTCAAGTTCATGGATACACATTTTTCTGAAACCTCAGACTTTTTCATAGGAACAAAATTTTTCTACAAATGCTAGTTTTTTATATGTATATAAAAGCCACCTTAACTTCAGGTACATTCAGGAGTAAGGGAGGAAGAGAAGAATTCTATTGGGTGTCACGCAAACGCTGCTCGGTAACCTGGCTGCTAGTGTGGCCAGCCAACCCGTGGTGGGAATGCCCTGTGTTCCTGCCTGCTCAGCTTGTTGATACTGTTAATGCCCACAGCGTGGTTACCCACTAGTTTTTCGTTCTTAGTTCACAGAAATGTTATTTCACTGTATTTCACTAGGGGTTTAAAACAGGTTTTTAAAAAAATTTTCTTTTCCTGACTGCCTTTTATTATAAGTTTCACAGCTTCCAATTTCTCATTCATAATAGTTTTCTGTTTCCCTTTTACTCATTCAACTTTCTGGTTCACCTTCTCTTTCACACCAGAGAAAGAACCTGAAACAACAATGAAGGCCTGTGTCTGTATTGATACTGTGTCATGGTGTTTGATTTAGTAACATATGCTGTTACCCAAGTTATTTAAGTTATATTTTGTGGGGGAAGTCTTCTTTTGCTTTCTGTATTTATAGTCTGAATTCTGAAAACGATAATTTGCCCTTACTTCAGAGGAACTGCCTGTCTTACAAGGAGGTTGGAAATATTTAGCCAGGGTTTGTGGAAGAAAACATAGGACATAACCTTCCTCTGTAGTAGGGACAACTTTGCTATTTATGTGACTCTTTTTGCAGTTTATTTGCAGACTCTTCTGTAATATTTTTAAGATAGTTTTCAGTGTTCTTTGCACATGACAGAGTGGGTTCCAAGGTTTGTTCAGTTGCATGTTGACCATTTGGACATATTACATGGGAATGCTTGCGATTTGAGGCTCTATCCATTTCTTGACGTTAATCTAGAACACGTGGTATTCTTTACTGTCCTTTGTCACCCTGGTGGGCTCTACTTCCTTAAGCATATGATACAGGATAGTTGGGTGGTTTAGAACTTGAAGTGCCAAGGACCAGGCCAGCTAGAGCTTATTTGTAACACAGGCCACAGAACTGCTTTCAGCACTGGCGGTAGTAACATAAGTGTCCACTGTTCAGCCTCCGTACTCGGTAAGGAGTGAGGATTTCAGAGTGAAGGCTGGCAGTGGTTCAAGGAGAAGGTCTGAAAATTAAAGCCATTTTGTTTTATTAGCTAGTAGTGGCTAGAAAATGAGGGACATCTGCTAGATGCCCACTTGGGTTGATCAGCTCCTTCACGTCAGCTTCTCAGCAGAAGTTCAGACTCAGAGTCCTGGTACCTCTTGATCAGGAAGGAGGGAACTGGTGCTGGAGAGGGGAACACTTGAATGAGTAAACCTGTAGGTCGGGACTCTTGGTGATTTCGCTCCTCATAACACCTGGGTCATTATGCATTGTCTGTGCTGTAGGCCCAGAAGGTGCTTTGAGGCTGTTTGGGTCACAAATGGTTTCTAGCCCTTTATCGGTGTTAAAGC
This sequence comes from Macroglossus sobrinus, assembly GCA_004027375.1. Taxonomy (NCBI): domain Eukaryota; kingdom Metazoa; phylum Chordata; class Mammalia; order Chiroptera; family Pteropodidae; genus Macroglossus; species Macroglossus sobrinus. Next base: position 332,310 of record PVKZ01000678.1, on the reverse strand, counting down.
CTCCAGCAGAGCTATCTGGAGAAGAAGTATTCTGTTCTTTTTGTTGTTATTAATTAACAAAGTAGATAAAGATGGTCAGCCAGCCATACTCCTAAGGTAAATGACAGTCAAACTAAAAGAAGTTAACTTTCTATTGGCAGCTGACCGAAAAATGGTTTAAAAGTCAAGGTTGTGGGGAAGCACAGTGCAGATGTCCTTTCTTTGCAAGTGCCACAAAAATCAGACCCCCTTATGGTATGAAGACTTTTCCTGCCACCCTGCTCCTGTTTCTGAACCCTCTTCGCAGGTGAGAGTTAGTGCTTTTATCCACACAGGTTCTGCATCTTTAATAAATCTCTCTGTACATATGTACCCTGCTCTTCCTTTGATGCTCTTAGGGATTTGCTGCTGCTGGCATCTCTCCCCTCTGTTTTTCGTTTTTTCCTCCTCCTTGGCTCCTGTATGGACTGGAGATCTTGGAAGTCCTTGCAGATATTTTCAAGTATGTCTTCTAGTTTTGCTGAAAATGAGGCTTTCGTTTATGTTTTACATTTTTTTTGTTGCTTTTGGATGGGCCCAAGAGAAAAAGGGGGGAATGCTGAGCTTATGCAGCCAAGTTCATCCTGTAGCTTCATCCACCCCTTCCCTTTCCGCCACAGCTCTTCAGACATTTGACTGTGCGCCCCAGTCTGTCTTCTGGATACATGCAGTGCTTCTCAACTTGGTCTAACTGTGTTATCCAGATTCAGAACACCATATGATAAAGATCTTCCTTCATCAAAATGTTTTATTACTGTATTACCTTTCATATTTAGATATTGCATCACAGCTCGGGCTCATATAGAAGTTTGTCTCCAGCTAATTTATTTTTCATAAAAATTGTTAATAGGCCAGCTTTTTCTTCTATTCTGTTCACTTTTTCTTTCCTTTTTGAGTAAAAACAAATTTAAATTTAATTGTATTGTCTTTCTGTTTTAATGGTTTAAGTGCTCTTATTTTCACTGAACCTTGATTTGGTGCTGGTTAATTCTTCCTCCTCACTCCCATAGCACCCACACACTTGATTAGCATGTTCTCTCATTCTTTGTCTAAGTTTAACACAAACATTAGATGAGACGTTGTCTTCTAGAATACCCAATCAGTAATCTAAGTGAAGATAGCTGCCTCAGTTGGTGGGCTTTGGTTATGTTTTTGAACCTGTTACATATTTAACTAAGTTTCCTGTCTCCTAGTCTGTACTTCTATTTTGGCCTCATGGAAACTGTCAAATTATTGGTAGAAGCAAGATTCATTTGTCTGTGGTTTGGTGTGCTATTTTTCATAAATTTCAAAAAAAGAAAGAAAACTTCGTAGGGGAATATTTGTTTTGAAAAAGCCTATGGTGCCATCACGACAGCACACATTTTTTTTTTTTTTTATAAACTGTGCGTGATTTTAATATAGATGGGAGTCAAAAATCAAACTTTTCATTTGAGGTTAGAACTTAATCTTTTCTTAAAAAATTAACCATAGAAGGGAAAAAAACAATTCTTTATCTCTTCCTTACCTTACCTTTTTGCGGAGTTAGCCTCGTTGCCTGTGCTCCCAAGACTCTAACGCTTGCTGTGAAATCCTGAACTCCAGCCAAGGGCTTCCTTCACTGAGGGTCACACCATATTTTTCTGCTGTTTGTTTCTCCGTTTCTTATGTTTGATCTCCTCTGATGGGATATTCAGGACTTGCCTATCAGAATCTTTCTGCAGGCATTTAAAAAAGTAATCTCCTTTCATTATGATCTTTCAGAGCTTTTAGCGCTGGCGTTGCCATCGTCAGTTTGTGATCTTGGGGAACCTGATTCCCTCCTGTGAGGGGTAATTGTTAGTGTGAGCCCAAGCACTTTCTTTGCTTTTCTTCCATTATAGAACACACAATTACATTCATTTTTATTATTTCTACGAATTTCAAAGTGACAAAAATTTTAGAGAGGTGGTGGAAGTAGAAGAAATTTTTTAAAAAAAGGAAAGCCAGAGAAAGTTTTTCTCTGTGCAATGAGTTTTGTACTGAAGCTAAATTGTAACCCAAGGAAAATATAGACATTCTAGGGACAAAAATTAATAAACTCTGCCATGTGCTTGTTGTGTGTTTCTTGGCTGTGAGATCTTGGAAGGAAGACACAGTGAATTCATTCACCCCAGCATTGTTTCCATGTGTTTGGAAGAAATAGGAACCATTTCCTCACCCTCTTTGTCTGTATGAAGGCCTCCATTTGGCTGGTTAGTGGTATCTGACATCCAGAATACACGTTAGCTCCCTGCAGCCAGCCACAGCTGTGGGCATGTGTGGGCATGCAGGTACCCCTCCAAGCCAGGCCTTGCCTTGTGTCAAGTTAACACCTCGCTTTTATGCAGAAGGCGGCTTTCTTGTCTTTCAGAACCTCCTGTACATTCTTAAATATTCTTTTGACACCCCGGTCTAGTGTTGGTATAATTACAGTTAAATTTTGTAAGAGTTAGTTTAATTCAGCAAACATTATTTGGTGCCTAAAGAGGGGATAGAGTTGCCTTTGGGTAGAAACAAATAGTTTCTCTGCTAAAGCTTTATCAGAATTTATCAGAATTTGCAGTTAAAAAATTCAAGGGTTAGCAGTAGATGTACATAACCTCAAAAGTTCTTGGAAATAGCTGTATCTAAAGAATAGACTGGTTTATTAAAGTCACTTCGTTTTTACTAAAGCCAACAAGTCTAGTGGTGTGTATTGAAAATGGACGTCACTATTCTCACTATAACTTACTTAGAAAAGATTTTAGAAATGTGAGATGAAAGCATTGCTTTTAAGTGCCAAACTAGAAAGGGAACTTAAAGATAATTGAAGCATAGTTGGAAAAGTACATGTTTACTCAGGCATGCTTGGGAAAATTTAAATAATAAGGAAATCTCTTTTCAGTTCAAGGGATTTGGAAATCACTTCACAACTTCATGCAGTTTCTCAGTTTGTTTGACTTTAAAGAAAAAATGATTTAAGAAAGTAATAATGATACCAGTTTGCAGATGCTTCAGAGGATTATATTATGTTTATTATTATTAGTGGAATAAACCTGAAAAGATGCATTCAGTAGAATCTCCTGAGTTTTGTCATTTGAAATCACAGACATAAGGTTAACCCAGTACAGATTGATGTTACTTAGTCGATGGTATATGTGTTTTATTTTGGACCATTTTCTTTTGAGGTTCTATTGCAGCAGGTCAGCTTTTCACATTAATCACCTAATAAGATGTGTTTACTCAGGGCTTTAACTTTTGATGACCACCCCCACCCTCAAGTTGAGAGCCGGTTCTGACCGTAGTGGCTTTTACGATGAGCAATTTAAGTTCTTGTTCTTGGTCCAGTATCCAGTCCCAGACATTAGAGCACGACATAGAAGAGGAATTGGACACTGCATGGTTCTTTGCTTTGGCTCAAGCAGGACTTGCTTACTGGGCTAGTCCTGGGAAGCTGACCAGCTTCCACACTGTGTGGATTTTTTAAAGGGATATGATTATCTTACCTACATACCTTAGAGGAGAGAGGCTGTATCTGACTCACCTTTGTGTACCCATGGTGCTTAATAAATGTTTCTCAAATGGATGAAGTAGCCATTTCTAATCCTAGATGTAGCTCTGGAAAGAAAGGTCTTGTTCTTGAAATTTATGCCCATTCTTTATTGGGCCTTTGTGCTTTAGATCTCTAATTTGAGTTCCAGAGTCACCTTAAAGTACTTTACAGGGCCTTTTAGAATATCCTGAGGCATAAAAGGTGTGTTGTGTAAAGTATGATGCACTGTCCACATGTAACAGTCATTCAAGCTTTTATGTCCTTACGTGGTGATCTTGGAAAGATGGCTTTATGATTTGAGTGGATTTTGTAGAACCTACAGATAAGAGTATCTGGATTCTTCAGTCTTTTCTTACTCAAATGCTAAATGTTGGAGAGAAAATCATAGCCGATTTTGTCTTGAATGTCATGTGTTGGATGTGAGGGTTAGATTTACAATTGAAAACACTATTTATTGTGATATTTACTGCAAGAAGGAAAAGATGAGTGAAACAGGATTCCTGTTCTTAGGGAACTTGTGGTCTTCAGTGTGCATTGATCCAGAAACCAAGAGTCTGGTACTCTTCATGGGAAACAGAGGAAAGAGTCTTTCAGAGGTTTCCATTTAACAGCTGAGATTGTCTCTTATAGCCCGTCCCTGTTTGTAAGGTGTTTGCTAACTGTTGTTTTATGATGTACATTTCAAATTAAACATAATAATTTTACTTATTTTAATTAATTACATAATAATTTAATCACTGACTTTGGAAAACACTTGAATAAAAAACTTGAAGCTTACTGACTTTCATTGAGATATCCCAGTGAAATGACTGAAAAATCAAAAATGATAGAAACAGCAAGGACAGCGAGAACAAGAGAGGAAACCAGGTTGTGTTAATCAGTACTGAAAAGGCAAAGACAACGCCAAGGCTGACACTGCACACCCTGGAAGAGAGTCAGAATGGGGGGTAACAGGTGCCCGCCCATGTGGAGATGCACGGCTCACCCCCAGCTGCACGGCCAGGAGCAGGTATGTGCCACCTAGAGAGGTGAGCAGTGGAGACTGTGAGCAGGGAGGAGTCAGGCTCAGTGGGTGTGTGGAGTAAGATGCCAAGATCAAGGGCACTGAGTGAGAATGAGTATAATTGGTACAACTGCAAGCATGCTCCCCTCTCAGTTCCCGTGGTGCTGGCAGCCACGCCTGATACCAATGACACCTCCTTTTCCTACACCCTTTGCTCAAGCCAGGTAGTGCTTTGGGAGGATTCTCAGACTATTGCACAGATTCCTCTCTAGAGGTACTAACTAGCCCAGGAGAAGTGTGACCTGGCAAAGGGACCACGCTAACTCAGTCACCTCACTCTGAAGCTCAGTAGTTTCCAGGTGCTCAGCACAGCCCTCATGGTTTGCTTTTTACTGCCTTAAGTGTGAGTGCATAGCTAAAATTGGGAACACTGAAGAAGATCTTTAACATGAAGATTCCAAAACAAAGAAGCTCTCAAAAAGTAGGGAGAAAAAGATAAGCTTGTGGGAAATAGAAGGAAAATGGAATCAATCCTAGCAGTTTAAGTTCCATTTAATAGATGATGATCCAAGAAGTGAATACCATAGAAACTGCAGGTGTAATTCAAGAAAAGTTTCCAGAACTAAGAAATATGGATTTCTGGATGGAAAGGCTTACTGAGTACCCAGCACAATGAATCAGAAAGAAAAAGACCTGTGGAAGGGTACATACATCAGCTTGAAGTTTTAGAACATCAAGGGTAAACGAGGATCCTAAAAGCTGTGGTTGGGGAGGCAGGCTGTGGGCTGTAGATGGGTCTGTATTAAGTATTCAGCATATGAATTGCCTCACATTCTTCCGGAGCAACATCAGAAAATAGAAAATGACAGAGCAGTGCTTTTGAAACTCACCCAAAATTACCTAAACACTGTGAGAGAGGCAATTTTGTAACATGCAAAGCCCCTAAAGTCTTTACCTTCTTTTCACTCTTCCTTAAGAAGCTACTAGAGGATATGTTCCAGCAAATAATAAAGAAGATGACAGGGGTGCCAGAGAACAGAGATCATATACAGGCTAGTCTAGAAGGATTGCTAGGAAGGTGGTGGATGGAAGTCTGGAAGTATAGGATACCAAGAGAGTGATCAGTCTTGATTAGCATAGGAGAAGAGAGGGCTGTGAGCTGGTTAATCGCTAAGAATGAAGCAGGAGTACCTCATTTATTTATTTTTTTACTGTATTGCAAGAAGTTTATTGGCAGTGCAAGAGACTTTACATATGATTTTATGATAGGCCTGTAGGAAACTATAGTCAGGTGAACGAACAAAAAATGAGGCAATAAGTAACTCCTCAAAAAATGAAAAGGAGTTATTTTTACATGGACGAACTTTGAATATGGTTTTCTTTAACCAGAAATTACCACGTGACTAGGTTGGAATGGTATGACATGTGGGATGGTATGGTGCAGTGGGTTTTCTTTGGGAAAAGTCAGTAGATGCTGACTTTTAAGGTGAAAAAAATTTTTTTTTAAATAGCTCTATATGCATGTTACTGAAAAATAAGAGCAGGAAAAGCTAAAATGCATTGAAAGTAGGTTACACCTTGGAATTTACAGTTGGGAGTGAGCAGTGGAACAGCTTGTTTTTGACATAAGCTTTATATTCTTTTTGACTTTTTAAGTACTTAGCACTTAGATTTTTTTAAAAAAACTTAACAAAATGGGAAAAACTACTTGTAAGAGCTTTTGAAATTAACCTCTTAGTAGCATTTAGTTAAATGAGGTCACAATTCCCCACCAGGCTTGGGAACTAAATGCTCTGCACTCGGGGTGGCAGTGAGCTGGCCCTGAGACCCATTTACTTCTCTCTGCCTTTGTTCCCAACTGCCTTTTCTTCCCTGGAGATGTAACAGAAATTCGAATCTTGAGGCTGGCCTGAGCTGGATGCTGGCTTGCATCTGGACTCGCAGCTGTGGCCGCCAGTCGCTTCCAGAATCAGTGTGGCGACATCAGTACTCTGCATGAAGTGTTTCTCCTCGTCTGGCTCTTTTTGACAGCAGCCACCAGCACATCAGCAGAGATGGGTTTGCTTTCATTTTTTAAACGAGAGAGGAAAAAGCAAGAGCAACCTATGGCTTACCTGCTGGTGTGATGCTGTGGAGCTAAATAGTATCTTTTCTTCAACGGCATTCCTAAAAACTAAACGCCTGTGCCTTGCAGCACAGGGTGTAAGGAAGTGTCAGCAGATGCATCTCTGAGGCTGTTATGGGTCTGTGGTCCTGTAGCATTGTTTAGAGTAATGTCCTGGAATAGGTTTTAATCATGCATCCCTCCCATCAGTAAAAACACTGATCATGTACTTCTGATGGAGGTATATCCACTCATACACTGTGGTGCCGACTGTACATTCTAAAGCATGCAAAAATAGCTGTGTTAAAAGGGTGAGCTACACATATAAATAAAGTTCTCAAGTCTTTTTTTTTCTTCTCTGTACTCTGGATGACTGTTTTGTTCACTTACGGAGACAGCTGATGTAAAGACATACCATCTTGTTCTTCCTTCCCTTCCTCTTGATCTTTTCATCTCACCTCATCCAGGCATATTCCCTAGGGTCCTTCCAAATGAAATGGTACTCTGACTGTTCACTGCTTATGTGACCTTTCAAAACTTTTCTTCCCACTTTAGACACTAACTGTTGACTTCCAAAAAATATCCAATGCAAACTCCATGCCATGATGGTTTCTAGTACAGATTGCCTCTTCTTCCCACCTTTCCACATACTTTGGCCCGCCAGGAGACTGAGACTCAACGGGGGGCAAGTGGCTTGTACCAGGGCAGCTGAGTCAGGAGCAGAAGCCCCCGCCCTTGAGTCATTTCTGTCCTCTTTCTAGGACTCCATGCTGGGACTGAAACATCTCAGAGAACCCCTTTGACCCATCTTTGACTACTTTGTTATCTGAAAGTTAAAAAATCCGTGTGTAAGATCTCTGCCTCTTCTGGCCTGTCACATTAGCCTGATTGGCATGAAACTTGAATTCTTTGAAGCTAAGGGAGAATGATAAGGGTGTAGATGCTGGTTGCCATTCTTCTGTTTTTCTTTTGTCCCACTTTATTTTCCTTCATGTAGGAAGTGCTCTGCCTACCTTTGTTGTGACTGGGTTCTTTCTTTCATCCAGAGGTAGGGACCCTTCTTACCTGGCCTCCCTGGTGTTTGCCAAACCCAAGAGTGTTCTAGCAGCTCATTTCCCTCTTACAAACCTAAGTGTCCCGATTGTTGCCCACTTCACCCATGATTGTTCCTGAGAATTAAGCAGCGCTGAGTCTCTCAGTAAAAATGGTTGGGTGTATAACACTACACTCGCTTCTCAGGACCGATGCTTCCAGAAGGCTTCCATGTTCACTTCTAGGAAAACACTCATATGGTTAAGGTTTAGAGTTGAGTGAATGAGAGTCGTCTTTGTATTACAGCTTCAGGTTTATCAGAAGGCCTTTTGTTTTATCTTATTTTTAGTGTACTTTTACTCAACAAAATGGTTTAAAAGATGTTTTTCTTTGGAAAGTGTGGCTAGCCAGGAATATCTAAAGGAATGAAGTAATTTCTCTTTAAAGCAAAGAAACCTGTGTTTCCCAGTTGACAAATTATAATGATTTATTTTTTTGCCAGTGTCAGAAAAATGACAGTGTTCTCAGCTACTGTACCTTTATTGGAAGTGATGCACTGGTGAAAACCAGTCGATTTTCTGCTCCTATGTAGAAAAAGCAATAGGTATAAAATAAACTACCTTTGCTTCACTTGCTTTCAAGAGGAAAGGCTGTGGGAACACTGCTTGACTGTGAATCTCGGATTTCTTACTTCTGTGTCGTTTTTGGAGTCCTGCCGCAGAGGAAGTGGTTTTGTTTGTTTTGTGTTCTGTTGTCAAGTTCTTATAAAGGAAGCCCCCTCCAAGGGTGCAGGGCAGTTCCAGCCTGGTCTGTGTGCTCACTCCTGTCACTGATCTTGAACCACAAAGAAAGTAGCGTTGGTGCAGAAAGCCCAGCTTTCGGGCCTTTGGCACATAAGTGGTTGCAGTCCGTTGTCTTCCCTAGATATGGTTTTGAACAGACTCTAGTGTCTTACTTTTCTCTTTTTCTAAGACTTAAAACAAAAGTGTAATGGCGTTAGGCTAGCCAGTGACAGGCAGCAAGCGCATTGTTTGGGGGCAGTGCAGTTGTTAGTTTAACAAAGATGCCGCAGCCACTGACGTGGTAGATTCTACATACTGGGACCTGAAGTTAGTTCTTTTTGGGACCCCACCCATGGGAAAGTGGCAAGTTTTGTACATTGAATTCTAAAAGCGGACAGTGGGGGAAAAACACAAATCAAAATGTGTGGAATATGAGAGGCGGTGGGGCTGAAAGCTGACTTGGAACTCCACTGAGAAAACAACGGTATGTGGTTGGCACTCAGCCGGAAGACCAGGCCCCAGACAGCCCTCTGTGTCTGCCTGTTCCTCACGTAGGCCATTGCTTTACAGTTCTCAGGAAATCACTTTTGAGTGTCTGACTTCAGATCGAAGGCTAGTTGAGGGTCGAGGAAAAAACCCAGAAGGGATACTTTGACTAAAATAAATACTTAACTTTGTTTACTCACATGATCATGTGTGTCTAATATCTCCACGCTTTACCCCAGACTTTCTTGTTTGTTTATTGTTAATCTCAGAGTCACATTAAAGTTTGTGGTGATAATACCAGTCTCCTGTATCTTGAGAAATTTGATAGCTTGATTATTCTCTAGAGCTGTGCTATGCATTACAGTAGCCACTAGCCACATTTGACTATTTAAATTAACTGAAATAAGATTAAAAACTCAGTTTCTCATTGTGCTAGTCACATTTCAGCTGTTGAATAGCAGCATGTGGCCAGCAGCTACTATAAAAAACATCATTTTCATCATTGAGAGAACTACTGGACAGCGCCCGTCTTGAAGCTGGCATTTTTTTTCACATTCCTGAGAATAAGTGGTAATGTTATACTCTACACTGTGGAAATGATTTATTGACGGACAGATGTGTGGAGCTGGGTGAAGCAAGCAGCCAGACAGGTGCCCGGTGTGTCACATTGCTTTATGCTGTGTGGTTGCATATAACCACACAGCTGGATGAGGGAGGGCTGTCAGACAGAGTCTGCTGATGCAGTAGCACCTTTTGGGATACAAGATAGTGTCTGTTAATAGAATAGGCTTTAAGGCAGAGGGGCCATTCCAGCTTGGGCCTAGCCAGCCGGTGACACTGGGCAAGCCCATTAACTTTTCTGAACCTGTTTTCTCATCGTATCTACTTCCTAAGTTTGTTAGGAGAATTATATTAGGTAGAGTAGGTGTAATAAAGAATATCAGATACTTAATACAGTGTGAGACACATTGTCAGCGTGTGCTTGATGGCTGTTTTTTATATTCATAGTAATAACAATGGCTTTTCTTACTCATGTTGATGTCAGTTCCTCTTTTCCTGATATGTGCCACTTTTCTCCTTTTTAAAAATTATTTCTTTCCTTTCTTTGCACTATTTCTATTATCCTTTATTCCTTTCTCTTCTTTTTTTTCTTACTAAAGGGCCTTGGATAACTATGTTAGTGATACCCAAGGATTAAGAATTCCGTCATCTAATTGCACAGCATAGTGAAGAATAATAGGGAATAATAAATATAAAAATGAGACCAAACCCTATAAAGATTAAAAAAAAACACAGCACCTTTGGCCAGCATTTGCAAGGAAGCTGGTACGCATGAGCTCTGGGGCCATAGAGACGGGCCCATGACACCCTCTCATTTGCATCACCCTGTGCCGGGTCAGCAGCTGTCCCAAGAACCACACCAGATGCCTGCTGACTGTCTCTCTGTACTTACCAGCAACAAAGGAGAGAGCGTGAAGCTAGAAGGCAGCAGGAACGTGAACAGCGAAGGAGGGAACAAGAAGAGAAGAGACGTCTAGAGGAACTGGAGAGAAGGCGGAAAGAGGAAGAGGAAAGGAGACGGGCTGAAGAAGAGAAGAGGAGAGTGGAGCGAGAACAGGTCAGTTCACAAAGTCTGCGCAGCTGCGAGTGCATGCAGTCCTTGGCTTTATGGATTTCGGGATATTTGGGGCAAAAAATACACACACGTGCATCACACACATTCAGTTTAAAAATACTGAAAAGCAATTGGAATTACCCTAGTCATTTGTCTCTTGTCTTTAAAAAAGACATAAATTATGCTTTTTACATCTCTTGAAACCAGCTTAATGGTCTCCAATAGTATGATGGCGAAAGATTGCTGAATATATCTTCTTGGGTTTGGCTTAAATGCTTCAAACTGCACATAATCTGAATGATAATTAACCTTTTTAAAAAAATGAAGTAAAAAGCCTGCTGCAAGAAATTTCGTATAAGAAATGTTTGAAGTGGCTACTGGCTAATCGATTACTTAATATATGTTTGCATATAATTCGGCACATACCTACGTAGCATTAGAAAAACTAAGAGTGTTGTATTTAACCAAAAAATCAGGTTTTAGTAATAGTATAGCATTACTATACTATGGGGACCGATTTGAATAATACTTGAAATACAAACTTAAAAACAATGGTATTAACTTCCAAATTTGGTTATTCAGCCACAATCCTTGATACTAATTACATGCCTCAGGTTTTTCTGAGATGGGTCTGTGTGCTTACCTGTTTTTCCTAGGAATTTAAGTTCTATTCTTTATCTGTTTCCTTACTGATGTTATTGGCTAGTTAACTATGCTGTGTTTTGTTTCGCTTTTTTCACATTCTCATTTATACAGAATTAAACCATAACAGAAAGAGAAAACATACCATCTTTTAAAAATTAAATCACCTAGGGGTAGTTCTCACAATTTGATTGTGAGAGGATAGTATGAAAATAATATTTAATCTTTATGGTTCTAATGGCAGTCATTAGCATTTGTGGATAGCAAGTATTCTTCTCTTCCTTTAACAAATAGCATTAAAAACCAGTTTATTCTGTTTTTCTTATTCTTTTGCAAAATAATTACTTCCATGATGACAGTGCTGTATGAAACTTGTTTCTGTATAAATGTGTGTTTATGTACATGTGTAATTGTATTCTGTGTGTTCATTGACTACATGTTAGGGCCTTGGTGATTTGGATAGTTAAGAATTTTCTAGTTGTTGCTGTTTTTTGAAGGCAGAAAACTAATGAGTGTACTAGCTTGGTCTTTTAAGTTATGGTTTAATTCTGTCTGGTTCAAAGAACAAGTGACTTGGGAATCAGATTCCACTCCCAGTCATGGCTGGGGATGGCTACACACCACACTAGGACAGTTCTGGGCATAGCATATGTTGTGGAGGGTCGGGCTCAAATGCATGAGGCTCAGAGCCCAGGTCGAATCGGGCTATGCTTGCCGGTGGCCTTGTAGATATGCTTTCCATCAGACTGGCTATTTTTTTTTTCTCATCTAAATTTTTCTAAGGAAATTTGTATGTCGTAATATCTGATATCCAGCATTTTCTCAACCAGGATTATTAGTTAACTAAAACTTCTCTTCGGCCCAGATGTACAGTTATTTTTGTGTTAAGGTATTCACTTTGGTGTAAGTGAATGGTCAGCAGGAGATACTATAAAGAAATAATCTGAATTTTAGAAAAATTTTTGCCCCCTTATGCCCTCAGGCTACTCCCATCTAGAGTAGTTAGCTTTCTTCCCTGATGAAAAGGAAGGAAACTTTTGTCTGTAAAACCGCCTTTCTTTTCAAAGTTATTTTTATGTCTGTCTCATATTCAAGCCTCATAAAAAGTGCTGAGATTCGGGAGGAAATATTCATGATACTCATTTCTTAAAAGAGGAGACTGAGAAAATGGGAGGTTGGGGGCTTAGAGGTCATAGGCCAAGGTCTCTTAATTTCCTAGTCCATTGTATGCACACGCAGCTGCAAGGTTGGATTTTTCCTGTTTAGGTGACATATTTTGGATATGCTTACCTGTTTTCATTATTTATCATTCTCTTCCCATTGGGAACAAGTCATACCCATCACCTTCTTTCTCTTTCTCATAGACACATACATACACACATACATACCTCTGTTCATTAGGGAAAAGTCACCCGAGCCTGGTGTTCCCAGAATATAGTCATTTTAGGTACCTTCTGTCATCAGAGAAAACAAATCATGTTTGTTTTACTTTAATATTAAACAAGTTTTGGTTTGAGGTCTTAAAAATTGGCAGCCTATGCTTGCTCTAAATAATGAGTGATGAGCAGATGTTTATTGATGAGAACCCTCTGGTTTCTCACCTAATTAAACTCTTTAATTTCTCTGGAGTCTGCTGTCCTGAGAGGGACAGCACAGTCCTTTAAAGCCCAACATTTGTGTATGACTGTGTCCTAACAGAACAACTTTTAAATACCTTCATGGATACCGGTGAAGTGCATGTCATCATTTATCAGACTCTTGATCTCTCAGCAGCCAACTTGAAGTCACTGGGAAAATCCTTAGCAATAAATCGCATCAGTTATTCATCCCCACCCACTGGAGACGGCTGGGGCAGCTGGTGCTTGGCACTCCCCACAGGTGGTTCTAATGCTTTCCTTTTGGGTGAATTGATCGCTGGATGATTTCTGTGTGGCAGGAGTATATCAGGCGGCAGCTCGAAGAGGAGCAGCGGCACTTGGAAGTCCTTCAGCAGCAGCTGCTCCAGGAGCAGGCCATGTTACTGGTAACGCCCGCACCCGCCCTGCCCTCTAGTGTCATGGCCCCGGGGGCGCCCCCCCTCCCCGAGCTGGGCATGGCTGCGGCCATCACAGGACCACTCGGTCGGTGCCCTGGGCCGACAGGGTCCAGTGGAGATGTCCCCTATGGTCCTGTCATGTGGGGCACATTTCCAGGTGGCATTTATTTATTTATTTATTATTTCCCATTTATAACTATTCTCGTTTGGTAGATAGACAAGGTTTTGAACACAGGTTGGCATTCCACAAATAAACCAGAATGCCAAGGGCTGAAGGTTCAAAACACTTGCTGTGGGATTTTTACCTAGTTTACTCTTAAGTGCCTTTTGGAACCACCAAAACTGACATTTAATTGAATTCTCTCTCACTCTGTCCAGAGATATTATGGTTAGCAACAAGCTGTCAGATTTTTGCACAGGTAATATGCTATTTAAAACCCCAGCCATTTTGTTTTGTTATAAAACAAGGGGGAGGGGAAGAAAGCATGGTCTTTAAAAAGCTGAGAAAGGATGAACATGGAGACGAGGCGGGCCTCCTGGTGTCCCGTAGCCTCAGTGTTCTCTTCCTCTCCAAGGAGTGCCGATGGCGGGAGATGGAGGAGCACCGGCAGGCAGAGAGGCTCCAGAGGCAGTTGCAACAAGAACAAGCCTATCTCCTGTCTCTACAGCATGACCATAGGAGGCCGCACCCGCAGCACCCGCAGCCGCCGCCAGAAAGAAGCAAGCCTGGTTTCCATGCTGCAGACCCCAAGCCTCACTACGAGCCCGCCGACCGAGCTCGCGAGGTACCGCTTCCTGTGCCACTTAGGCAGCGAGCCTGTGTCCACGCCTGCCTCTTAGGCTGTGAATGCTAGAATGGGGTGCAGACATCAGCTGGCGATTTCATCTGCCCTCTTGATTTTCTAACTGAGAAATTGGGGTTCAGAGCAGGGAGGAGACATGCCCAGTCTCTCATCCAGTTAAGTGTTTTTTTCCAGAGAGGACCAGAGCACCTCTGTTAGCAAATCTCAGGTGAATTGAACAGGAAACCAAACAGAAGGGAAGACAGTATGGGAGAATCATTTTTTAAAATGTAAACAAGGGACCTGGTGGCCTGGCTAATTATTTTTCCAAAACTGCCTCAACGACACAGCGTGCCTGTAGCCCCATTTACTGACTTTTTGTAATGATGATTTGTTACTGAATTGGTGCTGTGGGTCACCCAGAGGCTCCCAGTAAGGAGGTGGCAAAGCAGTCACTGTTAGGGGTCCTAGAGAGTTGGAGAGTTAGCTAGGGGACCTCCAGAGGACACTGAGTGCTAGCCTGTAGGTGGCGCCATCCCACTGCATGTGGCCCTCAGTGGATTCCAGGATCCAGCATTCTTCTTGCCCTGGAATGCCTTTATTTTCGTGGAATAAAATGGTTTGAGGATTCTTGATGATAGTCTTTTAATCTCTTGATTTATCTGGTCATGACAGGTTTAACCATTTTTCTAGTTTATCATCATGTACAACCCTAAAATTCCTGCCAGGAGATTTTAAAGGCTGCCTCTCTTGATTTTTATCTTCATAAGTATTACTGTATCCTGAATCGAATCCTAGTTCTGCTTTATTTGCTTCATCCCTTTTTAAGCTGTCCCTCTCTTTTCTTGTAGTTGAAGAAAACAATTTCTCTTTCAAAGCGTCCACTTCCAGGCTTTCTTCGGCATCTCTGCTCTTCCCTCACTAACATTGAGTTATGTCTTCTAATTCTCTGATGCAGGTGGAAGATAGATTTAGGGAAACTAACCACAGCTCCCCTGAAGGCCAGTCTAAGCAGACAGGCAGAGTATTGGAGCCGCCAGTGCCTTCCAGATCAGAGTCTTTTTCCAATGGCAACTCCGAGTCTGTGCGTCCCGCCCTGCAGAGACCAGCCGAGCCACAGGTAGCGACAGCCACTTGGCTGTGGGTGAAGGAGAGGCATGTGTCGGCTCGCTGAGCCATGGGCCTGCTTGTGGTGGTCGTGTCTCAGTGTGTCACCACATCTGGGAAGAGAAGGGGTTAGCAGGACTGAGTCTAGACTGATTGTGGAAAGAGGATTTCTTTTAAAGGTTTTTGTTGGACTCATGAAGACTATTTAGATTCAGTGATTTCTTATTTTAGTCTAACTTTTTGCCTTCCCTAATAAGTGCTTCCTTATTCTAATACCAAAATTTTTCTATTTAATTTTTTACAAGTTAGTATTGTAAGTACCCAGAGGGAGAACCAGAACCTTTTCTTGACCTGTAATTGTTGGCTCCTGGACAG
The DNA here is from genome assembly GCA_004027375.1 of Macroglossus sobrinus. Classification (NCBI taxonomy): domain Eukaryota; kingdom Metazoa; phylum Chordata; class Mammalia; order Chiroptera; family Pteropodidae; genus Macroglossus; species Macroglossus sobrinus. The sequence continues at coordinate 316,797 of PVKZ01000678.1, read as the reverse complement.
TTCCATGAGTGGGCTTCAGATAGGAGTTTTTGGTTTTGTTCAAATGTGTACAGTTTTTGGGTGAAGGGTCTTTTTCTTAAGAGATCCTTAAAAGATTCAAGATCCAAAAAGGTTATGACCCAGTGGGTTAGGTGTGGCTTTCACTGAAGTAGGTTAGGGTAAAGGTCATAGGCTCTTACTGTCCAGGTAAAGGAAGGACCCTTTCTACCATCTGGAGAAGAAGGCAGACCCAGAGATTACCACATCAGAGATCTCCGAGATCCTGAAAGCATGACTCCTGCTTTCTCATCGAAAATAAATGACTCATAGACATTTTGCCCCCAGAGTACTGGGAATAAGTTTTTAAGCCTGAGTTTGTCACTGATGTTCTCATGTGTTAGGAGACAGAAGTTCACATTATGTGATAGAAGTAGTTGCATTGTTCTGAAAAACAAATTTTAATAAAGATTTGAATGTGCTTTACAGTAAATAATTCCAGTATGGAGGAGTTTAAAAAAAATAATAATTTAAGCAAAAGGTGTGTGAGCTGGGGGTTTGGAAGGTGGGGGATATTCACATGGGATCAATAGCTTCTTGATTCACAGAAGAGCTGACCATAAGCCAGCTGGCAACTCAGTAGAGTGAGGGATGGAAAGAAAAGAAGCAGGACAGGACAAATAGGGAAAAGAGAAGGAGGAGAGACTGGTAGAATTGGTTTGATGATACTCTTACGAAGAGTTCAGTATTAAAAGTTTTTATTCTGGAAGTTAAATTTACCATAAATAAAAAATCTTTATCCATTTAGCCACTAACAATTTAGAAAACAGGAGTACCTGAATTATATAGCCTGCTTTTTTATGTTAATGATTAGCTAATGTAAGGCCTGGAAACAGTTCTCCATTTTCCTCTTTCTATATAAAGTTGCTTTTGGCTGAAACATACACCCATGAAAACATTCTTTAGGGGAACTTTTTTCCTGTAGGACTACTTTAAAACCTATTTTTAAAATTATGGTTACAGATAATACTTTTAATTCTGTGATTTTCCCTCTGAAAATTTTAAACATTTTAGGCATCTGGGATTATGTCAATAACTGGAATTATGTGACTGTCACATAATTCCAATTTTCAATTTTCATTAAGTGCATTTAATTAATAGATATGTAGCTGGAATTACATAGACTGCAATATCGAACACGTATTTTAAAACAATAAAATAGAATTTAAAGATGGTACAGATTATTTCAGAGACTGTTTTCACAATTTAAAAGCAACCAGATAAACTCAGTTGTCAAATAATTGTGAAGTAGAAGGTCAGTTTGGGGAGTGAAAGTAATGAATATTTATAAAGAAATCAAAGTTCTTTTTTTCATAACAAGTAGGAAGATGTGTAGATATATCTAGAGTTTGAGTATTTCAAGACTTGGGGGAAGAAAGAAGGAAAATTGCTGGTATATTTTGACAAGTTATGCTCTTATAGCCTGTCAGAACCTGAGGGGTTTGTCCTTGCTCATTAAATGTGTTGTTTTGCCTTTACTTGGTCTGAAATCTTACACTGCCAGGCAACCTGCACAAGGATAGACAGGTTTGCTTGTACGGCAGCGCCCATCCTGTGACCCTGCTCCCTCTCTCTGCCCGTCCAGTCCCTGCTTTGACATGGATGTGCATGCAGCACGTTGCCCCTTCTTTCAGGACAGGAGGGCTCTAAGCCTTTTTTTTTTTTTTTTAAATCTTCATGTTTATCTGTAATTTTTGTCCAGATAGTAAAAGAATTTTCTTTATAAGTGTACATTTATTCTTTTCTGCATATTTTGTTCCCCAGACCACTTCTTCACTGAAAAACATAACTGTTTGGCTGCCTGGTTTACCTAATACTAATACTGTAGCACCCTGGTTTGCATTCCCCCAGTTCCTGCTTTGAATTGGGTATTGACCAGAAAAGCGTTTTCTGCAGAACGCATTGAATGTTTTGTGTTTTGTTTTCTTGTAAGGTACAGTGGTCCCACCTGGCATCTCTCAAGAACAATGTTTCCCCTGTCTCGCGATCCCATTCCTTCAGTGACCCTTCTCCTCCCAAATTTGCACACCACCATCTTCGCTCTCAGGACCCATGCCCACCTCCCCGCAGTGAGGCGCTAAGTCAGACTTGTGAGTCGGAGGTACCTGACCCCACCCAAAAGGCGTGGTCTAGATCAGGCAGTGACGAGGTGCCTCCAAGGGTAAGAAGCAGAAAGACCAGATGTGCGCTTCTTTTTCCTTTTTGTTATTTTAAAAAATATATTTTTATTAAGGGTACAGTGACTTCACCAGAATTAAGGGGCAATGAAATTTCAAAGGAACTTTTAGGGTGGGGAGAAAATCCCATAGTTACTCAGCTATACTCAGCCAGCATCCAGTTAGTTTTTGTTGTGGTTAATATTGGGCTTAAACACAAGGTAACACAGTGATTGAAGAGGAAGTCTATACAGAATATGCTTCTGGAGCAAAAGAATCATATACTAGCAGTTGTCTTATAAATTTATATAAAAGCTGCAAATTATTTTGCAACATTAACCAGCATCAAAATTTTTAGAAAAATTCTCACAAAGAAAAAAATTTAAAATGTGAAAGAAAATGATTTTTTTTCTTTTTTAATTGAGGGATTTGGGCTTTTGTTTTGAGTTTTTAGGTTTTTGTTTGTTTTTTTTGTTTGTTTTTTTTTGGTTTTTTGTTTTAGATTAATTGCAAAATTAAACAAAAAAGGCACATTTTAGTTTATTTTTCCTCCACTTGGAATTTGCTTCCTCTGAATAATTTCTTGCTTCCTACTAGACTTTGTTTCCTAATGATCCATTTGTAGACATTTGGTTTCTTTGAGCTTATTTTCCCTATTCTTACATTATCTCAGCAAAATGCTTTATATGTCCCCTGCCACCAAACTTTAGTCCAAACATCGTTTACATGTTACAGAAGCATAGAAGGGTTGTCCTGACTCCTTTGATGGCTTTGACTTTTCTCTTTCTGTTGTATAGTGAAAAGCAGAGAAGGGTCAGGGGTGGGGGTGGAGGGTCGGTCAGTGATAGTAAGGCTGATGAAATTGGGACTGCTGTAAAAATATATTTGGGTAAGGAAATATTTTTCTGCTCATATTTTCAAGAATTTAATTGCCGTCTTTTCCACCTGAAGGTTCCTGTGAGAACAACGTCTCGCTCCCCTGTTCTGTCCCGTCGGGATTCCCCGCTACAGGGTGGTGGGCAGCAGAACAGCCAAGCAGGTCAAAGAAACTCCACCAGGTAACACGAGAGAGAAGCCGGAGGTTTCCTCACAGTGTCCTGCAGTGTGTATCATCTGTTTTCATAAAGATGCCCATAGATAGGGGCGTTCTGAAGTGAAGAGATAATTAGTTTATAAAAGAAAGACTGTCTTCTTATCCATTAATGTGAATATCATTAAACTGATTTGTCATGAGGAGTGTAAGTCCAGCTGTGTCCTGTGGCAGCTTTAATATGAAAGCTAGCACCTGTCTTGTCCTAGTCAGTGGAAGGAACTGGCCCAGGGGGTGGTGGTTCCAGAGGATTATAACCTGAGGGGCCTTGCTGTCTACATGGTGTCTTAAGGCCTTGGGAGTGGTACAGAGTCATAGCCAGGGCCTGACGGACAGCCAGAAGTTAGCCTTCTGTTCAGGGAACCTCAGTATAATTCGAAACCGCCCCCAAGTGGTCAGGGTGGACGGTGGGATTGGCCTTTGCCTTAGTCTGTGCTTACTTCTCACTTAAGCAAATGTGTGCCCTGGCCGTGTGCTTGGCAGGGGCACATCAGAGCCCATGCTGTCTGTCCCATTTCTAGCACAGTGCATACAGAGGAGTGTACTGTACAAGTGTCAGTTTAGGAGAGCAGTGATGGGTGGCTGGGAGCTGCAGCCTGGAAACAGTATAGTTTTGTGTGTGATTATATGAAAGTGGAATTTTTTATAAAAAGACTGTGTTTGTAGCTGTGACAAAAATAGTAATGCTTCTAGACCAAACAGTGGCATATCCTTTCATACCCGAAGAAGATTTTGCGTCTGCTAACAGTAGACTAGCATTTAGCATTTTTGGTTTGTTAATATATCTGAGATAAAACCCATGAATAATGTTGTTAGAACTTTTGGTACGTTTAATGTTAAATGCGGTTTGTCTGCTCTTTTTCTCATCACGCCTGCACTTCTGCACGTGCCTGTGATTTGTTTGGATGATGCATTAGCTCTTTTCTGCTTTCCCAACAGCAGTATTGAGCCCAGGCTGCTGTGGGAGAGAGTGGAGAAGCTGGTGCCCAGGCCTGGCAGTGGAAGCTCCTCGGGGTCCAGCAACTCAGGGTCGCAGCCTGGCTCCCATCCTGGGTCTCAGAGTGGCTCTGGAGAGCGCTTCCGAGTGAGATGTAGGGTGCCTTTCCTGTTGCCTTTTCCTGTAAATGATACTGGGCTATGATAGTGTGTTGGAGATTCTTTTCAGTCCTTTCCAGTTTTATAAACAGACTTGTGGTTTTTACCCAGCTACATATCACAAAACAGTATTTTAATATGGGTTGCTAATGACACAAATACCATAATTTTAATAATAAAGAGTCAACTTTTGAGAGCTTACACATGCCTACCTCTGTGAGCACTTTATGTGCTTTATCTCATTTAATCCTTACAGTAGCCCCATGAGATATATGTATTGTGTCTCCATTTTACAGATTCCAGTCACTGCAATTTAGTGGCTTTCCAAATAACCAAGCTGAGATTTGAACCTACCTCTTTCAGTATAGACTTCATTAATGTTGTCATTAGTATTGGTTATTCGAACCTACCCATAATAATAGATTATTATTATCCTCTACAGTATTATTGATATAAGAGAGTATAGAGTGTGGGGGTGGAAGGGTCTAAGTATGAGTCAGAAGCCCTGGGTTACAGACCCTGCTATGAGTGGGGCGGCCAGCGGTGGGCGAGGGGTAAGGGGAGCAACACAAAACTAGACAGGCTAGGTCTGCTTTGTAGCACACACCTAGATGCTCACACGTGTCTGCCTTTCTTTTCTCTGAACATCACAGCATCATCCAAATCTGAAGGCTCTCCATCTCAGCGCCTTGAAAATGCAGTGAAAAAAACAGAAGATAAAAAAGAAGTGTTTAGACCGCTCAAGCCTGCTGTAAGAATTACACAAAATCAGTTTTACTTATTTCAAGCTTGAGTGAGATCTTTCTATTAAAAATATATAGTTGGGAGGAACAGTCCTTTCCATGCAGCCCCCCTCACAGATTTGGGGAATTATAAGAAGTGCCATAAATCTCAGATACATTCATGCCCACTCACCTTAGTCATTAGAAAAATACAGAAGGAGTAATAGCCTTTTTATCTCTTTGCTTAGCATTAACCGTTATGCATTCTTGATGTATTAGGCATTTTTAATACTGGCTTTTAGAATACCCTTTTTTTTTTTTTTTACATTACCTTCTTAAATTCACTTGTTATTTAAATTCTGCCTTTTGGTACCTAGAGTCGCAGTTGTGACTATTCCTCATACTTCTTTAATCCTGGCTGCATTAACTGACCATGTAACTGCACACACTGTGGAATTTTAAAACCTGGAATTTTGATTTCCTGCTTGAATTGATTTCTGTACTTCCCTCTGCCCTCTCCTTTCTGCCGTGCTTCCTTGTGCTGTGCATTCATCATTGATGGCTCCTCCGGCTCAACGGAACTATTGCTGGACTGCAGGGTGAAGTGGTAAGCCTCATCTCTGGAAAGTTCAGCATCGGAGCAGTAATCTGACTGCATTTTAAACTGAGCTTGTATTCAATCTATATTACTTCTCTTTCCTCAACTTGACTTTCTGTTCTTTTCTAGAATGGAAAACCTTAAACTTTTGCCTTTTTTTTAAACACACAATTTGTGTTTTTTTATTATTAAATATAGCTTTTTAGAGTAACTTCTTAAAATGCTAGAGCTATAGCTGTAAAATGGTTAGTAAGACTCAAAGTCCAGTACTTGATCACTGCTGTTTCATAGGCTTAAGCTCAAGAAAAACATGTTCTTTACTGTGCAGAAGAAGAAAACTCTGTTGGGACTGCTAAAAAGAAAAAGGAAAAATGGCATAGCCTACTTTGTAAAAAGTCATTATTTTAAAATAAAATTCCCAAGTAGAAAGATATACTTTAGACTTCTATATGCAAATGTAGAATATAAATAATAATTATACTTGGAAATTATATTTGGATAATTGAGTCTAAAAATATCTCAGTATAGAAGAGTAAAGAGAAAGGAAGTCCTCTTTGAATATCTTTTACCGTGAATTTCTTTGTTCTCTGATGCTATTAGTCATTGGCATTATTATGGGGTCATGTGAGTAAGGTAGGGCCTGGGGAGTCTACCCCACCCCCGCCACCCCCTACCACCTCTTGTCCACATCAGTGCACACTGCTACCACTTTCTCACTTAACATGTCATGAACCTTTTTTACAAATGTGGCAAATTGTTAACATTATCGGTGAAGCAAGATATGAATGGTGTACTCATTTCACTTTCATATTTCTGTAAGTTCAAAATTTTTAAAAATTAAAGTAGAAGTTAAATATAAAACCATCACATACTGTAAATCAGCCCTGTTTAACTAGAATCCTGCTTAAAAGACGACTTTGTCTCAGAGGCAGATATCTTTATAAAAAACTCCAGGGATCTGTCTACATTGATTTGTTGACCTAGAATTTTATCTTACGATTCAGAAAAAATCCTATCAGCTTATAAGCAGACTTTTTTTGTTGTGACATTTGAATTGTATATAACATCTTTTTGTCTTGCCTGTTTTTTTGGTCTAACTTTTTACTTTTTTGGTCTTTTCTATCAAAAGCTTTAAGACTGCACCTTCATATGATACTACTAAATACTCTCCAAAACAGGTTTACAGAACTGATGTTGTGCCTGTTTTATTGATAGTTAAAATGAAGAACTTTACATTCTTGGCTGCTTTTTCTTCGCTCCTTCCTACCCACTTTGCCTTACTCTCTCTCTTTTCTTTCTGTCCCACGTATTAGGATTTGACTGCACTGGCCAGAGAGCTGCGGGCGGTGGAAGATGTGCGACCTCCGCACAAAGTGACAGACTACTCCTCATCCAGTGAGGAGTCGGGCACGACAGATGAGGAGGATGATGATGCAGAACAGGAGGGGCCTGAGGAGCCAGCGTCTGGACCGGAGGACGCCAGAGCAGCGTCAGTCCTTGGCGTATTGTAGAGAGGATGAGAGTGTCCCCACTGAGCCTTCTTTCTGCTTGGAACCAGTATTTTCTAAACTTGTCATAGGAGTCTGTTAATGTGTAACGAGCAGTTGTCATGGATTCAAGAGCAGGCAGCCTTTATGTTTCCCCTTCTGTCCATGGTGTGCGTGTGCATGTCAGCACCTCTCCCCAGTGCCCAGTGCCCGAACGTGTATTTTTTTGTTTGTTTTTAATTTGAGAATACGATAAATGGGAAACTTTAGTTCAGTTTTATTAGCCATAAGTTATTCATTCTAATTCTTTTGCTCAAAAACAGGCTGTAGTGGCAGGAAATTCTTTGTTGAAGGGAAAACACTAAGCATTGATTTTTCTTGAGGAAACTTTCTACCTGTAACTGATCTCATCTAATGACTTTGAGGAGGTGAAATCAAAACAATATCCTCGACTAATGGAGTTCATGGCCCTTAGCCTCTGAATTTTGTCTCAATAGGTCATCTCTGAATTTGAGCAATGGTGAGACGGAATCCGTGAAAACCATGATTGTCCATGATGATGTGGAGAGTGAACCAGCCATGACTCCATCCAAGGAGGGCACCTTGATCGTCCGCCAGGTACCTGTGTGTTCGCTTCGTTGTTAGAGGTTGAGCTTCTGTCGTCATTAACCCATGTGCTCATTCACTCACTCATGCTGTTTCTACATCATCATCTGTTTCCATGGTAACGAGACCCAAGGGTAGTGTCGGGGCTGGGGTGGCAGGACGCGCTGCATGCCAACACGGTAGCTGGCAGTCTCCACCGCACATCGCTGCCCCCTGCATGTTCTGCGGCGGCCCTCACCCAGCACCGTGCTGCGTCTTCGTCTGTGTCTTGACAGTGGAAAAACCGCAGGGCAGTGTCCTTCAGCAGGCTTGGGCCGGGGGCAGGCCGGTCTGTAGCAGGGCAGCCTCGGGGGTCCTGCAGAGCGCACTCAGCTCGGTGGTCTGCGCAGTCAGGCAGTCACTGGGAGGGCCTTGGGCAGCCACAGGGCTGGGAGGGCTCTCTGCTGTGTTCCCAAATGTTAGTTTTCTTGCTCGTTGACTCTTAAATTTGTACCACCCAGTTGTGCTCAGTTTGGATGACTAAGTTTTACAACTGTCTGTTCATTTCTCAGCTTGGCTGTGAGGAGGGCGATCTGCTTCTTATTTAAACAGAGCAGGGCACCTGTCTAGCATTCCAGACTTCCCCTGAGTGTGTCACATGCTGTGCCAATGCATTCGGGTGAAAAGTGGGAGGAATATGGAAAAGACCAGGATTCAGAGAAGTGACGGGGTACTTTCTAGAATTCTAGACAAAGAGATTTAAAAAGGGAAAAAAAACCTGCTAGTGGTTTTGGTAAAAGTGGCTAGTGTGGCAGATAAACCAGATTGCACATCCTCTGCTTGAGTCCTTTGGCCACCAGAGGAGGTACTTATAATTCTGTTGGCTCCACTTAGGCATTCAGCAAGGAAGTGTGAGCAATTCAGGCCAATTTCCTGCAATCTTTCCTCGATAATTTAACTGTTTGAAAAGTCACACAGCACCTAAGCAAAGTCAGCTATCAGCAGGGTCATAGGCGATTCCAGCAGCGCCCGAGCGAGACAAGTGTGCCTGTTTTTTCTGCAGAGTACAGTTGACCAAAAGCGTGCCAGCCATCACGAGAGCAATGGCTTTGCCGGTCGTATTCACCTCTTGCCAGATCTCTTACAGCAAAGCCATTCCTCCTCCACCTCTTCCACTTCCTCCTCCCCATCTTCCAGCCAGCCGACACCCACCATGTCCCCACAGGCACCCCAGGACAAGCTCACTACTAATGAGGTATGTCTTGCACCACAGCTGGCTGCTTTCCGAGGGTTAGACCAGCACCGCCTAGTCGCTTGTTTGCAGAGGAGACTTGCCCAGTGCCCCCACCCTTCCCTGCCCATCCGCTTTCTTCTATCACCCACCCTTCTCCCCATCCCCAAGTAACATGTTTCAGACCTGCATACAAATCCCTTAACCTAGATCAATTTTCCGTCAAACTTGCCAGTTCACTATTTCCTGTTCTCTAGATCAGTGTAGTTGCATGGCTTTGTGTATTTTTTTTAAGTCTAAATAAAATGATTGCTGTGTTCTCAGATTCATTATGTATTTGACATGAAACTCTTGCAGTTGTTTGTGCAACTTGCCTTTTTCATTCTTTTTATCTAATAAATAAAATATAGAAAAATTTGATTAAGCAGACTTGGTCTTATATGGACAGACCTATTATCCCAAACAAGAATTTCCTTCAAACAGAGCTGGATTGTATTTTGTAATTTTTTTTTTTTTTGGGCGGGGAGGGCGGCGGGTTAGGTTGCAGGTTGGTTACTCTCATTTGTTCTCACCAACCCTGTTGTAAAGGATTTCTTTCCTTGAAATTCACAGTCATGCATGGTTTAAGAAGAGGCCAAATGCTTTTTGGGGAAACCTAGAAAAGTAGAATGTTAAGTGAGAAAAGCAGAGGTCCAGGCATGATTTCAATTTAAAATTTGAGAGGGAGATTTTGTGTGCTCATCTGAAGGCTTGGTTGTGGTACTCCATCTGGGTGCTAGTTGGGTGACTCTTTGTTCTTTGGAAGAGGGTTACCCCTCCCCTCGTCCCCAGCAATGACAGAGTACACCTTGAGCACCCTGTACTGAATAAAACCAGTGGTTTGATTTCATGGGAGGTTTGGTTTAAATGCATTTGTCTAACTGTTGAAGGAGGTCGAAAGTGGCATGTAGCTTTAAGCCAGTCTTGTCGATGTAAATGTTTAATTGCCAGCCTGCTGCCTGCTCCTATTTTGGTTTCCTTGTTAGAAAGAATCAGAATAATCCTCTCCCTCTGAGGAGCAGGGACAAGTGGTTTGTTTCTAAGGCAGGGTTGGCATCAGATTGTCCATCGGCTAGACTGGCTGCTGATTGTGGGATAAGGGCAGGAAGCCTGTCAGCAGGCAGCCATGTCAGCTGGGGCAGAAGGCCTGGGAGCCTAGTAAGGGCATAGGCCATAGGACATGGTGACTTCAGCTGCCCCGCCCAGTAGGAGAAACGGTGCAGGATGAAAAGCACTTGAGCAGACATGTTCTCTTCCTTCCAGTGATGAATCCCACCTGCACTCACATTCTTCCTTACATTTACATTTAAACTTGGCTCCATTTTGCTCTAATATACAGTATTTACTATAACTCTTAACTCACTAAACTGGCAAGTTTATTTTTCTGTTTGTTTTGTTTTTAATTATCATTACATTTCCACTTAACAATTTGTTTCACTTTCTTTGTGTTTTTTTTTTGTCTTAAGTTACATTGTTAACAGAAACAGTGGTGCTCCTAAAAGAGCAAAAGGATTTGCCTTACTCTTTCGTTTACACCTTTCACTGATGAGCCTGTTTGATGTGGGTTTAATGATGCCGCATCTAGCATCTAAAATGCCGGCAGCCAAAGCTTCTGTAGCGTTCTGGCAAGAGGCTCACTTTAAAACAAATAATATAAAATTGAGATTTGCCGATATTTCAACGTAGATTAATTGGACTTTGGGGGGGCAGGAGAGAAAATTCAGAATTGATGAATTGAGGTCGAGACATTTCAAGCCTCCTTTAGGAGTTATCATTATAATTATTTATTTAAAAAAACACTAGGAGCGTGAAGTGTAGATTTTATTGGTAGCATGCAGCATTCCTCTCCTGAAGAGAGAAGCAGCTCTCTCGGTGGGTCCAGGCAGAACAGCCTGTTGCTGGGGTGTGCTGAGCACACACAGAGGTGCTCTCAAGCATTTGGGGGCCAGTGCAGGAATGTGAGGGCTTTGTGTTGCGGACAGTATAGCACAGAAGTGGGTTGTAATGCTGTATTGTTCACCGTTCTAATGCCATCTGTATTAATGAAATTGAAATTTGCATTGCAGACTCAGTCCGCTAGTAGCACACTCCAGAAACACAAATCCTGCTCCTCCTTCACACCTTTTATAGACCCCAGGTTACTACAGATCTCTCCATCTAGCGGGACCACAGTGACTTCCGTGGGTAAGTGAAGCAGCAACAGGAAAGCAGCTGACAGACAGGACCCGTCACTTGGTGTTGCTCTTTCTGGTGGCTTAGGCGTGGCATGGCAGTGGTTGCAGGTGCAGACCTCGGACGCACATGCGCCCATCCCGCTTGCACTGCCTTATTTGCAATGAGCTGCATAGTCAAGTTTCTTTTTTCCATGTACATTTCCTATAAATTTCATTTCTTCAACAAAAGTCAGTTATGACATGAATATGTCCTCGAGATACAGTGTGTGTGTGTGGCGGGGGTAGGCATCTACAGGAAATAACGCCGCGTGTACTGCGTTGTAGTGGGATTTTCCTGTGATGGAATGAGACCAGAAGCTGTAAGGCAGGACCCCACCCGGAAAGGCTCAGTGGTCAACGTGAACCCCACCAATACGCGGCCTCACAGTGACACCCCGGAGATCCGTAAATACAAGAAGAGATTTAACTCCGAGATTCTGTGTGCTGCCTTATGGGGTAGGTATCTTATTGCTACTCTGCCCTTTTATTTTTATGCCGAACAGGGTATTGGTCTTTTAGACAAGTACTGTTTTGGATAGTTTGGAGATATTTTGAAAAGCTGTTGATGGATGAGATGGCAGACATCTTTGATGGGCCACCCCTATGCCTTCTATAGGATCAGGGCAGGTATATATGCGGGCTGGCACTGGTTCAGCCTCTCTGTATTAGAAAGAATGACATCTCCATTCCTTCACATAAAGAAGAAAAGTAAAAAGATGAGAGAAGCATTCGGTTCAGTCCATATTTATTGGGAGACTGAAGAAATTTATTGAATTGCTTTTCTTTAAATTTTTCAGTTTAACTTTTTTTGCTTTTTGTAACTTGGGCCTAACATGTAAATGAGGCTTTTAAGAGCAGTCTGCCACTGGCCAAGTTTGGGGACCATTGAGCTGACTTTACCTGTGGAATACCTGCAGTGTTTGGCAAGCGTCTTCAAAACCTAAGACACCACCAGAGGGCATTCGTAGAGAGTCCACTACAAATGGGACTCTGCCATTTCACTTTATAAAACTTGCTTTCTGTCACCCCCGGCCTGTTACCTTCTTCATTCCCACAGATGTCCTGCTCTTGGCCTTACTTTGTCTTCTAGCCCCACACTTTGTTTTAGTTATGCTTCCTGAACCCCAAATTGGCTGTTTTTAACAGAAACCCTACTTCTGCTTGGAAGTCTCTTACTTCCCTGATGTTGCGGTGCAGATGGGTAGGAGACGTGCAGTGCTCTCCTTGGTTTGAGTTTGCTGCTGCCCTCTTCAGCGTGTGTATTCCTGGAGTGTCCTCGAAGGCCTCCATCTTCCCCATGGGGACTGAGCCAGCCCTCCTCCCCCATGCCCACCTCAGCCCAACTCAAGTCTGCCCCTTCCCCCGCAACCTCCAAAACAGTGAAGTGACAACATGAGCCTCAAGATGTTCATCATATGCCCTCTAGATTTTATCTGTCTGCTGACCCCCTCTGGGCCCTTGGAAGCTCCTGTTCAGGCTGGCTTCCAAGGGCTTGCAAGGTTGTCCCCACCCATTGCAGACACACCTGCGTTCTCTTTCATTCCTTCAGATCTGGATTTCTGTTCCTATCACTGCTGAGTATTTTAAATCTCCTCGTGATCATAAGGCCTTTTCTCTACTAACCCTCTAGGTAAAAGTAACAGTAGCCATTGAGATCGTTGGGAACACGTGAAAGCAGCTGGCAAAGCACTGTCATCTTACTTAGCTGCTACTGCTCAGTAAATGTCAACCATGACCATTTCAGAGACCTGAGTTCCATCATTTTGTTCATATTAGAGGCCTGTTATGGGTGTGTTTATGTCATCAAAACTATATTCTCTTCAGTATGGAAGTAGTATTAATTATATCAATTTTTTAGAAATTAAAGTAATTTTTATACAGAGTATTTACACTGTTAGTAGTCTTACACTTACATATCTCTGATGTCCTGCCAAGTGTTGGGCCCCCTTCTGTTTGCCATTAACTGATATTTTTAACAAAAATTCTTCCTTTTCAATTAACTTCTTTAAGACTTCGTAAAAATAGAGTATCTTGAACTTGCATTATTAAAAATGAAGTGGAGTCTACAGCTATGTTACCTTAAACAAGCTTGATCACATCTGATCTCATAAGCTAAGCAGGGTTAGGCCTGGTTAATACTTGGATGGGAGCCCACCTAGGAAGACCAGGGGGTGTAGGCGTAAAAAAAATTTAAAAATGAGGGATTGTAAGCCGACAAGGTCCTTGCAATCTGTGAGGTCAACCAAGGGTTGCCTTGCCTAAAAAATAAATAAATAGAAATTTAAAAAAAAAATGAAGTGGAACTTTCTGTTTGTTACTGTTAGAAGAAGAGATTGGAAATGACTTAAATTTGAACTGTGTTTTTTATAACTAAGTGTATTTGTGTTGCTTGTTGTCTGTGGGCATGTCAAGTGGTGGCTTTCCCTAAACTGCTTTTGATAGCTGTCATGAGTTACCTGGTAGTTTAAAAATAAATCTCCTGAAGACTTAGATTCAGGAAGGTTAAAACATGTACTGTGAGAACTGTCGACCGATGGGGAGAAAACTCAGAGTTATTTTGAAATGATAAAATCGACACACTGACATTCTGCTACCAGTGTTAGATACATATGTTTTTTGTATACCTTCCTAGAAAATGCTTGCAGCAAGCATTCCTTTTTAATCATCTCATGTAACTTTTGTTTTATAGATTGCTGCATATTTATTTTGTTTTTTAATAAGGCAGTTTTCTCATGTTTGCAGCTAGATTTGTTTCAACACATCTTTTGGACATGATTTTTTCTATGCTAATGTTCATAATGAATTGTCTGCAGTTAATTACAATGCTTTGCCTTTAATATCATAATTTATCATAGAATTTAAAGGAAATTTAAGTCCCCTGTTACACAGCTCTTAGCCATTTTCCCCATCAGCCTATACCAGATCTCTGTGAGTGCAGTTGCAGTTCCCAGTACAGCTTACCTTTAATTGATTAGCATTATAAAGTTCAATTATATCTAACAGTTGGAAGGTTTAAAAAGTGTATTTATAAAAAAATTATTGCAGCATGCAACTTAATCTTTTTTACAGGCCCATAATTTCCAAGGTTGTTATTTTCCAGTGACTGTCTATATTCCTTTGACTGCTAGCACTCAGTACTTTACAAAATTACACAATTCTTGGAACTACATGATGGAGAATTAGAAGGTAGGCTGTAAGTGCCAGAATATCTGCAGTTTTTGTGTGTTTGAAAAGGTTTAGTCAGCTTTATCTTTTATACTCTCGCTGTAAAATCTTGATTGCTATTGGAATGCTATTTATTTTTGGAAACCACAAATAACAGATTTCATGATGCTCATGCTTTGGGTTGTTATTACCAGATTCTTGACATAGATTTTTTTTAGCTTCTTGATGTTGAAGATTGACCAGGAAAATATTGAAATATTATATGAAATGAAACCTTTCAAATGGACTCTGTGTCTGGTGGCAGCTTATCAGTTAACATTTTAAATGATGAAATGAAGGAATGGCCTCGCTCTCCAGCTTTTCTCCCTTATGTGCTTTTTCATATTTAGGTAGCTATTTCACCATCGCTTTTAATGGTGATGTGTTGCAGTTTGTTACTTTAACCTGTGACTGTTCTAATCATTTCTTTTTGTGGGTAAATTAAGGAACTTTAAAGCTATTTAGAAATATCTGCCATAGGTCTGTGAAGGGAAAATACCAAAAGTAATGACCAGATAAATTCTGCATTCGTGGGGAGGTGGTCACGGTGAAACAGCAACCTCAAATGTAAAACTGTGAAAATGAGCAAGCATTGCATAAGCATTCACTGCTCTGCTCTTGGTAATAAATCTGTTTTTAATTAGACAACAGTTATTTCTTTAAGTCATTATCTCATGGGTATATTTCTATTAAGTAACTTTTTAATGAAAACATAATGGCTTGTTGTAAGCCATATAAAGTGTAATGCCATAAACTTTAATTCAAAACCATCACGTTACCTGATTAGTAAAATATCAGTATCATCCATAGCTACACTGGCTGGTATGGTGGTGACTAGCCTCATGTGGCTGTATAAATTTAGATGAATTAACATAGGAAGTTCTATTCTCCAGTTGCACTAGCCACATTTCAAGTGTGCAGTAGCCACATGTGACCATTGGCTGACGTATTGGATATCACAATAGAAAGTTCTATTGGACAGAGCTGGTCTAGAATGTACTTTCGAAAACCTTAATTGTAGGTAAGAAAAGAAGCCTTATGCGTTTGTAAGCTTTTTTCCTTATGTTGTACATATGATTGTTTTTTGAGGATTTTGATTACTTTTAAGGATCATTCTAGAGAGGTAGTGAATACTCAGATTTTTCCCTTTTTCCCAAAATTCCAGAGGCTTCCCCAAATTTTCTGAAGCTATTTTGTAGTATTTCAGGCTGTAATAAACTGTCCTATGAAAATAATAGTACTAGAGAGAAGGCACCTGTGATTTGGTGGAGGTGTACATAGGGCTGTATGCTATGGAAAACACACCATTTCTGCAGAGGCAGGATGAAACCTGCAATGTATGCCTAATAGTTTTTTAATGGGGAGATTTTATCAGGTCACATTATTATCAGAAACTGTAGATGTCTGTCTTTACATGTTTTAGAGTTTTTCAAAGTTCCAGGGATGTGCTATGTTCTTTTGGAGCCCACAGTGCTTCAGCATAGTTTGCAGCTGTCATTCACATGTGTCTGGTGTTCTGTTAGCTGCTAAAGTTCTTACTTGAGTTTCAATAGCAGTGATAGTAAGGACATATGTAAATGCCAGGTCCTCTGCTTTCCCCCAGGACCCCAGCAGATGCTTCCAGTTTCCTCACATGGCTTGGTTGGGTGGACACTGCTCTCCAAGTGTTGGGGTTTCACCGCTCATTGCGGAACAGGCCCAGGGCCAAGAGAGTGCTGGGAGGTTGTTTTCTTGTTGCCTTCACAATTGTTCATTTGAATTTTTCTGGCAATAGTGTGTGTGTAGTGAAATAAAACATGGTTCGCATGGTTCAAGAAATTCCTGCTGTTGTTCTTTGTCATTCCATCTATCTGAAAATACCGATTGAGCAATTACTTTGTAAAAGCACAGATATTTCATTCCTTGTCTCAGTTTATTAGCCAGTTTATGGAATGTGGACATCTGTTCCAGTCCCCTAGGAATATAAGGTGATCTCTGCTATGTGTTACAAAGTTGGTTTAGACCAAGGAAGCAAGTACATTTGGGGAAATAAGTGCATGATAAAGAGGGAGATAACTTCTCCTTTGGCTTAAGGGGCAAAAGTGTGAATGGCAGATCGAGGCTCTTAAACATTCTCCTGTAGGGAGTATGTACCTTTGAGGATACTGCAGGACTCAGGACTGTGGGAAAATTAGGATTATTTTGATGTGCAGCCATGAGAAGGGGCAGGGGTGTTGTAACAACTTCAGTTAAGGTCTCTATTCATCGATTGTAGGGTGTCCAGTGCCTGATTTTGGGTGAGAGCACAGGAAAGGGAAAGGAACGAGATCCGCTCTGATTTTGGTGGCCAGTTTGGCCTGTTTTATGGAGCACTTGTGGGAAAGGGTGAGAAGCTCATTTCAGCAGAAATGTACAGTAAAACAGGGAGGGCAGGTGTGGAATAAGGAGTTAATGGTTTGGAGGTGCTATTCCAGCAGGCAGACAGCAAAGAGAAATGTCAGGGCTTAAGAAGCAGAGAAGGCATGTGGAGACGGGGAAGGAGACAGGACACAGCTGGGAGAGTGAGAAGATGCTCAGCACAGAGAGCCAGGATGAGTCCACTGGGAGGTCACAGTGTTTTTATGTTCTCAAGAAACTGAGGGATAGAGAATTAATGCATTTGTTTTTTTCTTGAAGATGATGGGGGAATAGTCTTTAAGAAAACCTTAAACTGGGTGATAGAAGCCAGGTCAGTCATAAACCATTGAGGATTCAAGGGGTATATATAGCCATTCTGGATTTGCCAGTGAAAATAATGACAGATAAAAGAAGTACAAAGTGACCAAGAGATCATGTCAGACGAAGGTTTGTTCAGGTGTCTGACATGACAAATGAGATGTAACACCAAGGAGACAGTGTGGAACGTTCCAGGGGCAATGAGGAGCCCGGAAATTGGTGGGGTTGTGAAGGAAGTTGGGGATGAGGCTCGCTCGCTTTTCCTCTTACATGCTTTTTTTGTGCTCAGGTAGAAATTTCACCATCACTTCCCCATCGTGATTTGTCGTAGTTTGGTTATTTTAGCCTGTGACTGTTCTGATTTCTTTTTGTGGGTGAGCTAAGGAAACTACTTTTTGCCAGATAAGTGGTATTATCTTTCCCATACCACATGCAGTATAAATTTGGCCTTTCTGTCTTCTTGAAACAGGAGTGAATTTGTTAGTGGGTACAGAGAGTGGCCTGATGCTGCTGGACAGAAGTGGCCAAGGGAAAGTATATCCTCTGATCAACCGAAGACGATTTCAACAAATGGATGTCCTTGAAGGCCTGAATGTCTTGGTGACAATATCCGGTAAGTGTCTGTTGAGTGAAGCAGGATTATAGTGCTGTTTAAACAGTTGCTTCCTAGCACTGCATGGCTAGCTTATCTTCTGAAGTAATGAGATTTTACAGTCACGTGATGGGAAGATGTACTTGGAGGTGACCCACGTGTGCGCACTTGACCCGTGTCTCTTCTAAAGAGCGGTGTGGAAAAGCTGCTGCCCACCAGGCTAAATTTGCCTCACCCAGTGCTCATGCCCTGTCACAGGCCCTCCGTGCCAAAGAACTGTTCGTTGCCATGATGGTGAAAGCACTGTATTATTATTATTATTATTATTTTGCCTATTCACACTGTAAGTTTCTTTTCAGAAAGAGCATTTTTTAGTATAAAGTATATACGTTCTCTGTAGAAAGTAAGATACCACTACAGAAAACCAAGCAAGAGGGATAAAAAGTAAAATCCAGAAATAACGTGTATTAACTTCCAGTTTTTAACTTCTAATATTTTAGGCATACACAAACTCAAGGTATACACTTAAGAGAATAGTCTGCATGAAAATGGTTATGCAGTATTTCGGACATCCAGAGGATAATAATGAGAGAATAATATGACACCCATGTACTATTTTTAACTGATGGTAAAACACACCTTTGTACATACACTTAGCATCTCCCTCCCATCCACCTGCTCATACTACCACTGTCCTATAGTTAGGATACATCCCGTTCACTCTTGGTCCAGACCATGTAGCCTGCTCTTTTCATGTCATTAAACTTCCCTCTGTGATACGTATTTTATGTGGCTACAAAATGTTCCTTTGCACAGATGCACTAAAATTCATTTATTCATTTTCTGTTGTAAGTCTTTTGGTTTATCCCTTTTTTCTCTCTCATGTAAACATTTTTCACAAATATCTTTGTAACTAACATAACTTTGGGAACACAACACATGTTTCATAGGTCATAATTTTTTAATAATTTATATTATTGCTAGGATCAAAGAACATGCAAAATTGTAAGACTTTAAATGGTCTTATAATAACTAGCAGTGATTCTGATTTAGTTATCTGCCAACTCAAGCTTGTTTGTTTATATGTAACAAATTTTTTACAGTTTAGTTTTCAAATAGACTTTTGGTTGTAAGTAAAGATGTTTATTGAAATACAAAAATTTTACCATCACACCTAAATGAGAAAACAGCCACTTTTAAACTTGTGTGTTGATGGAAAGTAAGTTGTAAAGTAGGAGAAAAAATAAATCTGCAGCTAAAAATGGTTTGAACTTCATTTTGTTACACAGTGAACAAGATGATTCCTAGGGATCAATAATCAGCTGATATCAGTGATAATTTTTTGGTCTAATTTTCTATATTTTTTTCTTCTCTATTAGCTTTTAGTGGTTTTCACAATCATAAAAGTATTACCTGTCAGAAGCTTCAAAAATAGAAATTGTTACCCTTATCTCAGAGATAACTCTTGCTAACATTTTATTTTACTTTTTATTATACTTGTAGTTTGTCCCTCTCTATTCCTATGTATGACCACACCTCAATTTAGTCACTCATCTTACTATTGATAGATACTCATGTTGTTTCCTGTTGTGTGGGCCGTTAGAAACAATGCTACTGTCTACATTCTGTTCCTGTATTTGGGGGCTCACACACACATTATATTAGAGAAATTGCTGGATTATAGCAAAGTACACATATATTCTGCTTGAATAGATAATGCCAAGCTTTTCAAAGGGATTCTAACAGTTTTCATCACTAGTTTTTGAAATTTCTAGTTACTCCATACCTTTCCTATTTTCCTCTTTTAAATTCTGGACACTAATAAGTGTGAAATTATATCTTAGTATGTAATTATATCTCAGTATGGTTTTCATATGCATTCACTGCTGACTATGAGAGCAAGTACCCTTTTATATACCTGTGAGATAACTTCCTTGGCCTGTTCTGGTTGCTTGCCCAGTTTTTCTCTTGGGTTATCTCTAATTGATGGGTAAGAGTTCTTTACATATTCTGGATGTGAGTCCTTTGTCAGCTATGTAAGTTGTAAACATCTCCAATGTATGGCTTACCTTTTGCTGGATTCAAGTCTCTGCATTGGATGATTTCTTTACCCTGTTATGCTGTCAAATGGGAAATAATAGCTACGTTGGAGGGTTTTGAAAATCAGATGACATAGTACATGAAATGACATAGTACATAGAAATATTAGTGGTGTATTGATACTTTTCGTCTACAGAAGTGTGAGTTCTTTATTCTTTTAAAATCCTCTAACTCAGGCCATTCCTGGTGAGAAATCTGGGGTTTTGAAAGTCTATCTGAATAGCTTGAATTGAGTTTCTAGAAAAACTGGTACAGAATGGTTCTCTTAGGGGGTGATATTTATTGTTTATTGACGTTTCTTGTGGTTAGTATTGTTAATGATGATATTTATTTTTGAATATGTATGTAAAATACTTATATTTGTGTTTTGCTAGGCAAAAAGGATAAGTTACGTGTCTACTATTTGTCCTGGTTAAGAAATAAAATCCTTCACAATGACCCAGAGGTTGAGAAGAAGCAGGGGTGGACAACCGTTGGGGATTTGGAAGGATGTGTGCACTATAAAGTTGGTAAGTTCCAGGAGGCTGTTGTTTTCCCACCATTTAATAGCATTTTATTTTTTGCAGCTTTTAATAATAAACTTGTTTCTGAAGCATATAGCCCTTTTCTGCTATTGTGTTTCTAAGGCATCTTCTGATCCTGAGGTCTTGTTTAGATTCGGGTGCCCCTAAGCACAGCGCAGTTCATCCCTGCTGCTCATGCGACCCCCTGTCTCATCCACACGGTTCTACTTGTGAGACTGTTTACCCTTTGACCTTGACAGTCCACATTCTTCTCTGTAAGATGTGCTTTGGGATGAATCTCTTTAAGGAAGCTTTGCCAAGGAAAGCCATACAGTTTGGACTTCTCCTTTGTGTTCCAGGCTTACTCTTCATATAGAAGACTATGAGTCTGTGGCAGTTGCTGATAGAATGTTTGAGTTTGCCTGAAGAGCTATGACTTGTCGCATTGAACTCAGTGCTCTGTGTAAAGCTACGTTGCTCTTTACTAGTAAATGAATCTGGCTGGCCAGTTAGTCTTTGATGGCAAAGGTGTTTTTTGTTTGTTCATTTATTGTTTGTTTTGGCACATATGCCATGGTTCTCATGAACAAAACCAAAACAAGTTTTTCTTGTGTATTAAAAAAAAGTTTAAAAAACAGTATTAATATTGAAAATAAAAGGGAAAATGATGGAAGTTAGTCAAATTAAAGTTTTATGGGAGAGATGACACATTCTAATGCGTCATTTGAAATGTTGAGAATATCAACAAATGGCTTATGTATACCTAGCTTACTAGCATAAGGCACCTACTGAGTGTGGATTTCTGCTTACAGGTTTTTTTTCCTATTTGTGAAAGAATATACTGTAGTCAGTTTGTTTGCTCCTAAGGATCTTACAGCTCTTGACATTGTCTTCTTGTTTATGTAATCTGTTCACAGCCCTCAGTTCATTGGTTAAAAATGATTACAGGAGCCACCCGAGCCCTGGGACAGTTCCAAGTGCTTTGGAAAGTACTACTGTCTCCTTTGGTATAGATTATGGCATTAGGATTTTCTGTGTTGTGTTTATATGAAATATTATTTGTTAAGGTGTGACTAAATCATAGAACTAAAATCACCTAAAGCTAAATTCAGTGAAACAGCTTTTAACAGCTGCAGTGTTCATGAATCTCCCTGTAGGAGGAGCTGGGGCAGATGTGTTAGATGGAAATGGGCTTTTCATCAAAACAAAACAGCAGTCCTCAGGCTTGTCATTACTATAGAGAAGAGAATCACAAGAATTTTCTGGAGATAAGAGTGTGTAATACCATTCATTTAAATTTACCTTTAAGTTAATTAACATGAGATAAACTTTAGAATTTAGTTCTTCTGTGGCACTAGTACCTTCCAAGTGCCCAAAAGCCATATGTAAACTGTGGCTGTCATATTAACAGCACCAATAAAAAACTTTCCATTATCACAGAAAATTCTGTTAAACAGCACTGGTTTGGACAACCTCTTATAATCCTTTGTGACCTAATATTGATGTTGATGACCTATCTGAATAGTGACGGTTATGTGGAGAGGTGTCAAGCTAACAAGCACCCCTCACTTACAGAGGAAGAGTCAAATGGCAGTGCAGTCTTAGGTGACTTACAGAGGAGCTGGTAGGTCTGTGCCAGGCCAGTTAGATGTGCTCAGGGGCCCGCAGGGTGTCTGTTTTGAAGCAGAGTTGTCTGGCTGTAAAAGAGCAGTGGCAGCATGCAGAGGAGGACATATGTATAGTTGGAGAGTGACTTCCTTTACCACCGCCCTTTCGGTGTGGCACTCTGGGTAGAGCCCTGGCAGTTACTACCTCTGTAGATAAGGAGGAGGTTTGAGGTGACACTTGGTCTTATACACAGAAGTAGACAGATCAAACTCAGGCAGTAAGTGTTTTGGTACAGCCTTTTGTGTTCCTTGGTCTATAAGCTCTGGGCAGGACTTGGGAAAAGCTACATGGAAGATTTGACCCCCTGCTGTGATTCCAGGCTGATTAATCTCAACATTATCCTTTCAAGGTAATACTGAGCCCTTGAGACGTGAGGGCTGTGTGCCTGGCATCACCCTTGATTATTAAATCCTTGCCATCTAAGAAGGTTGGGAATATTAGGTGAGGTACTCATTGGTAGTAACCAGAGTGTTGGTTGAGTCCAGCACAGCATCAAGAAATATGGGAACACCTGAGTGATACAGGAAAGAATTTGGAAAGGAGAACGTGAGGCTTGCTCTCATGCAGCATCTTCTCCCATTATGGTGGATGAATCAGTAGAAGGCATATTTATAAAGTTTGAAGAAGACCCAAAAGAATTTAAGAGTTCCATGTTGATACTGACCTGCATTTTCTTTTTTCATATTTGTTTTCAGTAAAATATGAAAGAATCAAATTTCTGGTCATTGCTTTGAAGAGCTCTGTGGAAGTCTATGCATGGGCACCCAAGCCATATCACAAGTTTATGGCCTTTAAGGTAATAGCATCAAGTGCACTTAGAAGTAGCATGAGCCATGCCACTATGACCAAAAACCTTGAACAGTTGAAATTGACCATTTAAAAGCTGAGTACTTATAGAGCTTTATCATAAGAGAGGCCATCCCCGATATAATCAGCCTAGCAACTGCTTCCTAAGCCCTTGCAGTATGAGAGAGAGAGAGCTGGTTGTCCGGCAGACACCTTGACCAATCTGCCAACATGGGAATGGAGGGAGACAAAATACCACCACCCCTATTTGAAAGGCAGACTGTGACCTTCTACCTAAAGCCATGTATGTCTATAAACATTTAAATACGGTTTTGATAACGAAAAAATGTCCACCAATAGGTAGCTTTAAGGTATATCTATTCAATAGAGTACTAATTTAAAATTAAATTACAGAAATTCTTAATGACACAGGATCGTGTATTATATAGTAAGTAGTAAAAGTTAAAAATATATACAGTATACAAATACACTTTTGTGTAAAAGAATAGAAAAATATCAATTATTTTATGTGGGTATTTTTATAATTTTAGAGTTTGTGCTAGATATAAATTTATGAAATTCTTAATTAAAAATGGTATTGTGACATTAGATATTATAAATAACTTAATAACATTATTCCTAATATTAGACACAAAACCTTAAGCATAGCACCCTAAGACTAGTGCAAGGCAAGAAATTGAGAATTTTTCATCTAAAATGATTCTCTTTATTTTTTAAAATAGTTTTGATTTATTAAGGGTAAGCTTCAGTTATTTGGAAAGTTTACACATGTAGATTGCTTATTGCTGATTTCCAGTAAAGCAGGCTACTGGAAGGGGGTTACCACATTTGCTTAGAAAACTCAATCTACATATTATTGACTGAGAAATAATTAGTTATAAATTTATAATGATCTTCTGAGGTCTGCTCTTAATATCCTTTATGTTACAGGTACTGTACTAGTCACTTTTAATGTCTGATTTAAATCTAGCTTGTGAGCTGTGGGTATTGATATTTATGAAGAACCAAGGCCACCCAGGCCCATACGTGTCAGCTTTTTGTCACCCTATCACTCTAGTTGGAAAATAGAAGTAGAAGTTTAAAGTGTCAAATAGAAGTCAGGCAGTGACTGTGATGACCCCATGATAAAATTCTTAGTATGTGACTCCTACAAGCACACCCCCACTCACCCCCCCCCCCCCCCCCCCCCCACTGTCTGCATTTGCATAGTTGAATAGTATGCTGCCAAAGGGCCTGATTATGCCACTTTGGGTGTTTTTCTCACCAAAAAGACAGAACAGTAAGTGATAGAATAGTGTTCTTGGGAAGTATCTCTAGATGCTCAACAGATAAAAGAATAGTAAATTAAAGCCTTATTTTGTAGCGTATTTTGCTTTTGTTTGTTGCCAGGGGGGCTCAGTAATTAAATAGCCAGGCCTCGCTTATCTACTGTGAGATGTTAGAAATAAGTTTTGCTTCATCTCATGGCTTCTCTCTTGGTTACCCATTTGTAGTCCTTTGGAGAATTGGTACATAAGCCGTTGCTGGTGGATCTCACCGTTGAGGAAGGCCAGAGGTTGAAAGTGATCTATGGGTCCTGTGCTGGGTTCCATGCTGTTGATGTGGATTCAGGATCAGTCTATGACATTTATCTACCAACACATGTAAGAAAGAACCCACACTCTATGGTTGGTTGACTGGCTTCATTTTGTTTTGACTTTTTCTTTACTCTGCTTAGTGAACTAACTCAAGCAGGGATCCCTTACTTCCCCTGGTATGGGGGTGAGTATTTAAATGATGCACCGTTCTCAGTAGCTCCATGCTATGAGACAGGTGGACATAGTCTCTTCTGGCTCTGTGAAGCCCCCGGAAACTCCCTTGTCCTGGCTTTGACTAACATGGGCTGGGTGGGGGCATTCACTGGGAGGTCGGAATGCCCGTGGGTTGGGGGTGGTTCGAGGAACATAATTTCTTAAATAGAGTCCACAATCAAAACATGTCCCAGGGACCTCAGAAAATGTGAGCCGGTAGAGCATATGGCCTGTAAAAGGTCGACTTTGGCATGTAGGTTGCATGGGTTTTCCAAAATGCCATCCCATCACTGTGTTTATTACCAGGAATATGAACCAGTGCATTCGCCGTGACAGTCTTACTGAGCACTTTTGTACTGTGTCCGTCTTCTCTAGATCCAGTGTAGCATCAAACCCCATGCAATCATCATCCTCCCCAACACAGATGGAATGGAACTTCTGGTGTGCTACGAAGATGAGGGCGTTTATGTGAACACCTATGGGCGGATCACCAAGGACGTGGTCCTGCAGTGGGGAGAGATGCCCACATCTGTAGGTGCGTATCACGCCGAGCACAAGGCAGCGTCTGTGAAAGTGGGGCCTTCTCTAAACCTACGTGGTTTTATCATCCCTGTTTTGCATATTGTTCAGACCTTTTGGCCATTTCACAGAATACTTGGCAGTAGATGGTGGAATGTTAGCTTGTAGACATGGGACTGGTCACAGTCTATTTTAGAACAAAATCCAAGTAATTATTTAGTACTCTTAAAAACTCTCATCATCCCAGTCCTTCATGTAAGACATCCAGGGATAACAGGACAGATGTGGTTGTTGACTGATTGTGGAAAGTAAAGGGAGACAGGTGAAGGTACATGACTTGCTTCTTGCGAGTTGCAGAGCTGCACCAGCAACATAGCCTCTTGGTCTCCTGTGGGCCACATAGGAAGATCAGTGGGAAGGAAGGTGGAGATGTGAAATTTTTATGACTTTAAGTTTATATTCCCAAACTATCTTGGTTTCATTACACTTAAGCCACTACCTCTGTCTACTGTCATTTCTTTTTCCTGCTGTCCCTCATAACTGGTTAGATGAAAAGAGAAGCACAAACTCTCAACTCAGTAGGTCATTGATCAAGATAAGTACGAAAGGCCTCAGAGAGATTAACGGATTCAACTATTGAGTCAAATTACCACTTCCCAGGCTAGACCAAAAGGCTACAAAGGAAGAGTTTCTTAAAAAAAAAAAAAAAAAAACCTTTAAATGCTAGACAGTTGAGTGTGAGTGAGTGTGTGTGTGTGTGTGTGAGAGAGAGAGAGAGACAGACAGACAGACACAGAGACACACATGAGCAGCATCTTTCCGTGGCTGTTTCCTTGTCTTTAACATGAGGTGTTTTTCCTTTTCTAAAAGCATATATTCGATCCAATCAGACGATGGGCTGGGGAGAAAAGGCCATAGAGATCCGGTCTGTGGAGACTGGTCACCTGGATGGTGTGTTTATGCACAAAAGGGCTCAAAGACTGAAATTCTTATGTGAACGCAACGACAAGGTAACGGTGTCCTTACAGGTTCTTTTTAGTTGCTTCTCTCCTTTAGCAGTGGTTTATTTTCCATGGAGTTTAGTGAAGCTTTTTCCTGGGGTTTTGATAGATTCTGAAATAATTCAAGGAGCTTTTTAGTAGTAACTTTTTAGATCTGTTTATGGGGTAGAGAGATTTATTCTGAGGGCATAGAGAGATTTATCTCTGCAGAAATCATCATATATTGGGGTTTTTTTTTTAAATCCCATTAGGTGACCTTGTCTAGACTGTGTTTGGCTTAGGGACAAGGAAGGTTAAAGCTGCTAGTCTAGATGAATGGCTTATTTTGTGATTAGAAGCAAACAGCCATGTAGATTCACCTAGAAGGATCCTCTCCCTTGACCTGTATCAGAAAGACACACTTGTTTGTCTGCCTTTTGAGTAGAAGTAACTTCCCAGTTTGCTTGTCAAATGCCTAATGGTATAAATCATTTTATACAGAATCACCAGTGTCTCTTGCAGCCAAGACCCTAGGATATTCAAGCCCCGGGATAAAAAACATTGTTTTTCTGAACTGACCACGTGCTTATGGTCTTCTTGTCCTACTCACTAACCGGCCTTGGAGTGGAGCCGACAGACAGACAGGTGGCCTATCCCAGCCTGCTTTAGGAAGGACGTGAAAGGGGGCTGATCTTTGCCCAACTTTCCTCTCCGGTTCACTTGGACAAAAGCATGTCTGACTGCCTGAGGCAGCCTGCTCCCCTTACATTCCCATTTCTTTCTTCATGTTAAAATATAGGAAACATCTAGCAACCAGGCTTCAGGTTGACCTCTCAGATTAAATTTAAAATTTTGATATGACAACAAAGGGCTGTAGATCTCTCCTTGGCAGCTGGTCCCCCTGTCTGCCCACCGCCATGCTCAGTACAAAAGCCACGTCACCACTGACTCATTTTCCCCTGTAGTCCTAAAGGTCACTTGCTCTAATGGAGTTGACGTTTGTTTCCTATATAATCTCTCCCAAATCTTTTATCTTTAAAGTCCATACAACCTCAGATCTAATCCAGGATTTTACCAGCTTTTTGGCATATATTTTCTTAAGTATATTTAATGTAGCCATAGCACTAATCTTCTTTGAACTTCAGGTATTTAAATAATTTTGTCATTCATGATGTCATATCCCTTAAGGTTTACTAATAAAAGGTACAAAATTAAATTACTCTAGAGAATCATGTGAAATAAGTAATACATTTTAGCCTTATTTTTTAAAAGAGAAAACATCAGGTTGCTGAAGGGCCTTCCCCATTGCATATGGAATATTTTTAACACAGTTTTGTTTCGAAGGCATCCACAATGGCGGTAACAGAAGTAGTCCAGTTTTAGAACCATCATTTCTTTTTTTCTTTTGAGTTCTCACAATATGGCAGTGTACAAGGAGTTAGTTGTTATAAACATTGGCTACAGATGATCACTCCTTATAAAAGAGAAATTGACTCCTCCCTACCCCAGATTTTCTTTTGAACAGAGCCTCAGCTTGCTGAATGCGGAGGTGTGGTGCTCGCTCATGGCCCTGGGGGACCTGCCTGAGAACCTCAGGGTGCATTGCCCTGCCCATGGCACACCTTCCTTTTCTCTTGCCTTCGCAGGTGTTCTTTGCCTCTGTTCGGTCTGGTGGCAGCAGTCAGGTTTACTTCATGACGTTGGGCAGGACTTCCCTTCTGAGCTGGTAGAAGACGGCGGTGAGGATCGCTGGCCCCCAGAGCCTTCAAGGTCCTGAGAACTCGGAATTCCTTGCAACTGGAGCTCGGCACTGCAGCGGGGCTGCCCAGGACAGCTGTGCGCACAGACCCGCGTGTGGGCTTCTTTCCTCCCCTTCTTCCCACTCCTTTCTTACCAGTTTACCCCCTTTTCCTTACTCTCAAATAAATCAAGGCTGCAATGCAGCTGGTGCTGTTCAGATTCTACCATCAGGTGCTATGTTTGGGATAGAGCATCACACCAGAAAGCAAAGGCCTTTCCTCAGCTCCAGAATTCCCTGTCTCTGAGTGACTCTGTCCTGTGGGTGTCTGAAGGCAGACTGTGACCAAGCCGTCAGTTTGTCGGAAGTGGGCACGAGGAGGTGTAAAGTGGTCTTGACGAGTGGTTTGCTGAAGCAAAGAGCAGATTTAATATAGTAACATTAACAATGTATTTAATTGACATTTCTTTTTTGTAATGTGACAATATGTGGACAAAGAAGAAGGTGCAGGTTTAAGAAGTTAATATTTATAAAATGTGAAAGACACAGTTCCTAGGATAACTTTTTTGTGGGTAGGGCTTGGGAGGCGGGTGGGTTGGTTGAGGGGGTCCCATTTTGTTTCTTTGGATTTTTTTTTCTTTGACTTGACCAAGAACTCAGTCATTTTTCTGTGTACCAGGTTTTGCCTAAATCACGTGCAGATGGTTCTTCAAGGAAAAAAAAGAAAAAAGAAAATACATGCATTTGTATAATGGCCAACTTTATTGTGTGACAGTATTAGCGCTGCCTCAGTTAAAGGTTTAATTTTTGTTTAAACCTAGAAGTGCGACAACAGTTTTACCACAGTCTGCACTTGCAGAAGAAAAAAGAATTTTTTTTCAACCACATTTATTTTTTTGCCTACCTCATTGTTTTTAATGCATTAAGAGGTGGTTTAGTTTATATGTTTGGGGAGGAAAACATTAATGTTTAATCTTAATACCAAAACTATCAGATTGAAGATTGACTGGTTTTTTTTTGGTCATGGGTTTCAGTAGACATAAGAGAAATTGTCCCTGAAGATGGGGAATAGCCACACGGCTGTATCATGCTGACTGATGCAGTCTGCTTTCTCAGTGTAGAGAGCAAGGTGTTTCATTTTCACCACATTCACTGTTAGTGGTTGGTGAGCGACAGTAGCCTCCGACCCAAGGGGCCATACTCAGTTTGGGGTTTGGTAGCAGACAGGCGGTCACATTAGAGTAGCCACACAAACTGTTCAGTGTTGCAGGAACCCTGCAGGAGTGGGGGTCGGGGTAGTTCCTTTTTCTAAAAATGCAGTGCACTAAAAATATTTTAAGAATGTGTAAGCTGGCATCTCTGTGTTCAGGTGTAGCTCAAAGCCCTGGCTTTGCCTGTTCTCTTGTTCTCTCTGTTTTTAAACCAGTTTTACTTTATGAATATGTTCACGACATTTGTAATAAATGTCTTGGGTAATAATTTGTTTCACGGCTCCGTGGTCACTCAGCTCCTCTGAGGTTATCCATCTCTTCTTGGTAAAGGAACAACACTCAGTGGCACAGTTCTGCCATCCTGCTCTCCTCTTGTTGGGTTCTGAGGAGGGCAGTGTTCTGATGGACGTTTTAAATTTGTTCACCAACAGAAGCTTGGTGTTCCATAGGCTTAATCCTCCTTGTGGTTAATCTTCTTTGATAACATGAAAAGGGGTGGGGGTGGGGGTGGGGGATCTTGCCTCCCCAAAATATAGCAATTATTTTCATCTGTTTGCCATGGCTTTGCCCAGCATTCTCATCTCATTTGACATTCATTTTGACTGCTTATTCTCTTCCTCCAAGCTCAGCATTTTTGCCAAAAGCTCTCCTTTATTACAAAACCCTAGTGAAAACCAAATGCACTTGACAAATGCAGGAACAGCAACTAGCTGTACACACCCACAGAGGCAAGATGTACTTAGGAAGCCTTTCTTTGGGGGAGGACAAGGAAAAGGGAGTGGTCTGTCCATCAGTGTGACTCCGGAGTAATGCTGATGTCCAAAGCGGAAACAACTAGCTCCTTTCAACAAATCCTTAGTTACCATGGCAAAGATCGAACAGGTAATCCTTCCTTAGAAAGGACTTTTGAGATAAGCCAGATTCCATCACCACAGGACTTTAGTCAGAATCGAATTACTGCTGGCTATTTCCTACGTACATTTTGGGTTTTCAAGTAAAATGAAATGTGCTAACAGTGAACACGTGTGCGTGCCAAGAGGCAAGAAAACTGGGTGGCTGGATCTGTCCTAGTCCTTCCCGTGGCTTTAGCGAGGTAGAAATTGGGCAGGTGTCTTTGAAAGAGTACTAACCTTCTGATTCCAATATGGAAGAAATAAGAAGGGATGAGGTATTACAGTCTTGATTAGCCATAGACTTGAAGCTCAATGTGTATAACTCAAAGGCTGTCACACAGAGAACACAGATGGTGTTTCATTGGAATTACTGAGTGGTTAGAACTTGGCAAAAACTGGATTCCGCTTCAGATGTGCCGGGGTCTGAGCTCAAGTTGGAACTGTGCCTGTCCTACTCGCACAGCCCCAGGCACCCACCTGGCCCCCTCTTGATGTTTTGAGTTGAAGAGGAATGAGTTCATCTGAGGGCCTCACCTACTGACTTCAGACAGCAGCCTGTCCTTGAGGGGTGGGCTCCTGGTGTGTGCCTTCCTTGGCTGTGGTGTTCTTCCCTTCTTAGCCTCACCGCCTTGTCAGACAGATTGTGTTGCTACAGCTTCAAGCAGGTGCCCAATTAGGTCTCTCTGTAAAGATAGTGAGCTGTTTAAATCTCATTCTTCCAGAAAAGGGATGATTTTCCTTTAACAGGGTAGTGATTTCACAGAAGTGCCAAGATGGCAAAATTACAAAAGAAAACAGTGTTACGACGACACCATTAAATACGGAACACTGAAAACTATCCTAGCAGTGCTCTTCAAATTAAAAAATACGTCTCTGGGTTTAGTCAAGGCTTTAAAAAGTAATGCCGTTCTGTATTTAAATCAGAGTAACTATTGAGTGCAGTGTTTTTACTTTTTTCTCATGCACGTGATATGTTGGAGAAAATGTTTACAGACATGGTTTTGTTACACTAATGTGCATCACATATTTATGGTTTACTTTTAAGTGACTTTTATAATGGGTTGTTTAGGTTTTTGTCTTAGTTGTAGTCCACTTACCATGATTCTTAATCCCTAATTTGCCAATTATAAATTTGCTGAACAGCAATACAAATGACAAACTGCATTAAATTTACTAATCACAGAGTTGCAAAGCAGACTGGTGGCAAGTACGTGGCCTTTTTTTTCCAGTGCTAACTTGTCTTCTGTGTATTATGAAAATTACTGTTGTTTCTACCCTGCCCTCCCTTCTTTTTTCCTTAAATAAAGTAAAAATGACACCTGTTTTCTGTGGCATGAGTTTCAAATATCCTAATCCTTCAGAATGTTTCCTTCCTATAAAGATCTGTATTTTATGTACACCCCCTTCCCCAGGGCCACCCTTGGCTTGAGTGGCTCCCATATCCTGCCATATCCCATGACAGGGATTGCCCAAGGGGTCACCAGGCATGGGTATGAAAGTGGCAAACAGTTGTTCAAAGATCTCAGTGAGATTGGAAGTGAGCTTCCATCACCATGTTTCTGCAGCCAAAAAGGAGAAAAGCTGAAGAAATATAGTTTTATTTTTGCAAGTCTGAGGTGGGTCAAAAGTAATAGCATTATGTCTGTACCTAATAGGACAGTGAAAGTGCCCCTTTCTCAAAATGGCGTATAGATACTAACATAGGTCTAATTGGAGTTCTTTCAGTGTCGGGTCTGTGTGGCTGAGCTGCTGGGGTGTGCCCCATCGACGCCCCATAGGTCTTCCAGGAGGGGTTGGCCATGGACAAGTTGGGTCGCATTGTCGGGGTCAGCCTCTTCACCAGCCTCCAGGGTTACAGAGAGGTGGCCACGTTTTGTTTTCATCAATTGTGTTGATCAACTAGCTCCTTGTGTTTCATACTAGAAACTTGGCATTTCTCTTAAGGTGAAAATAAAATGGTAAATACCTACACCAAATGAGTACAGTTTTTCTGCTAGATGTTTGCTGCAGCTTGTGGGTGGTTGGGAGCAAAGGCCTGGCGGAGTGCTTGCCACTGGCTAGTGCCCCTGTTCCAGCACCTTCTCCACTGGTCCAGAGTTCACTTCCGCAAAGCCACCAAGCCAGCCCTGTAATTGTCGCCAGCTCTGCTTTGGCATGACATTCAAGAGTGCAGTGAAATTGCTTTTCCTGCATCTACAACTTAAAAACATTGCCCATGCTTTACTGTAGAAGTAGGAGATATATTTTGTGAAGTAAAACAAACATTAGAATTAAATGTTAGGAAAAGTAATTACTCCATTTTTTTTTTTTAATGGGTAAGTAACGTGCGTTCAAATCCTAGGTTCTCATACCTGGTCTACCTCTGCCTTCATCTTTAGGTGAATCATGTTATATCCATGTTTCAAAATCTGAAGCTGCCACTCTGCCTCTGCCTCACCTGACTTCCCTGTGCTTCCAGCCCCATTCCCTGATGTCTGCGCATGGTATCGCTTTGTTCACTATTTGTTTCTGTCTGAATACAGAGCCTGCACTGAGATCAGTTCTCAGATTCATCCATGTAGTAAATCCTAACTTCTCAGGAAACACCCGACATGTAGCTGGCACCGAGCAGGCGCACTCGGAAGTTCCTGGCGGTTTGCTGAATAAGCATGAAACTCAAAGCCTAATGATAATCCAAGGGAAAGCCAGCCCTCCTTGGGTAGGGAATTGTGCACTGCTACAGCAAGGCTCACAGCGGGGTGGGGTGTGGAGCTCAGCTCAAGAGCACTGTTCCCCACAGGCCCTGGTCCTCAGCAGCCCTTGTAGCTGTAACCCAGCTTGCTGTCAGTCATAGTGCAGGACCCCTAATTCCTATATCATGTCTCCTAGTTTGCTGGGTTGTAAGACATTTGAACTTGATGGTCCAGCTCTAAATGATAGAAAATTCTTATTTTTAGTTTGGTTTATACCATTGAATTCTGGCAGCATGCCCTCCGTAAGTTCTGCGGTGGGATGTGGATAGAGCGGGAGCAAGGCAATTATGCCCCTTCCTTAAATGTTTTGGAAAGTGGACCTAACTACAAACATTAGGAACCAATATTAAACAACTTTGTCATGATAAATGGTACGAAATACTTTCTCGATTCTTTTTTTAAAAAAGTGTATTGAGATTTAATTCATATACCATAAAGTAACCCATTTATAGACACAGTTTAGTGCCCGTTAGTTTATTCAGGGCGGTGCAAACATTGCTACCACATTTGTAAACATTTTCATTACTCCAAGAAGACACTTCCCACCTCTTCATCATTATTTCTTCATCTTTACACTTCTCCATCCTGCTAAGCTTTGGGCAACCACTCATCTGTTTTCTCTGCATATGGATTTGCCACTTTGGATGTTGCATATTAATAGAATCATACAACATGTATCCTTTGTGACTGGCTGCTGCGATTTGCTTAGATTTAGCAGAAAGCTTTGAGATTCATCCATAATGTAGTGGGGATCAATAGTTTTTTTTTATTGGTGTCCTTAGTTCTTAACCATTGTCACTCGTGCCTTCCTTCAGCTTTAGTACCAATCCCTGACCTCAGTGACAGCCAACTAGGTTCCAGCCTCAAATGAAAGCTGCCCAGTTAACTTTTCACTGTGATTTAAGCACTCTGGGAAATGGATCCCCGCTGAGATGTGTTTTTAGTTTGAGCTCTTAGAAACCCAGCAACCCCTCCCCCCATGAAATACTGATGTTGAACCTCAGGCTCATCACAAGTCATATGCAGGATGGTCAAGTTTTGGAATGGGGACTGCTCTGGAAGCACACTGGCTGTGTCTGCAGACACAGGTCCTGCTCGCCCACAGGGAGCAGGCCTCGGGTCCTTGGGAGTTGGGAGTTGGTGAGCATTCTCACTGATGTCCAAGGCATCAGGGTACTCATGTCACTGCTCTAATTTAAGTGTGCTCAACTCTAGGAAGGGGCATAAAAGCTGGTTCTGTTTAGCCAGACCAGGCAAATAAATACATAGAACTGTTAGGTTTCGAAAGCGCCTTGTCCTGTTAGCACCTCTGTGTATCTTACTGGCACTGTGGATATTTCTTCAGTGCTGCCTCCTGGAAGGCCACCTATTTGTCCCTCAACCTTCTCTTGTAGGGTACATCGTTGAGTAAGTGTAGACACTAGTAAACTTCTGGGAACATTTTAGTCAATCTCAAGAGTTGAGCAACCACTGTGTGCTGAGCAGTCTTGAGGTACGGTGCTCCTTTGCAGAAGTGCAGGGGCGTCATCTAAAGGGGCAACTTTGAAAATGGTGTTTCAAGATGTGAAAGCAGAATCTTTAGTAATGGTGCCTAGAAAAAGATTTACACTTTTTAGCTAAAACAGCTATGTGGCTGCCAAAACAGCTGGTGTGAGTTTGGACTGTGGATAAAACAAAAGAGAGAGAGGCGACCCCCCACCCCATCTGGTTAGGTCATGCTTGGCTGGATACACTCGCAGGGTCTGGACCAATGGCTCCCTCGGCACAGGCAAGGGACCTTGCCAGAGAGGGCTCCAAACGGGTTCCCATAAGATTGATTTAAAGAAAAGTTAATAAAAACAATTCAAATTGTGTAAAGTTCTAGAGAATGTTCAACTAATCAATCCTAGATTGAGCTTATTAACAGTCAAGGTCGCAAATACTTGGTGTGGTGTGCATGCTGGGTGCCAGTCCCTTCTAAGGGCTTTTATACATACCCTCTCAGCCTGTAGGAGCAGACTCAGGGTGCCCTTGTTGGCTAAATGTGTCTGGAAGGAGAGCAAATGCAGGAGGTATTGTCCTGCAAGATGCCGAGAGCTAGAGACAGGGAAAGTGGGTTGAATCCACAGAGACAGAGTCTGCCTCCAGCATGAAAGGTACAGTCCTGTCTTGGAGGAGAAAACGGGTGACCTGGCTGGATGGCCAGCTCCATGCCCTTGAGGTTGCCTTTGCTGGGATGTGGAGGTCTCTTGAGGTGTGATGGGATTAGGTCTATACACAGCTGGTAAACAGTCCAAGCATCGTTTGAGGACATTTTTGATACCCATGTGCAA
Organism: Macroglossus sobrinus; assembly: GCA_004027375.1. Classification (NCBI taxonomy): domain Eukaryota; kingdom Metazoa; phylum Chordata; class Mammalia; order Chiroptera; family Pteropodidae; genus Macroglossus; species Macroglossus sobrinus. Next base: position 281,802 of record PVKZ01000678.1, on the reverse strand, counting down.
AATGGCATTGGAATTCCTTGTTAGCACAGATGGATTTTTGAACAAATAGGTATTTAGGCAATAATCTGAACAAAGGGTTCCTCTGCAGCAGCAATGGGACAAGCAATGGCATAGAAGGGAACTTTCTTCAGCACACAGGTTTCTTTTTCTCAGTAATGTGACTGGCTCCCCGGTGAACCCAGCAGCTAGGAATCCTGCCTACTCTCCCACCACAGGAAATGGACAGGCCCTGCTGGGCCTGAGACCAGGCGAAGTGGCTGTTTGGTCCCGGAGAGCTTTCCCCATTTAGTCAGCCCTCTGGGTTGCAAAGGAGAAATGATTGCTTGTCCCCTGATCCTAGTCTGTCTCAGATTTCCAATCTCATTTAAACAGTGGAATGCCAATCCATAACGCAGACAAAAGAGATATTGGTATGGATTTTAAGTTCAAATTTGTAACAGCGAGAACCAATACTGCTTTCCTATTGGGACTTGTGGATAATAGCTGTCGATGTCTGTATTAGATTTATTTTTCTTTTTTAGTTCTCTCATGTGGAGATAATTCTGATGCCAACAGGTGTATGATTGCAATTTTTCAATGGTTAACTTTGCAAAAAAGAACCTAAAAAGTGTATGAAGTCAACAGTTTGGGGGTACTTTTTAATGACTCATGAATAGCAGGAAAAATTTAAGATGAGCACAAAATTAAGTTAACCTGTTAATGTACTATAGTTTTGTTTTCTTTAGTATTAAATATAGATTTGACTGTGCAACATTAAAATTTTTAAACATTTTATTTAAGTCAGTATATTCCAAAATATAATTTCAACATGTAATTAGTATTTTAATAGGATGGTTTAAATTTTTTTTCCTTCTAAGACTGTGAAATCTGGTGTGTATTTCACACAGTACATCTGCATTCTGATGAGCCACGTTTTCAGTTCTCGATAGCCACACATGACTTGTGGCTATCATTTTGGACAGTACAGTGCTATAGGTTTCACATACCTTATCACAGTGCATCCCTTCTGGAATCTTCTGCAGTAAATATTGTTGCTACATTTTATTGAAGATACTGAAGCTTCTAAAATTTTAGTAATCTGGATGTGGTTCCATAGTGTAGCACACAGTTAGCACATCTGCTTTACATGCAGAAGGTTTTAGGTTTACACCCCAGTGGAGCCACAGTCCATAGTCTGTGGCCATGCCACCCTGAACAAGCCCAGTGTGTGATCTTGGAAGCTAAGCAGGATCGGTCTTGGTTAGTACTTGGATCAGAGACTACCTAGGAAGATCAGGTGCTGTAGGCATAAATAATAATAAAAATAAAATTTTAATAACCTGCCGTGGGTCATCCTAGAGTGTATGAATGGAGCAGCAAGGATTAGTATATGGTCTGTTAATCTCCAAGTTCTGTTTTTAAGAACTATTTTTTTAAGACAAATTTCCACTAGAATATTACCTAAAGCGGGGAAGGAGGTGGGGAGGTGAGAATCTGATCTATTTTATTCATTCATATTTTAATTAAGAAACCTGGATTCTAGAAAATGGATTTTTTTGTTGTTGTTTACAACCTCTTCCTTCCCTGGTTTTATTAAAACAAATGTGAGAGATTAAAAGATTAGCGTGCCACATAACTCACACATAATCGAAGGGTCTGGTGCTGTCTGATACATACAGTCTCGTTTTGCCCAGTGGACTAAAGGGGCTGTAACATCACACATCTCTCTGCCTGGGGGTTTCCTTCGTTTCCTCAAGGCCTCCAGGAAGAGGGAGGTCGCTGAGGTTTTTCTCGTATCCCCAGGAGGTCATAAGTGCAGCTGGATGGCTGCTTTTCCTGAGGGAGGTTGGCATTTCAGACAGATACCCTGTTGGGACTGGGCAGCATCCTGGTTAGGAGCAGGCCTCATCCTGCTGGGTTTCTCACAGTTGCAGGGGAAACCCATCCTGCCTTTATGTCTAGATGCGGGTTCTGCCATTATGTATTCTGTAAAAGAATGGTGCTGTGCCATAGAAACTGGGACACGTGATGGTGGCTCTCTAACGTGATGCACTCAATGGCATATTCATACATGACCTCATCATGGGCAAGATTTTGCGTTTCTACTCTTGAATTTCTCTACACTGTCGCAGAAATCCAGGACACCTAAGTGTCTTCTAAGAGTCCAGGTCATAATCTCCTTTTTTATTTTATACACTTCATGCTTGGAGACCCTTCTAAAGAAGTAGATGCAGGTATTTCTACCATGTTTGTTTGTTTGTTTGTGTTGAAGCCATCATAGTGTGAATTGAATGTCACATGAGAGAGTGCTCATTCTAGAACCTGCCAGAAGTAAGGCCTTATCACGTAGGACCAAACTTAGATGATGTTCCCCAAAAACGGATAATCAAGTTCAGCTATCGGAGAGCAGAATTTTTACTTACATAAAACTGAATGTGAAATGTCTGTATCAAAACAAGTGTTTTATAGTTTTATGCACTGCATAGTTTACTCATTCAATACATATTTATCAAGTACCATAATTTGCATAAACCACTATATTACATGCTGAGATTATTGTGAAGCGTGAAGGAAGAGGGTCTAATTGTAGCTCAGATTCCAAAAGGAAGTTTGTTATAAGGAATTAAGAAGACAGGGCAGACTTCCCTCCACTCATGGAGGACCCTGAGGCACAGGACAACATAGCATGGGCTGGAGGGAGTGTGAGAGGAACCCTTTCAGGTGTGGACATGTAAGTCATCCCAACCTTGAGCTTGCGTTGGGTCATCCAGAGTGCTTGGCTTGGTCCTCCAAGCATCTGATGCGAGGTCTGGGTGGGGCCAGAGAACTTGCTTTTCTCACAAACATTCAGGTGACGCTGATGCTGCTGGTCTGGGCGCCATACTTTGAGAGCCACTGCTCTATAGAAATTGTTGGTCAAAATATGAAAATTAAGGTCACTGAAGAATGCATAAGGTTAGCACAGGAATTTGAGCCAAATTCCAAGGTCAGATAGAAGTGCAGAGAACTCCCAGAGGCTGTCACTTGCCCATACTTCTTAAGCCTCATTAGAAAGTTCCTTCATGAGAAAGAATCAGAGGCTGACCCTGAGTCTGTTGTCATCCCTGTGGTGTATTTTGTTAGTGGACATCTATTGATAAGATGTATGCTTTGCTCTTGCAGTTGTGGGAGATACCAGAAGGGTTTGTATTGTTTTTCTCATGACAAGGCATCCTGGCCGGGCAGCGGGAAGACAAATCTCCCACCACGACTTCTGTGTAAGAGCCCAGGCCCGCTGGGGAAGTTTGGGGCAGAGAATAAGAGGGGTTCATTGGGGACTGAACTGTGTCCCCTAAAATTCATATTGAACTCCTAACACCAAGTGTGACTGTTTTTGGAGATGTGACCTTTTTAGAGGAGTATGAGGCCCTAATCCAATAGGACTGATGTCCTTATAAGAGGAAGAGACACCAAGAGTACCCACAGAGAAAGGAAAGGCCCTATGAGGACACTAAGAGAAGGTGGCCATCTGCAAGCTGAGGAGAGAGGTCTCAGAACTACCTAACCTGTCAATACCTTAACTGTGGACTTCCAGCCTCCAAGACTATGAGAAAATTAGTTTCTGTTATTGAAGTCACTCTGTGGTCTTTGCTTATGGCAGCCCGAGCAAAATAATACAGGATGCAGCCAAGGTGAGAGGTGAAGCTGGGGAAGGGGAAGGGTTTAGAAGGGGATTCTAAGTGGAGATTCATTTGGCTCCCACCAGGTAACTCCCACCAGGTGACACAACCTGTGAAGAGGTGACATGTCATGGGAATTGAACATGAAAAGCCGAGGTCACAGAAGGCAGAGCCAGAGATCCCCAAGTGACAAACAGGCTCCGCAGGTTGGCCAGCCCATGGCTCCATGGGCAAAGACGCAAGACCTATCTCCTGTTTTCAGATGACACAAAAGCTCCGACAATTCTGGCACAAGTCTGCAGAGAAGACACTTGAAACTTCCAACTTTTAACCAGTGGTGGTTTGGACAGGATTGGATCTGATTTTTAAATAATAATGTGCCATTTCTTGCCCTGAATGTTGTGGAGTAAATTCAATCTATGTAATATATAAATAAGTAATAAGCCAAGTCTTAACACTTAAGAAAATTCTATTATGAAAAAATTTTAATATATATAAATGATAAAAGGAATGGGCCCCTATGTATTTGTCACCCTGCTTCAACCATTAGCCATTTATAGCTGTCTCTTTAATCCAGTCTCCCACCCCACTTTGTTCATGGATTATTTTTAAGCAGTCCCTAGACATTCTGCTTTTTATCCCTAAGTATGTCAGTATCCATTTCCAAATCCACCAAACCATCATCACACCCAAAAAAGTAACAATTTTTTTTTATTTCTTTAAATATCATGCACTATTCAAATTCCTTTATTGTCTTATAAATGATTTTTAAAAGTATGTTTGAATTAGTATCTGTCTTAGTTTAACACATTGTAATTGGTTGACACACTCTTTTTTAAAGTCAAAGTTATTGATACTCAAATGGTCAGTGGAGTCTCTTAAGTTGGCTCCTGGGTGTTTTAGACATGGCGGTCATGGTCTTTGATAGTTTTGTTTTCTGGTATTACAAGTTCTAGGTTCATTCTGTTTGTTCTCTGGACCTCTGTATTCCTTCAGTGGAAAGTGGTATTTTGTAACTATAATCTTATGGTTTTTGATGGTATTTTCCCAATGAGAAATGATGTTGGCATCTTTTCATTTGCTTTTTTTATATGCATTTATATACCTCCTTTGGAGAATGCCCATTCAAGTCCTTTGCCCATTTTTTAATTGCTTTTGTTTTTTCATTGTTGAGTTTTAAGAGTTCTTTTTGCGTGCGCGTGCGTGTGTGTGTGTGTGTGTGTGTGTGTGTGTGTGTGTGTACACATATACTTTACAATATATTCAGAATAATATATCTGAATATCATATTCTGGAAAATATATTCCAGATAATATATCTTTTTCAGTTAGATGACTTGCAAATATTTTCTCCTTTTCTGCAGGTTATCTTTTCACATTTTCAATGCCCACAAATTTTTTATTTTGATGATATCCAAATTATCTCATTTTTTTTCTGTTGCTGTTGCTTTTGGTGTCATATCTAAGAATCTGTTGTCAAATTCAAGGTTGTGAAGCTTTATCTTTATATTTTTTCCTAAGAATTTTACAGTTTTATCTCAAAGCAAACCTTAATTGCTACAACAGGTTTTCGTCTTTTTCCATGAAAACATGATTTGTTTAACAAGAGAAAATACATCATGAATTTATACTGAAATTCAGGATGAAAGGATTTTTTTTAACCTCTTTGGTCTTATCATCTTTATTTCTTTTCTACCATCCTGAAAGTTCTCACTCCAGATAGCTAGCACCAAAAGTGCCTACGAGTAATAATGTCAACACTATCACCAACGATGTGATCACTGAAAGCAACTTAAGGTTTTTTTGGAGGTTGTTTTTGTTTTTGTTGTTTTTGTCCTTAGAGTGGTTATGCTGCCACCTTGATTTTTCATTTTGCTTTGCATTTTTAGTAATTGCTTTTTAAATTTAACTTTGTTTTCTAATTTTGTAAAATATTACCTTCTCCTTAAGTCAAGTCTACAAAATAAAGTCTATTCAGAGAATTCAAGCTCCCTTCCCTCCTCTACCCAATTTTCTTCTTTCCTTTATAAGTAACTATTTTTATATTTTATAAAACCTATTTTAGTTTTTGGTTTATTCTTCAATTAAAAAACTGTGTGTGTGTGTGTGTGTGTGTGTGTGTGTGTGTGTGTGTGTGTGTGTGTTTGTATTTGCCTCTTGTCCACCTCTCTTTTCTCTACCTGGCTTTTTTCATTTAATAATTTATCCCAGCATTCCCTCTGTAGCTACATATAAAGATATGTATATACATATAAAGATATTTTGCATTCCTTTTCAAAAACAGCTTTACTAAGGTGTAATTTACATAGCATAAAAATCATCCATCTGAAAGTTACAGTTTGGTAAGTTTTAGCATATTTATATAATCATGCAACCACCATAGTCCAGTTTTAGGCATGTCCATCACCCCCAGAAAGCCCCCACCAATACCCTGGGTCCACATCACCATTAGCAGCTGCATCATTATTTATTTAGCCAGCCCTAGAGTCTTCAGTGAATAGCCTTGTGCACATGTCTTGTGCGAATTTTTGCCAGATTCCCAGAAGAGTTTCTGAGTCAGATGGTTAGTGAATATGTAATTTCTGTAAATAATGCCCAGTACCCCCTCTGAAGGACTTGTGCCCTTTTGTACTCCCACCAATAACATATGAGAAAGTGTCTCTCCTCCACAGCTTCACCAACACAGTAGACAGCGAAACTTAGAAATCGTCTCTCAATATAATTCTAATTTGAGTTCTTCTTACCATAAAGAAGTTAAACATTTTTTCAAGAGTTTAACATCCATTTGCATTTCTTTTTCTGTGCGATGTCTGCTTCTGTCTCCTGCCCATTTCTCTCGTTTACTATTTTTAGAATCTCTTTGTATAGTTTTGTGTGTGTGTGTGTGTTATAAGTTGCAAATATTTTTCTCAGTGAGTTATACTTTTACTTTTTCTAAAATTATATTTTTATACCAGGTAAGACATTTGTACTTTTATGTGGTCAACAATCAATCTTTTTCCTTATTTCATCTGGACTTTGAATTAGGAGAAGCTTTCCAATACTGGTTATAGAGTAATTTGCTCATACTTGTTCTTGTATTGGTACGTTTTCTTTCTTTTTTTTAAACATTTTATTTTCTGACTTATCTGGATTTATTCTAATATGAAATGTGAAGAAATGTCTGCTTTTTATCTTTTTTCATATGGCTATCTTGATACCTCAAAACACATTTAAAACCCCAGCTTATCCCCACAGATTTAAGTTGACAACTTTATTATATACTGAATTTCTATATGTAATTGGAAATATTTATGGATTTTATGTTCTGTTCCATTTATCTGACTACTCATGCACAAATGCCACATTATTTTAATGATGCAGACTTTATAATTTGTTAAAATGCTTTTTTTTCTTGATTTACCACCTTTATTAACTCTTTGTTAAGGAAAACACGGCTTTGTCAAATTTACCCCTTGTTTCTATTCTCCTCCCCAGGGGTACTCAGTCCTCTTTAGGCACGAAAACTGGTTAGGCTTCAGAACCTTCACCAAAAATTGCCAACTCACCTACTGGCTTATCACTTCTCTCAGTCTATCCCTCTGCCTTTGTCCAGCTACTTAGACAAGCAGAACCCTGGGTTTCCCTCAGAGAATATGACCTTAACCTGTTAGCTGCGCAACTCTGGTCAAAATCCAGGCTAAGGAAAAATACTCTTAAGGAAAATTATCTAAAACAGCATTTCCCAAACACTGCTCTGTGGAACACTAGTTCCTCCAGATTTTGACAGGTCTTCACAGACAGAAGTTCCATGATTAACCAAACGTTCAACTGCATACTAAAGGGTCTGGGATGGAAAGTCTCCTAGAAACCGACCTGTTTAACTTGGTTTAAACCAGCCTTTCCCCACAGTCATTGACTCTGTAATCTTTACTGATGGTTTTTTTACCAGAAGCACATGCAGGAATTCACTTCTCCATTTGTCATCCAACGCTATTGGAAAAAAATCATCTCTCATGATGCTTATTATCCTAAACACTCCACAAAACAAGCGTCTTTCCGAGTTTTGAGGAGTAAGTGGGAACTCGAGTGCTTTTCCCTTTCTGATGAGCAGAGCCATGTAACTTGTTCCCCTTTTTGCTCAGGGAAACTCTGAGTCAAACTTGATATTCAGTCTTCATGAAGATACTGGTCTCTCTATGATTAACATGTTTGCTTCCTTCCTCTTTCCATATTCTTATTGTTTTGATTTTATTTAACCATCTGTTACTACATCTTTGGCAAACATTTTAGGTTTCTTTCTGTCACCACCTATTTAACCCTTTTTACTTCATCTACCTATGGGCAGTGAACACACAATGCAATATGTGTATGCTTTACTATTGAAATGTATACCTGAAACTTACTGGATTTTGTTAACCAATGTCACCATAATAAAAATAAATTAATAATAATTAAAAAAAAAAAACAGTCAAGGCTGAAACGTGTTTCAAAGGGAAAACATAGTTCAGAACACCTGACCAAACTATGATGTTTGATGTTGACAGATGATAATGTGATTTCTATGATTATATAGATTCACAACACAATCATAGTCTAATCACATTGTAACAAGTCCCTCAGACTTCAAGTGATTTTTATGTGGGTTTCAATCTTAAGAAAATATTTGGCTTTAAGAATAATCACTAACATGTTCTGGTGATATATTTGGTGGCAAAAAGAAAAATGGGGGAACATGGATTGTATTTAACTAAGAGAATAGTTTAGATGTATTTTATTTCAAAATGCAAACTCATCATTAGAGTGGGCTGGCTGTTTCCCTGGGCTCCTCTTGAACATATTACTGCATACAACAAATCCTGTCCTATTCATAAGAAACAACTTTAGTGACAACACACAAGTCCAGCTAACAAGGGAAGGGAAGCCAGGGGTGAGGGGGAGGATTCAGAGCTGAGGTCCTCCATAACAGCATTGGCAGTCCTTTCCCTTGAACTTTTCATTGATTTATAATTAAACCACTTTCCCTAGAACATGAAATCACGAGAAGTGGAGAAGGGACCTGAACATCTGCTAATATAATACCAGTTAAATAAATTATGGGGAAATACTACAAAACCAGTAAGACTGAATTACACAAAAATATGTAACAACAGTGTTAATGCCACGTTAAGCACTTATGAATTTGTAATAATATCTAATCTTTGGATTTTTTTTAGTCAACATTGCTATTTCAGAGATACTGAAACTAAAAAATTAAAATTTGTTACTCTGAAAAAAAACAAATTTAAGTCCAAAAGAAATTTAAATAAATGACGTTAATTTGTAGATTTATACTTCTATTTTTATTAAAGCTTAAAGCAGCCCTGAGAATTTTGTAGCACCCCGTAGTATTTATTGAACAGTGCAGCCTACCAATGCTGTATATGGTATGTCTCAAATTTTGTCAAGCATAATCTCCATATCTAAATATTCATAGGAAAAATGTCTAGAGAATTATAACAATGCATATTTACAAAGCTATTTTCTCTATTGTGGGATTCCCCCCCACTTTCATTTTTTTCTATGTTTTCCCCACTTTCTACAGTCAACAAACAAAATTTTTTTATTTGGAAGGAATAGAAAAACCTTTAAAATGTCAACAATGTAACAGGTCTAAGGAGATGTTCCTGCCTTTTGCCCTTCCAAACTGAACTGATCTGGTCCAGTGCCCCCACACTGCCCACGCCGTTCTGGCTGGGTCTTGATTGGGGAAATCAAGACCTCCTCGCCCGCAGGTGGGTGATCATGAATGGGTGTGTGGCTGGCTCTGACAACAAGATTTGTGGGCAGATTTTCTGGAAATTTCTGAGTAAAGTCTTTTCTTATGAGCAAGAGCTACAGGAAGAGACAACTGCTTTCTGTTCCTCTGAAGTCTTGGCAGCAGGTTGAGAGGCCTGGAATTGCTGCTGTCACAGAGAGCAGCAGGCAGGTGTCAGAAAGGTGACCTGGGCCTCAGAATCAGCCAGCGCAGGGCTGCTGGACTGCTGGCCACCCAGGTGGGAGACCCCACACCTGTCTTCTTGTTCAAACCAATTTAAAGTAGGATTTCTGTCTCTTTCATCTTCAAGTATCTTGACAGATACAGGCTCCTTCTAAAATCCTTGTTGCTGTTGTCCATTGGACAAAGTTCTCTCTCTTCAGTCCAACCTGTCAGCTCCTGCAAGCGAGCAAGGCTCAGTTGATGTGAGGCCAGTAAGCAGATGGTGGCTTCCATTTTTCCTTCCTGGAAAATAGATTCTCTAGCCGGAGTTTAACTGTTTTCATGTATTTTCTGAAGAAGGGTATTTATTTTTAAAGCACTGAGGAGAGGAGTAAGCTGGCCCAGAATCACTTTCTTCAAGTGAAACATCACTCTCTAAGTTTTCTACTTTACACTGAAATCAGGCAGTGGATGCCGTGGAACAGCAAACTCACATGTCCCCATAGCCAGCAGGGGAGCATCATAGCAAGAAGGAGCTGGGGCAGACGTGCAGGGGACCGCAGCACACCAAGTGGTAGACTGTGACAGCACTTCCATGCAAGGTGGTGCCTGGCTAGCCATTTTGGGCTGCCCCAGACCTGCTCATCTTTGGTGTTTAATGTTGACACACCCCAGACACAGCCCAGCCAGTGAAGAGCCCAATGAGTTTTTTCCTTCGCTCCATCTGGACACCAGGCTGTTAATGACGCCACCTGTGCTTTCACCATGGGCTGGTTCTGAAGTTGGGTCACCCCAAGTCCCTGAGGCTTTTTCCCTTTGGCTCCCTTTAAGCTCACTTTTCTCATCCTGTAGATGAACAAGTGAAGGAAAAACATTTGTCCTTCGTACGCCTAGCGGAATGTAGTCCTGTGTCATAGTTAATAATTGATTATCCAAACAACAAATTATTTTTATGCATATATTTTATTTCTTGTTTTGAATGTGTTGCATAAATGTCTGAGAGAGAGCCTCTTGGGTTAATGGCCCTGGTATTTCATAATTATCAGTATGGGTACAGGCATGAGGTTTTGGTTTGTTTGCCTGTTTAGTCTTAAATGCAGGATTTGGTAAATTCTGTCTTGTTAGTTTAGGCCCATAATCTGAATTTATTAAAAATTTTCTTACCTCTGAGCCTGTTGTTCCCAAATTAACTACTACTTTGTGTCATTTGCATGTTTGAAAAGTAATTTTTTTTTTTTTTTTTTTAGTTTTGAGACAGACCCCCAAACAAGCTCGCTTGGGGGAGAGTCAGGGTAGAGCTCAGTGATATGCCCACAGAAGCCCCTTCCTCACTGTTCAGGTGATAAAAATCTAGCTGAAGGGTCTGTCAGCAGGTCCATGTATCTTCCATTTGACCAAAAAGAGGAAATAAATGACTTAATGCAATACCACATGGACAGAACATGTGACAAATCCTGGAGCCCAGTCACAAAGCAAAGAGGTTAGTAGGTGCCCAGGCTGGGGTAGAAGTATTTAATCTGTGTCAACTCCATCGGATTCAGCTGCCAGTTTAGAAGGAAGGTGTTTTTGCTTACACAGCTGACCTAAATCTTTACAGTGGAAATAAAATTTTCTAAATAATGTTTTGCTTATCTACTGTTTTTTTTTAAAAAAAAAAATTTAATATTTAATTAATTAGGAGTTTATTTTTGTATAATGTGAGATGGGGGGTCAGCTTTTTTCTCAGGTAATAGGGGGTTGTGCCTCTACCGTCCTAAATATTTGGATAATATTTTAAATATTAATTTAAAATATTTCCATTTATATTCATAAAAAACATTCTATCTTTTCCCTTTTGTCACTGTTATTATTATTATAAAGTTTTATGTTAAAGTAATGCTAGTTTTGTAAAATATATTGAGGATATTGCCACCTTTTTATAGTTTGACATAGGTTATATGACAGTAGAATTAACTGAGACCTGGGACTCACTTGTGAAACCATCTGGTCCCAGGTACCCTTTTCAGTGATATAGTTTTAATTGCCTCTTCCAGGTCATCTGTGGTCATTGATTTATTTGCAGTTTCCACTTCTTGGTTTACTTTTGGTAGTTTGGTATTTTGCAAGAAACTCATGGGGTTATCGGTGGTATTCTTTTACATCGGTCTCGTCTGTCCCTTGTCTGTGATTATCTGACTTTTTCATTCTATTCATGCATGCTTTTACTGTGTTTCTTTTTACCTTTATCAGTCTCTAATAATACAAAAAGTTTGCATTATTAATCTAGTCAACATTGTACTGGAATTTCTAGCCAGAGCAACCAGGCAAGAAAAGAAAATAAATCAAAACTGAAATAAAAAAAATAAATAAAAAGAAGTAAAAGTATCTATGCTTGTTGATGATAAAATCTCAGGTGTAGAAAATTCTAAATATTATAGCTAATAAATTCAGCAAAGTAGCAGGATACAATATTAACATGCAAAAATCAATTGTATTTCTATACATTAAAAGTGAATGATATAAATATGACATTAGAAGGAAATTGCTCTTACAATAGCATCAAAAAGAATAAAATATTTAGGAATAATTTTAACTAGGAGATACAAGACTTGTACACTGGAAATGACAAAACTTTGCTGAAAGAAGTTAATAGATACTTAAATAAATAAAAGATATCCTGTACTCCTATTTTTAAGATGGCAATATGGCCCAAATTGGTCTAAGGATTTAATGCTATCCCTATCAAAACCCCAGTGGCCTTTTTTTCTATAGGAATAGAAAAGCTAATCATAAAATTGATATGGAAAGCAACAATCACCAAAACGACGTTGAAAAGATAAACAAAATCAAAGGACTCACACTTCCTGATTTTAAATCTTACTACAAAACTACAGTAATCAAAACAGTGTGGTGATGGGATAAAGTTAGACATATAAACATTAGACTAGAGTTGAGAGTCCAAGAATAAATTCATAGATCTTGGCCAATTGATTTTTTTTTCCTCCACAAGACTGCCAATACCATTCAGTGGTAAAGAATTATCTCTTCAACAAATGGTGCTGAGACAAGTAGAGCTGCATTTACAAAAGAGTGAAGTTGAAACCCTCTCTACCCCAACCATATCCAAAAAATTAACTCAAAATAAATCAAAGACCTAAATTTAAGAGCTAAAACTATAACACTCTTAGGAAAAAAAAATAAGGGTAAATCTTCATGACCTTGGATTTGGCAACAGATTCTTAGATATGACACAAAAAGCAACAGAAACAGAAAAAAAATTAGAAAATTTGGGCATCATCAAAATAAAAAAAAAATGTGGGCATCAGGAATGTGAAAAGACAACCTGCAGAAAAGGAGAAAATATTTGCAAGTAATCTAATTGAAAAGGGTGTATTGTCTGGAATATATTATCCAGAATATATCATAAAGAATATATATCCAGAACATATGAAAAGAACTCTTAAAACTCAACAATAAAAAAAAAGCAATTAGAAAATGGGCAAAGGACTTGAATAGACATTTCTCCAAAGAAGGTATACGAATGGCCAAAAAGCACATGAAAAGATGCCCAGCATCATTAGTCATGAGGGAAATGCCATCAAAATCACAATGCAATGCCTTCCTTTAGCCATGCTTTGAGGGTGATTATGCTAAAGACAAACTCTTAATTTTTCTTAGTCTGAGGATTTGCTTGGGCATGTCTCTTTCCAGAGAAGTCTTCCCTGTGACTCACTGAATCTTCTCATTCCACATACTCAAATCTTTTATCAGATCAGGGAAGTAAACTTCCACTGTCTGTGCAGTGTCTTGCTCCCGACTGCTTCTTTTCCTCCTTCATGAACTTCCTGCGTCATTTTGTTTCTCTTCATGATTTCCTTCTGTGTTTGGGTTCCACAGACTGACCTGTTTCTTCCAATGAATTTTCCACAGAGCCATCGGTAGCCAGCTCACCTCCTCCAGGTCTCAACAGTGACTGCAATGGTGGCTCATTCAAATTGTGTACTGAATTTTTGGCTTGAAAATTTTTTTTTTAAGTTCTAAGGTATCTTTTTTTGTACCGTTTTTTAATACCTTGAAGTGCTCTTAATTCTTTTTCATCCAAGAGGTAGGGTAGTGTAGTGTGGATTCTGGAGCCAGACAAACCACCTACGTTCAAATCCTAGCTCAGCCTATTATCAGCCACATAACCTTTGGCAAGTTGCTTAACCTCTCTGTGCCTTTATTCATTTGTCTTTAAAATAGGTAGAAGAATAATGGAGTTGTTATGCCAAAAGCTATACATTCTTCACAAGCTCAATGTCATGCATCTTACTCATCGACCGGGTTCCATCTTTCCAGCTGACCTCCTCTGCTCTCGCAGCCCTGACTACCTTTGGCCTCACTTGTCTTCACTCCACCCAGTTCCTACCCAGACTTCAGGATTCCCATAAGAAATGAACCCCTCCTTGCATGCACCACCTTTCCTTCCCCTGTTCCCTCTTACTTTTAACTTACTTTATAGATTCACAAGACTGGTTAATACGAAATACTCCCTCCTTGCACCCGTGCATTTGACCAGAAAGAGACATTTGAGCTGAGTGCTGTCTTTCTAGATTCTATCCCGAGACCTCATGAGCACTCTGCTGTACCTGACATTCATTTACACTACGTTTTCCCAACTCTCTCCTGACCTCCTTTCTCACTTCCACTGTAATAGTCCCCAGTGGGGACGCTTCCGCTTCAGTGGAAGCTGGTGAATAAAGTAGCATGGTTTGTCAGAGTTCAACTCTGAAGCTCTTCTAGCATCTTGTGCAGTTGGATTTTGCTGCAAAATCCTGAAAGGGCTCAAGATTAGCAGAGTGCTGAATCCCTCTTTGGACTTAGTTGTTTAATTTGAACAAGAAAAAAACATTTTGCAAATTTCTGTGCTAGGACAATAATCCAGACCAGACTCATCCTGGTGACAGATCACAGTGTCAGCCTCTGGGTTACATTTGAGGATTTGGGGGAAAGGTTTCAAGGGACCTATGTGGGGAGCAAAACTGACAAGTGGTGGGGTACCCAGCCCTACCAGGAGGAACAACCAGAAGTTCAAGTTAAATGAGCTACTCCATGCAAATTCTCCAGTGAGTGGAATGTGTCTGTGAGTACAGGAAATAGAGTTTGGGGTTAAAATATTTCTCCCGCTCTCTCTCTGGGAAAGGAAAGTCAAATCTTGAAATATCTAGACTTCTCAAAACTATTAGGTCATGCTCATTGCTAAATGCATTTTAACGGTGGGATTTTTTTCTTTGTATTCTTTACTGCTTCCTAGAATTCCTCTGGCAGTCAGGTCGCTCCCTATTAGAAGGGGATTCCCTGTGTATTCACAGGCTTTGGTGTCTGGGAAGTGGTGCCTGAGTTGGAAACAATAGCTGGACCACCTCAGGCAGAACTTTCCAGGGAGTTATAAGAAGCAGGATTCCAGGGGCAATCCCAGCCAGCCTGAGAGTTACTCATGAGAGGTGTCATACCTGATGTTGGTGCTACTTCTGCCCAGTGAACCTTTGGAGTGAGCAAAAGCCCCTAGTTTAACACAGCAGAGTGCAAGGAGAAGCTGGGTTGGCTTGGCAAGGGGAGACAAGTGTAGTGTCATGGGTGGAGCCCACTCCTATTTTTGCCATTGCCATCAGTGGGGTCACCTCATAGGAAACTGTTTACCTGTGCAGTTAAGGAGGCACAATCATGTGTGTATCCATGGGCAGCAGTGGACAAGTGCGTCCTTTCTCTGTTGACCCATGCCAGGATCTCTCAGGCATGAGTCCAAACTCAGAGACCAGAAAACAAACAGAGAGAGGATCAGAGGGTCGTGTGTCTCTCAACAACTGCCAGCAGCCAGATCCTAATGTGCCCAGGAGGCAGAAGTGAGAACCTGCAGCAGGGTGTCAGGAGGGGCGTGGGAAGAAATTCTTCTCTTCAGACATTCTCTGGAAGAAAACAATGCCATTCTGGGCTGTTTGAGAAATGAACACTTAGGAGGCCTTTCTCACCCCCAGGTGGCTTAAAAAATTTTGCTTGCCTGACTTCAATGCAGTTGTTAAGGTAATTTCTGCTGTAGTCAGAGGTGAGGACAGCCAGGGTCCCTCTGTGCTTGTGAGATACAGGGATAGAGGGGACGTCTTTCCAGCCTGCCAGATACTGTGAGTGGGAAAATGGAATGGAGGCAAGAGATGGGCACACCAGGGCCCTTCCTCTCAGTTGCTTCTTTGATCCCCCAAGTCTGACAGGTAACATGGCTCTGAGAACAGTAACACTGTCCCCTCATCCTCATTTTCCTGCCCCAGATTGCTGTGAAGAAGTTAGAATCTATAGCGTGGACACAAAGACCCAGGATAACCTTATGGCCCCAATCTAGGCTGAAAAGATAGAAACATAGATATTGAGTGTTTGGAGGCATTTTTTAGATTCTCTCTACCCAACGAGGGCTATGTGCCAGTGGAGGGGGTGATGCTGGGAAAAGAATGAATAGAGCTTCTTGACTGGTGGACTAGGAGTCCATGCTTGCATGCGAGGTCCCTTGTGGTGCTGGACAGAGCCTGGGGTTAGAGGAGGAGAGGGTGGGCTAGGGGCTGAACTATTCTCACATCTCCATTTCCTGCCCAGAACTCCAAGTGCAAGTCCAGTGTCTTCCTCCTTCCAGGCTGGTGTGCTGGTGACCTTGCTTAGGTAGGAGTGTACATATTTCATTGAACTATTTGTCGCTTGAGTCATAGCTTTTAATTGTGTAGGTTTAAAGTATGCAGGCCTCTATTTGTAATCTTGCCTAAGGTCCTGCCATGTTAAGGGTTGATCAAAATGTCAGTTTTTTTCTTTGCAGCTCTCTTGAGCTAAGCTCTCTCTTTGCTAGATCACATGTTTCCCCATTAGCTTTCCTTGGGTAACAAGCTACCTCAAAACTAAGAGACTCATACAACAAAGATTTTAATTATTTTTTATGATTTCATGTGTTAGCAGGTGGTTCTTCTGGTCTGGGCTGGCTCAGCTGAGGCTCTGGTCACGATAACCGTGGTGGCCAGGGCCTTTCTCTACATGCTCTGCCCCCCAGGAGACCAGCTCGGGCTCGTGCACACAGCACCGGCAGAGCTCCCAGTGTGAGAGAAGACACTGCTGGGTTTCTCGAGAACCACATTTGGATAGTGTTTGGCACTTCTGCCACCTTCTATTGGCCGGAACCAGGTACAAGGCGACCTGGTTTCAAAAGGGAAGAATAAGTAGAAGGAGCTGCAAAGGATTTGTTGCCTTTTTTTTTTTTTTGTCACAACATACCCTCTTCCTTTTTGGTCTTTTTCCTAATTCTGCAAGAGCACAAATTCCCGTAGTTTCTTCAGAAGGGTGCATAGAAAGTAGATGTTCTGAGTCCCTTCATATCTAAAACCAACAATGTGATTTAGGGCAGGGACTGGTCACACCAGAAAGACTAACGGTGTGATTTAAGGCGGAGGCTTTTTATCCTGCCTGAAGGACAGGAGACTAGAGCCTGATATCAGCCGTGTGAACTGATATGCCTATGTAATGGAGCCCCAAGAAAACTCCGGACAGCGAGGCTCAGGTAAGCCTTCCTCGTTAGCAATACTTCACAGGTGTCATCACATACCATCACCAGGAAAATAGTGTGCCCTGCCTGATGCCACGCGGAGAGAACAACAGAAGCTCTGTGTTTTGTACTTTTCCTGGATGGTACCCAATGTGCTTCTTCCCGTGGCTGATATTAATCTGTAGACTTTCCCTGTAATAAACTGTACCTGTGAGTATAAGAGCTTTCAGTGAGTTTGCAGTCCTTCTAATGAATTGCAAAACCTAAGAATGGTTTAGAGAATTTCTCAAACTTGCAGTTGGTATCAGAAGTGAGAAAGATCCTTTGTGGACTGTGTCCGCTGATTTGGAAGCTGGATAAATTCTTACAGTTCCCATAAAAATCTTTCTTGTTCTCTGACTATGCTTTTGTCTTAATGTTTTATTCTTATATGTACATGTAAAGTGGGTGCAACATCTTCTCTTATTTCTCCAAGGACACTCTAAGTTTTTAATTTCCTGTTCCTTATTTCTTCTTCCTTCAATTTTCTGTGCATTTGTTTGTCTCTTTTGGTTCCTCTCTGTCATGTTGGACACCTTCCTGAAATGTCTGCTAATTCATCACTATTCATTCATATTTAAGAATGAGGTGTGAGGAGGCAATTGTAGCCTCCTGTCCTGTGCAAGCCTTGTTGAATGGGGGTTCATTAGCATATTCAGATAGTTGGTTGATCTTTCCATAGGAGGATCCCCCAGTCTTGGGAGGTTTCCTCTGGCAATTTGAGATGTGTTGTATTTCTCACAAACCCTCTGATTTCTTGTGGTGGAGGGGAGATAGACCTGGCTAAGGGAGTTCTGAAAACAGAACTTTGTCTGGATCAGATTGAAATTCACTTTTTCTGTCTTTAGCCCTGAGTTCTTACTACTCTTAGTATCCTGGAGTCTGGCACCTCCATAGTCCAATTTGCTCAAAGAGTATACCTCTTTCTGTTGTGTGTTGTGTTGGGGGTGGGGATGGGAGTGTGGAGGAAGAGCAGTCACCTTGTTTCCTGAAGTGGAGCTTGGTAGCACTTAACTCAGCCCTCATATGTACTGCCATGGGCTATTCTCAAGAGCTTTTGTCCATGTCTTATCTCCTCAATCAATATCATTCAGTCGTAGCATTTACTGGGGTTATTCCAGATGTCAAACATTAGGCCAATTGTTGGGAGAGACCAGAAAGAAAAAGTCCCTGCCCTTAAGGAAATTAGCATTTAAAAGAAGGAATAACTACATGCAAATAGCTACAATACTGCTTTAGAAGAGAAACAAATATGACACTGTAATCACAGAGAGACAGTGCTTCCAGCATGCCACTGGGGAAGGTTTCCTGGAAGAAGTAAAATCTGGATGGGTTTTTAAGGGAGAACTGGCTTTTAACAGGCAGAGATGGGCATGGAGCAGGCAGGGAGTGCGGAGTGAAGAGAAAAGGGGACTTGTCAGTCTCTTTCCGTGTGTTTCTCCACCTGAATCATTAGATTTCTTTTTGTTGTTGTTGTTGCCATGGTATGTAGCTGCATCCGTGGCACGTGCTAAGTGCTTACATTAGGAGAACCATGTGGGGCTGGTCAAGGAGAGCCCTCTAAGACTGACTCCTACAATAATTCTGCAGAAGTGGCCCATCAAGGGAGCTGCTGCCTCTGCCGCAGTCAGGCAAGTGGGAAATCAGAATGCCACACCTGAAACCCTTGAGTTGATGGCTTGACCTGGAAACTGGGAAGCTGCCCTTCCTCTACCTACTGTAACTGGCTCTCAATACCCACAAAGCTGGTGAGCGGCTCCAGGAATGATTTTTAGAAACACCCAGTGTCTTTGTGGTCACACTTGCCAGTGGCAATAGCAGAAGCTTCTGGACAATGGCTATACTGCCTTTCGGCCTCTGGAACTCTGAGGAAATGTACCTAATTGATGGGAACTAGTTTGCTTCTGGAAACCCAGCAGCAAGGGTTTTGAGATCTGCGGACCTTCCATGTATAAGCTCGGTCATGGGCCCCTGGGAGTCCACTAACAGTGTTTCTTGCAATAACCCCTTCAGCTTATGAAATATATTTATGACCTAAGTGTTGATGGATGGTTATCTGGGCTCATTCCCCAAGCAGATTGCCAAGGCTCTCCATCTTCCTTCTGGCATTGCAGGGATCTTAGACAATAGACACTTTTGTTGTTACTCATAGAAAGTAAAAATCCTGTCTGAAAGTTTTGCTCAGGAACAGGGAGATGGTGCCTTTAGAATCTGTGGCAACCCTATTGGGGACCAACTCTGGGGTAGGAGGGCAGCTCATGTTGGTAACAGGCTTGGAATACTTGTTCAGGAGAAGGAACCAACCACTGTCAGGTCAGATGTTCCTCTAACATGCCACGCATTCCTGCTGCCTAGGATAGATAGTAGCTCTCTCCCTTTTTACCTAACTCCTCACTCTTTAAAGCTCAGCATCTCTGGGAAACACAAGCATCCCATTGGGAAGCGAGTCTTGAAGAACCAAACAGGAATAGTGGTTTGCTTGGTCCAGGGACTCCTTCATACATGGTGATATTCTCCTCCTTTGCCCACATGGAGAGCTGAAGATTGATATTGTCAGGAGCAGTGGGGGGTTTCTGTGGAGGGGGATGTTCTTTCTAAGAGGGCCCCCATGGGCTTATCCACTGGGGAAAGGACAAGTGGGTTCTCTAGTTGACCCCTCTGCCATTAGTCTAGCTGGGCTGGAAGTTGCCTGAGAGCTGGCTTCGCAGGCAGGAGGGCCAGCAGGGTAGGTGAGGCCTCCCAGGGCCTTTGAGAAATGGAGAGCCATCTCCAAGGTCATCTCAAAGGTGATGTCTCCCAGGCTCTTCGCTTGACAGAGGGAGGACCTGAGGCACAGAGATGCCATGACTTATGTCCAAAGTTGTTCATTGAATTCTGCGGAGCAAGCCTCACATTCTTCATGTTTTCTCCCCAACGCAAGGACTAAAGGCACCTTGCTTTTAGATGATGAAGTGGTATGGGAGATGGATTTTTAAAATTTTTTAAAGCCAATTTGTAAAAACAAATGCTGTGATCTTGAGCTTTGTATGCCTTGAGGTTGCATACAGATCTCGAAGTTCCTGGCACCATGGTATCCCTGGAAGTGGGAGTTGCTGGCTGTGCCTTTTGCATGTGAGGATCTGAGGACCCAGAGGGGCTAAGTGACTCGCCCAGGGACACGTAGTGAAATCAGGACTAGACAGTGCAGTCTCTGAGCTGCCACCTCCTCTCCCTGTTCATGGTGCCTACTCATTCATCCTCTGAGTGCAAAGTTTCCTGAAAATAGCCAACATTTTCTTTGGGAACCTTGGGCCCTGAGCCTTCGTCTGTGTCCTGGGGGGCCTGAGAGCTTACCACAGAGACTAAAGAAATTAGGGGCCTTTGGCCAGTGGCCATGCAATGACTTGGTCTAATATGACATCTCCCAGGTTCTGCTCCTGCAGCCTCTTCCCTTGGACTGGGAATAAATCATGGCCACCTGGGCTTCTGGCCAGCTGCATTTCATAATGTGTGTCTGTTTTGCAGAGGGTAAACCACATGCTATTTCTCAATTAGGCAGAGAAATTCTGGCCATGCTTCTTTGCAAGCACAATACTGTTAGGCAACTCCTGTGTTGAAACATGGTGCAGCTTCTAAAACAAACCTGGAGTTCTGCCTTTTGTCCTGAAGACTCAGCCCTTTCCATGTAATCGGTGCAACAAGAGAGATGTCAGCATGGTGAAAACAGACCTGGGTTAAATCACCTCACGCCTTCTGAGTCTTAGTTCCCACATCTTTAAAATGAGATTGTAAGTACACAACATGATGGGGATTGGAAAATGAAATGAAATAGTATCTCCAAAGCACTGCTCGCTCCCTTTCCAACTTCCCCAACCAAGTTCCCAGGTCCCCACCCCACGGGACTCCTGGGGAGATTGAGGGGAGTCACAGCAAAGCATATTAGCCAAGGTGTCTGGTAGGGGGGATGTGGAGAGGGGAGACTGTACCACACAACCAAGTCACTGTAAACTGAAGCGAATGGTCAATACTGCTGCTACTTCTACCTGCTGCAAACAGTTCTAGAATGAACCATTCACCTGGGCACTTCAGGGCCTTGCAGCAAAATGGCAGAAGCTGGGTCTGGAAGGTAGAGAGAGGGCTATTTCTAGTTTCGTGGCTTGGCCGGATCCCTTGTATCAGCCAGGGTCCCAGAAGGAAGCAGATTTACCCCTTGTGTTTCTATAGAAGGGCAAAGTAGAGGGACCGCAGGGATGTTGTGGCAGCAGAGAGCAGCCACGGTGGACATTGTCTATCTCACTCTCAGGAGGGCAAGGAGTTTCCTGAGCAAGGAGCGTGCATGCCCTCCTGCCTCCTCTCACCTTCTGGTCTCCTACCGAGGCCTCCTGACAGCTGAAGAGAAAGCCTACTTGACACCTTACAGGGCTCAGCTTCTGGCCCAGAGCAGGGTGGTGTGTGCACATGTGTGTGTGCATGCATGTGTGTGTGCATGCATGTACGAGCATGCATGAAGGAAAATACCTGGCTCATCCTTGACCTGCTCTGAGCCTCACCCATAAAAATGGCAAGACAATCCCTGCCCTGCTCACCTCGCTGGCTGTCCTGTCAGCACACAAGCAGAGCTTCTCAAACTTGCCAGCTCAGACACCTCTGCCAGGCATCAGGCAGGTGGGGTGGCTGAGGGCAGAGGTAGCTCTAAGGATGAAGCATGAAATATATTTGTCTTCCTCCAAGGGAACTTAGAAATAGATGTGAAATTTTGAACTGCATAATATAATCCCCATTTGTTTTCATTACAAATAATATTTTAAATTACTTATCCAATTTGCTTAGATTACTTAAAATATTTTAAAATACTAAATATTGAGTACATTTGGCACTGTGGGAACAGAAAGCATGTGTTGCTTATAGTTTCACGTGTCCCCCACCCACTACCGAGGGCTTCTCTAGGTGTAGCAACCTAACCTAATGAGAGCAAAGTCCTCAAGCTCTGCTCTTAGTTCTCTCAGAGCCACCACCTGTGTTCTTGGCTGGGTCACACTGGTGAGCATGCAGCAAGGGCTCATATTCTGTGCTGAGCAAGGTTAGAAGGTGTGTGACAGCTCTCAGGGGCCTAAGTTGTCAACTTCAAGTACTTCTCAGAGGTGAGAAGCTGTGAGGGAGCTGTAGCTGGACTAATACCAGGTGGTCCAAGGTTTGGGGGTCCCTAATTCCAGTTGGAGAAGATGGAAGTGAGACTGGTTTGCTCTACTGGGAAAATAGAATTAAAAAACCATACTCTCCCAACCCAGAAAAAACCTCTTCACAAAGGCAGAAGAGAAAGAAAACAATTATGTTATCAAATAGGCATTAAAACCTAGTGTGGCACTCACCCCGGGCAATCCACTGAGAGGTTGCCAAGGCAGAAGGAAATCTGACTGCTTATACAGACATGCAGGTAACCCATTACGCACAAGATAAATAGAAACTAGCCTGACGTCTGAGGACTGGTCAGCACCACTTGTCACACACAGTTCATCATAATTTACCGGGTAAGTGGAGTCACTATCTGTGTTAGTCCATTGATTTTATACCAAAAAAAGGAGGCAAACCTCTTATCTTTATGACAAGAAGTAATTTTGCCACTGGGAGCCAGGCTTCTGTCCTGCTACAGAAGTTAGGCTAGCTCCTGGGACGTTTCCATTTCAAAGAAATGGCTCCAAGTTTTTTGAGAAAGACATGCCTGGGTCACAAAGCTGGTAAGAGGCTAACTTAGGTTCTAAAACAGATTTCTGTACACTTCAAAGAGACATTCTGTACACTTCAAAGAGACATTCTGTACACTTCAAAGAGACAAAAAGAGCTTAGACATTTTCTAGAGTCAGCACTCCAAGAAAAGGGAGAGGAGAAAAGTTGTTTTCCTTATTTTCAACAAGGAGAATTTGGCCTCTTGTTTCTAATTTCTATCTATCCTCATTCCCTAAGCAGGGAAACGCACAGCAAATTCCAGTGTGACAGTCACCATAGTCCAACTAGCTGGTCTTCTCTCTTGCACACTGAGAGACACGTAGGGTCTGATTTAGACTAGAGTGAGAGGGTGGACAGCCGGGGTAAGGCTGGCTGTGCAGAGGGGCGGCTGGGCTGGACTCAGTTTTCCATGGGAATGCTTGTGGCTATTGAATTGAGCTTGGGAGATGGGGGCTGAGACGACTTGGACAGCCAACTTGGGTTTCGGAAAACTCAGAATTAACATTTTCATAGTCAGAGAGGAAACTCAGTGCTGCTCAGACGACCCTGCTTTCCATTTTAAACCCACATGTCACAGGTTGGAATCAGTCAGTAAAAGGGCTTTGGAGAAAGCTGATGTTTGACCTAGGTGCTTGGGGGCAATATTTTGAGACTTCTGTGGGAGACAGTGTGAATAGTCCAGTAGGAAGTGAGGAGCCGGAGAACCTGGATTCCACCAGCCTGGGTTCTTCACTGAAAGAGAACAGCAGGCACTGGACCTGGCTAAGTCCCAGCTCAGTGGCCTTGGGCCCTCTTCTCCAGCCATTTGGTTTGCTCCAGCCTCTGAATGTTGCAGGTGCTATGGGCCTGGCTGGAATCCTGGTGAGGCAGAAGGAGGGTTTGGCCTACACCTGGGAGGAGGGAAGGCTGCTTTCAGTTTTTTATCCTTTCTTTCTTTGTTCTCTACCTCTGCCCTCAGGCAACATCTCTGCTTCCATTTAGAAAAGACACACTCGGCATTTTGGTTGTTTTTTCCAGCTCCTGCTCTTTTCACATGGGTTTCTTTGTTCTTTCTCCTCAGAGATGAGAGAAAGAAAAGGCATGGAACACACACTGATGGAGAGAAGGGAGGAGGAGCAGGAGGAGGAGGAGGAGAGTGAGTGATAGACTCATTGAATAGTTTTCCTGGAGATCCAGGGCAGCGCTAAATAACAAAAATGTAAAGATCCAATCAGCTTTATTAAATGATTCGTGACTCAGGCAGCACCCCATCCAGCAAAAAGAAAGGAACTCCATTTAGCAGTAGAAAAGGAAAGACTTAAAAAGGCAGACAGAGATGGAAAAAAGAAACTATTACCAAAGAAGGCGTTGTTTCAGAGGAGGTCTCACTCCTTAAGGGATGGGAGGGGTCCATCAGCAGACACCTCACTGGGGCTGACCAGGCAATTCCACCTTGACTGGTTAAAGGTCACATTCCTAGGGAAGGTGGAAACAGCAATTGGGCTCTATTCTGAGGGGCCTTTCAGTGGTCCACCCTCCCATTCCAGACCCCTGGAGGTCCTCATTCTCAACACCGTGGCAGGTGGCCCTGAAATGAGTGTTCCTCTGAAGCTTTCCTTACAAACCTGGGGTGTAGGGTGGGTGGGGAGAGAGGTAGGAAGGCATAGAGAATGGGGGAAACAGGATTGCAGAGGTTCTGAAATTCTAACTCCACCCCAGGAGTGAGGACAGTAAATGAATTATATTCTCACCTGTATATGTGAGAATATAAAGGTAAGGGAAGGCTGATGTGTTCAAATGCTTTTCATAGCAGAGTTGTTTCAGTTCTTCCCTTCCACAGTCTTCAGTGACCAGAAAGGGGTGGGGACTCCTAATGCTGATCACCTGTGTACCACACACGCTTCTTGTGTGACAAGATGATGGGCGAGTGTAACTGTCTTAGTAGAGAACAAACGGGTAAGCCTTCTCTTCTCTCCAGTACATGTGGGTAAGCTAAGCCTTCAGATTTTGAATTTTAACCTCTGTTGTCATAGGACATAAATAAAAATTTTATATTCCATTGTACAGAACATGCCTTGTAAAATTAATAACTACCTAAAGAAGAAAAGCAAAGCCTATTTATCCAGAGCTGGCTATAGCGAGGGATTCAGCCACCATCACTTGGTTTGTATAGACTCAAAGGCAGGTGGAGGACTAGGACAGCTTGGTAGTGGAAAAAGGGAAGGCTCAGGTGTGCCCTAATGAGGGTGGTTGGCCTGGGGAGGCTGGAAGTGTAACTAGATGCTGGGTGTCCTATGTGTTTGGTTAGGGGGCATATTTGGCTTTTTCTGGTTAGTCCTAAGTTAGAAGTGCATGGAAGAGGGGGACAAATACCAGGGCAGTTGTCAGTAACTAATCACATTCTGGCCATTTGGGGCCAATTGTTACAGATATTTTTGTTTGGTTTCCTAGACTGACTGCTAGAGATGGTGGTCAGATTTCGTGGACTGGTTGCCACAGATTGTGGGTCAGAATTCTATTTTTATATGTTGGCTGGCCATTGTCCATTCATATATTTAGTCTCTCACCCCCTCCCCACTCCAGGGGGTCTGGGCACATTGTAGAGGATTGGCCTGGACTGACTCAGATAAGGAAGGGGTCAAAGAACAAGGGCAGAGCTCAGTTGAGTTGTATTGAAATAAAAAATGTTTGTGTTTAACAGATAACTACACCATCTATCATATACTTTTCATGGGTGGGATTTCAGAACCTTGCCTCTTTCATTACTTTGGAGCTATGCAATAACTCTTTTTAAGTTGTAGGAAAACTGATAGACATGTAAATTGTATCCTGTCTAGTAGAGATTTAATTGGTTTCTGTTGGGAAAACCAGTTTTGTCTCCATATGCAAGTCCCAACATTTTTTTCCCCAAATAAATTGTGCTGTTTTGACTATTTCTTTGATCCCATTATAACATCTGCTTGCATCCTTCCTGTCTTTTAAATATATATTTATGTTTATATTTATATGAGGGTCATGATAACACCTCTTTCTCAAAAATATTTTTTAATGTTGTGTGTTTGTGTGTGTGTATGTGTGTATATGAGAGAGAGAGAAAGAGAGAGAGA
This sequence comes from Macroglossus sobrinus, assembly GCA_004027375.1. Taxonomy (NCBI): domain Eukaryota; kingdom Metazoa; phylum Chordata; class Mammalia; order Chiroptera; family Pteropodidae; genus Macroglossus; species Macroglossus sobrinus. The sequence continues at coordinate 255,868 of PVKZ01000678.1, read as the reverse complement.
GAGTTGGGTAGTGGCAGGTGTCCTTGGAGACCAGGTACAAAACAGGGTGACCTTAGGAAAGAGCAGGGTCTTATGAAGTGGGCTCATTTGTGGAGAGGGTTTTTCATGTGGCTCTTGAACAGAGAGTGAAGATAATGGTGCTCAGTGAGGATTGTTCTGTAGGTTCTCATTTGACCCTGGACTAATTTAGATTAAATTTTTCATTAGCTCTGACTAAAGTATGTATGTCTGTGGTAGTGGTGGTGGTGGGACTCAGGCCAGTTTTAATTTGGTTTGCAAAAATTAAGAAATGTGAATTTTTTTTGCATGAAAATTGAGGTAGCAAAGGTCATGTCATAGCTGCCCAATCTTGGAGTTTGATCTGGGCTTGCTAACATTTGTGTGGCATGTATCTGTACCATAGACTCTCTACAACTCCACTTGATTTGGAAACGAGGCACATTTGGAAGAACTGGTGTGGAAATTACTGCTGAGAAAGGGAAAACATGAAAGGTGATTTTAAGGATCCTATTTCAGTCTCAGAATGACTAAAAACAACAGCCATGACAATCACAAACAAAGAGACGTTCCAAAATAAAACAGAGTCAAACTCTACATACCAGAAACACTTCCTGGTGTTGAAAACTCAAAAATAGTCTAGAAGCTTTGCAATAAATTAATGATAACGATTTATTCAAGGGTCTTAGAGTTTGTAAACTGGAAACACAGTGAGGCCAAACCCCCCTAGTGTTCCTAAATATGTTACGGTATTTTTCCTGAAGACAAGGAATTCTCTTATGTAACCATAGCACGGTGGTCAAAGTTGGGTCAGTCACATGATGCTATCATCTATTCTAATAGGCAGAACTTCTACAGATTTTTCCATTGTCCTTATAATGTCTTTTAGAGCAAAAGATAAGCCAGTGTTATTTTTTGCGTTTGTTTGTCATCGCTCCTTAGTCTCCAATAATCAGAAGCCAGCTACAGTCTTGTTTTGCATTTGCAATTTTGAAGTGTCAGTGGTGGATTCTGTAGACGGTCCCTGCTTTCTGTTTGGTGCTTGCTGCTGGTTAATTTCAGGTTTGCGTTTTTGGCAGGAACTCCATAGGTGAGGCTGAACCTACTCAGTGCTCAGGTAACTGACTTCGATGTCACCGATGTCATGATGTCATGTAGCCCATCTATGTGTGACTTCATATGTGACTAAGCTTTGCCCCAGATGCTGCAGACATTCCAGTTAAGATAGCTCAGGGCAAAGGTCAGCCCACAGCTTGGGTGGCTTCTGTCTCAATCAACGACCAACTGAAGGTAAGAGTGGTTTATTTTTTGGTAAAAACTGTGACCCACTAATGTGCATGGTGCAATATAGAAATGGACTCTCATTGCTGAGATTAAAGGTATTTGAAATGTGTGGCTCAAATAGTTGAGAAAACCTTTTCCATTCTTGTTTAAATAGGACATAAGAACATACCCGCTCCCCCATGAGAGTCATCCTGTATCCAGCCCAACCCACTGGTGGATTCTAGTGGCCTCATGATGGCTTAGCTTTTGGCTTGAATGAATATTTCATGCCAAGTGATGGTCAGGGTACCCACAAGAATGGAGAACTTGAAATTTCTTGAGCCTGCAAATTAAGAAAAGCAAACATTTTTGTTTTTGTCCTGGCTTACTAATAAATAAATTTAGTTAGAAATGTCTGCATGTATATGAGGCAAAAGTTGATCTTAGACTTGCTCTCCTGGTAAGCATGTGGCAAGGTTGTGGTGTGGAATTGCCAGCTTTCACCATTTTCAGACATTTTCCTCAGCTAATGTTATCTATCAGGTTCATTTGCAACTGAGGGCAATTCTTTCATACTGTCACTGAGCATCTAAGAAAGCCCAAGAGTCCCACCTATAACTTTGCAAGAGGGAAAGTTAGATGTGTCACTGCGTCCTGCATTTGCAAACAAAAGGCACAGCGATACAGAAGCAAATCCTGCTCAGAGCACAAAGCTATGAGTCTTCAGTTCAGTTAAACACTAGAATTCCCTTGGGAATCTAAAAATTCCAGGTGCCCAGGCCACATGTCAGACCAATGAAATTAGAATACACACTGGGTGGGGTCTGGGCATCAGGATTTTTTTTAAAGCTCCCCAGGTGATGGCTTGGTATGGCTTGGGCTGAGAACCACAGCAGATTAGACAGTGGGATCACCCTCCTGCCACTTTAAAGAGCAGGACCTACGAGGGGGCCAGGAAGATACTGGAATGCCTTTCTTGGGGTGGATGCCAGGCAGGCTAGGAAGCTGGTTGTGCCATGGATGCCAACCCTTGGCCCATCTCTTTTGGGAATTTCCTTCTTCCCTTCTCTCAATATCTTAGAAAGATCCAGGGATGAACAATGTAGGGTCAAATAGCTCAGACAAAGAAGGTCTGGCTGGTGATTGGTGCCCAGTGCTGGTCAAGTTCAGTCCTCACACACCTGCCTTAAAGGCTGACAGCAGCTGCCCACATGGGAGGAGGTGATCATGTACAGATGACCACATGTCAGGGTTTCTGGAAACTCCCTCTGTAGGGCTTTGGTCTCAGGCTTGATTCATGAGCCCTCTCTTCCCTTCTCGCCATGGGTGCCAACTGTTGATAGGGCTAGGGTGGCCCAAAGCTCCAGCATCATGTGGCCCTCCTCCCTCGGGGGCTTTGGGGCAGGGAACATCTCTGTGCTGGGCCAGCTCTTTTTCAAGGAAATGCTATTGAGACATGACTTCCTCCTGGTTCTCAGGGTGGGAAGAGGCCCTGAAAGAACACAGTGACGTCTCTCTCGATTATTTAGAGGCAGCCAGAAGCCCGGGGTTGATGTCCTGGCTCCCATGCTCCAGTGTTTATGACTTCAGCATCACAGGGAGAAAAGCCAGCTGTGACTTGTTTGGGAGGGTAGGCCCACTGAGAGTGGTTACTTAGAGAGGAAGCAAGGGTGACAACCCCACTGGGGGTAGCAGGGCGCTTAGAGCTGGCCGGGCAGGCCTGGGTGTCTGCAGGAAGAGGGCTTCGAGTGAGTGTCTGGGCCTGTCATCTAAGAGCAGGATGATTCAGCCTAGCAGGCTGATGGCAGAGAGTGGCACTTGTGTCCTGTAGCCACAAGGCCATGTCCCAATGTTGTCCACTAAAGAGATCATCATGAACATTTCTCACCACTGGACTGAGACCAAGTTCTCTGTGACTCTGGTCACTGTGCCACGTCCAGGGGGCTTTGCGTGGCCAAGAGCTTCTGTGGAAGATGAGAAGCATTGTTGGCTCAGCGGGGGCTGCTCTGGGCCCCCAACCACGTCTGGAGCAGAGATCCAGAACTGTTGCAGTGTCAGAGCCTTCTGATGGACTCATTGCCCCTTTTCCTAGCTGCCACCCCCAAACCAGGAAGTCTCAGACTTTCCAGCTCCATCTACCTGATCTGAGTGTTCATTATTTAAAATTCACCACTGTGAGACCTGGGCTTGGAGGAATGAAGCCAGACCAGCTGTAGGGGCAGGGGTGGCACTCAGAGATGGGCCTGCAGTTTCCTGGCAGCTGGGAGAGGCTCCAGAAACAGTCAAGAGACAGAGGTCAGGCAAGAGGCCTCCACTCTGCCCTATAACAGGGGTGGGGCCGGTGGCCAGGGGACATGTCTGGCAGGAGAGGAGTGCATGCTGTTGCTTGGATCTGGGAGCAGGGAGTAGGATTTGGAGTTCAGAGGTCCTCCTGAGGTGGAAGCCTAGTCCTCTTCCTTGTGAACTGTATGACTTAGGATCATTGTCCTCCCACCCCCAGTTTTCTTCTCACCTCAGTAAAGTGGCTGGGCCCTGTAATGGAAAGATACGTGCTGAATACCAGACCCAGGGGCTGGGACATAGGACGAACTTTCTAAGTACAGGGTCCCTTGTCCCCTTTCATGAGACTGGGGTGCATGGGAGGGCTGTGAGGAGAAGTCAAGAGCTCAGCCATCAGAACCAGGGGTCTGCGGGTGTGGGAACTGCCTGCTTGCTTGCCGAGCCATCCCCCAAGGCCAGGCCAGGCACAAGGCCCGCCCTAGCAGATGCCCAGGGCTATCTCTGAAGGGGAAATGGGGCTCATTTTACCAACTTGAACTTCGCTTTTGTTCCTCACCCACCTTCTTGCCACCTTACCCACCTCGTCTCCACAGATGGCACTACTTTCTAAACACCTGAACTAGAGTCCTGGCTTCTGACCTCTCATCTCAGGTCCCTGGCCCTAGATGTCTATGCACAGCCAGGAAACAGCTCCTGCAGGTCCCAGCCTGACTTGGGAGAGGGGGTGGGCGGGGACAAGGTCAGAGGCTGGGTGAGGCTGACTTGACACTGAGCCAGTAACCTGGGCCTCCCTAAATCCTGTCTGAATGCAGGAGGTTGGTCCCAGTATCCAGGGTGGGGCTCTGCACATGGGTGCCGGGTAGGAGCCCTGGCAGCAGGGTCTGGGATAAACACTTGGCTGTCAGATAAACAGAACTGTGTGTAGGTGGATTTCTCACGCTAGCAGTTCTTGGTACTTTCACATCCTTCTACGTTGGGCCGCTTCTTCATGTCCAGTGCTTTAATGAGTTAGTGGTGTAGTTAGTAGCTGACATTGACAGAGCACTTCACTTTGTGCACAGAACTTTCCTAAATGGTGGTAAAACAAATTCTATTATGGTCCCCACTGTACAGAGGAGAAAACGGAGGCACAGAGGGGTTAGAATTTTGCCCAAGGCCACAAACCAGTAGAGTCATATTCATTCACTATTGCAGTTCAACTCCCTGAACCCAGCAGGTGCTTAATAAATGTTTCTCAGGCTTCACTGAATAGTGACTGATGTTGCTTGTATGTTTTTCCCCAGCTCTTGCTCATTGGCACCCCCATTTTTAGGATGACTGTTCAAGTTCAGTGGTGCAGCGTGTAGCCCTGGGGCAAGGCGAGGGCTGTGCTTCTGTCCAGCACCTATACCCCGAGTCGGGGCCTCTCTGTGCCCACTCTGAGCCAACCCGGGCTGTGACCAGGCTTGAGTAGGGCAGGCTGGAAGAGGGCTTTTCATCTGCCTTACCTGGGAAGGCATTTGGCTTCTGGCCTCTTTCCAATTGGCAATGATAACAAAGTAATTAACTTCTTGGTGGAGTGTGATGGGCTCAGTTCCCCCAGAGTGAAATATCATTAGAGTAAGAAAATGATCAACACGCCCATCCCTTCTCTACAGAGTATGTGACATTGTAGATTAAACTGTTGTGTTGCTACACGCTGGAGAGTTAGGGCAGGTTTGGTATTGTTGGAGATGTTTGCCATCTTTCTTTGTATATTTTAATCTTCTGAGAACGTGGATTGCCAAGCCATAAATGGTGCCAATTCTACCTTTATGGAGTTCTTAGCTAACTACTTTTGCTACTACTGCATGTGAGCTGCACTGTGTCCTGGGACTGAGCGGGCCACTGTCCCCCTGACAGCTACCTTGTGGCATGGTGATGAGTAGCATGGCTTCTGGGACCAGAAGGCCTAAGTTGAAATCTCAGATCCAGCACAAACTCCCTGGGTGTGTTAGTTACCACATAGTGGGGGGTTTGGGACAACAGCCATCTGTTTTAAATTCTGGAGGCATTGGCAGGCCCATCTCTCTCTGACAGCTCCAAGGGAGGGTCCTTCTTTGCCTTTTCTATATCCTGGTGTTGCCAGCCATCCTTGGTGTCCCTCGGCTTGTAAATGCATCAATTCACTTCCACAGCTGTCTTTTCTTTGTGTGTCTTCACACCGTCTTCCCTTTGTGCATGTCTGTCTTGTTCCAAATTTTTCCTTTTTATAAGGACACCAATCATATTGAGTCAGGGACTCATTTTAACTTAATTGCCTCTGTAAAGACTCTATTTCCAACTCAGGTCACATTCTAAGACACTGGGGGTCAGGACTCGAACTTGTCTTTTTTTTTTTTTTGGTGGTGGGAAAGTGGGGAGAGAAACACAATCCAGCCCATGTGCTTTGGTACCTTCGACAACTTGCTGAATGTCTGCACACTCAGTTTTTCTATCTGCTAGACAGGCTGCTGATACATCAGAATACTTACCTCATAGGGTTGCTGGGATGATAACATAAGTCGATATGTGAATAATGTGCTTGGAATACATTGGGCACTTAGTAAACGCTCTGTGGGTGAGAGCAGCTCTTACCATGACCCTCTTCTCACAGCTGTAGAAATGCAGACTGTGGGAGTTAAGATGTTTGTGAAGGATTTGAAGCTGAATTAGAAACCTAAGTCTGCCTGGATCTAGAGATGGCTCTGGGACAGGTCACCACTGAGAGGTCACATGGCCTGGCCATGTACAGAATTTTTGTCAAAGCCAGTGAGGCTTGAATGCTCCTTGGGAAGTAGGAGTGGCTTCAGCCCTCAGTCTTGAACTTGGGTAAAGTCTCACCACCCACGGTTTCCTCAACTACAGAGAGAAAAGTGTGCCCGGGGGTGGCTCAGACCTCTTCCCACCCTGACAATCTGTGGGTCTACAGATCTCTAAGTCCAAGGACAAAACACATGATGGTCCCACTAAAGCAGAAGTCTTGGCTGTGGACCAATACCAGTTCATGGCCTATTAGGAACCCGACCGCAGAGCAGGAGGCCAGCGGTGGGCAAGTGCATGAAGCTTCATTTGTATTAATAGCCGCTTCCTTATCACCACATCAGCTGTATCTCAGGTGATCAGACATTAGATTCTCATAGGAGCACTGGCCCCTGGTGCCAAAGAGGTGGGAACAGCTGCAGTAAAGCAGCCCTAGCTGCTGTTTTGCTTGGTTCTACCAGTATTTGGCCCAAGGCAGCCAAAAAGCTCAGCCAGCTCCTTGGGACTTGTAAGAGTGGGCCTGGATGGCTTCATCTGCCTTTCAGCATCCAGCAGAGCCACAGTGTGGGGCTGGGGAGCTCGTGAGGTTCAGAGATCCCCAGAGGACTGACTGAAACCTAGAGAACTGGTGGACTCCTCTCCACCTCAGCGAGAACCACAGTAACGAAGACTGGAATCCCTCAGCACCCCTACCCAGGGCCGATTTCTCTGGAACAGGCCCAGGAGGGCGAGTCAGGTGGAGAGCGAGTCGGGTGGGCCTGTCTGCCTGTGTGTGATCCTAACCTCATCTTCTTGGTTGCCTTGGTCACTGGAGAGTGTCCAGGATGACCACTGGGTTATTCATCCTCCTGAGGCATTAATGGGGTGAAGAGGAAGAAAAGTGTGAACCCATGATTCAGGTAAGAAAAGCAGGGATCTATGATTCAGGTAGGAAAAACATGAATCGATGATTCAGAGAAGAACCTATTTATTCTCAGCAATTGTTTGAAGAATCAGATCTGCTTGAATTAGTGAGGGAATGTGAATATTACTCAGAAATTACAAGAAAAGATGAAATATTGCCATTTGTGACAACTTGGATGGATCTTGAGATTATCATGCTAAGTGAAATAAGTCAGACGAAAAATGCTGAGAACCATATGATTTCACTCATATGTGGGATAGAAAACAGAAAGCAACAAAAAAATAAGACAAACAAAAACTCAGACACAGACAACAGCTCAGTGGTTATCAGAGGGAAAGGTGAGGGGAAGGAGGAGGTAGATAAGGAGGAGGTAGATAAGGAGGTAGAGGGGGTCAAATATATGGTGACAGAAGGAGATTTAACTTTGGGTGGTGAACACATAATACAATATACATATGAAGTATTAGTGAACTGCGTACTTAAAACTTACATAATTTTATTAACCAGTGTAATCTCAATAAATTTAACTAAAAAAAATGTTAAAAAAAAAAAAAAGCATCTAGAAGTAGGTCAAGTACTCTCTGGAAATGAATCCAGGCTAACAGAGTATTCTGAGCAGACACACCTGGAGCTAATAAGTATGACTTGTTATCGATGCATCATCACTATAGTATGTGACTATTTTTCATAAGTGTTTAATATGTATTTGCTATAAATTATTTGTTTTTTACTTAGCAACCTTTTATAATAGAAGTGGACTCAGAATAAATTTCACCCTAGTCCTATTCCAAAAGTGTCAGCATTACTGACACCCCGACTTTTACTAAATTAGTGGAGGCAGGTCAAAGCTTAGATGTCTCAAAGGTGACACGCTGCAGACTCTTGAGGGGAGGACAGGTAATGCTGGTTGTCGCGACCAAATCCAGTGAGATTTGTCATTTGAATGGCTCTATCATGTGGAGGGGACTGTCTTGTACAGGGGACCTGAATATTGGTTACTGGTTAACCAACATCTTGCTTGTTATGAATTGACATTCATTTGTTCACATCTTTATTGTCATCATTTCCCTCCAATTCTATTTCCTTCATTAGACTGTGAGTGTTTAGGGCCTATAATAGTACTGGGCTTGGAAAAGGGGCTCAAAAACTTTTAATAAAATGAATGAATGAATGAAAATGAATAAATGAACAGGGATACGAACCCAGACCTGGGTCTTTCTGAACCGGTTAGTAGGGACTGGAGTCAGAGTCCTCTGCTTGAGCTGAGAAGAGGCTGGGGGTTAGCCCCTGGACACTCTGCTGTTCCGTGAGGCCCCTTCTGATCAGCCCAGCAACCTTAGCTTCACCTCTGTCTTCAGCTCTGGAATTTCTTTCACTCAGTTGCTTTTTCTGCCTGCAGGAGCCAAGACACAGTCCCAAAGAATGTGAGAGGCACAACGCCTCAGGCCGTTGCCCTCAGCCCTGGTGGGCAACACATTTACAACCATGGGGGTGCTTCAAAAGTATGGACTAGCCAGCCCAGTCCTCTTGAGTTCTGCTTGGTGTGGGAGTGGCCTGGACGTCAGCGTTTGTCAAAAGCTTCTCATGTGCATCCAGAGTGCAGGACCACTGCGATAGCGCCTCTCAGAGTCTTGTCCACGTCAGAACCAGCTGGCGGGCTTGCTAAATTCCTGTTGGTTGGCCCTTTCCTTGTTTCTGATTCAGGAGTCCAGAGTGGAGGCTCGGTGTGGGCACTTTAACAAGACCCCTGGACTTGTGTGTCTGCTGCTATGGACCTGCGTAAGGCTTTAACTGTACCCTTGGGACTTGGTCTCAGCTGACCCTCCCCCACATAGGGTGTTTCCTACTCCCTGCCCCTATTGACCTGGCTCTCCCCTTTCTACAGCTGGGATGCTTGCTTTGCCCTCTGCGCTGGTCTGCCCTTTGCTGAATCCTGGGCTATCCCTGCTAAGGTGTAGAAAAATTTGTTCAGATCTACTTTTCTCAACCCAAAGGAGATTGGAACGCTTCAGAAAGCATTCTATGTGAGGGGGAAATGGACCCCCAAACGGGAAACTAAACCTATAGAAGAGGACATACTCGAAGGGGTTGGAGTGTGGGCTCAGGATGGTTGGTTTGTTTTTGAGAGGTCCTCCTTTTGGTGACTGATGGGCTTGGTGAGCCCCTGGAGGGGTCAGCAAGGTCCCCAATGTCAAAGCATTGGAGTATTGACATGGTTAATAAAAACCGTGATTAAAACAGGGTGGTTTGCAGAGAAGAGGGGAATGGATGGCTCTGAGCCAGGCATCGATATTCACTGCCAGCCCATTTTAAAATCTCTCTCTTCACTTCACTGTCCAGTTCATAATATCTGCAGTGGTGTGTCACCGCCCTTGTCTTCTAAGCTCAGTCAGCCTCTCCCATGCCAGGTCACAGCTTGCGGGTTGAAGCTGGCTGCCACAGCATGCAGTCAAGGGGGCAAAAGGCAGTAGCTTTTGTGGGATGACGTGGGAACCACATGGAATGTCATTTCCCATGAAGGCTGGTGTGCCAACCTGTGACAGGTCATTGAGGAACGTGGGTTTTGCCTTGTGATTACGTTCGGCCGAGGTCCTCATTCCAGCTGCCTGAGCCTGCTCTGACGGCTGGCCTGTGGATGCTTTGAAGACAGCAACTGAAGCCAGGGCTCTGCGTGAGGTTTGGGTGCCTGTCAGGAGGACTAGGCTGTGTTTTATAAAACATGATACATGGAGGAGAAGGCAGAGGGCGCATATGGGGCCTTGCAGAGTGATTTGAGCACCATCACATCCCTGCTTTCCAGAAGCATGGAGCTCAGGTGTCAACTGAGCAAAATGTTCTATATGTTACTGAGAGATTATTATAAAGCATGGAAAGTTTTTGGGAGGTGGTGGCACTGTGGATGAAGGCAATGGCCAGACAGGCCTTTTGACCCAAGACTAATAGTCACAAAAGGCCGTGGATGGTGACTTTGGAGTTTTATCTCTAAGTGAGTTATGTGTAGAGTCAATGAGGTTTGGGTGAGTTCCAAAACATTTATTTTGAAATGTAAACAGTTACAATACAACCTAATGCCTGTCACTCAGTTTGGCATACTTTAATTTTTTAATTGGCATCTTTAATTTTTTAATATCCTGAGAGCACCTTTTGAATTTATTAAAATATTTTTGCAATGGCTGTGGTCTCTCTCCTGACCTGCTGGAGCCTTGCAAGGTGCTAGCTAGAAGCAGTAGTTACTGGTTAAGCGGTGGTGCTGGGGGCCTGCCATAGCTCTGGGGAAGCTAGAATGAAAGGTAGTACTTTATTAAGAAAAAACCCCAAACCCAACACACACACACACACACACACACACTCCTAAGAGTCTGAGGGCAGAGACCACTTTTTTAAAAACCACCTTTATTATGAGTCTAAAGTCATAATTAAGTATTAAGTATTAAAATCACAGGGAGCCAATGCACTATTGACCAGTACAGCTGGTGGAGTTGGTGGGCAGTGGGAGGCTGAGAGGAGGGGAATGTGCTGTAGTGAAGAACGCGCTGGGGTGGCCGGCCGCTGGGAGGTGGGTGGACATTGAGGGTTGCCTCTGGTTGTAGGAATTGGGATCCAAAAGCTGCTGTCTTATGGTAGGTTATTCTACCACCTCTTCCGGCCAAGCCTGGTGGGAGTAAACCTAGCATCATCTCTTGTCACGACAAGGCCTGCAGATCTTACCTCTCCAGCCTCAGTCTGGAGCTGTGCTTTGGCGTGGGATGGTGTGAGCACAAACTCATCAGCCACACATGGCAATATCTCTCAGCTCCAGCTGCATAATAAAGACATGGGACCTAAGAGAGACCTGACTGAGTCTGTGAGAACACCATGACTTGGGTAATTCTCTTTCATTTTGGATCAGATCTGGAAGCAACTGGGACTGGTGGTGAGCCATGTCCCTCTGCACACCCTCGGTGGGTGGATGCTGGAGCTGATGCTCAACAGCAGAATAATAGCAGGGTAAATAATCTCAGGATAGAGAGTGAATCTCTATTGTGAGGAAAACTTCCCCCCTTTTTGGTTCTAAGGAAAGGAATTTGCTTCATCTCTCCCCCTGAGCAATTCAGTGAGTGGCCTATTGGTGTCCTGTGAGGTCGGCTACTAGGGTTTTTCTCCTGGACAGGCCACATCCCCAGCACTGACATGTCCCAAGCCCGGAAGGTGGGGGGCAAGGCTGAGGGATGCAGGGTGTCCATTCCATGCAAGGGAGAGAGAGAGCCTTAAATCAGCGTAGGTGGGCCTGTCTGGAGCCTCCTGGGCCCCACGTGGAGGGGAGGTTAGAATGCATGGATGGAGGAGCAGAAGAGCAGAGTACTCCACAACATTGGGTCCTGGGTTGGGCCAGAGCACCCTGGGGAGGGAGAGGAAGCTTGAAATGAACCAGCTTCCTCCTCCCCTCCCACCCATGCACTGGCTCCTGTGGAGGCTGGAGTGAGAGGAGGAGCGGCAGCTATTAGTGTCAGGGTCACCCTGGAAACTCATCCCTTCCTGGTGTCTTTCACTGAAAATTAAGGTGGGAAGAAAGAAGCAAAAGGAGAGCCTGGAAAGAAAAAGCCTTTCCACAACAAAGATAGGATTTTCTCTGAATCGAATGGCAAAATAAAATCTCTTCTGTGGCTCTGTGTGTACTCTGCCTATACTCACTCGACAGCTTATTCCTTAGGTACAAAAGGAATCATGTTCCAATCCAGAGTAAGCTAGAGCCGCTGTCTATGCTTCTGCTTACAATCATAAAGCACAAATTGTGTGAACCAGAAGGCACTGTGGAGCTTGTGGGAGGCTGAATGATAGTACCCTAAACACGCCCACATCCTAAGCCCTGCCACCTATGATTACGCTACCTTCTATGGCTGAGAGATTTTGCAGATGTGGTTAAGTTAAGAATTTTTAGGGGGCAGATTATCCTGGATTATTTAATCGAGCCCCAGATATACTCGTGAGGGTCCTTATTAGAGGGAGGCAAGAGGGTCAGAGGAAGAAGGAGGCCACATTATGATGGAAGCAGGAGGAGAAAAAGCCATGTGCTGGGAACAGCAGTCCAGGGGTGACAACCACTAGAGTCTGGAAAAGATAAGAAAATGATTTTCCCCTAGACCTTTCAGAAGGAATCAGCCTCGCCAACACCTTGATTTTAGCCCATCAAGGCTTGTGTTGGATTTCTGACCTCTAGAACTGGAAGAGAGTTAATTCATGTTGCATTAAAGCCACTGTTTGTGGGGATTTGTTACAGCAACAATAGGAAGCTAATACAGACCTCAGCCCTGTTTTGACAGATAAGGAGATTGAAGTCTATGCACAGTCAATGTTTAATTTTGACTGTGTTAATTCATAAATTATTTATGGAAAGGGAATGACTTTTCTCCAGTTTCTGTAAGACACAGAGTGTTCCCCCCTGCCCCGTTATTATCCAGCTGACCAAAGCTGGGCACCTTAGAAGTTTTACGTTTATGAGGTCTGAATGCTACATTGACCTTATGAGTCCAATGAGCATATGCTACCGCACACAGACCCAGGGAAAGGCCCCCAGGACCAAAAATCCATCTTCATAAGGGGAAGGCAGGGAAAGCCAAGAGCAGGGAAAGTTGGAGGAAAGAGGTCGTCCACCCCAGTCTGTTGATTAACAGAGTTTATTAAGGGACATTCACATGCGAGGCGCATCTTGGGCAGCTGCAAGATGAACTAGATCCCCATGCTGCTTGGCAGGTGCAAAGAATTATCTAGGGCAAAAAGGGGATTGTCACAGGTTCTAGCAGGTGAATGCTGCCAGATATGGAAGTTACTTTACATGCGTGACCAGGTCAGGACAACCAGGAACCAGCATGAAGCAGGAGGCAGGGAATAGGTGCTGACTTATGTCACAATGAACATCAATTATAACCAGACAATCTCAAAGGGGATATGTGGTAAGTAACCTCTCTTCTAGCCTGGGTCCAGCTTGCTGGTCAGGCAGAAGTCACGTCATGGAAGTGTCTCCTCCACATCATATTTTCTTGAATCAAAATGGAGGATCCTGATCTGATGCAAGTAAGCGAATTTATGAAGATAATATGACAGGATGTTCTATGAAACCAGGGACAAATAGTGCTCATTATAATATCTGACATACTGGCCAACATATGCTCTCCCCCAAGCTCCCTCTTCACCTTCCCGACTCTCTGGCCTCCACATCAAGGAAGGAAAAATGATTGGAATCTTGCCACAAAGGTTTTCAGTAGATGCTGTTGATTTCTGACCCAGAACAGACTTTGGAAAGGCCTCCTGGGTTTAAAAAGTGAAGACTCATTGCTTCAATCCTTGCAGTAAACATCCTGGGTGACTTTCACCTCAAACCTCAGAGGATTTCGAGATCCTTTGGCACATTCTGTGCCTTGTCTGTTTCCCATCAGTTGGTGGAGAAACTGAACCAAATGTGCTGGTGATAGTGAGAACAGGACTGTGTAGGCAGTGGGGAGTGGAGGGGTATCGGGCAGGTAGCTATTGTCTTGTGAGTGCAACCACAGAGTTGGGGATTTTTGGCTGATTGTTGGGTGTGAGGCATTTCGTCTTGAAAGAACTATTCGAACAATTCTTGTAGCTCTGTGATGGAGTTTTCCAACAGTGAGATGCGAGGTTATGTAAATTCCTCTTTATGGATCACAAGAGCAGCAGTTACACTTTAGCACGGCCAAAGGCAGATTGCATGATTTCACTTCCTCTCTGGCTATATTAAGTTGTGGGCTGCCCTGTGCTGTTTAATAGTGAGGATCCCAAGTGAGGCAGGTCAGTTGAGACTGATGCATTCGATGTCTTCGACTATAGGGAGGGTGATTGATTATACTCATGCCCTTCATTCTTGGATGATGATGGTATTTGGTGCGGTTTTTCTATGGGGGTGAATTCACACCTTTGAAACTGACTTGGCTTGACCCCAAATTTACAGCTCACTCTTTACTCTTACCACGTCAACGTTATGGGACAAAAAATAAATATTGCCCCTCAACTGGTCCTCGGAAAAAGAATAAACATGAATAATGTAATATTTACCTTTGCCCAACGAACTCCATTTTGGGGATATTCCCAGCTTCCATGAGAACACTATTGATTTTTATTGTTCTATACATCATTAAATAAATACAGCTTCCTCACGCATTTGTTCTTTCTTAACCGGATGATGGATTTGACCATCTAGCTTCAACATTGGATTTTTCTCAGATTTCATTTATTCAATCTGAGTCATGGCCTCCGAGAGTTGCCTTTCTTGTTAGCAAAAGGATAAAACTAGGGCTGGTGGGTCCTTTTGACTTGGAGCCATTTGTTCTGGATATGAAATTCCTAAGATTTCTCTAACAGAGTTTCTGCATCTGGCTTTTCATCTGGAAGAATCTTAATATCTGAATAAATCAGATAGGAAGTCTAATTAAGGTTAGTAACATGGATTTTTAAAGGACATTTTGAAAAGCGTTCTTTCCTTCTATACACCAACAGGGGGGTCTCTATTACACCTCTGCCTAAACTATGCCACATGTCTCAACATGTAGGCAAGAGAACTCAGGGACCCACAGGTTGAAGCCCTGGCTCCATGCCTCCTTGGAGCCCCTCCCTGGCCCCCTTGGCTTCCTGTCCATGTCAAGGAAGGCACTGGATTACGAGCTTTTTAAAGCCCCATCTGGGCTGGACAGCAGGGCTTTGAACAGTGATGTGGGGAAGCAGGGCTGAAGGTGGCCCTGTGTGTCTGTGGGACAAGCTCCTGTGGCCCTTTCTAACCCAATAGGGGTGGCTTGTGACAGGAAGAGAGGTGCCATTCATGTTACCTTTAGGCCTGTTAGGGGAGGTTAGGCAACATATGTTTTGTACAGACGTGACTTAAGAACAAATTTTCATTTCATAGCACAAACTATTCAGTTATGTAAATTCCACAAACTGTAATAAAGGTTTGGAAAATCACCCTTTTCTTGCACTTAACAATTAAAATCGTTTCAGACTGGGAGCTGGGGACTCATGAGCTTAATCTTCCTTGGATTCCATAAAGGTCCCAAAGAGGGAAAACAGCCACTATCCCACTGAATAAAAACCGACAGGCCCCCTTCCCTCATGGTGGGGTAAAGTACACACCATTTATAACTATCTCTCAGCTGGAAGGATGTAAGTCTTAGCGAGTCACAAAAAAATAGGGAAACTTACACAGAGTTTCCTTGGCCACTTCCCCATCTGAGAGATCACATACCCAGCACTATAGCCCGGGGTGCTCCCCTGTGAGAGGGAAAAGGTGTGTCCATCGCCACCCAGTTGGAGAGAGTGACACAAGCCAGATTAGGAAATCCCTCGAGATCGAGGATATAAATCTCTGCCCCAACACGGAGCTTCCACT
Source organism: Macroglossus sobrinus (assembly GCA_004027375.1). NCBI lineage: Eukaryota > Metazoa > Chordata > Mammalia > Chiroptera > Pteropodidae > Macroglossus > Macroglossus sobrinus. The sequence goes on along the minus strand of PVKZ01000678.1, from coordinate 240,290 downwards.
GAGGTGGAAGCCAGGCCTGACAGCCCTCCCCTGAGACAAGCAACAAGGTGAAAAAATGCACGGCTGCAGGTAAGAGGCGCATGAGAGGGAGGGAGAGGGAAGTGGGAGTCAGAACCTCTGGGTTCCATTTCTGGATGGGACCTCAGGCAGCTGTCCCGCTGTCTCGGGACCTCGGGTGCCTCCTCTGGGTGACCGTGCTCATCACTGTGACCTTCTTCACCTGCGTGAAGGTGACCTTCACTTTTTAGGCCTTCAGTTTCTCTATGTGTCACAAAAGGGGCTGGATCAGAGGGTTGCTGAGGACCTTCTGTGAGCCAAAGCGACAGGCAGAAATGCTGTGGAAAGGCAATGAGAGACTGAGAATTCTGTTGACAGGGCTCCACCTTCTGAGGGGCTGTGCCTGTGAGACACACACTGACTAGAGGCTTTTGCCTTGGAGGAGTCCTGCGGTTTTCTTGTGAGGCACGCAATGCTTTCTTTTGTAAAGTTACTGTACTTTTCTAAAGCCACGCACCAGCACTCACTGTGATCTTGGAGAAGTGGCAAGCAGAGTGTGGCAGAGAGGGTGGGGGCGGCGGGGGGGAGGGGGAAAGCATAAGCCTGAGGCTGAAGAAACTGGTTACCTCTTCCTAGCTGTATGATGTCACTTAAAGACAGTTAACCTAACTGTCTTTCAAATATTGTGTACTCCACTGAATAAGGAGTAGGGTTTGAGCAGAGGTCATCTGCCCAGAGGCCATGAGCTTGTCACTAACAAATGACCAGGACATGTTAAACTTATCTTTATCCCTTGCTTCGTTCTCTTCTAAAGAATTTTTTAAAACATTTTTTCTTCAAAAGAAAAAATTAGTTTACCCTCATTTATAATTAAGTAAAACACACAATTTATTTTTACCTGCTCAGTGCCTCAATTTCCCCATCTGCACACAGTGACCTTGACAAGGGGAAGGCCACAGGGTGGTGGGGAGCATACATGAAGCTGAATCAAGGAAAGCACTTAGTGTGGAGCCTGACACACTGTGGGTGCTGCCTACATGTTTACTCTCACCGTTAGCCTTTCTCCCTCTTGAACCCCGCTTTCCTCTTCTTGCCCCAGCTCCCTCAAGAGTCCCCTTACCCCTGGTGCCAGCTCTGCCTTTACTGTGATGCAAGCTTGGCCAAGTTTCCTCAGCTCTGAGATTCCTCTTCTGTAAACTGAGGCAGTTGAGTGGCTCCAGTCCCTCTTAGCAGCTCGGAGTATGAGGTGGGATGCCGCCCTTTCCCTGGCCCATTTCAGCACTGCTCTCCCACAAGGGCAGTGGGCTCCTTTCCACCAGCTCGGTGTGGTATTCCCATTTGCACAATAGAGGGAGTCCTGCCCTCAAACCTGAGCAATCTTGTCTTTTCTGTTTTTCACTTTTTTTAGCCTCTTTGGTTATCCTAAAAGGCAAGAAAGATGTCTCTGCCCAATTTGTTCCCAGTTGGCCTGGGAACATCTTCCCTGCTCTGACAGCTGGTCTTGCCCGCAACACGGTCCCTCTGCCCTGGCCCTGGGAGAGTAGAATTGCTTCTAGGCACAAGACAGCTGAAGTAGGTCAAGGAGCCCAGATTCCAGCTGTCTTTTTATGTTATCGATGCCTTCTACATGGGGACACTTGATCGTGACAGTGCCTTCAGCCAGTGGTTTTCAAACTTGAACTTGTCATAGCACCCATCACTAAAGCATGGGGCTGGGCCCTCTCTGAATTTCTGATTCAGTAGGTGGGTGTGGGGGGTGGGGGTACTTTCACTTCTGTTAAGTTTTAGGTGATGATGCTGCTGCTGGTCTGGGGACCACAATTTGGGAATCATTTCCTTAGGAGGTAAGAAAAGGTATCATGTCCAGTGGCAAAACTATGAGTGAGTTATTTCAGGACAAGAATCTTCGGGGGCCATTTTCAAAACAGAACTCACAGAGACCTTCTGGGTTGCACCAGTGCTAGAGGGGAAGAGGTCTTAGATTAGGTTATTCTCTCTAACAGATGGAGAAGTAGGCACAGCAGGAATGAGTGAGTCCATCCATGTCGGAAACTTGACCTCAGTCTCCCAATGATTTTGTTCTCTGCCCAAGAAGGAGTGTTGCTTCCAGGAGAAAGAAAGAGGTAGCAAAAACATGAAAGCAACATGGAGTTTCTGTGGCTAGCTGAAGGGTTGAAGCCAGTGGGGCCACAAGAAAAGTTGTGATGTGTTGATGTTGATTCTCTAGCATCTCAGAGTCCCTGCTCCAGGGATTCTTAGCCTTGGCTGAGCATTAGAATCATGGCGGCGGCGGGGTGGGGGGGGGGAGGGGGCTGGTGCGGGGCGGCGGCGGGGGAGCTTTTAAAAGTCTCAGTACCTGGGACCAAATACATCAGAAAGCTCGGGGTTGGAGCCCAGGTATCAGCTGTTTTTAAAGCTTCTCAGGGTATTCCGATGGATAACCAAGGCTGAGATCCACTGGCCTATTCCACCTCTTGCTCTCTTCACTGTCCTACACTTCATAAACTACTCAGAGACTTACTTTTTCTTTCAAAACCTTTGTTTTGATGATTCTCATCAGATAAATTAGTATTTGACTCACCAACTCACAATCAGGAAAGAAGTCTGAGTATCTGCATTAAACCAAATCCAAATGTTTCTGAAGCATGCTTTAATTTAGTTGAAACCTCTGTTTCATGTAGCATAAATAATTTCTTAAAGAAAAGGAAGTGAATGATGATGGCACTTGATTTGGGGGCAAAGAGCCCAGTTTAAAATCTGTATATTATCTTGATGCGTGGCTTAGGAACATAACTTCATGTTCTGAATGTTAGTTTCATTCATCAAATAAAATGGGATGGATTAGAGAGCAAATTTCTTTGCTATTTTTAAGACTCTCTGGCAAGTATTTGTGACATCCAAATTTTTTATTAAATGTCAAGAGGAAGTTTAAGAATACTTGAAATTAATTGGAGATTGCAAACCTAAGTGCATTCAGTAAGTCAAGGGTTCGGAACTGCCAGGCTATGGACCGGTACCAGTCCATGGCCTGCTAAGAACCAGGACGCACAATGGGAGGTGAGTGGCAGGCAAAAGAGCGAAGCCTCATCTGTATTTGCAGCCACTGCCCAGGGCTAACATCACCGCCTTAGCTCCACTTCAGATCCTTAGGCATTAGGTTGTCATAGGAGCACCGGTCCCTAAAGCCAAAAAGGTAGAGAACCACTGCAGTAAGTCAAATCAAATCAGTGAGGCTGAAAGTTAGAGGGCCTGTGGCCAACTGGGATAAGCTTGTCCCTGGTAAAAGACATTCAGTGAAAAATAACACCACCACTTTGGTTGAATGATGCACATTCACAAGTTGAATTGGCCCGTGATTCTCATTTTGTGAGCTTTGACAGCTTGTGACAATATGATTCTATAACCCTAAGTTAAAGGGACAAGGATCAAATCCTGGCCCCACCATTCCTATTTGTGTTTCCATAGAGGAGTTATTTAACTTCTATAAGCTTCAAAAACAAAAATAATTTCATAAAATGTTGGGAAAATTAAAAGAAATAATACATTTCAAACCTTTGTCTACTGCCTGGTACGTGGTGGATGTTCAGTAAGTGTTAGCTATTATCACCATCTTCAGTATCCTTGTCATTGTCATCACCATCTTTGATACCATCACCATCGTCATCAGACTATGAGGTTCTGACAGTAAAATTTCAGTAACCACTCTGAGAGGGCTGGGGTGATCAGGGCACATGGATTTAGTATTATGTGTGCTCTTACTCCATGCAGATACCAGCCTACTTTACCGAAGAAGAAGCTAGTTTTAGTGATCAGTGCTTCTCAAACCTCCTGAGAGTCTTGTTAATATGCAGATGATTCTGACTCCCTAGGTCTGAGGAGGGGCCTGAGAATTTGTATTTCCCACATGTGATGTCCATGCTGGTAGTCCATGGATTATGCTTTGAGTAACAATGCTTTAGAATATTTGGGCAAAGGTTTTCTTGTTTGGGAGCAAGGAAGATGTTAATTGAGGCTTTGGAGAGAGCCTACATTTTTTAACACTAATATTCATCAGGAAGTTTCCTTAAAGGCCTGAGGTAGGCAGAATTCTAAGATGACTGCCACCCATTCATTCCCTTGTCTAAGCCCCTCCCCTCGAATGAGGGTGGGATAGATAAATATGATGGGGTGTCATTTCCATGATAGGTTATCTTATATGGAAGGCAAAGGTGAAGAAATGTTGCAGATGTAATTTAGGTCCCCAATAGGTTGACTTGAAGTTTATCAAAAGGAAGACCATTCTGGGTGTGTCTGACACAACCAGCGAGCTCTTTAAGAAAGGGTCTAGGTGCCAGAGAGATGTGAAGCCATACCTGATGTCTTCTATCAGCCTTGAGGATATAAACTGTCATGTTGTGGAGAGGGCTATGGGGCAGGAAATGCTAGGTGGCATCTGGTTGCTGAGAGTGGCCTAAGCTGAGAGCCAGCAAGAAAGAGGGGACCTCAGTTGTACAATAATAAATAACTGAATTCTTCCAACAGCCACTTGCACGTCGCTAGCTACCTGTGAGACCCTGAGGAGAGACTTTATCCAAGCCGAGGCCAGATGTTCAACCCACAGCAGATAAGCTAATAAATGGGTGTTGTGGCAATTTGCTACACAGCCATAGAAAGTGAACATAATGCCCTAATTCTTCTCTTTGACTGCTGTGCATGCCAGTCCAAGGTATACTGCAACTAAAACCTCGCAGTAGCTTAGTATAACACAGGCATATTTTGCTCATGCTGCATCATCCTCATTGGTCAGCTGCATCAGACCGTGATGGCTCGCCTCAGCCATTTGAGGTCATTTTCACAAGAGAACTTACAGAGACCATCTGTTAGGCTCAAACTGTTTTTGAACAGGTGTGTGGGTGGGAAATGAGAGTTTCTTCTGTTTAATGGTAGGAGAAACATACATTTAGGAACTCATAAGTGGATCCATGGATGGAATTAGGATGGCTTGACAATCCTAAGTGGCAACTATTGATAAACAAGGGCTCTGGAGAAGAGAGGGCTTGGGTAGGGCCCCGGAAGAGAAATGGGCAGTCCAAGAGTGACCCATGTCCTTCTTGCTTCCTTTTCATGGCTATGACCAGTCATGTAGCCAAGCCTAACTTTAAGGGTGCAGAGAAGTGAAATCTTGTGTGAACCACAAAGTAGAAAACTTTCGGATATTGCTGGACACGAGTCTCTCTATCACATCGCGTTGCTCGGTAGGTCAGTCAAAATGGCAGGGAGAGAAAGCAGGATTCTCACCACCAGAGAACAATCTGGCTGAGCATCAAAAAGCTGAGCAAAGCCACAGAGGACAAACAAATGAACTCCAAAGTTGCCCCAGCCCCAGGGTAGAGGAAAGGGTTTCTTGGCAGGACTTTTTGGGAAACCCAATAAGTCTGGGCTGTCTTCTGGTTTTTTTTTTTTTTCATCAAGGGATTTTCCCACATGGTATAGGTGAAAAATCACATAGGTTTTCTTTTTCTTTTCTTTTCTTTTTTTTTTTTTTGTGCTTGACTTTTATCTGCTGTCATGGCCATGCTGGACACAGGGCTGGAAAAAGCTGTCACCTTCAGTGACCTTCAGAGGTCAGGCCATTTCAGGTGGACACACTTTTCTGGAAAGTGGAAGATGATCTTCTAGCATAAAAACAAAATCCCATCTGTTTTGACAATGGAACAATTTTGAAAGGAAATATTTCAGAACTATATGTAGTATGGTGAAAATTTATAATCACTGCAGGTCAATGCCACAGAAACGTACCCTTAATAACTCTTCTAATGAGAACCTCATCTATCTCCTGAGGCCACTTTTTATTAGGAAAAAGGAATTAAACCAACCAGTACATGTTATCCCCTCTCAGGGGGCTTGACTCTGCTTCTCGGTTTTAGTCATCCTACTAATGAGGTCTGTGGCTGGGAAAACCCACAGTTTTGTCTTTCAGCTGAATCAGAGTTGATGCTGTGGCTGATGTGGCTGAAGTGGCCCTGATGTACCTCTCACTGACTCCACAGGTCCTCTGTATCTTGGTCGTGTCCTTATTTCTACCCTGGCTTTGGTTGGCTACCTGTACAGGTGACATCAAAGTATTTATTGACCAGCAGGGCATGAGCACCAACCAGTCAGCATGGTTACTGCAGTATCTGTTGCCGGGCCATGGGATCTTGGGGGAGCATCAGGAAAGCCAAGGTTGAGAGGGTGGAGGGCTCAGGCCTTTAGTAAGTGGTTATTCACCAGCTGGTAAGAACATGTTTCCACAGCTGGCCACACTGATCCTTAGGGGACAAGTATCCTGCAGTCTCAGCTCTAAGTCACCTTGTCCTTCATCATGGCCACCCCATATTGGCCCAGATATCAGTTTACCTCCCATTCTTCACTGGCAGCACAGGGGGCATGTGGCTCTTTTCCTCACTGGCGAAGAACTGAGGTGAGCAGGAAACCATCACTAGTTCCGTCTATTGAAGAACAAGAGCCTGGAGGCCACTCTCAAAACAGAACTCACAGAGACCTACTACTTACCATCTCTACCTAAACATACCATGCCATTGTTTCCATCCTTTCCTAGCACCTCATCTGGGTCGGTGCTCCTTATTTTTTACTGCACTGGGATTCTTGGAGGAACCCACTTTGCAAACATTTTTACTCTGCTTCTCCCTCTCTTCTATCTTTCATCTCTTGGCACTGAGTTTTTGAACTTAGAAGAGGGAGCAGAATCTGCCTGCTTTCATCTGCGGCTGTCCTCCCTTCACCCTGGAGCCCCCAAAGCCTTTTCTTCTACTTCCCTTTCCCCCCAGGTAGGAACTTCCCCAATGTCATATCCACTTCCTTTCCTTCTTTCTGAGGATGCCTTTGCTCTACCCCTTTCCTGGGGCCATGATGGCAGAAGCATCAGAGATAGCAATAAGGGAAACACATGAGAAAGTAATTATAATATTATCCTCATCACATATGCTATGCGCTATCCTCTTCTAGGAAAAGAGGGCTCTCAACAAAATAAACTGTTCTTCGTGGTTCAGGGGACTCATAAACATCAACAGTTTCCTGCTGTGATACCCTGATATCTTTAGTAGGCCACAGCAAGGTGGAGAGGACCATTTGTGACTGCTCTGAAGGCCCCGATTGCTGTAGTTTCTGGTTCTTGCATCTGTTTTAGTAGTTTCTCTTTTTCCCCTGTTACTGGGTGAACCGCCACCGTGTACGTTGTCTTCCACTAGCTCTCCCTCTTCCTAATTTGCTACCTCAAATCTGCTTTGGATTGAGCATTTCTAGTCATCCACTGTTGCCTAACAAACTTCCCCAGAAGTTAGTGGCTTAAAACAAACATTTTATTCTAACTCACATATTCTGTAGCCCATGAATGTGAGAGGGGCTCAGCTGGGTGATTCTTCTACTCCATGGGGTTCAATTGAATTCAAACAGTGGTTCATAGCTGGCAAGTCTAAGATGGCTTTACTCACATGGCTGGTGACTTTGAGGGGATTCCTGTGAGGATGTACACAGTTGAGAATATCAACCTGCTCCCTCACACGTGACCTCCCTGGCAAGGTGGTCTCAGGGTAGTTGGACCTTTTACATGGTGGCTGGCTTCTCCCCAACCAAGCCTCCCATGGAAACCAGACAGAAGCTGCATGGCACTTTCTGACTTAGCCTTAAAGTTCACCCAGCATCATTCTGTTGTTGGACTTGAGTCACAGGCTGGCCCACATTCAAGGGAGGTGAGCTGGACTCCACCTTTTGATGATGGAGTGTTGTGGTCACACAATTGAGAACCATGTGGGATGAGAGATGTTGTTGTGCCATCCTAGAAGAGTCTTGAGCTCTGGCTCTGCCATTTGCTATCTGGGGCGCTTAAACAAGCGAGTGGACTCAATTCAGTGGTTATCTGATTAAGCCTCTGGTTTGGTGCTTTAGAAATGGAAGCTGTGCTGAGGACTGCAGCCTAAATCCAAATCCGTACTAATTTAGAGCCCTAGGGCTGTACACCTGGGAGGTATAATAGAACCCTCAGCAGCCCAACCCTTGCATTTCAGAGATGAAGAAACTGTAACCTAGATTATGCGAATGGCTTCGTGGCTTGCCCAAGATCACATAGCTAGTTAATAGAGTGAAATGGGCTTTGAATATGTGTGTGTGTGTGTGCGCACGTGTGTGTGTATGTATGTGCATACACAGGTGTACATTTATGATTGTTTGTGTTTATGTTTTAATATCCTTCCATAACATGGATGTGCACACAGCCTTATTTGTTTCCATCAGATAAAGTTGCACACCTTTCTGGTATGGTAACTGGTGTTAGCTAAATTGTCGGCTGATCCCAGAAAGTTCTTGTGACATGTGCTGGACCTTTAACAGGAGTTAGTCGGAATGCAAACAGGGAAATTCTGACTTCTCACTCAGATCTGCCAGCTGTGTGTTCCTGAGAGAGTTACTTACCTCCCTGAGTTTTTGAGTCTGCTTCTGTAAATTGCTGACGAGAGCAACCACTTGTTGAGTGCTTTCCCTTTGCCCATCGACAATCTGTTAACTTTTTATATTGCATTCCATCTGACCCTCCTGTGATGCATGCCAGGCCACAGCCATTTTATCGATCAGCAGACTGAGCCTCACAGAGGCCATGCAACCTGTCTGCTATCACTGAACCATCCAGCTGGCGCCAACTCTACAGCCCACGTGTCTTCCATCGTGCTCCCCTGTGTGGGCTCCCTATGTCTGAGGACTGTTGGGAGGTGCGGATAAATTTCTTCTCAGCTACCTCCTGGGGTGGAATATGACCAATGAATGGAGCTTGTGGGAAAACACATTTGCATTGCAAAATGACAGAGAAGTTTCTGATCATGAGTGCTTCTAAGACTGGAAGGGTCCCTCTTATGAGGGGTGGTTTGGCCTGCTAGGGAGAATGCTAGGTTTGGGAAGACTTTTTATATGGGCTGCCAAGCTTAATGATTTCTGGAGCCCTCTCCAGCTCCAGGTCTGATGATTCCACAGAGCAGAGAATCAATATCAAGACTGAGAATAGTGTAGACACAGGTTTACGCCCTACTTTGTAATTCCAATGGCTCTATGGCCTTGGGGTAAATTGCTTAATCTGTCTAAGTCTATTTCTATTGTTTCATGTTTATAATAGGGATGAGTTTTGCTCTTTGGAGTTTTTCAGAGCAGTGTGAGTCATCTTCCATGAATGTCATGTTGGGAGATTGACGCTTAGTGGATTAGTACTCTGGGTGCTGAAGGCCTCTTGGGTACTGCTCCTATGTCAATCACTTTGAAGAAAGACAGCAACCATTCTGAGCTAGCAGAATGGTCTCATGGGGGCTGGGGTGGTTAGCCTTGGAGGGCCTGATGCAGGAGGAAGGTGAAAGAAGGGTCTTTGGTTGATGGTCTAGCCTGCTGGATGACTCAGGCTTTCTGGGAATGCAGTATAAACAGAAGGTTTGAGTAAGTGGGAAGATGAGTTGGGTTAATTTACTGAAACTCTAAGTCAATGGTTTTTGGGGAAGAAGTTGGTCAAGTTCAAAAGGTTTGATAGGGCAGGAGTGGTTTTAAAGGGATGAGATTTGTGTTGGCAGAAAGTAAAATTATAAAGAAAGTGTGTAGCCCTTGTTAGAGCTAAGTCTTTGGCTCTGTAGCTCTTCTCCTTTGACAGTGAGCCCAATGTTGCCCAATGCCCAGTTCTGCCAAAGATAAATCTTCCTACACCACAGTGGTGAACTAGCTTCTCTCTTTTCTGAAGAAGAGAAATAATTTGTGGACAACCCATCAAGGGTTCTGCTTTGAACCAGAACCATTTTCAACAAAAGCTGCCTCAAACCTGGTCAGATATTTCACTAAAGGGCCTGCCTGCTAAACTCTTACCCTTCTGTGCTTTCTACACATTGAGTTCAAGTTACTTTTAATTTTACTGCAACTTTGAATTTTAAAAAATTCTCAAATTTAATTTTGATGTAAATACTTATTTTCCCCATGGCTTTCACAAGGTTTTATACCACGTGCCCAAAGCATGTTTGGGTTTTTAGGAATTTATTTCACAAGCTGGAGGTGGCTAAGTAATATGCTCAACAGATGTTTGACTTTGTTAATATTCAGGATCTGTCACCTTGCTTTTGTTTGTGGATGGCTGTACCATGTGACTCAGAGTTTAGAGACTCAGTTGCCTGAAAACTTCCAGAAATGAGGTGAGGGTAGAAATAAAAAAAAGTTTCTGGGTAAATTAAGACACACACACACACACACACACACACACACACACACACACAAGGGAATGGGGGGGAGATAATTTTTCAAAACTAAATTAAAAGGTTAGGCAATTTGTGAGCATCCATGAGCAGGAGCAGACACCTGGGCATCAAAAACAGGTAAGCAGTTACCTGGGTCTTAGTGAAGCTGCCAGGTAGGATGGGGCCCACTCTCTGTCTGGCTCAGTGATGTGTCATCAACTCTTTCTACCTTACTGTGTTCTTCTCATTCTTTTAACTCTTCACACATTTTTTTTTTTGTTCCCTTCTCTTTTTTTAAAAAAAAAAAAAATTCTGGTCCTGCTTTTTCATCTTGTTCCTCTGTTCTTACATTGAGTGTGGTGAAACATGGTTATTTGACACTCAAAGAATGATAGACTTGTAACTCAAATACTTGGAATCAACTGCCCTTCTTCTTCCAGCAGAAATGTCAAATGATCTGTAATTAAAAAAAAAATAGGACAGGAGAAGTGTTTTGCTGTAAACTTCTGCAAGACCAATTCTTTTTCTTCTGGGCCTGCTAAAAGACTTATCGTTTCCAACCTTTGATTATTGTTTTGATTATTGAAAATGGTCACTGCTGTGTGTTTGTGCTTGAATTGCCTGAAGCCACTTCCTAGAAAGTTCACAGCAAAGCAGCTATTTTGCCAAAGTCTACGGGAAGAAGCCAGGACAATTTTCTTGTCTGGGGAGCCTGGGTGCGTGCAGGGTTGGGTGGGGAGTGGCCATTACCTGAGGTGGGAAACATTTTAGAATTTTGTTTTACTGGAACAGGGTCCTTGTTGAAACATCTCTACTTCTCACCCTGAGCAGATGTGTGATTTAGAGAAGAGCGTAAATGTTCAACTCAATTTGATCACTTGAAAAAGAAAGCGATAGGACTAGATTTCTCTCAGATTCTTCTAGCTCTGTAGCTCTGTGAAGCTTCAGCTAGTAACCTCTCCTGGATGAATGCAGCCTGACTTTCTGGTTTAAAAAGAATTTCAAAAGTGATTAAAACCTTCACATAACCTAAGGCTAAGCCTGAACCTGAGTCTTTGGGGAGGGGGCGGGTTGGGGGATTTCTTTTCATTCAAAAGGAGGTTGCACAGCCCCTCCTGCCTTTCAAATGATCTTTTAGAGTTAATCAGCAGAAATGATTGAGTACCAGAAAAAGGACCAGTGAGAACACAACACCTGACAGTACCTGGCAGGAGTGCTTCCCCACCTGGGGTCCTTTTCATAGACTCTGGAAAGCTAATATATTGGGGTTAGCTTTGGCTACGCATGACAGGAAGCCTGGACATGTAAAAGAAGGTAGTCTGGGGTTGGAGCTCCACAAAACTACCAAGGACTCATGCTCCTATCCTGTGTCCCCACCACTTTCAACAAGTGTTCTGTACTCTGTGGCCCAAGATGGTGGCTGCAATTTAGCCATCAGATCCACATTGAGCCAGCAGAAAAGAAGACTAGTGGAGACTTTTAAGTAGCCTTCCCAGGGAGATCAAACATTTCTACTTATATTTCATTGGCCCAAATTTTGTCATGTTGCCACTCCTAGTTGCAAGAGAGGATGGGAAATGTAGTCTTTGTGTGGGGGGCTGATTCACGTAGTTAAGAGTCAGGGGTTCTATTATTGGATAAGTGCAGAGAACAGATATTAGAGGTGGAAACTAGCAGCATCTGTCACATAAACTATATTTTTAAAGACTAAGGGCTATGGAATCACCAGTCCTGGAGCTTCATCCCCTGCTTACCACCTGTAAGATATTAACCTCTTTAATGTCTTCTATTATATCATCTGTGAAACTGGCATGATAGTCACATCATGAGGGTAAAATGAAAGAACAAATGTTCAGTGTTTAACAAAGTAGCTGTCACTATTACATTAGTTCCTATATCAACATCTTCGACTTCATTCATTTGTGGTATTGATTATACTTGGTGTATCTAACTCCTACTTTTGTAACCTTACTGGAGAAGTACAGTTGGGGACATGATAAACTAAGTGTGTGTCCAAAGGGTACAAAGCAACTTGGTCAATGTTGATTTGACTTTTATGCTAACAAGTGGCCTGGTGACCCTGAGGGTGGGAATAGAGATAAAGTTACAGGAAATATTTGCGTTTCAGAAACATGTGAAGGGATTGGACCAAGTAGATGCAGGATAAGCTTAGGAGAGGCAGCCCTGGGGCAGACCCTCACCTCCAGGGAGAGTCTCAGGTCCTTCACTGCTCAGCCCTGGCTTACACCACTACAGGAGGAGTTCAGACTGCGGCTCGGAGCCCATGCTCCCGACTAATGAGGGAAGACTCCTAGAGTGCAAGGATCGCTTCCTTAGTTTGCCAACCCTGGCCTGGCCAGTTAAGAGCCACCTGGCTTTACTGTGAGCCATTCAGAATGATATGTGTTCCAGGAACAAAGAACAAGCCAAACTCCTTCAAGGAAGTAAGGGAGGGATAGTGGTAGGGATTTATTTTTTTCCTGGATTTACTCATCACTCTAAATTTTAATCATAAATACTTTTTAAAATCATAAATACTTTAAAACATAAATATTCCCTGGTACTTTCTGGGACTGAGCAGTGTATAGACCATGAGGGCTGTGAATAAGACTGGTCCTTTGTCTTCAAGGCTGTCCCCATCCATGGGGAGCCAGACAAGAATAGGTGTGGTGGATAGCACGATTGCTCCCATTTCTTCCCCCTCCTTGTGTAACTTCACAGCTCCTCCTACTAGAGCTGGGGGCACTTCCCCACCCCACTGATGGCAGGTTTGGCCACATGACTTGCTTTGGCCAATGGAATGTAGGCTGACAAGAGTGAGCTAGTTCTGAGCAAGACCTTGAGTACTTTTGCTCACATTGCTTGAGTTTTACCATCACACCGAAAAGATCATCTCCCAAGAAGTCACTGGTCCAAAGAGGATGAGAGATATGTGGAGCTGACTTCTTCCCAGCTGAAGCTTAGAGCCAAGCCTAACCCAGCCTAAGCTAAGTCAGCCAACTTCCATCTGACCCACAGACTTGTGAGCAAGAATAAAAGATTGTTATTTTATGCCATTTGGTTTGGGGGTGGTTTCTTTGCAGTATTATTGTAACAATGGCTAGCCCATATAACAGGCAATTTTGAAATAGTATGAGAGGGACTGGTGGGAGATACAGAGGTACTGGACCAGCTTGGGGAAGTTCATGGGGAGGAATGCTTCATAAACTTGTGTATGTTATTCACTTTTGGGACCTCTTTTTACTTTTTCCCTGGGATGCTCTAGACCAGAGAGTTAGCAGTCTGTAGAATCCCTCAGCATATGTTGGAATTGTATGTAAAGTAAGAGTTAGTCCATAGGGACTATAGGAACAGATATCTGAAAAAGAAAATATGAAGATCTTTTGACTTCTAGTGCTTTATTTACTCATTCATTCATTTATTCAACAAATAGGAGTTAGGGATGTAACTTGAATAAAATAAAGTAGGATGTTAGTGCACATAAAGCTTACATTCTAGAGAGGCGATATGGCTGATGGTGAATGCCACAGAGATCAAAGGAGCAAGAGAGGAAAATATGGAGTATTGGGGAAGGAGGGTGGCACAATTTTGCACAGGAAGGTCAGGGAAGACCTCACCAAGAGTGATGTTTGAGGAAATACCTGAAGGGAGAGGGGATAGAGCAGTAGCCTTAGCTGGAGAAAGGACATCTCAGGCTGAGGGACAGGTAGCGCCAGGATACACTTCAGGAGGAAGAGACACTTAGGATATGGAACTCCTATTCCAAGGCAGTTAGTAAGGGCAGTTATAATGATGTTAGGCATATTCAGTGAATATAACTGTAGAAGAGCAAATCTAACAATTCTGAGTTTTCTTACTAAACAAAAAGGCTTCCATCATCAGGTGTAGCCTGCAGAACCAGCCCCTGGGACAATATTCAAGAGATCCTCTCTTGGGATGTCTGTGGTTCCTGGTGATCTGTCTATGTTCCCCTCTAGGTTACAGGGTGCTAGGCCTGAGATCTCTACTTCCTCAGTCCTCTGGAAGTTGTCAGAAACAATGTTCTTCTTGGACCTGTTGATAGTGGGTGTCTCTGCCTTGACCATTCAGCCTGAGGAACACACAGGTGAGAATTGACTCTGATCTGAAAGGGGCTTGCTTGTAGCTTCTCTGGGGAAAGCAGGTGTTTACCTAGGGAGGTTTTGTTTTTATCAAAAACAAGGTGTGGTTACCAGAGAGGAAGAGGATGTGGGAGAGGGCAAACAGGTAAAGGGGGTCAAACATCTCGTGACGAAAGGAAACTAGACTTTGGGTGGTGAGCACTCAATAGAGCACGCAGGTTTTGAATGATAATGCTGCACACCTAAAATTTATATGTTACTGACTCGTAATGTTACTTCAATAAAATAATTAAAAAGATGAAATGCAAATACAAAATCAAAGAATTTTTAAAAGGCAAGGTATGACTCTTCATGTCTGGGTGAATGACAGCTTCTTCCGCTGGCACATGTCTTCTGTTGCCTGGTTCCTGCTCTGGCATCCACCATTCCCGCCAAAGGAGTGAAACAAAGAAGTGGCAATTTTGCCCTTGATAAAAGGTGCCTTTGGATTTTAACTTCATGTCCCATCAACTAAACCTTTTTTCTTTTTTGTATCTGAACTTAGTCAGATATACTTTAATGATAAAGAAGTGAAAAATAGGGCCCAAATTTTAAATTTTTTTTTTCATCATTGTGTGAACCTGATTTAACTTTCCAACAAAACATAAATTGTAATTGATAGCAGCCCTAAGCTTGTTATTTGAGAGTTTTAAAAACATTATAACAGGAGGGGATAATAGGGTCCCTAGGATACAGGACACTTTGTTAGGGGCCACACTGTATTCTCAGATGTGCCCATAAAAGGGAGGTTTTGGACGCAAAGCCTGACTGTGTTCTCTGTCTTTCAGTGGCTTCAGGAAACTGCCAATTTCGTGGGAAGCATTTCAAAACCACATTTGGGGTGGAAGGGGAGCCAGTGGTCCTGAGGTGCCCCCAGGTGCGGTATTGGTTGGGGGCCTCGGCTAGCCCCCACGTCAACCTGACATGGCGGAAAAATGATTCTGCTGGGATGGCCCCAGGAGGAGAAGAGACACAAGAATGGGTCGACGATGGTGCTCTCTGGATTGTGCCAGCCTTGCAGGGGAACTCTGGCACCTACATTTGCACTGTCAGGTAAGCCCTTCTGGGACAAGGGTGGGCATAGGGCTCCCTAACAGTTCTTTGGTGACAACCTGGATTTCAAAGTCAGGTGAGAATCTATCTTCTGTCCTCTTCACTTCTCCTGAAATATCTCCCACAGCCTTTCCCCAGATGTTCTCAGGGCTCCCTCTTCCTTCATTCAAGCTTTTGCTCAATGTCAACTCTTTAATAGCTTCCTCGTTTTAGAGCACTCCTGTCACCCGATCTCTTTGCCTTGCTGTTATTTTTCTTCATCTGATTTTACAAAAGCTATAAATTCATAGTTTTTCTTTCCTTTCTGGTGCAAAAACATCCTTTTTTCCCCCCCTAAGAAGCACTACTAGGGAAAATTAATAGTGTAGTAGAAAAAGAATGAAATTTGGAGTCAGGAGGACATGGATGTGAATCTGAAACCTCATTTTTCACTTGACAATTATAGGCCTCCATTTTCTCCTCTGTAAAGAGGTTTGTACAGAGAGTTCTGTGAAACCATAGCATGAGAAACATCCAGTGTGGGGAGCACCATAGCAGGTGGTCAATATATGCAAAGAAATTTTCTCTCTTTCCCAAAGGCAATACTTATTGACTACTGAAAATCAGGGGGATGAGGGCTGAGTCATGTTTGTCTTAAAGTTTGTTCTTATACTTGAATTAAAAGAAAGGTATCTAATACCCTTATTTTATGTTCTATTCTTATAGAACAGATCTGGAATTGAGGGGCTGTGGAAATTGAACTGTGGGTCAAGCCTTTGGAGCATGTGGGACAGCTTATTGGGCTGAGCTCTAAAACTCTCTTCCAGTCTAAGACTGGAGTTCAGATCCCATGAGAATCACCAGCAGTTGCCACAATATCCTTTGGCATTTGCAGTCGTAGGACATGAAAGTGCTGTGTTTCTGTGATTTTCATAATCTCATGATCTAGAACCCACATGGCTCTTCTGTCAGTCTGGGTGGAAAAGGTTATGAACCCGAATCAGACATCCCCCAGATCTCAGTGGCTCCAAACAATAAAGGCTTATTTATCACACATGCCATGAGCCCAAGATGGCTGGGCAGATGCTCAGGGGCCCAAGCTGAAGGATCAGTCATTATCACAAATGTTGATCACTGTGCCAAAAGGAGACACACTCAGGGGGAAGTGGGTGGGGTGGGGGGCCTCTTCTGGATATTAAGACTTTGGTGTAGCTGTGATACACAGGCAACTCACTGACTAGTGTCATGTAACTCCACCCACGCACAGTGGGGCCACTGTGTGCTCAGGACGGGAGAATTGGGCTGACTTGGTGAATGGCACTAACAGCTATGCCCTTTTGTGGTGGGGAATATGTGTGGTCTTCAAATTACTCCTCACCCCTCTTTCTTTTGGGTTATTTTTGTGGACTACCTTGCTCACGGGGAAGACCAGATCAATAATGTGAAGGTCTGTAACTCTTGGTATGTCTAGCAAGCTTGGTTTCTGGGTTCTGGAGATATTGCCCTGATTTAAGGTTTTTTCCGGAACTCTAAAGGGCTTCCAACCTTGGTTTGATCTCTTAGTAGCTACACAACCTTAGGAAATCACTTAATTTCTGTATACCTAATTTTCCTCATGTAAAAATGATATACTAATAATTTCGAACTCATAGTGTTGTAAAGTAAATGAAATGTGTGCTAAGCACCCAGAACATGCCTGGCAGGCACCTCCTCAGTACGAGGACCTGCCAGGAAGACTACTATCAGGTATGTACTGTTCTTTCGATTTGTCCTCATTCGCATCTCTGCAACTCGCAGCGAGATTATGCATTTTTCAGGGTTATAGTTAACTTTTTGCATTTCTTTGTGCATAAAATGTTTGTTCATCTCCTTTTTCTGTCTGTCAACCAGATATAGAATATAATATAGATATTGACTTATATGTTTGATTTAATTCTTTTAACACTCAGGTAGAAAGCTTTTTTCTCTTCTTTCATATATATTTTCACATTTCACTTCTTCTTTCGATATAGACTGTTTTCCATTTTGCTATGCAAGTTCTTGCCCCCTTTGCCCTCTTCTATAACACACATTCCCATTGTCTTTGTTGATGTCCTGTGTTTCTTAGGTAGCCAGGAACTGAGGGAGATACTTATATTTTCGTCTTTCTACTTAAAAGAGTTTTAAATAATATCCTCTGTCCTTTTCTTTATATGGAGAGAGTAGCTTTTAGAAAACAATTTCTTTTTTTGAGATACAGTTTCCTGAACCAGGAAGTTGGAATGTTTGCTCAAGGAGCCCCAGAATCTGGAAGGAGTTAGGCTCTTTCAAAGAGGATGTGGAAATTTTCTAGTGGCTCTCAATGGGGTTGAAATTTGGCTCAAAGGGTTCTTTGGGAAAAACGCAAAATATGTTACCTTTTTTTATAACAATTATGCTATCATGCTTTTTTTTTCCTTCCAAATATTCAAAAAGATCAGGAACAGAAGTATTGCAATATTATAAAAAAAAATGCAGAACGCAGAATAGAATTGGAGAATTGTTCTTAATTTTATTTAGTTTTACTCTTATTTTGCCTTGCCATTTATTATCTTTTTCCCCCCCTTTTTAAATCAGAAATGCCTCTTACTGTGATGAAATGTCCATTGAGCTCAGGGTTTTTAAGAAGACAGAAGCTTCCCTGACTTTCATCTCATACCCTCAAATTCTTACCTTGTCAACTTCTGGGTCATTAGTTTGCCCTGAACTGAGTGAATTCACCCGTAACAAAACTGACATGAAGATTCACTGGTACAAGGTACATCTTTAAAAATTGCCATTTAATTAAAATGTGTTTTACTACTCATAGGAAAGATATAAAATGCTCATTCTGAAAATAACACATTCACTTATATAAATATATTTATATATTAAACCAGTTAAGTAAAAGAGGGCCAGGATAAATATGTTCTATAAATAGACATTAATTCTTATATTCCTTTTTCATATTTGACCACTTACAATATAAAATGAATCCAGTAAGTAACAATTGAAGAAATTCACTTTTTACTCTGTCATTTGTTTATTCAAATTTAGAAAAAAATGTTGGTTTACTTGGTACCTTTACACACATCGTAACAGAGTTTTAAAAAAGCACGTGATAACTAACCTTTGGGTTACATGGAAGGGGTACATGAAAACACAATTTGTTCTCTTGACTGGTTGAATCATCAGGTCCTATATGCAAACCAGGATGGGGCAGACCACAGCCTGTGGCCTGTTTTTGTACAGCTCATAAACTAAGGATAGCTTTTACTTTTTAAAATGGTTAAAAAAAATTAAAAGAGGAATAACATTTTATGTTATGTAAAATTATGTAAAACTCAAATTTCTGGGTCCATAAATAAAGTTTTACTGGGACATGGCCACACTCATTTATTTTCATGCTTTCACGTTGGAGTGGCAGAGTTGAGTAGCTGGACAGAAACCATGTCGACTGTAAGCCTCTAATACTTACCATCTGGTCCTTTACAGAAACAGCTGATATAGACCATAGATTGATATTGGAAAGTACAGTCATTTGTTGAATCATTAATAAAAAGTAACCCCTTGATCGAGAATTAGGTGCTTCTAAAAAACTTATAGGGAAATAATAAGACAAATATGTAACACTATGTACTCACATGTTTACTGCAGTGTTGTTTATAAACAAATAGTAGAAACATGAAAATGTTCACATTAGTGATTGGATAAACTAATTTTATCTCATGGGCACAGTAGGAAGATGAGATAATTTTATATGTATTTACATGGAAAGAAAAATACAATTTTATTATAGTTTTTAAAAGCCTTTAAATGGTGTATGTTGTATTTTTCATTTATGTAAAATATGGTATAACATGTATTTGAAATGCTAAAAGCATGTCTGAGGGACAAAGAAGAACTTATTTTCTACTTTTTATAAGTCAGTATTATATATTGTATATATTTTTGACTTTATATTACTTTGCTGATTAGCAAAAGCAGTAAAGATATTTCCTCTGTGTAAAAGAAAAAAATAAGGAACTTCCTTTCATTTAAGAAACTTATGTGTTATTCCTCAATTTATATAAACCTAATTTTTCAATATAATCTCAATGGACATTATCTATAATTTTGTCATAATTGTAACTTTAAGATCTACATAGGATATCAATTTAAGGTTGGAAACTTTTAAATGTTTCCAACTTCAAGATCTAGATAGGATATCAATTTAAGGTTGGAAACTTTTAAATGTTTTTCTGAAAGTAGAGCAAAGTAACCAGCTCCCTGAATCAGCCAGTTCAATTATGGAGTGAATTCCCTCTTGGTTTAGGAATTGTGCAGGGGGCACATGTGAGAGGTTGAACCTTTTGAGGAAAGAGCACGGGATCTGGAGTTGATATACTGATTGGTTTAAAACCTTGTTGCCTTATTGACCTGCTGTGTGGTCTTGGCCAGGTTATTTCATCTTTTGAACCTGCTTCCTCCATAGAGTAATAAGTAGCCATTCCTACTGGCTCGGATTGTTTGGAACATTAACTGGAGTACTGTGTATGAAGCACCTAGTACAGGATCTGACACACAAATGAGACTCAATAAATACGGGTAGACAGGAGTATTGTGGTGGCACTTTAATAACTTCCGTTCCCTTCCTAAGAATGCCAGTGATTACCGAGCATGTACTATGTACAAGTCTATTCTAAACTGGCTGACATCAAGCAGCGACTGTTATTATCTCTGCAGATTCGGAAATAGAGATACACAAATGTAAGGAACTCAACTTGGGCCATGCAGCTGGTCAATGGTGAAGCCAAAACCCTAACCCAGGAGGGCCCACACCACTGTCAGGCAGGGCAACCCTGGTGGCTCACGGAAAACTGCGTGGTGCTGAGTCCTATTTGGCTTTTTTCATATTTGACCACTCACGTTAGAAACAATAAAGTCTCTCCTTTTAATGAAACATATTGTAAAGTAATACTTTATGAGCCATGTGGCAAGCAAACTCTTCCTGTTGTGTCTGTGTTCCCATCTGGAGTAATAATCTGAGATGACTCAAGGTTATATTTGACTATTGCAAGCTTTTGGTCATTGTGGTTTTGAAAGAGATGCCCCTGAGAACATTTTGTGCTCATTAGAGTGTTTTCTTAAATCCCATTCAGCTTTTTCAGTGTTGTGAGAGGCCTTGATCTTGAGGGTTCTATTCTGCAGAACCCACAGTATCTTTATTTTGTCCATATGAAAGTGTGGCCTCATTTCTCACATTTATTTTTTTCTTAAAATTTTTTCTCCATCTCTACTGAATCCTAAATTTAAAATAATTTTTAAGGTAATTACAGCGTTGTGTTCTAAGTCACCACGACTATATAATAGTACTCTTCCTGGTGAGTCTTCTAAGATATATAGGAAGCTGTTAGGCCATAAATATATCTGTACTTTAAATGGCTTGCTTTGTCAAAGAAGAGAGTTTCTCCACCCCCCCACCCCAATTGTAATTAAGCAAATATGCTTTCAACACTGTGGTTAAACAAATCTAGCAATTTTGCTTCATAGGTTAACAAACTCCCTCTCCAAAAAATAGAGTTAAAAGTTTTCCAAAGTATAACATTCTCAAAGTAGTAACAGGTAAAATTCAACATTGATAAAACCGATGCCATTCATAGCTTTTGAGATATAAATTAGTATATATCATGTAACTTCGAACGACGTTTTCCCTTAAGGATTCAGTCCTTTTGGATCAAGCCAACGACAAGTTTCTAAGTGTGCAGGGGACGACGCGCTTACTCATACACAATGTGTCTGTGGAGGACGGGGGCTATTACAGCTGTGTTGTGGCATTTGCCCACAACGGCACACCATACAACGTCACTAGGAACATCAAACTCCGTATCAACAGTAAGTATTCGCGACCAAGGTACCCGTCTACCCTGCCTTCAATAACAAGCACTCAAAGGACAAACTAAGGTCCGCATAGAATTTCTTGAATGTCTTTGGTAGGAGAGGAAAACAGATATGTCAACTCTCTTAAAAACAGCAGACTAATAAAACATGCGTGTGCCACCTTGAAATGTAGAAAGAAAGGTGTTACTTTGTGGAAAGGTGGACCAACCCCTGGGTGGTTGATGGGGTTCCAAGTCTGAGGCTAAAGGCGCCACTAGAGGGAGCCAAACACCGTCACACTTGGAGGCCTGGGCCTCCAGGGCCAGCCACCCCACACAGTTGCAGTAACATTCCGTGTAATTCTAGGATACTAGGATTTTATTGGGTTTTTCAGTTAGAAGGCTATGCACTGCATATCCAGGGAAACTGCCCTTTTTTGGTCCTCTCCAAGGCATGCCTAGTTGCCTTGAAACCAGGATTATAAGTATTGAGTGCCCTTTTTGCTTTAAATGATTCCTATTTGAAAATAATGTTGTGAACAGTATTGATTGGTGTTTAATATTTGTTCAACACCTACTACATACCTCTTACGTGCTGGACGTCAAGCTTGATGCAAGGGCCATTAAAGTTTTTAAGCCCTGGACTCTGCTCTGGGGAGTAGGCCACTTTTTATTAAATACTGAATAACTATATAACTGGAGTCTTTTAAGAGCATTCCAGAGAGCTTTGGAAATATATTAAGGTTAAATAATTGGTCCATGAGGAGAAAAGACTAACTTTTTTTTTTGGAGAATCTAGAGATGCAATTTTACTATGGGAAACATCATGTCTCCCATAAACTGAAATCTCTACATTATATTTCCTTTACTATCTTGTGGCGATTCGTTTATCTCAACTCTCTGGTTCTCCTTAGTGGGCCACTGTGACTTCCTATGACTTTGCAGGGACCCATAATTATCCCGTTTATGTGATACTGCACAGGAGCACCAGGGGGCGGCCGACGCACATATTACTCTACAGTGTGTTGCGATCACACTGTGTCTCAGGGGTCCCTGCACCAGCAGTAGCCGCATCAGCCGGGTGCCGGTTAGACAGACAAAATCTCAGGCCCCTTCCCAGACCTACTAAATTAGAAACTAGGCCCAGGGCAGTGAAGCACTCTGTGTTTGACAGGCCCCCTAGGTGATACTGAGTCCTCAGTTTCGAGACCCACTGACGCCTCAAGTCCTTGAAGCATCTGTCTCCTCTCTTTTTTGCTCCTGCCACTGAAATGTAGCCATGTGAAGGAGAGGATCCTGGTCACAGTCTAGAAGCCACTTGCACTTTGGGCTCTACTGTGAGGCTGCTTAATGCTTATTCGTGTCAGGGTTTTGATTGCTCTTAGTGGAGGAAGTGAGGACAGAGCAAGCAGTTATGGAGCAAGCAACGCTTTGCCTATCCCCAATCTGTTTTTTTTTTTTTTTTTGCTGTAATTTAGGTACCCTCTTTCTTCAAGTTGATTGGGGAGCTGAGTTCTGATTCCTGGGATGTCCACTGCTGCCTCCCTCAAAGAGTTAGCTCCTCAATTAACAAGGCAGTGACCAACCTAGTCACGCTATCGCTTAGTGTAGGATGAGCATTACAAACAGGTGGTTCTCAAGCCCCTGTGATTCTTTTTTTTTTTTCTTTTTTTGAGGTGACTCATCAGTATTTCGTGGCAAGCACTTGGGGAGGTGAGGATGGAGTAGAGGGAAATATTTTAGGGCAAGCAGACTGTGGGGTAAAACCTATTAAGAATTCACTGGGGAAGCCAGGGAGAGGAATGGTTAATTGTTAATTACAGAGCAAAGACCATCTATGAGTGGAATGTGTGTTAACTGTGGCTTCTTCCAGTAATCTCTCTTCTGGGAAAGGCATTGGCCCAGATACTCAGCTTTGTGGAGAGCCTGTTTCCTTTGCCAGAAAAAGGTCAAATCCCACAATAGCTAGCCATATTGTCTCAGTTAATTAGCCAAACAATGGCCCTTTGACCTCAGCTTAAAATGCAGGCTTTCATAATTGAATCTCTTTCCCACATCTTTCTCAGAAAAAGAAGAGGAGACGGTTCCTGTGATCATCTCCCCCCACCAGACCATTTTAGCTTCTTTGGGTAAGGCCTTCAAGGATATGTAACCCACAGGGGGGCCTGAGACACCAAAGCCACGGGCCTTTGTCTGTGACTGCGCCTGTGCCTTTGGCCATGTTCCTGGGTGGGGAGCCTAAAACCCCAGTGTGAGAGGCTGAAATAACAAATGCCAGGGAACAGTTCCCTGCATCAAATGTTGTTAGAAATGGCATCGTTTGAAGTAGGCTTATCTATTTTCATGAAAACTCTACCTACAAAAATTTAATGTAAGAATCTGAGCATTTTGGGAGCCATTACTTACTGTGGAAAAGGCGTAACGACATGATTCCAATACAGAGCCAGCACCTGCGGTACGTTTAGAAGAATTCACTTTATCAAGACTTGGCTGATGCTCAGCATTTCCTTAAAACTCCATGTGAAAAGGAGGCCAACCCGGCCACTGTTAACCCCTCAGAGACCATCTCTTGTTGCTAAAATAACTGGTCAGCTGGTGAGGTGATTGAAATGATTGACAAGGCTTTCCGTTTTTCTCCCCGTTGTGGCACAGGCCATCAGGGCTAGCATGCACTTCTTGGTTGAACGTTACTTTGTCTTGTGGGATGCCTTCGAACCCGACAGCAATCCTGTAGGAAGGTCTTCTTTCTCCCATTTTCCAGAAGGAAAAGCTGCTCTGGGGGTCCTGGTGGCTCACAGAAGTGCAAAAAAGCTGCCCAGGTCAGACCGAGCTTCAGACTCAGGCCCATGTAACTGCGAGGCCTGTACTATTTTGGGGTTTATTTTTGTATCATAATAGTTTTTAGGTCTTATGCTCATTATTAAACTATGACTGCAGAGTCCTATCTGTCTATCTATCTTCCCATCTACCTCTATATCTCTTAATTTCTTCTGTTTATGTTGGGCTTACTATTTTAAATTTTAATTGGTGGTCAAAGAAGTTCTCGACATTCCCCAGCTCCGTGGAGCTGAGTTTCCTACCCTGTTGCTTTGAAGGCACTGACGTGAGTGGCAGAGTCACGTGAGGCGGGATTCAGTGGGTTGTGTTGACTGAGAAAACTTTCAGGTCCTCAGGGGTGATGAAGGAAGGAGAAGAGCTGAGCCAAGGTGGGGGCTAGGTGTGTTAAAAGACACACCATAGGGAGGCATAAGCACCTATGAGAAAGAAATATATGGAAAGAATGTGTTCATCCCACCCCCCCTTCTCTTCTTTGGTGACTTAAAAACATGCTCACAGTGACTGAGGCAGGGACACCGGCTACATCACGGTGCACAACTACAGAAGGAATCATTTATATACAATACAGTGGCTTTTTAAAGGGTTAATTCTAAACCAACATGATCTGGGAATGGAGAGTTGCCAGGGGAAACAGAGAGGTGAGACCAGCAATAGGCTAAGAGCAAGAATCCACGTATTAATCTGGGTTTTTTGGGCTTGAGTAGGATTAATTGTGGAAAAAGGCAGCCGCTGAATTCTGAATGCCCTGTAGGAGCCGAGGGGCCTTGGGGAAGCCATTTCGGTTTTCATCTACTATGAAGACCAGTTGAAGGAACTGGAGACACTGGATGAAAACTGATGCTCTGTGTGAAAGGATTCATGGGAGGGAACAAATTTCCTTCTAAGAAAAGAATTGGCTGGTGAGGAGTGTTTGAGGAGATGGCTAAGGACCCCCCTACAAAATTCAGATTTTGATACAAGGGGCTAGGGTGACCCCTGTTCCCCAGCTGGTTCTGACATTCAGTGTGCTGTGTCTTGCCATCCACAGGGTCAAGACTGACAATCCCGTGCAAGGTGTTTCTCGGAGTTGGCACATGTTCTACCACCGTGCTGTGGTGGATGGCCAATAACACCAACATAGAGAGCGCCTACCAGGAAGGCCGTGTGACTGAGGGGCAGCGCCTGTAAGTGGATAAAGGTGTTTGTCAGCTTAGAGGTGTCTTCCAGGAGGAGCTGTTGTGAGACCTCCATAGGCATGTTTTTTAGAGACCACGTCATATACAATCTGGGGATGTGAAACACATACCACTTTCAAAATAATTTTTCTATTTTAAACTATTGGATGTTTAGAATTTAAAAAAATTGAAATTTGCTAAGAATTAGCAGTTGTTCTTGAGAGTCAGACTTTCCACATAACAGATGAATTGCGGTCAGCTACTTGGCAATGAGGTTGCATTTCCAAGTGTTTGATCAAACATTTATTTCTTGATCGTTGCAGTTAAGAGAAATATTTTGGAGTTAATTTATTCCCATTTCGTACTCTGCAACCTGAGTGTCAAACATTTTCACAAACCCTTAAATGTAAACAGCCACAGTATCTGAGAGCCCCTTCTGTTTCTCAGGGAAGTCTGGGCTGCCACAGGCTCTAAGGAAGGTTATTAAAAAAAGAGAAAGAATTCTGTTCTCATAAACATTCATCTCTGGAGAGCGTTTTCTCAATCTGAATGTAGAACAGTTGTACCTTGTAAATGGGAACCATTTGTGTATGAGGAAAGGAGATCATTCAATTTTTTAAATTATAAAGTACAGATTTTAAAAATTGTGGTTTCAATACTCAGAATTAACCTGAAATTTGATTTGCCAAAGTTTGTCTTCTTTGAAAGACATACCAAAAAGATCATTCTGGATGCAATTGGGTGGATAAAAATTATGTACGATCAGCACAATTGTTTGCTTGCAAGTCCTCATTGCAAAACTAATGTGCCCATGTCAGCTTTCTCATACTATTCATTTACTTAAAAGAGCCTATTTCCTACCCCTAAGGATCCACTAGGACTATATATTCTTTTAATATATAGTCCTAGTGGATCCTTATCAATGGCATTTTTATTCATGCTAATACATAGTAGTAAAGCATCTTCAGATTCCTAAAGCATTACAAATGGCAGTTAGTCTGCCTAAAGTTATTCTCCCTGTCCCGTCTGCAGCCCTCTGCTCTGAACTTACTTCCAGAGTGAGAGTTGGCACTGGAGATAATAGGAGGACACTGTTGGAAGATGGATTCCTGGAAACTCCCTAGCCTTCACTATGCAAGTTTCCCCCAAGTATACATTTCTATTCCCACTACTGGTTCTTGTTCATCAAGGGCCTTAAGAAATGACATTTTCCATGGTCCAAAGTAGGTTCTCTTTGTAACACATGTCTTATTACAGTGACTAACAGGCTTAGAAATTCTCTCAAATAAGTAACAAATATAATGATAAATGGTCATAGCTTTCTGAATCTTGAAATCAATGTAAGTACAATGGATCCTTCTAATTGAGAATTTTTGGATGTCTGTGATGGAAAGACAAGCTTGTATTTAATGCATCATGTTTAAGTAAATATTTCTTCACTCAGGGAATACTCAGAAAATAATGAGAACTACGTTGAAGTGCCACTGATTTTCAATCCAGTCATAAGAGAGGATTTGAACACGGATTTTAAATGTGTTGTTCATAATACACTGAGTTTTCAGATGCTGCATACCACAGTCAAAGAAGGTATGTATTTTGGGGACATTAAAAAGGAAAACAACATGTTGACTATTCTGTGGATGCTGAACAAGGCTACTAGTTCTCCAGATGATTATTTAGCAAGTCCCTTGCATTTCCTATCAGTGGAGCACTGAGAGTATATTTTGATTGTTTCAGTTGGGTGGTGGCTGGCCTTGGGAGATTATATTCACACAGAAATTTAAATAACAAGTTGAGTTTTGGAAAAGAGAAAATAATTCTGAGGTAATCTCTAAGAAACCCTGTGACCCTAGATGGTTCTACATGGATCAGCAGGACCAGCTGTCCTTTATGACCCTCCAGGAGGGTGGGACGTTCTTCATCCCCAAACTGAGAAACCTATCTTCCAAGAGCCAGAGGCTGAGAGATACCCAAGGCTCAAGGCAGCTTTAGGCTTTAAGTCATCAGTTAACAGGAAATACAGTGCAAGACAAATCAACCCAGCGTTCATATAAGGACATTTAAAAAATGAAGGCAAGACAATCCCACGTTATCATTTTGACCACATCAGTGTCTTAAGGTTTAAGCACTGAGTAGGAGAGGGAGATGCTGGTAATGTGATCTGTTGGCAGCCGAAGAGCCAAGCCAAAGTCATCCCCAGCTGGAATCCCATTGTGCCTCCTGGGCAGTCTGCAGCAATCAGATAAACACAAATTGCTCCATGTTTTCCATGTTTGCTGGGAAGGCAGCTACAGGTATTTTTCTAATTGGAAAGTTGAGGATTTCATGAGGCAGAGAATGACAACACTACACAACTTTTCTGCAGAAAGAAGTCTGTGCACTACCAGCATTACTCACTTGAGCCACTTGTTGAAAATTCAAATCCCTGAGCACACTTCAGATCTACCCAGTCACACTCTCCTGAGGTGAGGCCAGGGATTGCAACTGAGCATGCTCTTTTCATACTAAAGTTTGGGCACCTTGTCCTAGGATGCATATGTAAAGGCTGATTTCTCAGATAGGTGGTGGTGATTCAGTCTTAGAAATGGAGGAGTCCACAGAGGACAGAATCCACTGCTGGGTTTCAGATTAGTGACCAAAAGGAACCTGCAGTTTGTGTGGGCCTGATGCTGGGTACCTTTAAACATTTCTATAGCATGAGCTATGTCTCTGTGTGTCTTTGCTGGATTGGCCATGACAGAGTGTAGAAAGCACAGCTGAAAGGCTTTCACTGGGACTGACAGGTGCATTCAAATGGCTGCTCAGAAAATTAAAGCTTCACTCATTTTAAGTCTCGTGGGGTTGTGAGGTCTATGTATCACTCGGAGCAAATAGTCTGAGGTTGTGTTGATTCCTGGTGCCTAGACAGACTATGATGAGTTTAAATATGTGGCCTCATTATCAAGTTGACTATTAACACACATATTCTTGTGTTTGCTTGTTAATTTTTTATTTGTAGTCTCTTCTTATATTTTCATAACACAGAGAATCCAAGGAGTAGAATATAAAATAGTTGGGCCCATACAATAACCTTGAAACCTAAAGCTCCCTTTTTCAGTTTGTTTTCTTTTCTTTTGTTGCTTTATTGAACCTTGATGGCATATCTTCTTGTTTGAAAAGGGCAAATGGTACCCTGGACATGTCACAATTGGCTTGTTGAGATCTAAGCAGATGACCTCATACTGTACACTATTTCCTGGGTGAAACGAAATTTGACCCTTGACACCTGCCACCTCCTCAACTCTGTGTTGTTTGTTGCTGGTGGAGTTTTGGTCAATTTTGCTTGTTTCCCTAATGCCACAGACATCATTCTCAAATGTCCTTGATCTAGGTGTCAGGGACACACTTTCTAAAAATCAATGCATATGTTTTAGGAAAAACAAACTCCAATGGCTTTCTGTCCTTTAAACCTGCACTGCACTGTCCTATTGGATGGCGAGAGTACATTTGATCCTTGACGTGACTTTGTTCTTCCTACAGCCTCCACGTTCTCCTGGGAGATTGCACTGGCCCCCCTTTCACTGATCCTCTTGGTTTTGGGGGGAATATGGATGCACAGATGGTATAAATACAGAAATGGAAAAGTGTATGGTTTGACAGCATTAAAGACTGGCCAACAAGACTTTCAATTCTATCCAAGTAACATAAAGGAAATAAAATAAATTAAATACAAATGCTATTCTTACTTATGGAAATCGGTGAGGGACCCTGTTCTTTTCCTCAGTTGTTTAGCATAGCAGCTGCATTTATCATGGGTTCATAGGAAAAAACTGAAGAACTAGTTAAAGTTTATTCTGAAACTGAATGACAGAAGTAAATATGGGTTGGGAAAGTAGCTCTTTGATACTTGTGACCTATTGAAAAGAGTTAGGTACCCTTAGACCTGAATAAGAGGTAAAAGCTTCTAAACACTTATTCATCATTTTACAAAAAAATATGTTAAAAGTCTATTTGGCTACTATGCTCTATGGCAAGTATTATAGATACAAAGATAGTTAAGACATAATTTGCCTTTCCAGGAAGATGCAATTTTATTTTGAGACTGGTAAGAATGGTTTAGAAATGCAAAAGAAAAAGAATCACCAAGAATTGATGAATTTTTTTTGAAAGGATGATTCCCCCAAATAGCAATGAAAATAGAGTAGACTTTCAGGAAAATACACATTAGAACATATTAGTGAACTGAGAAATAGCCTGAACTCTATAAACAAAGCTTCTAAAAATAAAGAGAAAGGAAGAGCATTGAGATGATTGCATATGCTTTGGGGAAAAATGACCAGAGCCTTTTATATCATACACCAAGAATAAAATCCAATTAAATTATTTAAAAAAAATAAAATTGCAGGAAAACTAGCATGGCTCACTCCTTCTCCCACTCAACTATTTGCTCCAATGTGACCATCCCAGAGGCCCTTCTGAATAGCACCACTTTCCATTTCTCCTACCCTTGTACTCTGCTTTGTATCATTTCAGCACTTATCATCACCACACCTTTCATTATATATTTTCTTGCTTATTTTCTTTCTGCTTTCTCCACTGGAGTGGGGGCTTCATGAAGACAGAGATGTCATTTTGGTCACAACTATATCTCTACTACCTTAAATCATGACTGCTCCACACTGAGCATTTAGTAAATATTTGTAGAATAGATAGAAATGGGATGAATTCTCTTGAGTTCACTACCAACAGAAAAATCACCAGAACAAGATATTGACAGGCTTCATGATGTCATAATTTCAGCATAACAAAATAATAAAAGCAAAATGTAAAGGAAATTGTGTCAGTCAAGTTTGAGGAATTAATAACTATGACATGATAACCCTGATAAATGAAAGAACGTGAGCAGGAAATTTGCAGAAGAAACACCCATGAAAGAACCAAGGAAAATGATCTGTTTCAGTAATAATCAGAGATATAATAAATTAAAGCAACACTGAGACACCAAAGCACTCACACACTATCAAGTTTTAAAAGGTGATATTCAAGGTTATTTCCAAACAGTTACTCTCGCACCGTGTAATTTCATTTATAACTTTGTACTGGGAAATAAAAAGGCAATTTGTATCAAGCCAGTGGGGTGCTGGGTCCAACATGTACCTTCATGCAAGAGCCAAGTATGGCATCTCATCCCAGGTCAGTTTTGAGATTTCATGTGGGTAGCTTAAAATCAGCCCTTGTGGGAGCATTTACACCATAGAAATAGGCAAATGCCACAGGTCAGCCCTCTTCTCCCCAGCACACCACTAACGAGGGTCATGAAAATGCCCAGTAATGCTACTTCTGGGAATTAATCTTAGAAAAATAATTCAATAAAGGAAATGATTAGACATATGAAATGGTGCAATGAAACTTCATGAATGCAATGATGAAAAATTACACATCAATGATGAATTATAATTATCAAGAATGTGAGACCAAAATATTTGTAATGTTAAGGAAACATTCTATATTGTTTTATGCAATTTATATGGTGACAACAATAGTAAAATTTGTTTGCAGCTAAAAAAAGGAGAAAAAAAGCAAGGATTTTGAAGACAGATTTCTTGGGTTCAATTCAAGTTCTATCATGTGGTGCCTCGGTGATCCTGGGCAAGTTCTTCAACCTCATAGTACATCAATCTTCTTCTCTAAAAAATGAGGATAATACCAGGAATGATCCCAGAGTGCTAGCATTTATTAATCAAAGACAGAGGAGGACTATACAGGAGTAAAACAGTGGTATTGTTTTGACCTAAGGTAGACAAACTACAGCTTTCTGCCCAAATCCAGCCTGCCCTGTTTCTCTGAATTCAGTTTTATTAGCACCCAGCCAGGCCTGTTTGTTTATGTATCATACACGCTGCTTTTGCTCTTTGAAGGCAGAGCTGAGTAGTTGAGACAGCAAAGTCTGAAATCCTTACTACCTGGTTCTTTACAGAAAATGGTCACTGACTAATGGTTTAGACCAAGGAAATTCTGGGCAGTTTTTGACTCCTTTATAATTTCCCATTTAGTGTCTTTTCTCCCTTTCCTCATCTGTTTTCTAAGCATATGAAAATGGAGAGAGAAGTAAAAATGGGCAGGCAGAGGACTTTTAGCATCAAATCAGGAACTTAAACTGTGAAGCAGGTGGAAACAGGTTTGAGAAAAAATAAGAGGTGAGGACTTTGCACAGTGGCTCTGGGTACTTGTGCCCTTTCTGAATCTCCTGGCTTGGGTGCCATATAGCTTTCATCTCTCTTCCTTCCTGGGGCTCCCCCTGCAGTGCCCCATCTTCAGATTTTAGCAGCTTCAGCAATGACCTAGAAAAGAAGCTGACTGCCGCCAATGACTCTCTAGATGCCCTGTTGACTGCACCCCTTATGCATTTCCTCCCCTGAGCAATTCAGAAGTGTGGGGTCATCCTGATAGGAAAAGTAGGAGATGCTGGGGAATTTCGGACACTGGATTTATGATAATATCAAGGAATACATGTGATATTGGGATTGTTAAAAGAAGAATTGTTATCCTTCTAGGAGAGATATGAAAATATTTATAAATAATAGTTGAGATTTGCTCAAAGTAACCCTGGGCTGGGTGGAAGTATAGATGAAATAAGATTGGCCAGTTGTTGAACACTGGTGATGAGTGACGAGGGTTCCTTATACCATTCTCTCTGTGTATGTTTAAAATTTCCACAATGCAGAGTAAAAATACAACATAGAAACAAGCCAAGTACCACTAAGCAAGAGAATGAGTACATAAACTGAAGTGCAATAGCACAGTGGGATTGTATGCAGTAGTGAGAATGAACAAACTATAGCTATACATCATTCTGTGGATGAATCTCCGAGATATATTACTGAGTAAATAATACATTTCACAAATGCATGATACCCTTTTATATAAAGTGGAAAAATAAACTAAACCCTATCTACCTATCTATCTACATACATATATACATTTATATATATGTATATCTATATTTAAGAGCACATATAAGATAAAACTATATTTTAACTATATACAGATGCATGTGTGTATATTTAAAAGGCACACATGTGATTGTAAGGGTTTAAAATTGTCTATATTTTAAGAAAGCAAGAGAATGAGAAACCCAAGATTCAAGATTGTGAATACATCAAGTGACAGGTAGGGAACCAGGATGAGATAGGAATATGTACGTTTCATTGAGTTCTAGATCTCATGTTGGCTAGTGGATTGTTATTGTTTATTATCAAAGAGATTAAGAAACAGGGCATTCATGGGCCAATAAAGAGTGTGTGTCTTGAACTAAGGATTCTGACTAATCTGATTCTATGCACCTGAGTCCAAATTAAATAAATGAAAAG
The DNA here is from genome assembly GCA_004027375.1 of Macroglossus sobrinus. Lineage (NCBI taxonomy): Eukaryota > Metazoa > Chordata > Mammalia > Chiroptera > Pteropodidae > Macroglossus > Macroglossus sobrinus. Next base: position 207,697 of record PVKZ01000678.1, on the reverse strand, counting down.
CAAAAAGGTGGTTTCTTTCCTTAATGTTGCCGATCTCATCCATTTTATGTTGGTTATATTGATTTAATTTTCTAAAGGTGATTTTTTTATGACTCCCCAATTCAGGGAGGATGGAGCAATAAATGGTGTCTGACAGCTTCACACTATATGCACTGTCTATAAGAAAAATAAACCCTGTGTTAGCAATCACCACCTCTCCAAGAGACACTAGTGACAGGCGCCAACAGTAATTTATGCACTAAAAAGTAAACTTGATGTCTCAAGTATTTTGTATGCTATGGGAATATACAGGGGCTATTCAGAGAGGGCAGGATTGTACCCCAATGGTAGGACACTCCAGAGCAGACATATTCTTGCTTGTCATTGTATCCCCAGCACCTAGCATGATGTCCTTCCACCTAGGAGGGACTTAGGAAGCATTCACTCTGCTAAACAAATAGATAAACTGCGTGTTCCTTGAGTTTTCCCAGGACTCACTAGCCTCTGTGGACAAATGGAAGCCCAATGGCAGCATTCTTCCAGGTTTCGTTGCTACTCCCAAACTTGCACTGGTAATTTTCATGATTCCTGCCAATAGTTCGCTTGGACGCATACATGGTCCTCGTGTTTTGATTTTCTTGTTTTTGTCATCCCTACCCACTGGCATCTGCCATCCATGTCATCTCTTCAGTGCTCCTTATTGCTGCCACTGGCCTCCCGGAGAGCACTGTCACCCCATAGAAGGCACTGTTATGGGGTGTCTGCTTGCCACCCCAGGCTGCATCCTTGGTCACCCGTGGAGCAGGAGCCACCCTGTACACTCACCAAGCTCCCCCTTCTGTGGCTCCCGTGGTCACCCAGATGCCACAGTGGTGGTGGTGGGCCTGCAGCCTCTTTCCCACAGGGCTCAGCCATAAAGTGTGTCTCTGTCCTGACGTGCCTCCTGAAACCACTTCCTCATTCTTCTTCAGGCAAAGCAAACTAAAGCAAAGCAAAACAAAGCCTCCTGCAGAGAAACTCCCTGAGGTGCTGCCCACTGGTTCTTAAGAAATGGCCCAGCCCACAGTTACCAGGCCAAGGCCTTTGGCTACATGGGGTCAGAAGCTACCCAGCCAGCTGCAAGGACAGAGGAGAGGAAGCTTTCCATGTGGGAAGAAAAAAGCAAGAAAGAAGAGGAAATCAACATTTAAACATCTGGGATGTGCAAAAGTTCATATGTTTTACCCAATTTCACCCTCCAAAAAAAAAAAAGAGGCGAATATTGTAACCCACATTTTAGAGATGAAGAAATGAAGGGTTGCATACTTGGGGTATTACATCCTAAAGAGTGTGGCTTAGAAGTGCAGCAGCATAGGGCTTCGTGACATCACATCCCAGAACTCAGCACAGCTGGAGAACAGCTGGCTCTGCTGGGGTGAGGCCCTGGTAAGAGCACAGGATGGGGGAGAGCATGTGTCTGCTTTCCCGGGGGCAGCTTGGCTGCTGAGGAGGCCAGCTGCATATGTCCAGTTCCTCTCCAGACTCTCCAAAGTTGCTTCTGGAATCTGCGAGGAGACAAGGACTCTAATGACGGTGCATCCACAAGGAAGGAAGCACTGAGGAAGGAACCCAAGTGTCCCTTTCCTTACTGTATCTCCCAAGTTTTGGTTCTCTCAGCTTGCAGGACCCCAACCAGCTGGTGGCCAGCCCTGGGAGGGTATGACCGTGTAGCCAATCAGCACGGTCCCTCTCACCTCCCTGAAGCTGCTCACCCAGGAAACTCAGGAACACCTTCCAAGATATTTCTGAATCTGCTGGTGGGCAACAAAGACTTAGCCCCAGAAGGCTCAGAAATGATTCAGAACAGTATGCGAATTAAATTCGCTGCAAAACTGTGTTATACTCAAGAATGAAAATTCATTCTATTGAATTTCTTGTCCCAGATGACAAGAAATATGGGCCTTTATTGTGCTTTATGTGGAAAAAATGGGCGAGGCAGTGAAATAGGCTCGGGAGTGGGAATTTGAATGATTTCAGTGGGCTGTGGGGCTTGGAGGCTGGTCCTCATTATCTGGTACTTGGCTTAGGGCAGGTGGATAGTGGCTCAGAGGTAGTGTTTGAGGCATAGGTTCTGGATTAGTTGGTTTGTATCTGACAAGAGTGCTCTAGAAATTGGCTAGCTTTGGGGGAAGACAGCATTATAGTCACTTTAGGGTGAGGAAGGCCTGGAGGTTCAACCGTCAGAAACATCTGGTTAATACAATTTTTGTCCAGCCTTGTCTGACACAGCTCATCAGAAATTCTGCAAGAAAATTAAATGAAGAATGAACAAAAGAGATATGCTCTCAATTTTATTTTATTTTATTATTTTGCAAGGATAATCTCGAATATCCTTTGGCAAGCATAGTCATGATGGTCAGGCAGTCACCACAAATCTGGCAAATGTTAGCAGGAGAAGGTGGGTGTTGCATAGAAACATGGCCTTGTATTTGTAGCCTTGGCAATAATCAAAAAAGATGTAAAAAGATATTCTGTAGTCTAAATTTGATTTTAAGCCCTTTCCCATTATCAAGTTTCTAAGGCAGACATTGAAGTTCAAGGATTAAATTACTTTCCCCTTATAAGTCCCAATATAAAAAAAATGGACCAAACTGCCAAATGTTGAAATTAAAGCCCGAGTTTTCTCCTTCACAATTCCTTCTTGTTCAGTCCCAGTGAAAGGGCTTCTCTGTCCAGAAGAGGGAACTACAGTGTCCTGAGTGGAAGGGCATGGCTCCTTAGGACTTAGACACAGAATCGATCTCTCATGCGTTCCCCTTAAAGAAGTGCAAGGTGTTGAGACAAGATTATCACAGCGCTTACCTCACTCACACTGAATTTTACATGCAAGCCTTTTCCTGGCCTCTGGAGTGTATTTCAAAGGCAAATGTTGCTCCCGGCACTAGTACTGAGGGTTGGCAGTGACAACAGCAGAGCCTCGGGGGTACCTGGCGGAATAAGGGGAGATGGACATTGGTGGGGGTCACTGGTTCTATGTGCAGACCCCACATCGGCAGCAGCAGCATCACTGCCAGGAGCTCACTGGAAATGACAGAGCTGTTGATGAGATAGGGTGAACAGTGCCCATGGCAAGCCCTCCATGGGATTCTGGTGTGTGCTCAGAGTTTGAGCCCCACCATGTCTGTATAGAATCCACCTTACTCCACAGCTATTTGTGACAGCACTACATTAACCATATCTGGTACATCCCACATGTGCATCTCATCTGAGCGCTAGGATCCCTGATGTCTCCTTAAGTAAGTGTGTGCATCCCCAGGGAGAGCCCCCGCGCCGGTCTCCCAGGTGCTGGGTTTTTTTGGTGCCTTTCTTCCTCACTCAGCATATTAGGAATTTCTTATTGAGTCTTTTTCCTGAGCGTCCTGTGCTTTGGATCTTGTCAGGTGACAGAGTTTCCTCAGAGTGTGGTCAGCAGGCATGTGGTGTCTTGGGCCAGAGAGCCAGCGACCGTGGCTTCCTGTCTCAAAAATTTCTAGGCCTCTTCCTCCTTCCCAAAGGAAGAGCACACTCTAAAACCTACTTCAGCTACTAAATCACCCTCAGCAGACCCCAGACCCTGGGGGCTGTGAGCATGGCCCTGTCCACCATGTGCCCCTAGGCACAGGGCCCCACCTCAGCTTTTGAGCAATCAGGCCCTGTGTGGTGTTTCTCCCACATCAATACATTTCTGAATTGGAGGGAGATGCCTCAAGTGTGTGTAAACCAGGTAAGTGGGAGCCTCCCAGCCTGGGCTGCATGCTGGGACCATCTGGGGACACTGAAGCAGTCATGACCAGCTGACGCCGGCCCCATCTGCATGGATTCCACGGCAGGCAGTCTGGGTGCTGCTGCCTGGGCCCTGCAGGTGATTCCAATGACAGGCTGGGCTTTAACCTCTTCATTTTCTGGTGCCTGTGGGTCTGAAAGCCTTCCTTCATTTAACATTGTTTTGCTTTCCAGACCAAGCATTCATTCGTTCACTCATTTGTTCACCTAGCATACCCCTCTGGATTTTCATGTCATTTGAGTCTTCCATGTGAGAGCTACAAAATCAGTGAGTTTGGACTTGCCAGAGCAGCCCACTGGCCTTCTCTCCCAGACTGGATAATCCCCCTATATGCTCTCAGGCCAACATCTACCCCAGGCTGGCCTCAATACCACCATCCTAGTGACCCCTCTTTACTATGCCTTGTCTGTGTGTTCCTCCCTTTATTACTGTGCTAACTGCATACAGTTTTCAGCCACATTCCTTGGACAAACAGTTCTGGCACCCCTGTCTAACAAGAACTGTGTCACATTGAAACACCTAGCAATTCTTTGACCATTTCATGGCTCTTAGATTACAGACAAGCCACATGAATTTTAGATGCATCCCTCCCTAGAGCTCTCTTTGGCCCAGACTAAGACAGAAATTGGGGCAGGTGATCTGGCTCTGCCAACTCAGGCCTGGGGTGACAGTGCACAGTTGGTGCCATGGGAACTCAGAAGCCTTGAATTTTAATCTCAGCACCTAAAAAGGTTTAATCCGGTTTCATTCAGCTTTGCCTGGAATCAAACCACAGCTATGTGTAGCTACGGCAGTTCAAGGTCAGGCTGCTGCAGTCTGTTTCCAAAAGTCCCTCCTTGTCTTTACTTTGGTCACTCCATAGCCTGCTCAAGCCCTATCCTACTTCAAACATCCTCAGTAGAAATCTACATGCTAAAGGATAAACAAAGAAACAAAACAAACAAGCAAGCAAACAAAACAAACAAGCAATCACTGGTGAGCTGCAGTGGTCTCCATGGGAAGCTTCCATGTGGCAGAGCACAAAACAAACTATTATGTCTGCATTATAGAAGTGGCACACCACCCAGTGTAAAACAACCTAGACAGCCACAAGGCCCCATGTGGGCTGCTACAAGCCACCAAGGGAAGGGCCAGCTGGGTCACCACACCCGAAAGCCATCCCATTTGCCACATCAAATGTTTCCATTATTCTGTGTGTATTTTACCCACAAATTTCACTCCTTGTCACTCCTGTTTTCCCCAGCTGCTCTGCAAAAATTCAAAGAAAGGGCAGAAGAGCGGCAAAAGGGCTGCCCAAACATCTGTATCACTGACAGAGCTGGTGTTGGAAGGTATGTCATAGGTGAATGCAAAGGAGCTTCCTGATGGTGAATGTCTGAGCTGGCCAGGCCCCAGCACCCAGTCTGAGGAAGTGTGGGGCCCCGCAGGCCTCCCCTGTGTGAGGTCTGGCCCTGGAGAATTTAGAACATGGAAGAGCCCTGTAGAAGCTTGCTACCTGTCCATAGCCTGGTCCCTAAGAGGCAGAAAGGAAGCCTGTGATTGAGGAATGCACACTTGGCCCCTCTCTGAAACTCATGGTAAGGTCACTTGCATTATCCCCCAGGGATGGACCACTGAGGGGATGAGGGTCCAGGAATGTCCAAATAGAAGGACATCCAGAGATGGAGTGACAACCATCTCTGTGGAAGTCGGACCCAGAAAGCAGGACAGAGCCTTTCTAAAAACATTGTCCAAGCTCTTATTTCTGGTGCAGTGTGGTCTCACCCTCTGTCTGCCAAAGGCAGTTGTAACAAAGCTACATAGTTCAGCAGTTTTTTATAGAGATTCAGAAAAGAAGAGGACCTTACAGCCTGGTAACCAGTCAGTGATTGGTTAGTGCTTGTTGATTGAATAAATGAATGAGTGACTAGCTCATGCACTGAGAGGAAGGGGCAAGAAGAGGGTCTTCTCAGCTACTGTTGGTTTTCCTGCAGCTGGCTTTCTTCATGCTTCTCCTTCCTCTCCAAACTCTAATCCAACTTTAAGGCTCTGCTTAAATGCCATCTCCACTACAAAGCCTTTCCAAATTGGCATAATCTCTCCCAGTCCTGAATTCTATTTGGTCCTTTATTATAGCACTTAGCGCTTTCAACTTTCTATGCCATTAATCACATTTTTCTTCCCTATAAGGCTGTGATTTGAGAGGAGTTTCTGGGTTTGAGTTTATCTTTCCAAAGCATTCCACAAAGTATCCTAGAGCAGAGAGCATGTGGAAGACACGCACAGAGGCTCTGAAGAAGAAAGCTCACTTGAGTGGGCCCAGAAATGTTACAAGATAGGGGCAGAGATCAGCTGAATCAATCAGGTTCTCTCCTGAAGTCCGAATGGGCGTCACAAGAGAGTCAGCCACTAGGGGGCGTCAAAGTGGAGCATTCAGAAACCAGACAGCAAGAGCAAGTCTTATGGGTGCCAGTCTCACTGCATCGTTAGGCCAGATCCATCCTGGGTTTACATCTTTCCCCATTTCACGGTTTCCTAGTCTAGGACTGGATTGCACCCCTTGCCTCCAGGCTGCCCCGCCCTCTGTGCCGGCCCTGGCCCACTTCCCACAGGGCAGTCAGAACAATCTTTCTGAAGCCTAAACCCGATCAAGTCACTCCTCTGCCTCATACTTTTCAATGGCTGCCTATTGCCCCAATGCTAGAGTCTAAACTAAGAGGCCTTTTCCAGTCTGCTTACTTATCTCATTTATTTTGTCTGCTTCTGTCTCCTTTATACTAAAATGTATGCTCCATGAAACCAGGGGTTTGTATCTGTTTTGTTCACTGCTGTGTTTACAGCGTCTGGAAGAGTGCATGTGCTCCACAAATAATCACCGAGTGGATGCTTTGCTCTCCAGCTTCATTTCCTGCCAACACCTCACCTAGGGCTAACCATGCTGAACCAGGTGCCTTTCTACTCAAGTCACCATTCCCTCTTATGTCAGGGCTTTGGTATGTGCTGTTTCCTGGGACTGGAAACTCCTTTCCGTCTTGTTCAGTTGGCTGATTCTTACTTCCTGTTTATGTATTCCCTGGGAAGTCTTTCCTGACCGCCCCTAGACCAGGCAAAGACACCTCTCCTATGTGCCTCACAGTGCCAGGCAGCCACCACAGCTGAAATAGTTGTCACTTATTGAGACGACAGGCTAAGCTCTTTCTAAGTAATTTTTCAGACACTGTCTTATTCATTCTCCCACACCTATGAGACAGCTACTAATAAAACCCTTAATTTACATACGGGAAACTGAGGCTTGAATAGCTTGAGTAACTTGTCTTGGTTACAAAGGCAGTAAGGGGTAGAGGTAGGACTTTAACCCTATTATCTAGTTCCACTCTTAGCCCTGACCTTGTTCTTCTGAGGGCACCAAAGTTGTCCGTCTTTTCTAATGGATTATTAGCTCCCTAGGGTAGAATCTTTACCTTATATGCCTTAGCTTTGTCCTGCGGACTCATGCTTAGGATGCATTAACTGAGTGAATGAATAAATGAGCCATAGTCAGTGTTAGGTTCTGGGTATATATAGACAAAGAAAGCCAAGTCTCTGTCTTCCACCTCCACATCCATCCAGGAAGCTTGCCACTTAGTCCTGAAGTGTCCCTGTGGCCTTTCCACTTAAGGGCCCATTAATCTATTCATGTGTATAACTGGACCCCTCAAATGAATCCATCCTTATAAATATTATTTGGAAAGCAGAGGTCTACAGATTTCTCAATGTCAAGGACATCGAATGAATGAATGAGCGAACTGTGCTGAGTGCTCGGTATTCACGGGGGCTGGGATGTTCTGAGAGCCAACAAGGATGTTTTTCACTGTAATCAACACAGAAGGTTGGAGTCCTATTCCAGGATCACTCTCTTTGACACTCAGCGATCAGACTGTCCTCTTTCTCAAAGATCGAATGCTGCCAGGCTCTGCCAGCTCCATCTTCAGCCTTGACCTCCTTTGTTTCATTGTGAAAAGAACCCTTGATTTACCCCTTTACTTGTAGGTCTCACATCTCATGCTTGCTTTGGCAGCAAATACACTAAACTTAGACTTTACATATTTTCCAATAAAGTAGGGAACACTGGGAGCTTGGTGTGAGAAGGGAGTAACCTTCTAATTATTGGCATGGTTCTGAATGTTTTCTGTTCTGCAGACTTAGAGTTTCCTGTTTAAAAGTTTTAGAGAATATCACTGTTGGACACAGGGTACTTGCTGGGTTCTGACTAATAGAGCCTCTGATTAAATTATTTCAGACATTAAGAAAAATGTTTTTAGAGTAGTCTTTCGGGAATTATGTCAAGTGCTGAGTACACTTTTCTTGGAAAACATTCGATTCTGCCATGTCTTTTTGTCAGTTTTTACGCGGCAGTGTCCATCTTGAGGAAGTTCAGGAGATCTACTTCCAAGTCAAAGGCCTAGGTTGACTTCGGAAACCTGAAGATAAAGGGTCCTGATGAGATACTGCATAGGTGCAGCTTTTTGTTTTAGCATGTTTTTCTCTAAATAAAAATTTCCTGGGACACGCTTGAAATTATAGTCTTTCGGGAGAGAAAATGTGTGAAGAGGTTGCCACCAGTCTCCCTTTCTCTGTGTCCCCACCCCTTAAATATCGAGCATCTGGTGACAGAGTAGGGGTGAGGAGGGCCTAGGGGGGACCATGAGTCTCTTAACTGAAAACAGACTCCAGTGTTTCTTAAATTACAATTTTTTCCTCAATAGCCCAAAGCAGAGTCTCTATTTCTTTCTGCTTAGAAACAAACTATTAAAAAAAATTGTAAATGCCTCCCATGAGCAAGGTGCTGCTCTTGGTGAGGGTTTGGGAAGGGCTCCATTGGTGGATGGTACAGCGTCTCCTTGCTTCCTGGGAGTTTGTGGAACAAGAGTAGAAACGCTTTTCCATATCTTGTAAGTGCCTTCCCAGCCACACCGCTTGTGGGTGCCGCTGATGTGGGGGGCCACAGGAATGGCAACCGAATGTCATCTTAGCTCTAGATCTGGATCCATTAGGGGTGCATTTGGTTGCAAGGAACAGAAAACAGAGAGTGATTTAAACAAAAATCATTTTGTTTTTTTTCCCCCTCACATTACCAGAAGTATAGAGATTTGGCACTTCAACGGTGTCAAGGTCAGTGACTCTTGAATGTTTGGCCTCTTCTCAAGGTTACAAGGTGACTGGTGGGGTCCCAGGTGCAGTGCAGGGAGGTGGGGGAAGGGGGCCTCAGGCCCGTATACACCTTTATTTGGAAACCCTTCTAGGGCTCCCTTCAGACTTCTGCAATGTGGCTCTCCTGGCCCCAGGGGAGTCTGGACCTAAACATGATATGTAATCTCTGTGGTACAGAACCTACACTTGCTGTGTGGTAGTGAGGGATGGCACTATGCAATCTACAGAGCAAACTAGCTGGCCTGTTAGAATGGGACCCAAGCACATAACAGTGAAAGGGATTCACAATAGGCTCTGTGGTAGATTCATGCTGGTCGCAAATACTTTGCTCCTTCTTCAAAGTGGTATTTCAATCTCCTCCTTATAAACCCAGTCTGATCTTAGTGACTTGCTTGGCCAATGGAACAAGGCAGAAGACTTTCCTGACCTACCAGGTTTTGCTCCAGTATAGCTTGATTGGATTACTCGTACTTAGAGCTCCGAGCTGCCACAGAAGATGTCCAGCTGCTCCGTGGCTGCCATGATGGAGAGGCCCCAGGTAAGTGCTCCAGGTGAGAGCAGCAGCTGAGCCCAGCCTTTCAACTGTTCCTGTCAAGGTGCTAGATGCATCAGACCAGGCCATCTTTCAGCTGAGTGCCACCAAATAAACTCTGTTGATACCATATGGAACAGATGAATCACTTAGCTGCCTTGTATTCCTGACACACAAAATTGCACAATAAAGTAATGCACAAGTTATTTTAAGTTTCTAAGTTTTGGAGTAACTTGTTGCTCAGCAATAGAAAACTGGAACATGACCACCACTTTCTGTTTCCTGTAGTCACTGACACCTTCCTGTCTTAGAATATAAACCATCTTCTTTAGATTTAGGCCAAAATGTTGGGTTAAAATTTAGCTGTTTAGACTAAGCTCTAGTATTTACATGTTTGGAAACCACCTGGACCTTTAGACATCTCTTTCTCTCTGTGACCCATGTGTGAAATTTTGGATCAAGCATCTGAAGAACTCCAGGAAATGAAAGCACACTCAATTCTCAGCATTAACTTTTCAGTGGTAGGCATGAGTCTTAAGGGACTACCTATATACACACAAGCATACAAAGCAGAAGAAATTATACATATTGCAAGGAGGTTTCCATAAGGCATTGGTAAGTAGAACAATAATTATAGATGGGATTTTAGAGAGAAATTGCAGTAGAAAGTTGAACAAGAACTCCAGGAATGCCTGCAGTTAGAGGCCAGGAGTCCAAGAATATTCGGCTGGGTGCTTGGAAGTTGAGGAGATGGTTTTCAGAGTTTATGTCAAGAGTATGAGAGGGATTTCAGCAGGAAGCATTGGTGTCCCATGCCACAAAGAGACTGCAATTCAGATAAGGCTACCAGCTTGCAGGTGTCCTCATCATAGCTCCTTCCGACCTCAGTCGTATATGTATTGTTGGGAAAAAGACACCTTCTTACACTAACTGTGTAGTTAATTCAGTGAGGTGTCTCCCTTTTGGGCGCATGGCAGAGGCATGGCATAGTTTCATTTATTTTTTCGATAACCCCCTTTTCACTGAGTAGAAAGCCCCTGATGACTTTTTATTGCATTTCTACAGTTTTTCATTAATATTGGGTTATTAGAATAGCTTAGTTCTGATTTTTCAGACTTAATCTTATTCATTAAAAAATTTGAATCTCATGATTATCCACTGTTGTGAGTGTGTGTGTGTGTGTGTGTGTATGTTTGTTTATGTGTTATATGCTTGTATATATGGTAGACCTGTCATCTCATACCCTCTTTGTTTCCCCTGAACTCACTTCTCTGGGTTGGCTGGGGCTGGCAGCAGGGAAAGGGAACGTTTTTGAGGGCCCCGTGGGTAGCTGCCTCTGTCCAGTCTGTGTTCTTTTGCTACTGGCCTTCACCATTCTCCATCTTTCCCTGAATTGGCCTGGGGTCCTTTGATGATTTCCACCAAATGCTGGCTATCTGGAGGTGGGGCAGGGTACTGGTTGGTTTCTCAAGGGTCCTGGGGAGAGCGGTCTCCTCCTATACACTCGCCGCTTTTTAGGAGAATGTTAATAATTCTAGCATTTTACTCTTTTCTGGTTGAAGATCTTCAACATGTGGACTGCCTTCCCAGAGCATGCTTCCCATTAGAAGGGTAATAAGGCTTTTCCTGAGGCCTTCATAAGTCCCAGCCATTTTGAAAAGCTCTTTCATGAATGTTATTTAATCAAATTCTCTCAACTCTGGAGGGAACAGAGGCTGGAAGGGAAAAGGCAACTCGGACACACCCATGATCAATGTCCCCGAGAGGATTTTTACCCTACTCCTCTGCTTTTTAGTCTAATGTTTATTCTCCATCCCACGTACACATTTCCACAATCAATCGTTTTTGATTCTGAAAACTTCCTTGAGCCTCAACCTGTGTTTTTAAAGACATAGTAACAAAAGTCCACTTCATTTCTCAAATATGGCTAAACTTCAGTTTTGTGTAAACACAGGATGATGGTTTGTTTATGACAGAAATGGCTTGGTTGCCCTTTGACTCAGTGGGACAGTGGGAGAATGTTGTCAAGAAATGGTCACTGTAAATGGTTGCACTTCTTCTCAGGGTTGTAATGGGTAGGTTGGGTATCCTTATCTTATAAAAATAGTGTAGGTGACTTCTCTGGAAGTCATTTTAAGGAAAAGTATAATCATAAAATACTCCCAGAGAAGTACAGCTATAATTTCCTACCCACTACTCATTGCTTAGCCAGACCCCTTTGAAGCTCATCAACTTGACATTTTATTAGCTGGAAAAATTGAGAGTCATCTACAAAGTTAGAGATTTCTCTGTGAACTCCCTCATTTTAGATAATAGAGAAGTATTCGTTTATCTTGAAAATATTCATTTATCCCCAGATTTTCTGTCTAGACTTGCGAAATGCTTGCTCTTTGACTGTCTCAAATCTGATTCTGAAATCATAAGATTAGAGCTGGGGCAGGTCTGACGGAGGACTAGAATCCAGGGGAGATGATGAATTCCAGAAGAGGCAGTTTATCAAAACTTGAGATTTCTACTTAAGGAGGTAGAAAATGGGCATATACAGTTATAGGGTATTTAAATCAGACTTACTCAACATACTAGAACATAGTAGAAGGTGTCACCTGATGTTTGACAGAGACAATTAAATTATTATTTAAATATCATTAAGGAAATGTATGGAAGTCATTCATGAAGAGGTGGCACATTCAAGATACCAAAAGGTTCAAATAAAATCTGAGTGATTCTTTCCACATCAATAAATACATATCTATAAGATAATTTTTAATGGTACAAATGATATCCTTTGTGCTGATGTGCTAAAAATCATTTAACTAGTCACTACCATAGTGCATCAAGTTGTTTCTAGTTTTCAATTATATAAACCATACCACAATAAATACCATTGCCTCTTCTGACACCTGTCTCATTCCAGCAGGTCCTCAAATAATGTTGTTTCGTTATAGCATCAATGAGATGCAGTAGGAAGTTAACTTTTGTTTGTTTGTATCAGTTAGCCAGTGGTAGAACTGGTTTTATATTATGTCTTTTCATTTGAAGTTGCAGAACCTACTGACGAAGTTAAGTGCAGAACTATTGTATTTCCTTATGCTCAATTCTCAGAAATGAAGCTGCTGTGCCTTTTGGTGGCTTTGAGTAAAGTATCCTCAGAAAGGTACCACCTATTTACATTTCTACCAGCAGTGATGCAGGTGCCCAGTTATCCATACTCTTGCCATTGCTAAGAAGACATTTTTCTTCTGGAGAAACTCAAGGTCAATGAGCTGCTAACCCCAGGAAGTGGAAATCACTCAGAAAGTGCTTTTTCAGAGTGCAGACCGGGGCAGAGAAGTGGATAGCATCCTCATTTCCCCCCAATTTCTGGTGTTTGCTTTCTCACATTAAACTTGCTGATGAAATATGTTCAGTGTTTGGAATCAGCTATTAATGGCTGCAATTAAAGGATGCCATTGATACCGTCAAGCTCTGGAACCCTCAGCCTGTGAGTTTAGAATTGGTGCCACTTGACTGAGGGGTGCCTTGGAACATGGCACTGAGGGATACTGCCCCAGGGGACTGCCAGCCTGGCTTGCCCAGGATGGTTAGTTTGGGGGCAGACAAGTCATTCACGAGTCAACTTTTCCGCTTCTTAGCAACAAAGAGGTAGCTAAGTGACACATTCTTTTTTAAAAAATAATTTATTTTAATTAGCTTCAAGTATACAGTACATTGGTTAGATATCTATATAGTTCATAAAACGATCCCCCCAATTGCTCCCTCCCTCCTCTGGCCCTCCACTTAGCCAACATATTAAAAAGTGATACATTCTTACCTGACCAGGAATTTCCCTCAAATCCTGGAAGAACCTGAGTGCAAATTAGTTATTTTAATAGAAATTTTAATAAAAAAATTACTCTCAGAAGCAATTTCTGTACCAGACATTGAGCGAGAATGGTTGACCAGAGTATCTGGGAAAAGGCATGTGCTAGATACTGAGGATGAAAGGTTTTGTTTACATCTCTACAACACCTTATGCTCTGAGATCTTCTCTGCACTTACAACTTCTTCCTACTACCCCAATTTATTTTACATTTTAAAAAATCCTGGCAACAATTTTAGCCTAAAAATTGTCCTTCATCTCCCACTGTTCCATCTACTTCCTAGATCTCTCCAGAATGCGCCAGACCAAGGAGATAATGTAGTATGCAGTGGCTAATTAAGTACCAGGGTTCAAATCCCAGCTTAGCCACTCAGGCACTGTGACAATGGGTAGGCTCTTAAAATCTCTGCCAACTAGGAGGATGATGCTTCTCATAACATGGCTTTGGGGATGAAATTAAATGAGGTAATGTATGGTGAGTGTCTGTCACAGAATAAATGCTCCTTAAATTGTAGTTATTATTAGATGACATCAGTGATGATTTCCAACCCTAGGTCACTAAGAGCCTAGGTTCTGGGTAGGCACAGTGCCCCTCACAGCATCTGTGTGTTACCCAGATGCAAGCCTTGCTTGCTGCAATAATCTCAGTTATTTGTTGCAGACCAATGGTGACTTTTATGTGCCAAACAGATTAGGGAGGGTGTGTGAGGACAGCCTGGAGAATATAGTTCTGCAAAGCTATTGAAAAAAGGTATTTTTAGAGTAAAATTGGACTCTGCCCCCTGTTTCTGGAGGAGGAGAAGAAGGGCATGCCTTGGAATGCATGGAAAATTTAAAAATGATACATGATCCCACAGAGCAGGGAGTGACCTCGCAGAACATGCCCCCAGGGGTGGCACAAACTGAAGAAGGGGGTTGGCCAAGGATATAGAAGTCAGGGAGAGAGCATTGTAGCAATGTGTGCTCAGAAATCACTGGGAACATCTTGGACTTTTCGAGGTCACCCTCAGGGAAAACAATGCCCACAGTGTATCACAGCCTTGACCTGGAACCACCACACACGAGCCCACTCCAGGCTATTTTGCTTTACCTCTGAGCACCACTTTCTATTGGAATCTTGGTCCAGCAGGTGAGCCCCCTATTTCCAAATCTTGGTAGTCTTTCCTTTTCTTCTTTCCTATAGTCTGGATAGTGGCAAGAAAGTAATGAACTCATGCTTTTATGCTTCAGTAGTTTATACTGAACTCAATTCATCCATTCAACAACTTGTGTGGAAGGCAGGGCATCTCTTACTACACCCACTTAACTGAGGTTTAAATAGTTCAGAGAACTAAGATCCCAAGCTCCTGCCAAGTTTCTGCTCATTTTACCATGAGTTTCATCCAGAGGATTGCTGAGATTTTGTCAGCTGGTAAAGTTCACATATTGCCATTGTAGAAAGCATTTGCCTTTTGACAGCTGTCTTCAATGAATGCTGTTTAGAATTTGAGTGAGATTTGGTGGGAATTTTCCTGGGCCCCTCAGATCATGAGACTGTTTATTCACCTCTGTAGGTGACTTGGGTGGTGAACTGCAGTGGTAGGTCAAGGAACTGGTCAAGTGAAAATAGATGTTGCCACTTGGCTCTACCTCCCCACATATATTATTATTTTTTTTAAAGCACTGAATAGCAGTAAAACTTTTGAGACAGCTGACCTAAATTTTGAATGTGATTGCAATGTTCTTGAAGTGATGAGAACTGATATGCTTATGCTCCAGGGAAATATAATGGAAAAGAAGAGCTTTAGCTCAGAAGTTGCTGGTCTTAAAAGAAACCTCAGTTTGTTGAACCCAGCAGAAGATTCCTCTCAAAGAAACATTTATCAAGTTGCTTTTAAATTGAATTTGATTTAAATAAGAGTAAAGGCACAGATGTGCTTGCTTATTTGTTTACTTACTTATTTATTAGTTTTGGTGTTTTGTTTCATTGCATGTGAGTTTCCAAGAGCAGAACTTACATCACAGTGGACCATGGGAAAAAGGGGTTTGACTTAAGATGGTGCAATTTGAGGTTCTTGTCCAGGAGCCAATTAGATGGTGAGGTGAAATTTGGTGGCAGTGCTTGTCAATGGTAACTGAGGAGGGTGTTTTGTCAAATTCTGGAGGGCTCTGGCTGTGTTTCGTTAATGCTGCAAGAAGGTTGTCTGGAGGTGGCTTCAGGCTCTGTGTTCTCTGCCTTGTCTGGGCCCCTGTGTCTGCTTTTGTATGCTGGCTGCCATCTATGGAATGGTGTTTTCAACTCTTCCTGGAAGAAGAATAACTTCTGGAATAGTGTCCAAGATGAAAAGAATTCTCCCTAATTTGGTGGAATAACAGGTGCTACACACCCTCTTATGGGTAACATCACTAGATGCTATTCCTGATAGCCAGAGTTCAGGGCTTTCGTGTTTAAGCCCATTTAGGTAGATGACACATGTATTGCTGATGGGGCTGTGTTCTGCAGACAAGAATGGATGTGCAGAATGTCAGCACCTAATGAGGGAGCGGTAGGCGAGTGAATATGTGCAGTGGATGTGGGCCCTGGTGGAGTCTGGCCAACACGAGTTTGCGCCAGCATTTACAAGTGGAGATTGTTTGGGGCTAGCACCAGAGTGATCATCTAGACTTACTGACTTGTGGAAGAGAAGCCTACCTACACATATACTGATGGTGTGTCAGCCTTGAACATTTCTGAAAGGAAGCATAAGAGAATGATAGGTGAGGCTGTCTCTGGGAAGGAGGACAAGTGTCCTGGGATGGAATGGTACCGCTTTTCAAAGCATTGTTTTACTGAATGCATGTATTCCTCTTCCATTTAGTTAACCAGACTGACTTTCTCTGGCTATATGAGGGATAAACGGTGTGATCTTAGCCACATATCACTAAATGTTGCTAAATTTCATGTTTCTTATTTGCAAAGCAAAAAATTTGAGTTAGAGACCTTTAACTTCTTTTCTGGCTCTTTCTAAGGATTCATTTAAAGACTAAAGTACTTTAAGAAGTTGGTTGTGCCTCAAGACAATTTCCCATCTCAGATGTTTAAGTTGGCCATAAGGCCTGCACAGTGTTTTTAACCCAGCAGTATTGTTCCACCAAACAATGAAGATGTCTAAAGGTCAATCACACATATTTCCGAGTCTCCAACCATGACCAGAAAGGGAGACTGGGTATCACTTCCAGTAGATCCAATAGATGCAACAGATCCTGTTTGTGTGGGTGAGTGGGACTATTTAAATTCTTTTAAGTCAAACCAAAACTGGGACTCAGGCCAATAGCTGAAATAAGCCAGTAGCTAGCTGATTAGGATGCGTGAAGTCTTCTGTGATCTTCCATCAAACAGCCTTGTTTTCAGAAGCGCGTCTTGTGCTGGCCATTGATACTAAAACAGTGCTTTGAAAGCCACTGTTGAGTCAGAGCTGGCTGGCTGGCATTCTTAAAATAAAAACACTTCTGGAATAGAAATATTCATATTTTACCAAAGCCGAGAAGCTTAAGTGAATATTAAATAATTACATTGTCATTTCTTCCCTCAGCGGAGGACTTTAACTGGTGGAAGTTTATTGTTAAAGTCCATTTGAAGCAAACTAATAAAATGAGGTCAATTATGGGGATATAATTATATTGTTTAGGTTTTTGGTTTTGTTTTCCAAAAAACTGTCTCCTGTATTTTTTAAGTATGAGGAGGGTTGGGGTAGTGGGCTCATGGGCCATTTATTTGCCACTCTCAACTATTTAGAATAGAGGTAAGGGTCTGAAATGGGATGAAAAATATGTTCTGGGTGGCTAAAAGAGGTGTTGGCCTACTTGTCTATTGATCTTTAACAAATTTCTGAAAATTCAGTTCCTTGAACAATGATAATCATGTATTAGCTCACAAGTACTTGGCTGTGTTGGTTCAGGCTTTTAAAAAAAATTATTTTATTATTAGTTTCAAATATAGAGTACATTGTTTAGACATTTATAAAGTTTATAAAATAATCCCCTAATTGCTCTTTCTTTCTTCTGGCTAGCCATTACATTAATGCTGACTGCATACCTTATGTTGTGTTCCCCATCCCTGTGAACATCTATCAACTACTAATTTGTTCTTCTTTAACCTGTCACCCTTTTCTCCCAGCCTCCCCTCTGGCAGTCATCAGATTGTCCTCTATATTTGCAAGTCTGTTTTTGACTAGTTTGTTCTTTTTGTCCCTTAGATTTTGTATATAAGTGAAATCATTGAGCCAGTATACCATATGATTTCAATTACATGCTGGCTCAGGTCTTTCATGGGGTTGCAGCTAGAATTGCTGTCATCTAAAGGCTTGACTGGGGCTGGAGGACTGGCTTCCATGGTGACTTGTGGCTGGAAAGTTGATGCTGTCTGTCAGCAGGGGACCTCAGTTCATCCTCATGTACACTCCCCACAAGACGGCTTGAGTGAATTCATGACTTGGCCACTGGCTACCTTCATAGTGTGTGATCCTAAAGGCCATAGTGAAAGTTGCAATGCCTTTTATAATATACCTTGGGAGTCATCTACCTACTGTCATTTCCTGAGGTCAGCCTTGATTAATAGTTTAGAGACAAGGACATAAATATTAGAAAATGAGGCTTGTTTGGTGCAGGAGAATCATCTTGGAGGCTGGCTACTGCCGGTGTTATAACATCCTTGTGTAAGATGCAGGACCTGCAGATGTGAATCAGCCCTATTCAGGACCCATTTTTGAGGCCACTGCTCTCTTGGACTGCTCTCTGCATGCCCTGGGTGGGCCTACAGACATTGCCACCACACTGTTCAGCTACATCTCCTCGTGAGTACCTGAGGAAGTCCTTGGGTTCAGGACTTTATATTAACTACAAAGAGATTTGAGATTCAAGTTCAGATGATCACAAGTCCATACTCTATGTGTACATCTGATTGTAATAATGCATATGTGTAGACTCACCTTGACATTCACTACCAGTATGTCCTCTGACATTTGCTGCCCTAGGGAGCTGTGGCAGTGCTTCTGCATCCCACATGATCCCTTCTGTATTACACTTTCATTTTAGCTGTTACATTAGTTACTGCATATCACTCAAAGATCATCTTACATGGACTGAGTCCTACACACAAATCCCAAAATCTCCATTAACTGTGTCTCTCATGCTCTCATTGCCCATGTCTTTACTCTTTCATTCACTAACCTGTGACCCTGTGCCCACTCCATGTGGGAGGTGGCATCTGCTGACAGCCAGGCTCACTCTGCTGTTGGCTAGTGTGTGATGTGCAGGATACTGCAGGGCTTGTGCTAGGTGGCTGCTCCATCAGACTAGGCTCTTCTAATGGCTTCTGAGAAACACCCTTCTACAAAGTTTCATCTGCAGCACAGGGGGACAAGACTGAGAGGTGGCGCTCCCATAGGAGAACAACACTCTCTGGACTAACCCCTGGAAAGGTCCGCCTTATTGTCCAGAGGCTCCTCCTCTGTGGTTTCCCATGTTTCCACATTCCCTCAGCTGTAGACACTCAAAGGCTGGTGGCCTCTGAAGGACTTTTCTCCTTCCCTGACTTTTTGGTCTTAACACAAAGGATGCCTTTGGTCTTCTTCACAAGCCTATGTGTCTTCTGACACTTGTGTATGTGACTTCCCCAAACAGAGAGGTTCCAATTATCCCCTTTAAAAGGGGGCCTTGCTCCTTGAAGCAAGTAGTGTGACAGTAATGTGAAGAGTCCATAAAAAGGGTCTGAAGGAAAAGAAGAACTGCACAAAGCAGAAGTAAATACTCAGAGTGTCCTCCTGGGACCTTCAGAGCAGAGCTGGTTGCCCCACATAGCTTGTTAAGAGAAGCAATAGAGCCCACACAATCCCTGGTCTACTGGGCAGGGGCCCCACCTTATAAAGATCTGCAAAGGGCCTAGGGACAGGGACTATGCGACTATGTGAAAAGGGGTGCTTTCTGTTCAGTAAAGTGACCAGGATGGAGAGGAGAGAGTTCAGTGGTGATGGCAGCTTGTTCTTCTGTTGAATTAACTCAGCTGTCAGCTAAGCTACTAGACTGGGAGGAAATGAGCCTCTAGGATACCCAGAGTCCTAACCTGGCAATGGTATCAACAACTGGGTGGTCGTTAGGACCTGTTTTGATGTGGGCTCTAGGAAGTCACCAGGAATTGATTGGTTGATTATGTAGTCTTCTCCTTGGAGGAGATGGTTTGATGAGTGTGTGTGTTTGTGTGGGTGCACGAATCAACGTGGTCATGACCTGTATTTCTGGAAGTGTTATCTTCCTCCCCAGTTCAAATTTTACAGAGATGTGAGAACACCTGAGTGCTGGCCTTATTCCTTCTCCTGCTAATGGAGGAAGAGTTTTCTAGGCTTTCCCCACCCAGCGCCCAAGCCATCTTTAGGCCAAGCACAAGAACACTTGTTTAAATACTCCAGTTACCTGAAGAGGAGGACAAATGAACAATTTGGTTAATGCATAATTCTATGTTTGCAATAGGTCCATGGGGAGAAGTACAAGCCACAGGGTTTCACTGCGTGGTAATCGAGGCGCAGATGTGTTGGGTCTCTGGCAGCACAGTGGTCCCCAGGATCCTAATCAGAGAGGCTCGTGTGAACCTAAGAGTCACTTGGTTACCCAGCCACTCATGCGTGGACCTTTCGATGCGGACAAGAGAATCTAACATTTTTGGCTGCCAACTCTGACCCAGGCACCTACGCAAACATTATTCTTGGTAATGAGTTTTCTGAACCACCCCCCCTCCCCCACCACAGCTGGCACTGACTCCTGTTTTAAGAGACAAGCAGCCAGGGGCACAGTAAGGCGGACAGTGAGTCTTCCAAGACTCTTCCTTCCTTCCTTCCTTCCTTCCTTCCTTCCTTCCTTCCTTCCTTCCTTCCTTCCTTCCTTCCTTCCTTCCTTCCTTCCTTTCTTTCTTTCTTTCTTTCTTTCTTTCTTTCTTTCTTTCTTTCTTTCTTTCTTTCTTTCTTTCTTTCTTTCTTTCTTTCTTTCTTCTTTTTTTCTGCCTACAGCACCTGGTTTTCCTAGGTGGTCTCTCATTCCAAGTACTAACAGGCCCTACCCTGCTTAGCTTCTGAGATGAGACATCAGGCTTGTTCAGGGTGGCATGGCTATAGACCACGGACCATGGATCCACTGGGGCACTAACCCAGGACTTTCTGTGTGTAAAGCAGACGCGCTAACTGCTGCACTATGGAACCATGTCCTTCCGCGACGCTTTAGAGAGCTAGGTGAGACAAGATTCTTGTACCATGTGTGCAAGATGGCCTGCATATTTCCCATCCACTTCAGAGATGTCCCTCCCCCTTCAACCTGCCCCAAGTGCCCTTGACTCCATAGAGACTGAAGGCCCATTAGTTTTTTCTCCTGAGTACTCCATAAGGGGAGCCATTTTGCAGAGAGCTTTCCTTCTATCAGAAGTGGTAAATTTTTTTTTGTCTGTTGGATCTTCCAATTCTAACCTTTCCAATTTTGCACCCAAAGCCATGACACGATCCTGCTTTCTCTTCTCATTTGCCCCTCTTGATTATTATAAGCTTGTAGTCATTTGAAAGAGTTCAGCTAAGGGTCTTGGAAGGATTTCTAGCAGTCTGGCTGCTATGGGCTTACCTGCCAAGAGCTAACACGGCTTCCTACTTCTGCAGGTGCTTTTAGTAGCCACATCAAGCAAAGGGTGCCACATCTTCAGTGTGAGTCACAGAGAGGAGTGTGAGCGAGGTATAAAAAGTTGTCCGTAGCTGGGGTAGGGTGGGGCTGGAGAGAGGGACAGAATTTAACTGCTATTTTATAGGGAACGGTCTATTGCCTTTTCACTTCCTTTCTCTCTCTTTATCTATTTATGTATGTGTATATATATATATATATATATATATATATATATATATATATACACACACACACACACATATATATGCATATGTATGTGTATATCTATATCATCTATATCTGTATCATCTATATCTACATCTACATCTATATCTATATCTGTGCCTATATCTATATATCTATCATTTATACACACATACAAATGAATTGAAATGAAGCAATTCAAGCTCTGCTTTCAAAATGTTTACTATTGTTTATAAAAACACTAAAACCAATTCTTAAAACAGGAGGAAAGTGA
Organism: Macroglossus sobrinus; assembly: GCA_004027375.1. Lineage (NCBI taxonomy): Eukaryota > Metazoa > Chordata > Mammalia > Chiroptera > Pteropodidae > Macroglossus > Macroglossus sobrinus. Next base: position 186,228 of record PVKZ01000678.1, on the reverse strand, counting down.
AAAAAAGAATTCTTGTTTTACAAGTGTAAATGTCTTCAGAGCTTTGGGTGGGCGGGATGAGGCAAAGACCCAGCCTTTCGACCCCCATTGAGTCTGCACCCCTGTCACCCTGCAGGATAACTGTGTGCTATGGCCCTGTCGTTGCTAGGCACTGGGCTGCAAGCAAGCATGTAGAAAGATAGAGAAGTTCAAGAGACAAAGGCTCTGGCAGGTGAGTAGGCTCTGGGTTCAAATCTGAGCTCTCTTACTAGGCAGTGTGTGTGTAACCTTGGCCTTGTCACTTCCTCTCTCTGGGCCTCAGATTTCCTCTCCTGTAAAATAAGAATGTCCCTAAGAGGTCCATGAGTTTCTTGCAGAGCCAAATTCCATGATTTATAATCATGGGGCAATAGAACTTGAGAGCTGTCATTACAGGCCAGTGTCATCCTAATGGCCCACCTATTACCTCATGGTGGAGGATAATCATGTAGTCTTGACTCTATTCTGATGGGAGTTGGTGAGAATGACAATTTGCCACTAACACATTCACCAAATGAATTTCTGTCACCACGTCCAGCTGAGACCTACAGTAAACTGGGCTGGAGGCACACAGTAAACTCTCTAATTCTAGTGCCTTCCTTGCCTAGTTCTATGATCTTAGGCACAGAACTGTGACTTCCACCCTCTTAGGATTTCTCTGTCAGACTGTGTGCCTTGCACCACCACAGTCAGGACTGTGAGGACAGCGTTGGCCACACAGTATTATTCAGCCCGTGGTTACAATAACGCCTAACGTACTCCAAGCTAACTGAGGACAGCAGGAGAGTCCCGGCCCAGTGGCACCAGCAGGCCTGAGACGAAGGCTGTGGTTGAGTGAGCTTGTTCCTAATGAATAGCTTAGTGAGCGTGTGTGAAGCAGCAATTACATTTTCCGGAAACTATTTGACTTTAGTTTCTTGGAAATGTTTTTATAGCTTCACAGCAATAAATATTTTCCCCTTTTTGGATTAAAAGGCTGAGTGGGTCTACTGACATTCTGTCTTTTGAAATGTTTTTTTTGGATAGTGTTCAAAACAGCAAAATCTGATTATATATCTCATTATGGAAAGCCCCTGTTTTGACTCTATTTGACCCAGGATTAACTTTTAATTTAGGTTGAATGAACAGGCAACTTTTGTTGTCAACATATTTATATAGGTAATATTTCAAAATTTCTCATTTATGTGTTTTTCATTGAGGTCACTTTGTTTTTGTTTTTGTTTTGGATCATGGTCAAAATATTCAGATAAACAAAAATGTAAAACTCTTTACACATGATTCTCCTTTTTGTAACTAATCATTTCTATTAGTAAATATTTTTTTAAAATTGCAAATGACAACCCACTTCTAAGTAGTATATGAAAAGAGGAGGGAAGAGAGAGAGAGAGAGAGAGAGAGAGAGAGAGAGAGAGAGAGAGAGAGCGAGCGAGCAACCTGTGTGAGGAGAGTTATCTCTCCTGATCTTTTTGGCTGAAAAAGCCCAGGGAAGAGTGTGATTTGTCCAGCTGTGCTCTTCTCTGGACCAGTCACTGGCCATGTTTATGGTCTAACCTGACTGTTCAGGCCAGGGTGGCATGTCCTCATCCATTTTACATCTCAAACAGTGTCTTTGTAGCACTGTTTCCTCATTTTTTAAAATAGCAAGAAGAATATTCTGGTTTATTTATTAAGGCTGTCATGCAGGTAAATTGTTTGGGAGTTGCTTGACTTTCTGGGAGTGCAGCATTGCATGAGAATCAAAGGTGGGTACAGACACAGTGTCAGTGAGATGTTGGCTGGTCATAACTCAGGCAGGTCATCTCTCTGTGGGATTACCAGAGAGAAGGAAACTGGGTCCTCTTCCCTTTGAAGATTTTGCCTTCTTTAAGTTTTTGAGTCCCACTCTTGTACTCAGACCCAAAAGTAGAAAAGTTATTTCAACCCAAAGGTTGAAATAAAAGGCTTGGAATTTATTCTTGAAAAAAACTCTAAGCCCTCCATCAGTCAAAATCAAATACATTCAACTGAAATGTGGTGATCATTTCCATTAGTTGACTTACACTCAACGTCATGCTGTTTCGACAAATGGCTTATTCGATACAGAGACTGTGGTGGTAAGTGATTCTTTTATCTGTTCAGAAATGATGGGGTGGACTCACCAGGGATGCCTCCTGAGTTAGGAAAACCCCTTGAGAACCAAAATGAGTCATGACTTTCTCAGGGCTACGCTGATAGCTCAATGATTTGGTGTCAATTGAAATTCCCCTTTTTGTGAGATTGTCCTTAAAGACTGGGAAAAAAAGTAATGGGGAAAATAAATAACGTGATATCTTGATTCCTAAGAGGTGTGATATGATTCTATCTTAGAGAGGCAGACAGCCTCGTGCTCTGTTTGTACGTGGAGAAACTGGGGTGTCACCTAAGCCACTTGGCCAATGTCACATGCTAGTTGGGGTCCAGCTAGAACCCAGACTCCTTCTCTGGGCTCACAGCCTCTGCACACAGCTTCAATTGTAAATTTGGTGTAATTTATTTTCACAGCTTATTTAGGAAACAGAACTTCACACCACACACCCTAAAATTTAAAAACTCACTTAACCAATAAAATCTTACTCTTTTACTCCCTTCAACAGTCTTCATGATCTCTCTACAGATCTGTGTTCTACTTCCCTGTGTACTTCTGAGCAAATAGTTACTCTCTCTGCTGTTCAATGACCTCTTTTTAAATGTACAAGATCAGCATTCTCTTGTAAACAGCCCTTTGAAGTTTGTTTACTTGTGAGTGCAAGGCCTTCCCTCCCCTGTGGGTCACAGAACAATTACTGAAAGGTTGATGGAAGGTGATTCTTGGCTTTGAGTCCACATGAATGTGTGGGCTAATACCTGTGCTGTGGTGTTCCTGGCTTCTCGGTGGAGCGAGTTTCTTAATTTCTTCCTGCACAAGGATCCTCAAGACATAGCCAAAACCATATTTCAAAATTCTGAGTCTGTGATGTTTTTAAAAAATAAACTGAGCCTCTTCTCTCTTGGCTCCCTTTCTTCCCAGTGGTTTCTCCTCCTCAAAGTTTAATGTAGCTGAGGGTTGGGCTCCGGACCCTCAGCTCACTTCACTGGCACCAGGATCCTGCTGAGATGACAATGACATGTGCACCTCTCATTCTCAAGGGTCTTCTGTCTGTAATTTCAAGATCTGGAGCTTTCTCTGCTGAGGCAAGTCCGCCTGCCCCACATTTAACTGACTTCACTAAACTTCTTGTTTTTTGCCTTTAAAATGGGGACAGTGTGTTGTACTCAGTGTGAGGATCAAATGAGGGAAAACCTGTAGAATTTTAGAGGGACTGCCATCCTCTTCTCCAGCCTTTCCGTCAGGCAAGGGGAACCCCGCCCCCTCTAAAGGACCAAAAGGTTGCCTGCAGGCAGAAAACTAACTACAGTCTAGGGACTTATAAGATCCAGACACATCACTCCATCACAGTGATCCTGTATGGGTGTTATGGCGGTCAAGCCATTTTTGTCAACAAAGAATCAAAGATTAAGAGGCAAAGGGACTTCTCATTTCCAAACTCGTCCTCCCCACTATGACAGAACCACTTATAAATAATTTATTAATAAAATGTTATAGTTCTTCAGGAAACAATTCAAAGTTATAAAGAGTCTCTAAAAATGTATAATGGGCTATTAGTATCTCTAAGCTAAGATACTATATATATATTGGGGCAAAGAAGGATTGAATAATTGTTCTGTCTTTATTATTTCCTTATGCAGATACTGAACTTGTCAAGATTTGGGCACATCTGGTGACAAGATGCTGGAAATCAGAGGCATGCTAGATGTTCACTTTCTTGCCAGGGGCAACGATGTTCTATGTTCTAGCTGAGCTTGAACATTTGCATTTCTCAGGCCCATTTTTACTTTCAGTGGTGAAGGTGACCACTTTCCCCTCTGGCCTGTCCCTGTACAACTTTGAGTGGCGAATATTCTGGGTGCATCTGAGCATTGGCACTGAGACATAGGGAGGGAGTGGGAAGGTCAAAGATTTGGGAATCAGAACAACCATGTTCGAAGACCAGACCTGACATTTAATAGCTGTGGGACCAGAGTCATTTTTAAAACCTCTCTGGGTCTCACTTTTCTGTTTTGTAAAATGGATTTATTATGTCTACATTACATGGTTATCGGGGGGGATTAAATGAGATTAAGTCACAGAAGACAGTTAAGAAGTGATAACCGATGTCTTCAAGCCTCCCTTCTCCCTTTCCCTTTTCCCTTCCTCCCAACTCTTTACATGACATCTCTGGGTCTCCTCAACAATAAGGGAGAACTGGTAGAGTTGTTTCAATAATCAAGACAACTAAGTGAATGCTCTTCATCCCCAGTGCAGTTCCCCTGTTCTCTTCAGGGGTGAGCTGAGTTAGGAGCTGAGGTACCCACGTCATCTTCTCCATCTTGATGGTTTCTTTGAGAAACTTGTCTTGCCATCGAGACTGGCTATAGATGACAACTGTCACCACTTCCCAAGGATGCATCATGGTGGTTAAATAAGTGTCACCTGTGGGATTCAGCCTGACACCCACTTTCTCTCCAGTGAAGACTCAGAACAGAGAGTAGAGAGGACTTAAGGAAACAAAGTCCAGAGAAGTGAAATGACTTGTCTAAGACTCCAAAATTAGTCTGTGCTTGAACCATGATAAAGAGTTCTGGGTGACAAATGGCGGCAACCTCTCAATGAATATTTGGAGTGATGCGTGTTCTCTTCTGGTTTTCCATTGATTTAAGCTCAATGTCATAATGGTGTCTGATTGGACTGTGACGTGACCACTGGAGTCACTCCCAAAGCAGGATTGGACTCTTCTCGGGCTGTGTGTCACTGGGCTAGAAGGACCTCTGGATGCGTGGGAGCAGAGAGCTGAAGACCTGTCTTGTTTCACACTGCCTGTCTTTTCTTGGGTACTTCAGGTTTTCCTAGGTATAACCTGCAATGGTTTTCATGCCTCTGGAATTGAAATCGTTTGCTCAGGAGAAATTTATATTGTCACCAAAATACAGAAAAGAAAATGCAAAACTCCTCTGGTTGAAGTCGGGGAAGGAAAGTGGGAGCCTTTCTCTCTGGGCACCTCAGGGCATGTGAAGGAGCCCTGGAGTTTCTCAGAGCAGAGTGTGAAAACTGCTGGATTGAGGGCTCTGTTAGACCTTCTGGTTGTATATGTGTGTGAGACGTGAGGGGGAGTGCTAGCAGAGACCTGCCCCTCTCCAGTGTCCTCCTAGGAATGTACATCTGTACCACAGGTCAGCAGACTCTCTTTCTTCCTTTATTTCCTACCCACGTGCTAAGATGATGGGTTTCAGGGTAAACAGAAGGTTATACCTTGGCCCTTTTCCACAGAAAACTTATCCTTAAACTTTCAGAGTGAGTCCTCCATAAATTCTTGATGAATAGATGAGCTTTTGAGCTTTACAGAAGCCAAGTGTGCCTAGAGCCCAATCCTCAGTCAGATAGACTTGACTTTGTGCCCAGAGCATACATCCGTTTACATATGGATGCAACTGAAAACCTGGAAATATTCTATTCTCTCTGTTTCATTTTTTCAAAATGCTGGTAGTGACCCATTGAAGTGTTTTCATAACCCATTAATTAAGTCTCTCTCGCTACATCAAGTGTCAGCAAATGCGGCCCTCAGGCCAACTATGGTCTGTCTCCTGTTTTTGTGTGGCTCCCGGGCACCAGGCAAGCACTGTGAGCCTGACTGGGGTGTCTCCTGTACCCCTGTTCCCAACTCTTTTCCTAGCACCTGCTGAGTTCTCAGTCTGGGAGTTAGAGACTTCACTTCCAGTCAGCTGCCCAAGGGGAGACAGCTGGGTTCTACAGCAGGAAAGGGTCTGGGTGTCACCAGGCAAAGAGAAATTGATGGCGGAAGCCGGGTTCCCTTCACCTCCTCCACCCTGCTGATGTGGCCCAGGCCATCCCTGCTGCAGCTTGCTCTTCTCCTTGAGACTGTCTCCAGCAGGTGCATCTGGACGCAAAGTGTGCCCACCACCCAGAGTAAGTATATATATTTGATTCTTGTCTGAAATATTTACTAACTAGTATTTTAGAGGAAAGGGTTTCTCACTCCAGTGCTATATGATGATGAACTACTCGTTACATAATCCTATAAAGACTCAGCCACTTCAAATAACAATAAACAATAATATTAGCTATCATTTATTGAGGCTCAGAAAGGGTTAGTAACTTGCCTAAGATCACACAGCTTGTAAGTGGCAGAGTGGTATTTTGCAGCAACATTTTGGCAGGAGGAGGGAATAAACAATGGACTGGATTCCCTGTCATGCTGATAGCATGTGACCCTCTCCCCGCAACTTGGCTTCTCCAGGAGCCACTCTCATTTCTGGGCAGCTCTGTGTCCTGTCCCTCCCTGTGAGCTTGTTCTGGGGCGGTTGCCAATGCTTCTTTTTAATTATCAGGGTCCTGCATCAGCACTGTGGCCAGAAGCTTCTATCTTTCAGGCATTTTCTTTCCTGTGTAGCCTCTCAGATTTAGTGGTTCCTTTGTGACTTGGCTAATTCCCTTCCGGAAACTTAAGTTTCCTCTTAAACTTCACTTCGTGGTTGAGGGAGGAGACCACTGTTTTTAAGTGCTGCTGAGTCCAATTTCTGGCGTGCTGGCATTAACAAGCCCCCTGCCTCTTGACCGCACCTGACTCATCTTAACAGAGCAGACACATCGCACAGTTTGGCATTGTTCAGGAATGTGCTATTCAGTGGGTTTTCCAGGAACTAGAGCTCACTGTTCTAAATGCTTTGGAACACTGTGGCCTTTTGCACATTAATCTTTATAAAATAAATTACATTGTGCTCTGGATTCTTAAGCACAGCTCATCATACACGTGTAATCTTTCCCCAATAACTTGGTTGACCTATTAGAAACATGAATTATTGTCCAGATTGTGGTGAAAAGCAGAGTAAGGTGGTGGCAAACAGTGTAGTTTTGTGAGAGTCACATAAAATCTTGAAGCTTTCATTTCCTGAACTGTGAAATGGCAATGATAGTATTCCTGTAGCATCTGGAGTGGAGGAAATAAGATGACTATTGAGAAGCCTTTGGCACAGTGACTGGTACATGGTATCCTCCGACAAGGTGACTGATGCTATGATTTAACATCATCCCACCGCTGGGCTAGCAGTTGTCAATCTGGACTATGCATCAGAATCCCTTGGGGAGATTTTAAAGTATGATGCTGGAGGCCACCCAAGGTCAACTGAATTAAAACCTCTGGGGCTGCTCCTGCTATAGCATCAATGCTTTTGTTCTGATTTGTTATAATCCATGCCTGCCCCTACCCTGCCCCCCACAATCCCCAGTCTTTCTCAGCTAGAGCTGGGACCAATGTTTCCAGGTGTGTCTCGCAATTTGCTCCAACAGTAAATGGCCCCTATCTGTTGAAACTTTGAGAATTTATTTATATTTTAGAAGCTTTTTTCTGCCTCTTTATGCTACTGCTCTTAAAAGCAGCTAATATTTATTTAGAACTTTACTACATACTTTCCGTGCCTTGGTCAGCCCTTCCACTGGCACTCTCACCTAGTCCCAGGTGTCCAGGGAGCACAATTTAGGGAGGCCCTCACTCTCAGGACCCTGCAAGTGCCTGTAGTGTGCGTTCTACCTTCAGTTTTGGGTCCGGGCACCTGTTTGCCTCTCCCTAGCCCTGGCCCACCCTACCGACTTTCCCCCTCTATTTCCCCCCTCCATTCTCTTTTCTGACTGGAATCTGCATCTGTTTTGTTGGTTGCAAATAGTAGATGCTCATGAATGCATCAGCCATGGGCCCCAAGGGAACCCTGTGCCTTAAATTATCACTATGCATCATTTCTCTTTTACAGATGAGGAAACCAAGACACTGAAAGTCTGAATAATTGGTCCAAGGTCCCCAGGAAGAGTCTGAGGTCTTGTCACTTGCAGACTACCTGCTGATTTCATCAGCCCCACTGCCTGGAAGGGCTCTGGCTCCTAATGGGCTGTTCCATCTAGGAGTCACACTTAAAAAAAGAAGAGTGTGATAAGTAAATAAGTCCTGAGTGCCTCAGAAATGTGATTTCCTCTCTTCTTCCTGTCTATTGAGCCCAGCTTTTATTTTTCAACAGATAAAGCTGTTAGCTCAGAAAGCCTAAAGTTTCCATTCCTTTTCTCAGTTCCACTGCTGTCACAGCCCCCACAACAGAGAAGTCTGTCCCTGGGGGTGCTGAGGAGCCCGTATTGGTTGCTTCTAATGGCTTTTTATTTGGTAAAAAAACAACACACACACACACACACACACACACACACACACACACACACACACACACACCAGAGAGAGTCTAGCTTTTAGAAAGGGGCAGCTGCCCCTTCCTCACAGAACTGTGGCCAGGGTGGTGACATGTTCAGAGGGCAGTGAAGGCCTCCCTGCCAGCTTGGCAGGGCCTGAGGTCAGGTTGAAAAGGGTGTCTCAGCATGGTGGGGAGAGGAACAGTCGATGTAACAGCTTACTGCAGTGGCTGAGGGCTGAAGGGAATGCTGAGTTAAGAGGGCAAAACGCCAGTTATTTCTGAGAAGCCCAAGCAAACCCTGAGTCATGCCACCATCCTGTCTGATGTGCGCTCTGCCCTCTTTAGGTTTCAGGGCTTAGGATGACAACCCCTACTCCCTAACTCATCTGTTCTTCAAGAATTATTCCCCAGATCCACTCATCAAATAAAAACAATATGTTTGCCTTATGCTTGCCTTAAACTCCTCTAGACTGTGATCACGAACTGTGTCTTTCTGTTGCTATCTAGCACTCTTTCGTTCTCAGAAAATAAACTTTATTTTATTGTAAACACGCCACTAACATCATATGTGATCCAGTTCCCAGAATTTTGTATCTGTATTTGCTCTGCACCGGCAGCCTGGCTAATAATAACGCAGAAACTGCAATTGAACTGTTTGGACTCTGAACTCACTTCCAGAACCTGATTCCATTTTTATTCAACACACACATTGAAGCAAGAACCACAGGGCTCAGGATACTCCAGGGTTGCTTCTTCCTAATTGTTAGGACCCATGGCCAGGCACTAAGGGAGGGTCTTTTAACTTGATGTCTTAAAAGGCATTAGGCTAGGTCTATGCAGCACAGAATGATTTGGGTACTTCAGGGTAGCAATGGGTGTGGAGAGAGTAGATGATGTGGTTCTAGGAATTAAGAGAAGCTCTTCCCATGGGGACCTCTCTTCCCGGTCTGACCCTCTCATTTCTGGACTGGAGTAGGTAGGTAATGGGGGAGGAAGGGTATATACTTTGGCAGGAGGTGGCTATGTTTTTAGGAAGCCCGATATAGAGTAGATGTACCCCACAGAGAGCCTCAAGGAAAGTTTTGTTTTGACTTTGATAAAGGGCAGATATAAAAAACATGGGATACTGTTGGTTGTGTCACTGGACAGAAGACCACCTCCTCCCCCACTGTGGCCCCCTTCTCTATCATGTCTTGAGCAATGGTCTGGCCACTGACCAAGTCGACACTTCATGGTTTATCCAACTTCATAGTGCTCTCAGTGTTCCAAAGTGCAGCTGCAGCTGTTCCTAAAACGTGTTAAATTTGTGTGCTTCCTTGTGTCTCCATGGCCTTAACCCAGACCTCATCATGCTTTGGGGGACCATGGTTTCAGCCCACTAACTTGTCTCCCTGCTTCCAGTTTCACCCTGTCCCACTCCTCCCCCGACTCTGTAGCTGAACTGTCCTTCTGAAGCACTGGCCTCTTTCCAACCACTGACAACAGCAGTGGTCCATGACCGTCTGTTACCCTGTGGCATGGGAAGGGTCCCGCTCAGAGGGAGCACCCCTCACCAGGTGCTCCTGGCCCCTCAACCCCTCCTCCTCTACCCTCCCTTAAGAAAACACAACGGCCTGCTTGTGAGGGACAGGGACATTGCAGGGGTCACTTCGATAGAGTCCTAATGAGTAACACATTACTAGCGCCACACTATCTACTAATCTCTCAATGAATCAGGACATTACGATTGAGTAACACCATCCCAGTTTAATGTCCTTTGCAGGGAACACAAGGCCTTTCCTAAACTCTCCCAGACCTGCTTTTCAGTTCTCATTTTTCTTGCAGTGGCCTCTGCCCACCCCTCTTCTTGTGCCATTCCTGTAGCTTACCATTCGCTTTCTTCCTCAAACACCTGGTACACAGAGGCAGTCTCTGCAGAGAGGGAGCTGTCTCCTACTCTCTGCCCAGCACAGCTGCTCCTGGTTTTTCACCCCCAGCCCAGCAGTGAAGTCTTCCTTCAGCCCCTTGGCTTCTTGTGTACATGTTTGTTATAGTGCTCATTGCCTCTTTGCATCATAGTATCTTGTCCTGGTTTTTAAAAATCAACTTCTTTAGGTATAATTTACAAACAAAAAAACACCGATTTCAACTGTGCAGACTGATGAGTTTTGACAAATGTATAAACAAGCGCCACAGGCCAGATGTAGGATGCTTCCAGCATCTCAACAGGCTGCCAAGTGGTCCTGCCTAGTCAATGCCACCGAGCTCATGTCCATCATTACGGGCTAACTTTGACTTTTCTGGAGTTGGAGCTCTTTTATGTCTTGCTTCTTCCACTCAGCATGAGGTACTGGGGGATTCATCCATGTGTGTGTAACAGTAGGCATTTCTTATTTTAACGTGCACTATTTCATTTTACAAATATGTCACAATTTTCCTGCATCTGGGCTTTTCCCAAATTTTGGCTGTTATAACTAAGTCTGCTACTAAGTATAGGTTTTTTTTTTTTTTTTTTTTTTTTTTTTTTTTTTTTTTTTTTTTTTTTTTTTTTTTTTTTTTTTTTTTTTTTTTTTGTGGACATATGTTTTTATTTCTCTTGAGAAAATAGGATTGGAATTACTAAGTCAAAGGGTAGGTTTATATTTAATGTTACAAGAAAGCATCTTCATTTTTTCCACCAGCCGTGTGTGACATCTCTGTCAGACATCTCTATTGATATTATCAACCTTTTAAACTTTAGTCATTCTGGTGAGTGCTATGCTATGCTGTGTGATGCTATCTTATTGCATTAATTTACATTTCCCTTTATTGCTCTGTATTTTAATTATTCATCAAAGAGTATTTCACCCCTATCAGACTTCAATGCAGTGACAGCTGTATTTATCTTTGCTAGTTGAATGAATATCAACACAGTCTGAATAGCAACACAGCCCTTGCCCTCACTCATTTAAAATCAAGTTGGGATATCCTGGGGAGATGCTAATTAGTACCAAGTAGGGAGGCTGACTGTCTCAGTTTGCCCTGACTGAAGAAGTTCTTGGGCCAAATCACTTTCAGTGTTAAACCCAGGACAGTCCTGGGCAAACTGAAATGGTTGGTCACCCAGGCCATGCGGGTATCTGGTGGACAGCAGGTGGACATTTAGCCACAATTAACACCAAAATGGAACTTTATTTTTCTATAACCGATCTTAACACAGATCATGAGTTCTTACTTCCTCTGATGGTGGAAACCATCAGTCTTTCCAGTTCAAGGTAACCAGGTCCTGGAAGTCTTACTCATGTTCACTCAAGGATATAAACTAGTTCAAAATTCTCCACTGAAATCTCCTTTTCCCCTCTGTCAGAGATGCCCACATGGAGTGATGTCCTCTGATGCCTGCTGACCTGGTCATTGTCTGTTGATTTGTAAGTGTCCCGCCTTGTCTCTGGTCTCATGGGGCACGTGTTTTATGGGGGTGGCCATGGAACTTTTCGGAGCCCTTCTGTAGCTCATTGAGGCCACTGGAACTCTGAGGCTCCCCTCACACCATCTTTTAGGCATTCGTCCTCCTTTAACCCAGCCCCCTTGCTGCTTACCCCCAGGATCCATGTTGGAGGTGGGTCTTCAATATAAATTTGCTATGAGGTTTGCCTGGAGATCAAGACACAGATGCCTCCGTCGTTCGGGCCCCTTCCATCTCTACTTCCAGTGCAGCCCCAAACCCAGTCACAGTCCCTCAGTACTTCTTGTGTTATGTTCTGGTTCAAATGAATACTTCCCTTAAGTGAAAGTTGCAGGTTTATGGCATAAACCCTATACCTCAGCCTTCTAGGCTTTTGGCTCGTTTCTTGCTCAAGGCCCAGACTTAAAAGTTAAAAGTCAAGGATTTTAAGATGAGTGTTTTGAAAATCAACCTGTGGCTACATAAGCTTCTGATTCAATCTGGCACCTTCCTCTGTGTTAGGGTGGTACCCAGTTAAAGGTGCTGCCATAGAGAGAGGGTGGAGGGCAGGCAGGGGAGAGAGGCAGCTAAAAGAGTGCTTTGGAGGCTTCTTGGAGAAATGAGACCGGAGACTGGACTTTAAAAAGGTCTGTAAACTCATTCCAGAGGAGAAGGTGGTGTGAACCAAAGCACAAAGCTAGCTGAGCCTGTGGGAACACTGATGGCAGCCTGACTGTAGGTGGGGGGGGCGGTCCGGGGAGGGGAGTGTGTGTGCGGGGGGAGGGTGGAGGTCTTGCGTTCCTGGGGAGATAAAAGCTGGGGAGAGAGGTTGTGCAATTTCTTGTAAAGTTTGCCTCAGGCCACCCTCTGGGTTCTGATAGGCACAGCTGGTTGCCAAAGTTGGCCACCCCCTGCATTCCTAGCGGCTTGTATTCACAGAATGCCTTTCCTTCACAAAGCTTTTCACCTGGCCACCATCCCACAGCCTAGCTGTGAGTATCTCCTTAGAGGAAATCTGGGCCCAACAAAGACGGGTCATTTGCATCAAGATCCCTGAGTAAAGTCATTCAGTCATCGCAAATATTTGCTAAGTGCCTCCTGTATTTCATGTGTGAGTAGCACAAATCTTTGTTTCATAGGTGTTTATAAAAATTTCAAATAACACAGCAGGACCTTGGCTCTTTTGAGCAAAAAGCTCCAAGGAGTTTGACGTTTTTCCTAAGTCTTCAAAGCACACTTATAATGTGCATAGAAATATTTCTCAAACTTCATACACATACACAGATACGCAAACTTTCGGGTGGGGTTGCTTTGAAGCCCAGCCTCGTTCAACACTTCATTTAGGGGAATTGCTGGCCTGATCACTGGTGAAAATTGAAAACAATTCAAGATTTTATTGAAGGCCCATGAAAAGCATGAAAGTGTGTGCATGACATTCATCATTGCGAAGAGAAAACAGCTCTGAGCTGGGATGGAAGGGGGACTTGAAACACAGCTCAGAGCCCCTGGCTGCTGGCTTCTGGGAATACTATAAGCCTGGCTGGCCCCATTTCTCTCTTCTCCCTCCCCTGGAGGATAACATGCAGCCAATCCACTCATTGGTGCCTCTTCACTTGTATCCTTCATATTGAAAATGAGAGGTGACATCAATTTAAGAAAAATTTGTCTTGACTAATCATTTGGAAAATAAACAGATAACCAGAAGATTTTGTAAAGGCTCCTTTGCAGCTGCTTGGGTCACTGATTCTCAACTTCCCTTAAAGGGCCCTTCCTTATTCCCTGAGGCTATGTATGTGCCTGTGTCTTTTCCAGGGTCAGAAGGTCCAGCCCAGCTGCACTCAGGGAGTTATCGCTGCTTCTAGGGTGTTTGAACAGGTGTAACGTCAGAGGACGACTCATTGATCGGCAAGCAAATATAAATTTCAGGAAGGGCTCCCTTCACTCCCAGGAAAGTGAATAACAGCAACCATTGATTCACCATTTTGTACCAGACCCTGTGAGGTAGTTTTTATTTATCTTTATAAATAAGCGTAAGGTTATACAAACTGATATGTAAAAAAACAGATGTAAAAACACTAAGCTATTTGGAGACTATGCCATTAATATCTGTTATGTCATAATTTTTAAAATGGTATTACTTAGAGCAGTTCAGAGTTCAAAAACTAAAATATATATTTATGCATTATATTAAAAGTAAAACCTTAAAAAATCAGAAGTGTATAAATGTAAAAGGAAAAACTTTTAATTTCCCTATGATTCTAATTTATATTTCTATGTATGGCTCTATATGCTGTTTTAACTAAAGGGGTGATACCAGGCATATGATTCCCTAGCCGTTTCCTTGTTAATAACACCTAATGAAAATCTATGTGTGATGTGACTTACACAGCTACCTATACTTTTTATCTCTGGCACCAGCGTTTTATTATACAGCCATGTCATAATATATTGAACCAATTGCCTACTGATGGCTTTATCATGAGGCTTTCAGCTTCAAGTACCAGAAAGAGACTCAAACTAGCTTACACAATAAATGTCTTGGCCTGTGTGAGTGACAGTCATAGAAAGGATGGCTTCTATAACTGAGCTAAGTCCAGTGGCTGTGGTCCCATTGGTTGCTAACACTGGTATCTTTACCTCTGATGTGCCCTCCTCTGAGTGCTGGTTTCTTTAGAAAAGTCTTTCCCCTCATGGTGACAAAATGGCTCTTGTAGCAGCTCCAGGCTTTACAACCTCACAGCAGGACTACAGAGGAAGAGAGACAAGCATTAGATGCCAAGCCAGAGGTGTGCTAGACACCCCAGCTGGACCTTCTGTAGTCTTCTTTAACTTGCTGCAGCGTCCAGTTCTGGAGTGCCCATTTTCTTATGGATACTCCACTATGTGGAAAGGTAAGAACATTTTTCACAGCGCATTCAATAAAGTGAAACAATAAAGGGAGGGATTTTGTTGTTGTTTAAAACATGGCCTGCTCCAGATGGTGGAAGATTTTTTTATTTTCCTTGCTGAACATTTCTGTGTTTCATGAATGTTTTCAACACATTATTTTTATAATCAAGAAAATAATGCCAGTTGCCACTATTATCTATATATGAATATATACACATTGTTTTATATGAACATATATATATATCCTTCATACATTTTTCACGTTGTCCAAGTCTGTGGTCAATCGAGATTTCCTTGGGCTTCTTTTAATCAGTCATGGGACCTTGCACAGGCCTCTAACTGCTTCAGGACTTGCAAGTAACACGAGTCGTTGTTGGTGAGAGTCTTCAAAAGACCCTCCCAGCTGACCGTACCTCCAACTCTTTGACCTTGTCCAGTGCAGACGAAAACCTCTATACAAAATTTCTCTGTTAATCTGTTAAAGAAAATATATATTCATTCAACAAATATGTCTGGTGGCTCTATGCTAGAGCCATGGAAGGCACAAGGAGGGTCTTGGTACATGGATCCTTACCCTTAGGAGCTTGTGAACTGGTAGAGGCAATGCGGTGTTACATAATGATTACAACAAATGTTCAAAATCATACCTATATAGGGAAATATATGTTTACATGTTACAAAAATTCAAAAATGAGCACCATCTATTTAAAAAGAAAAATAAATGCCACCTTTATCTTAGATCTTCACTTTAGATCTCTTCATCTAATATACATAAAGTTTCTGAGTCCTTGGCTTCAGAACACTATTAAAACACATATGCGCACACATAAAAACACATATATATTACATGCAACTGGTTTGCAGAAGCTACGGAACTCTAAGGTCAGAGCTGGCTATAAAAAGAAAGATTTAATATATGCATTAAAAATGATTACTCACAGTTAAACAGTTTAACTAGAATCTCTTTTGTTCTTAGCAATCTTTTCAGGGAATACAGTGGCAGCGTATTCCCTGGAAAGGTTGCTAGGAAGGAAAGTCAGTTTGTTGTTTTTAAACTTGGTTATCATTAGCTCTCTCTGTTCCCATCTCTGCATCTATTTATTTCTCCTTGTCTGGAGGTTCTGGCACCACTCACTTCTGCAGGGTGCGTTGGCTCAGTGTCAGTTTGAGCACTGATCCAACACAGTTCCCAAACCTTGGCAGTCACCCAGCATCTTCCTGGAAAGCTGATGACTGCCAGTGTGATGGTGGCTCCAGGGTTCCCTGGGGGTGGCACCACCACCAACATTACCATTATCTATGTCTTCACTCTAAACATCAGATTCACCTCATCCTTAGTTTCCCTTTTCAGCTGGATTTCCTTTCAGGTAATGGAACCTCTTAGGTTTCTCTTCTGCTTTGGCTATTGCCTGTAGAAACAACTGGGGAACTGTAGTTTAGCTATTTGGGTTTGTGTCAAACTGCTTGGCATCAATGGATTGAGTGGACATTCTCTAGTGAATCATTATTTCCCCGTTAGGAACTAAGTGTCCCAAGAAGGCCCAGATGCTTGAGGTTCATTTCTTCACAGGGGTATGTAAAGGGTTGCTTGATAGATAAGAATAGAAAGACAGGTTAAAGACTTCAAATTTTATCGGGAGATACTATCAACGGGCAGCCTGAATTTTACTCAGCAAAGGGTAGCACAATTGGCTTTAAGAAGATCAATCTACTGGCACTATTGGCAGTATATGACAGAGGTTCTCAAACATGTCAACAGTGTTCTGTGTTGCAAGGCATTTATTGTGCATGTGTTAAACTTATTACAGTCTAATTTCTAGTGATATTATATTACTTCATGTATAAGAACCTTATGTCACTTTTATGTCTCTCTACGTGACCTTTGTACTATTAGTGTAAAATATGTTTCTTCTATATAAGCCCTATAATACAGTGTTTTTATTTTAGCTTCAAACAATTACATTTTAAAGATACTTAAATTATGAATAAATCTTATGTATGTACCCACGGAGTTGCCATTTATGTTGCTTTTTATTCTTCTATGTAAATCTAGGTTTCTGTTTGATATCATTTCTCTTTTGCCTGGAGGATTTCCTTTAACTTTTTCTGTACTGTAGGAACACTAGTAATGAATTCTTGCAGCTTTTGTATATCTAAAAATAACCACATTTCCCTGTTTATTTTCTAAAGATATTTTTGTTGGAAAAAAAATTGTAAGTTGACAGTTGTTATTTCTTTTAGTGTTTTAAAAAGATATTAATTCAAAGTTTTCTACCTTGCATCATTTCTGATAAGAAATCTGCCATCATCCTTATCTTTGGTCTCTGTACTCTGGCAGCTTTTAAAGTTTTTTCTTTATTACAGATTCTAAACAAGTTGACTATGATGTGCCTTGGTGTAATCTTTTTTATGTTTCTTATGCTAGGAATTGGTTGCATTTCTTGGATTCTTCTGATGGTTAGGATCATGTCTGGGAAATTTTTGGTCATTATTTCTTCAGATATATTTTTCTATCACTTCCCCTGCCTCCTTTCTCCTCCACATATTTTGGAGTATACAATTGCACACATTTTTGGGTGCTTTAAGTTGGTCCACAATGTATCGATGCTCTATTCATTTTTTTCCCTGTTTCATTTTGGATAGCCTTTTTTTGTGCTTGAAGTTTACTAACATTTTCTTTTGCAGTATTGAATGTGCCATTTATCTCATCCATTATTTAAAAAATATAAAACACAGTAGTTTTTATTTTATTACTTGTGATTTAAATCTTTTAAAAAATCTCTTTCATGTCTCTACTCAACATGTTTGATCTTTATTTTAGCATTTTAAACATATAGACTACAGTCATAATAACTGACTTAATGTTCTTTAATGTTCTATGATCTACATTATATCTGGGTCTGTTTTGGTTGATTTTTGTCCTCTTATGGATTACATATTCCTACTTCTTTGCATGCTTGGTAGTTCTTGATTGGGTGGTAGATATTGTGAATTTTATACTGGAGAGTTAGACCTAACAGACAAATATAAAACACTCTACCTAATGACAGCAAAATGCACATTCTTCTCAATTGCATATAGAACATCCTCCAGGATAGACTATATGTTAGGTCATGAAATAATCTTCAATACATTTAAAAGGATTGAAATCGTACACAGTTAGTTCTCCAACTACAATGGGGTGAAATTAAAAACCAATAAAAAAAATTTAGGAAATTCACAAATGTGTAAAAATTAAACAACACACTCCTAAATAACAAATAGATCAAAGAAAAAATTAAAAGAGAAATTAGAAAATAATTGAAGATGAAAGAAAAGGAAAACAAGTTTGACAATATTTCAAACTTATGGAATGCAACTAAAACCATACATAGAGGAGAATTGAGGGATGTAAATGACTATATTTTTAAAAATTCCAAACAAATAAGTTATTTGTCTGCCCTAAAAAACAAGAAAAAAAAAGAGAGGGGAGAGAGAGAGAGAGAGAGAGAGAGAAAGAGAGAGAGAGAGAGAGAGAGCGAGCGAGCGAGAAACTTAGTGAAACAATGAGGACACGATTTGAATAACCATTTCTCCAAAGAATACATACAAATGACCAATAAGCACATGGAAAGATGCTTAGCTTTAGTCATTAGGAATGTAAATAAAAATATAATGAGACACAACCTCATATCCACTGGGATGACTAAAATGAGAAACACAGGTAATAATAAATGCTGGTGAGGATGTGGAGAAATTGGAACACTCATTCATTGCTAGCAAGAATGTAAAATGGTATAGGCACTTTGTAAAATAGTTTGGCTATTTTTCAAAATGTTCATAGCAATATTACTCATAATACCTAAGAAGTTAGAATAACCCACATGTCCATTAACTGATAAATCGACAAACAAAATGTGGTATAGCCACACAATGGAACATTATTTGGCTGTAAAAAAGAATGAAGTACTGTCAATACATACTACATCACAGATAAAGTTTGATATCATGGTGTTAGGTGAAAGAAGCCAGGCACAAAAGGCCATATACTGTGTGATTCCATTTATAGGGAATGCCTAGAATAAGCAAATCCATAAAACAGTTTAGTGGTTGCCAGGGGATAAGGGAAAAAGGAGTGAAAGTGACTGCTAATACTAATGAGGTTTTTTTTGGAGACAATAAAAACATTCCAAAATTAGTGGTGATGGCTGTGTAACTATATGAATATAGTAATACCTACCAAATTGCATGCTTTTAAAAGGGAGAATTTTATAATGTGTAAATTATATCTCAATAAAAATAAAAACATATGTACAAACTTACTTCTAGATACAGAGGTTTTAAAAAATTATGTGGAAATATGCTGAATTCATTGAAACCAGCTGTGGATGGAATCACACCCAATGGTTTATCTGGCACCATCCCCAAAACCACAGATAAAATCTAACCTGCAATGTTCCAGAGCCTCAGTCTGGCTCTACCATGACTTTAGCCAATGGCCTAGCAATGACGGAGTTTTCAAATAGAGTAAGAACAAGGACTGAGTTAGCCTCGTTGTACCCAGGGACAGGATATAACAATTCCTTCCCCATTCTTGGCTCAGGGAAGCACTTCAGCTGCCAGTGAGTAATCCAGTTTCCTGCCAGAGATCTTGCCACCACTTATTAGAAGCCCAGGGTTATTGAGACTTGAAGAGCAACTTGATTCTCCTATGAAAATGACAATGAGCATGCTGGAGCACTTATGTTGTGGGACGCTGCCCTTCTGGGGGTTGTAAGGACTTTGGGTCACTGGTGAGTTTGGGCTCCCTCACCAGGGGCTCCTCTCTTGGTTATCTCTGTGTCTAGTCAGTCACTCTTATTGAGACCCATTTGTCAGTGACACTGTGGGAGTGCACGAAACAGAAAATGCAGTTCTATCTTTAAAGTGACTAAAATGTGGGTCACAGTTCAGTATTTCTCCAACCTCAGCCTGCCTCAGTATCTTTGGAGGACACAGATTGCTCAGTTCCACCTCTAGAGTTTCTGAATCAGTGATGTGAGCCAGCCACCTCTCCATCTTGCTGTTCACTCATGTTTTCTTTTTTTTCCTTACCTTTTTCTTCTCTAAATTTTCTTTCATTTCTTTTTGGCTTTATAAATATCTTTGTCTTCCTTTCCCCATCTTGTATATTGTCTTTGTGACATTTTCATTTAATTTTTTTATTTAAATGTTATTTCTGCAAGTTTTTTTAAAATCCATTTTGTTAGAAGACACAAGAGAAGAAAGTATTCATTGCATCTTCTAAGAAATGATTGTCTCACTTGTCCTGAAGCCATGGATGTGGGTATATCTCGTAATGCTCTGGATCAAAGCACATTCTTTCCATTTTCAGACGTCATTAATTAATTACTCACTATAACCACTCTGGAATCAGAGAAGAATAAAAATAGTTTCTTGGAAATGGTGCCATGATTATGCTACACATTAGGCCCAACACAGGTGCTGCTCTTCCAGCTTTTTTCTACTCAGATTGCTCCAACAGAAAGACAGAGTCCCATCTGTTCTTGTGAAGTCACATAATACTGTTTTTTCCTCTCTCCTTAAATGTTTCAAGAGCGCATGGCATTGATGTGGCTGTTCCCAGAGAGAGTTTTAGTGCTGGATGACATTGAAGATAGTTGTTTGGTCAATGCAGGTGAGGGCTAATAGTCCAGGCTGTGAGATTGTCTGGCTGGGTACCCTCAGAGATTTTTCAATGTTTTTTAATGTAATGTAATTTTTCAATGTTTTAATGTAATATAATATACATTTTCAATGTTTTCTAATAAATAACCACATGATGAAAGTGGAGCTTTGCAAGTAAATGACTTCTTCTTCCCAGAACCTATAGCCAAGGTTGGAGTTTGGACCTGAGCCAGTATTATGAGGGAACAGGAATGTCAGAAGTATCATAAGGCCTACTAGGGGCCACTCCCATGAGACTGTAAGCTTGGTCGGGCAGGCACATGACAGCATACAGTGACAAATGCTGACTGGCTTCTGAGGATGTCTAGTCCTGCTCTGGACTCCAAAAGTTCTGCTACTGCATGAGGGGAGTGAGCTTCATGGGATGACTCATTTCTACACTTCAGAGAACACTTTCATTGAGTGGGTGTTTGGAAAGAGAATGTGAATAAATGTAACTTTCCTATCCATCAGTTGCTGACTTGGACTGACGGTGCCTGGAATGGAATATTTTTTTCTTTTGGGTAGCCACCTTCTCCCCAGGTGGATGCTTGGTCCCCAAAGTTCTTTATTGTTTTACCTTTCACATTTTAATCAGCAGTTTATCTACAATTGATTTTTGTCTATGGTATTAGGTGGTAGTTCAAGGTCCAATTTTAATTTTTCCATTTAACTATTAAAGTGATTCATTCATAGAAATGAACACCCTCTTCTGAACTCACTTTGGTATCATGTGTGACATAATTCAGATAACTGTGTATGTAGGAGTCTCTTTCTGGACAATTCATTCTGTTGCATTGGTCAGTTTATTTATCTTTGCACTGATGCTGTATTCTCCTAATTACTGTAGTATTAAAATAAGACTTGCTATCTGGTGGTTAAGTTCTCCAGCTTTCTTCTTCAAGATTGTCATGGCTGCCCTTTGTACTTATATTTCCACATAAATTTTAGAATTATCTGTCAATTCCTACAAAAAAACTTCACTACAGTGATTTTGATTGGGATTGCATCGAACTTATAAATCAGTTTTGTAAAAATTGACATATTTGCAATATTGAGTTTTTCAATTATAGAACTTGGTATATATCTCCACTTATATATGTACTCTTTGATTTCTCTTGGCAATTGTCGTGATTTTTAGGTATAGAGAACTGGCATGTTTATTAGACTTGCTTTTAGATGATTTCTATTTTTAATGAGATTATATATAATGTCTTTTAAAAATTTTTATTTATACTTATTTTTTAATAGAAATAAAATTGATCTTTATATTGATCTTTTATCCAGTGGCATTGCTAAGTTTACTTACTAATTCTATTACTTTGCAGGTGCTTTAGAATATTTTAGGCATAAAATAATGTAACCTGCAAATAATGGTATTTATTTCTGAAGAATGGTTTTACTGAGTGGGCCTAGACTTTTTATTAGACAATTTAGTTGTGTTTTGGAACTTCGGATATATCGCTCCAATGTTCTCTGGCTTCCGTGTTTTCTGTTGAGAGGTCAGTTGTTAATTACATCATCGATCTCCATGTATAAAATGTGTCATATTTCTCTGGCTGACTTTAAGATTTCTCTTTATCATTGATTTTTTACTAGGTTGACTATGATGTGCCTATGTATGGTTTTCTTTGTGTTTATTCTGTTGAGTTGTTGAATCAGAAATTAATATTTTTTCACTAAGTTTGAGAATTCACTGGCTATTATTTTCCCAAATATTTTCCTACCCTTCCCCCTTCTCCTCTCCTGGGGCTTGAATTACATGTATATTGGCAGCTTGGTATTTTCTGATAGGTCTCTGGAGCTCTCTTCATTTTTCTACAATCTTTTTTCTCCATGTTCTTCCAACTGTGTAATTTTCATTAGTTTATTTTAAATTTCACTGATTCTTTCTTCTCCCATCATTAATCTATTGTTCTTATCACTTGCTTTAAAACTTTTCATAGCCTATTTATTTCTGTCAAGAGTTTTTATCTATTCATTCATCAATAACTTTGTCAAGACAATAACATTTCTGTCAAGAGTTCTTATCTATTCATTCAACAATATTTGAGCATATTTGTCTTTATTTTTTTGAACATGTTTATAATAGTTGCTTGGATTTCTTGTTATATCCAACATCTGGACCTACTCTTGAAAAGTATATTTGTGGAATATAGAATTCTAGCTTTGCAATGATTATTCTTTAATAGTTTAAATATATTGCTTCACTACTTTCTAGTTTTCACCTATCCCAGGATAGCTATACATTTTCCTTTGAAGGCCATATGTCTTTTTTCTTTGGCTGCCTAAAAATTTTATTTTGTCTATGATGGGTTTAGTTGTTGTTGTCTTTGGTTTATGCTTTGTAAAAAAAAATTGATCATCTACTCTTTTTTCTTCTCCTTCACCACCACCACCAACACCATCTACTGTGAGGCATTTTGGCCATAGAAACCTAAATTTCTACAAAGGTTCTACTTTGAAGTAATTAATAACAAACTAGTCCATTAGATCACATATTTTATTTTCTCATCATTTTGGGGCTCGGTATGTGTTTCACTTGTTTTAGAAACTTTGGTGTCATTATTTCTTCAAATATTACTTTTGACTTGCTCTTCCTTGAGTATGTCTTACATGTCTCTTATGCTCTTTTTAAATTCTTCTTCTTTATATCTATGCATTAGATTATATATTTTCCGTTAAATTGTCTCCCAATTCACCAACCCTATGCTCTATAGTGTTTAATCAGTTGTTAACACATTAACTGAATTTTTCTTTCAAATATTATAGCTTTTAATTTTAGATTGTCTATTAGATGACTTCTTATGGAGTTCTCTTCTTTGTTGATATTCTTATACTTTTGGTTATTTAACTCATATTTTTTTCCATCTTCTTGAATATATTAATCATAATTATATTATAGTCCTCACCGGCTAATCATAATTTCTCAATCACACATGAGAATTGATTCTATTTTCTTCTTTTTTTCTCTTGACTATTGGCTATTTTTTCTTGCCTCTTTAGTAAGTTTTTAATTTTTCCAGACAATGCATTTAAGATGACCATAATGCTTCAGATAATGCTATTATTTATCAGAGAGAGTTCCTTTGTTTTTCATTAGGCAGATGAATGAGGTATTAGTAAACTCAATCCAATCAGGATTTGCAGTTTTAGAAGGAAACATTAAACCCTGGTACATCTTTGTGACCTGGTTGAAGCTTTTCTGGGCTTTTCATAGCGAGCTTTGAGAGTCTCTTTTTCCTTAGTCCTGAAAAATAGTGAGACACAAATGTGCTTTCTAGATGCACAGCCCCCATCTCCAGTGTTCAGCCTTAGATAGATTAAAAATCTGGCTCATGTCTTGAGGGAAAAACAGGTTATGTGCTTGAGACAGGTCCTCCTCCTCTAGGATTTTTGATTTATAATTATTTAAAGACTTCAGGAGATTTTACTCTGCATCTCAAAGGCTTTCAGCCTCCTTTCCCAGCTACCTGCCCTGCCTAGGCCTCAGCAAATGCTCCATACTGCTAACTAGTTATGTGTTTGAGAATCCTCAAGTTTCTAAGCTGTGAGTAGTTCCACACAACTAGTAAAAGTTTTGCTTGTTTCTCTTTTTCCCAGCAGTGTTCTCTGCCTGGGCCAACCTCAGTCAGCTCACAGCCTGAATTGGTAAATGTTTTCACAGAAAAAAATGACTGGCAATCATCAGCTTATAGTCTCATTGTTCTCTCTTCTTTGAAAATGTTTTTTCTAATCTTTATTTTCACAGGTCTCTGATGCTTTTAAAATACAGTGTCTTAAATTTATCCATATTTGTCTAATTATTGTGGCAAGATCTACTATATCTTTTATCTAGTTATATTCTTCCCAGAAGCAAAAGCGCTTGACAATCTTATCTTGATATTCATTTCCCAACTGATTACATAAAATACTTGTTTCTCAGTGTTCTTCAAACAATTTTTTTAATTCTTCCTTATTTATTTTCTTATTAATGAGTTAAATAATATTTTGGACCATGATAACAATAACATTAAAAATTTCATATGATATATGAACTCAGCTCAAAGAAGCATGTTTGCAATATTGGTTCCTCTAGAAGTGGTACTCTTTTTTATTAGATCTGAGGTTTATCCACATAAAAGGGTAAATGAGAGGGATGCAAGAGAAATCTGAAGTCAAAGCTAATGCTTGAGAATGGGGGTGAGACACCATCCAAGGCAATATGTTTCTCCACTCTCCAGTTTCATGACCTTTTATCTTATATTATTTTATCTTATTTTTTTCCAGCAAAGAGTAGTGTATCTTGTCGATAGGAATTTATTCAGAATCAAGAGAAATTTTGCTAAGATGCACTTAGAAAACTTGAATGCTAAATAATTCTATACCTAAACCAATGCTACATATAGATGTCTCTATATGCTACATCTTAAAATGCAAATATTTTAGAATGAGAGGCTTATAATTCTCATTGATTTCCACCTTTTGTTCACTAGAGGTTGATAAAAAAATAATATTTGGTATTATGGACTTGTTTGTGATTCAAGTAACTCAATGTAGAAACTGTGTATTTAAGTTCCTGTGGCCCAAACTTCCCAGGGTAGTTAAAGGTAGTGAAGGAGGGCGAAGCAAGCGAAAGATAAAATGAAAAGAAAAAAAAAAGCAGTTATTTTAAGGAACAAAAAAGAAGACAACATCAATCTTCTTTATCTTATTGAGAAAGCTCATAAAATTCTGTAAAACCCTTGTGAAAAAGAACAAAATAAAACAACATAACTGAACAAAACAAACAAACATCCTTGTGGAAGAAGATGTGTGTTGTATGTCTAGAGTGAGTGATCAAGTAGGACTTCATATTTGCTACACAGTTACTAGGAAAACTATTAACTGATTCCTATCAACATTTTAGAAAGTGCCTCGTTATTGGACAAGGAATCTAGGAAATAACTACATGTGTTACTATGTTCAGAGATAAGAATATATGACTTGGACACATGAATACAGATCACTTTTATGTGTGCCAGGGGATGCTTCATTTATATTTAACAAAATTATAAAGGTGGCACAACTTTTATATTTTGTCAATTTTCAAAGAGACAACTATTAAGGCCTAGTAGTGCAGCTATGTAGAAAGATACTTCCTAGAATAAATATTTTATTTAGCAAAGTGATGGTAGTTAGCTCTCTCCCCCTTCCACCTCCATACACATGTACAGAGACACTGGGGAGAGTAACAAAAAGCAGCTATTTCCCAAGAATTGAAGTGACTTTTTAAAGATGTATCACAAAGCCACAATAATCAAGATGGTGTGGTATTGGTAAAAGACAGATAAATAGATCAATGTTACAGAATAAAGCCCCCAAATAGAAGTACACACATGTAAACAAATAATTTCTGCAAAACTTCAAAAGGCGATAGAGACAGCATGGTTTTTCCAACAAATGATATTGAAACCATTGGCCATCCACATGCAAAATAACTTTGATTTATATTTCAAATCATCTACAAAAATTATCTTAAAATGAATTATAGAACTAAAAGTAAAATTTAAACTGATTAAATTCTAGAACAAAATGTACAAGAAAACAAAAGAAAATGCTGTAATCTTGGACAAAGATACATATCACAGGGAATGCTAGACAGTCTATGAAAAAAATAATAAATGAGACTTCGTCAAAATTAAAAATTTTCTGTCCTTGTAAAGACATTCAAGACAGTAAAAAGATAAGCCACAGAAAACATTTGTAATTCTTACACCTGATAAAGGACTCATGTCCAGAATATATAAAGAAGTCTTAAGGCACAATAATTAGAAAACAAACAATCCAATTTAAAAATGGGTGAAAGACTTAAAAGAATATTTTATCAACAAAGATATGTGAATGGAAAATATCTGTTACAATTGTTAAAATTAAAAAGGCTAACTATTGGTGAGAAAGTGGAGGAAATGGAACTCTAAATACTGCTGGTGAGCATGTGAAATGGTACAACTACTTTGGGAATCAATTTGGTATTTTCCCCAAAAAAGTTCAAAATATATCTACTGTCTGATTCAGATATTTCACTCCAGAGTATTTCCCCAAGAGAAATAAAAGCTTGCAAAGACTTGTATACAAATGTTCATAGCTATTTTACTTGTAATAACCCCAAACTGAAAAATACCCAAATGCCCATCAGCAATTGAATGGATAAAGAAACAATAGTATATCCATATAATGGACTACTACTAAGCAATAAAAAAGAGCCAACTATTGATACATGCTACAATATAGATGAATGTTAAAAAGATGCAGAGTGAAAAAGACAGGGCAAAAAAGCATCTACTATAAGATTTCATTCATATAAAATTAAAAAAAAAGCAATCAATAGTAACAGAAAAATAGAATAGTAATAATAATCAGTGGCGGCCTGGGAAGGAATGGGAGGAATTAATTACAAAGGATGATGGATATATTTATTATTTTGACTGTGGTAATTATTTCACAGGTTTACAGATATGTCAACACTTAACAAATTTTTCACTTCACAGTGGTTTCCGAAGAGTTTAACCTTTGAACTTTGTTCACTTCATCCACCACAATGTTTCTTTTTATTGCTATCTCATGAACCATAAATTTCCTCTAAGAGTCATGTATATTATGATTCTTGGGTGGCAATATTGATAATGCCATTTTTTTTTTTGGAGTAGTCATGGTGGAAAGAAAAATCTCAATTCAATTTTTGTTGTGGTAAAAGAGGTGTTTGCAGTGATGATAAAGAATGCAGAGAAGGAATCCAACCTATCTTTTAGGGGAAAAAATTCCACTTGTTTATAAATTGTTTTCTGGTAAAGTTTTACTAAAAATGGTTTTTATATTTTAAAATTATTTTTATTTTTCAATTACGGTTGACATTTAATATTATTTTATATTAGTTTCAGGTGTACAACATAGTGATTAGGCATTTATATAGTTTATAAAGGGATCATCCTGATTAGTCTAGTACCCATCTGTCATCGTATATAGTTATTACAATATTATTGACTATATTCTCTTTACATTCCATAATTGTTTTCTAACTACCAAATTGTACTTCTTAATCTCTTCTCCTTTTTCACCCAATCTCAACCCCACTTCCATCTGACAACCATCAGTTTGTTCTCTGTATCTATGAGGCTGTTTCTGTTTTGTTTGTTTGTTTATTTGTTTTGTTCTTTAGATTCCACATATAAATGAAATCATATGGTATTTGTCTTTCTCTGTCTGACTTATTTCACTTGGCATAATGCCCTCGAGGTCCATCCATATTGTTGCAAATGGTAAGATTTCTCTTTTTCTTTAAAAACAAGAATATGAGAGAGAGGGATTGATTTTTTTTTAATTTTTAAACTAAGAAATACTTGAGGTTTACAAAGGAATAAAAGTAATATATAATCTAAAGTTAACAAGCCTGCACCCCTGAACCCATGAAGTATCTGGGAAATAGAAAATTATCAATGTCTTTATATTTTTCTACATGTCCACCTCCTTGCTTTCCTCCTAGGGATAATTGCTCTCCTAAATTTAGAATGTCTGTAGTTTTAGCATTTAAATTTGCATACCCAAAACAACATATAGTATATTCTAATTTCCTTTATTGCCATGAGTTAAATAGAAATATATGTTTATTTTCTCAAATGTATGTCTTTGTTATTCTTTCTAACTTAGTTGTATAGTAGTGAAAAAAAAAATAACTTCTGTACTTGATACCAATGATTTGAAATTTGTTCTAAACTTATGAACTAATATAGGCTCAAGGTTAATAAATTATACATTTTAAAAAATCTGCCTGAGAATTTTTTATGTTCATTTACCCCTTATTATGTTTTGAGTCCCTTTCAAATTTTTAAACATATGCATATTTGCTTTATAGTCTCTGTTTGACCATTCAATATTAAATTTTTTTTACCAGTCTTGCTCTCTTAGATATTTTTCTGTATGTGCTTAATAATTTATATCCTTGTGTGGTTTTAAATTTTTGATTGTGAAGTCATGTTTGTTTGAAATCTATCAGTGAAAGGTTTTTGATTCCTACTTTGAGTGTGCTTTCCTCTGAGGCCCAGTTACATTTCCCCCAGTCAGGGGCTTTAGGTCGGCTTTAACTTGGTTTGTGACTTTTCAGAACACACCAAACCCATGGGAGGTGTGCCAGGAGCCACCTCTGTTTTATCACCCTGAACCTAAAGATAAGGTGTGGATAACCAATTTTCTCTGATATTTGCCTCTGAGTTCATTCTTTTAAAAAATTTTAATCCTTTCTTAGTTCTACCTTTATGTGAGAGATACCTTTAATCTCACTCTTCATCCAGCCTATAGCTTAAAGCTTTGTCCTCAGTCTGTTAGCAGAGGGGTTCCTGAATCCACTTGGTGGAAAGATGTGGTCATTGGCTTTTTTATTAACCATTAAGTACATCACTATTTGTGTGTGTGTGTGTGTGTGTGTGTGTGTGTGTGTGTGTGTGTGTGTGTGAGAGAGAGAGAGAAAGAGAGAGAGAGACTATATATATTTCAACCTTCTATCATATAACATGTTAATGATGATGGAACAAATAGCCTTTTATCTTCCCATCCCTCTAGAAGAAATGTTTTTAAGATAAAATTAAGCTCCCTGGGGAAATATTCATTGGCTTTTTAAAGGATTGAATGTAAAGAAATAATGAAAGTAAAGGAGTTATGATGACTGTAGGGGTGGGTGAAGGGGGACAGCACGTGGGGATTAAGGGAGAGGTAATAACCATGCCTGCTGTTGACAGTTAAAAGGGAAGTCTGGGTATGGAGTCAGTTTGTGGGGGAGCTCAGTCAGCCAAGTTGATTGTGTCGTAAACCCTTGCCAACACTGTTCACACATCTCTCACAGTCACAGACATGACTCTGGGCTCATACCTCGCTGACTTTTGACTACAGGGTTCCAAAAGTCAGGTTTTAAGAGCTGTCTTCTTGGGCCATTGCAGCACTTGATACAAGTTTGTAATACAGTTGTTCTTCCTTATCCTCAAGGAACATGTTCCAAGACCCGAGTGGATGTTCAAGATCACAGATAGTATGGAACCCTATACGTACTATGCTTTTTCCTATACGTACATTCCTTTTTATTTAAAGTATGCACTTTTTGGCTTCTCTTTGGCATATCTGAATTGCCAGCATCACTATTCCTGTACTTTGGGGCCATTATTAAGTAAAATAAGGGTGACCTGAACACAAGCCCTGCAATATCGCTACAGTCGATCTAGTCTCCAAGATGGCTACAAGGTGACTCATGGATGGGGAGCACATACAGGGCGGAGATGCTGAACAAAGTGTGGTTCACTCCCAGAAGAGATAGAGCGAGATTTCATGGCATTATTCAGAAAGGCACAGCATTTAAAACTTAACAATTGTTTATTTCTGGGATTTTCCATTTAATATTTTCAAATTGTGTTTGATCTTAGGTAACTGAAACCATGGAAGGCAAAACCGCAGATAGAGTGTTGGGGATATAGTAGATAGATGAGTGTTAAAAAACTGTAAGTGGAAGTTGCAGGTGGATACTTGTCCTTCACTAGGACAGAAGCCCAGTGAGGGCTGATGTGACAAGGCAGTGAAGAGCTCAATATGGCAGTTGTGATTCTTGGGGAGTCTTAGTAGCTAAAAGCTAGAAAGAGGGAGAGGACTCAGAATGCACAAGAAGTGCTTGGAGACACAGAAGGAAAACTAGGATAACAAATAATTTTAATTATATATGCCAGGCATTGTTCTACTTTATGCATATTCTATAACTTATTCATAACACAGTAAAGTAAATATTGTCATTTTATAGATGAAAAACCAAGGCATAGAGATGTTAAAAAATGGACAGGGCCACACAGCTGGTAAGAGTTAGCACTGGACTCATTGACAGTAGAGCCCGCCTTCAAAACGATGAACTCAGGTCCTAACATAGCCTGAGAAGTAAATGGCTCGTAGTCTGTGTTTGCTGCTATTGCTCAGCTTGGTGTCTGTTATGTGCCATTTCACCCCGTGCTGTGCTTTGTGGAAGAGGGTAGTGGGGTGTGGGGAGAGGAGACGTGTTGAAGGCTCATGACCATTGGGTCTGGACAGCAGAACTCATATTCCTTATGCAGGTAAGGGCCTTTCTCTCTTGTCAGTAGATAGGGTAGACTATTGTGAGAATATCTTGTTAAGAATTATCCCGTTAGATAAAAAGAACTCAGATTTCTCAGAGAGGCATTTGGAAGGGAATTGGAAGAAATAATTTTAAAACAAGAATTACTTAGAATAACTTCAGGAATCATGATTAGTTGGAATTTCTCCACATTGAGGGAATAGGAGAGGAGATGAAGCAAAGAAATGGAACATATTTTTAAGAAGAACTCTTTGTCACAAGAGAATGGCAGGGCTTGAAATTGAGTAAAGAACCAAATGCAGTCCTACAAGCCTTTTATTCACCATTGGGTATATTAAGGCCTTTTTAAATTTTTGTCATTTCTATAACAGAAAACATATTTGTAGTAAGCTGGAAAGTAAGTGTGGTTTGCACTCATTAAATCTTTATCTATAAAGATGTAGATATAAAAAACATTTAAAAATCACATTTTGCTGGCCACACACACACCCCTCTCCCAAAACTTGATGATAATGGCTCTTGAAGTATAGTGACTCAAGCTGTACACAATTTATTGCCTTCCTTGTACTGGGTTCAGTGGCGTCTGTGGCCTCTGAGAATCAGTTACAGAAAGGGGCAGAAACACATGAGTGTTTAATTTGTGGTGACAGATATTTAATGTCATACTCTATAGATTTTTAAATTTTAAATTTCTTTCAAAAGTAATGTATTCTCTTGGTAAAATATCTACAACATATGGAAAAATATAAAGAAGAAAACAAGCCTGGGTTTTCAACAATCTCTTTCCTCCCCCAAGAAACCCTGTGACACCGAGGAGGTGTCTGTCTCTCCAGACTTTTACCATCAAGTGTGTAGATAAAATCATTCTTTCCAGATGCAAAACAAAAACCATAAAGAGAGTGAAAACTACGAAGAATAGTACATGTATCAAAATAGGAGATTATATGCACCGCTTGGCATTAAAACTGATGGTGAAAACCAGGTAAACTATTTGAGACATAATGTTAAATCAAAGAGATTAAAAAGACATATGTGCATGGAAAAAGAGTAGACAGAAATATTGTAAAATATTAACAGTGATGGGAATTAGGCAGCAAGAGCATAAAGAACTTCAAAATATTTTATTTTTTTATTTCTGTATTGTAGTTTTTTATAACAAAGTATTTTCAAAATCTGTACTAATCTGGATCTTTTGAACTTTCCTGTTTAGTGACACTAGTTAACTAGTTAACTTATATCGAAGAAGAACTAAAGACCATACAATTTACCTTATGTTTAATGGCACAAGTTGAACACATTTATTGGGCTGATTTATACTTAAAACTTGACACATACTGAATACCGGTGATATATCACCTGACCTTATTAAAAATAGTGACTTCCTTATTGGAAAAAACAAAAAGTGCACCCAAAGTTCACAGAAATGTACAGCTAGTTACTGAGCTAGAGTAAATGAGAAAAGGAGTTGAAGTTTGTAGATCTAAGTTCTAATCTTGGATTTGACCCTGCTGTCCTCAGTTTTGTATTTCAAAATGTGAATAATGAGAAAATTCCTTCCCTAGTGCATTGACTTGCCACAAGGGCAAAACAAAACAAACAAACAAACAACAACAACAGCAACAATAACAAAACAGAAGAAAACAAAAGAATGCATGGACCAAACACAAAATCAGAGAGCCAAGAAGAGATGACGGTAAGGATTCCCATTAGATACTTAATGCTCACTTCAGGACGCCTTCATCTGGGTGCTTCAGGGATGGGGCAAGCACATAGTGTTTGGATTTGGCCCATTTAATTGTTGAGAGCTTTATTATTATAAAAGTCTCCCTTAAATTGGCCTCTGAAACTTTCTTCCCCATTGGCCTAGTTTCATCTCTGGTTTTGGGTACCTTGGTCCCTGGCAAGGGCTGGTAGCTTCCAGGTATGCAGAGCTGGTGGAGAGCCTGGCTAGTCTTCTCTGGTCATGAGCAGTCCTTGCTATCATTTTCTTTGAGTGTCATGATGAGAGAATGTTTGGGAAGCTCTGACCTGGGGGATGGTCTCGAGATTGACCACCCTCCCTAGTATCAGAAGTTATGCTTGAGCAGCTGAGCATGCAGTGTCTGATCACTCTTAGAATTCATAGAAGATGTCCTGGTCAGCTCCAACTCTGATGCCTGTTTGCTTTTGTTTTCCAGCCGTGCTTTTGCTTTTTATGTGCTCTGTCCTTTATCTACAAAAGTAGGTTTGGGAGTAAGAATAGAATTTTAGAAATGTCTGTGTTAAATTTTGTATTTTCAGCTTTGGCCTCTGATTCTATTCTAATGGGGTACTTGGGTTCTTGATTTGCTCACTTGGTGAATTCTCAGTCCATGTTAACTCCGGGTCTCCCTCAGGTGGGAAGCTTGCTGGCCTTGCCTTCATGCGGTGGGAACCTGATCTGTACCTGCCAGCTCCTTCTCAACCTTTCGCTTGGCTTTGCGACCTTCTCCTCTCCTGAATTTGTGGCCTCCAGGAATAGGACCAGGATCCACTCCTACACTCTGATTCTTTCTGCCCATGCTCACTTGATAAATTTTCAGCTTCAGATTCCAGTTTTGCTTTCTAATCTTGAATTTGCTATTTTGGGAGATGTGTACTCCTTCCAACCTCCCCTCCCTCTTCTACCCCTGATTCACCACAACTGGAGGATGACCATGACCTTGTTAATACTCAGCCTGGCTGTCACTTTCCTGGGAGGGACCAAGCATGGTGCCCAAGGTTTTCCCCCAGAGACCATGCTTCAGATGGACCACACTTGTCATGAAGTATGAGTATCTGTGAGAGTATCCAACTCTACTCCTTTCATAAGAAAGAAGTTTGCAAATGCTTTTGCGAACCGATTCATTAAGTCCACAGTGTCCTGCCTAATCTCCTCATTTAAAACCCATAAAACAAACAGAAGACTGAATGAGTTTCAC
The DNA here is from genome assembly GCA_004027375.1 of Macroglossus sobrinus. Lineage (NCBI taxonomy): Eukaryota > Metazoa > Chordata > Mammalia > Chiroptera > Pteropodidae > Macroglossus > Macroglossus sobrinus. The sequence continues at coordinate 152,915 of PVKZ01000678.1, read as the reverse complement.
CAGACTTGGCTCGCTCTTAGTCAACTCATGCTTTCTCCAGCAGGCATGGCTTCACTCAGTGCTAAAAGACTATTGCTGTAATCATTCATCTAGAATACTAATCTGTGTTGGCAAAATTTCGTTAAGCCCAGTAGTGAATGCAGAGGAACTCTGGAGATATCAAGTATTAAGAAATGGCATGCTCCGAGGTTTGATTGGAAGCTGGATGACACAATGTGGCTTAGTGGTCTGGAGAGTTATGAAGATAGTCTGATTTGTTTGTGTCATTGCCTGGAACAGGAGTGGAATCAGCAGGCAAGTATTGAGCCAGATTTTCCCAGGGCCTGACCACAAAGGTTACGAGGTGGCTATTGTGCATGGTGTGTCAGTTTTTCCAGTTGAAAGGAAGAAAGGGTAACCTAACAGAATGTGTCACTGGAAGGCATTTCTGAGATAATTCAGGCCAATGCTCTTCAAACTTTACCGTGCACAAGAGTGACCTGGGAAATGGTAGTGAAACGCAAGTTCTGATTCAGCAGTTCTGGGCTGGGGCCCGAGGTTCTGCATTTCTAACCAGCTCCCTGGTCATGCTTGAGGCCTGTGGACATGCTTTGTGCCACAAAGATTTAGATTATACGGTATTTATTTTTCAGATGTGGAAACTCTGGCTCAGGGAGGTGAAGTGTTTCTCCTAAAGTCACATGAATGAAGTTAGAGCAGGCTTTTTCACCCAGGTTTTCTGTGCCTAGGTTGCTGTTTCTTTAATTACAAAGTTGCTGGACCTAGTAAAACAGAAGTTCACAATCCTTTCTTAGAATATTCAAGGAGAGCTGAAGTTAGAGGCCATGCTTGCACACGTGTACCCACACACTCATGCACACATGTGTTGTATATGCTTCTTCATGTTCTCTTTTCTCATCAGTTGTGGTATGTAGGAAACACATGGATTAGAACCACATTAAAGATATTCTTACATGCAAATTGATTCTGAATGTACAAACTTTTCTGTAAAAAAATCCAGGAATACATATGAATTATTTCTGACCTCTTAAGTGTAAATACAGACATTCTGAAGTTCTGCAAAGACCATGATGATAACATTGTGTCATAGTAACATCTTCTGATAGTTTTAATGTTAACTCCGGGCTTGGCCCAGTGAATTCTGTGCTGCAGCATTCCTAAATGACCCCAGAGTTTTGGAGACTTTCCATTAACTTCTGGCATTGAATTTTGTTGTCAACTATGACTCTTTTCCCTGACCTCTGTGGGGAAGCTAGCAACTGATAAATCCCAGGCAGGAGTGTGTGTGTGAATGTACATGTGAGTGTGTGTGAGTTTGTGAGTGTGTGTTCACACATGTTAACTAAACAGTGCAGATTCCTAACATTTTCCTTCCCTTTGAGAAGCAGAAAGAAAGAAGGAAGAAGAAGTCATCTGGAGTACAAAAGAGGGTCAGAAAAATTCTTGAAATGAAATCTCTCCTCTTCTTTAGGGGTTTGATAAATATAATTAGCTAAATAAATTAGAAAAAAATGGGGTAACAAACTCCTATTTTGGGAGTCCATTACCTACAGTGAGTTAAGCCCATTAAAGTTATGCCTATAGGTTGCCTGTCTACTGGACAGTAAGCTTCTTGGGTCTAAGGCTGGGTCTTGATCCTTTTGTTATTTTCTTGCAAATAGCCTAGAAGAGGCCACAAGGATCTCTTGAATAAAGTATCTTCCACTCTCCAGGTGCATCGCTCCTGGCCAGCTGCCTCGGAAGAAACTAGAATGTTTCTGAGTGTAGGGCCGCAACTGCTGGCTCAAGAGTAGGCATTTATTTGTCTGAAAGCTGCAAATCACTGCAAACTGCAGATTCCCCTTTCTCCTTAATGGGCTCTTTTTTCCACTCAGAGCTTACTAGTGGGGCTTTGTCTCTCATTACAGAGGAAAGATGAAAAGAGGGCAAAAGAAAAGGAAGAGGAACCAGAGGGAGGTGGGGGGAGGGGAGAGAGAGGGAGAGAGGAGGAGGCGGCAAGGGAGGAGGAGGCATAGGAGGCGGGGGAGAGGAAGGAGGAGCAGGGAGCAGGGAAAAGAGGGAGCCAGAACCATGATCAACTGCTTGGGCCCAGGAAAAGGTCAGCACCCTTTCCCAAGAGGGCCCTCTCTGGCTTGCCAGCTGCAGCTGCTGTCTACTATGGGAGCCAGTGGGAGTCAGAACACTTGGTTGCAGGTAATTAAAAACCCAACTTGACTATCTAGGCTTAAAAACACCGAAAAGGATATATTGGCTCTCATCACTGAATATTCCAGTGGTAATATGGCTTGAGTCAGTTTCTAGCACTTTCTCTGTAGTTCTCTGGAAACCGTCCCATGTGCATGGGCTTCATCCTCAAATTTGCTTCTCTCCTTGTTTTGAGAAGGGTAGCAATACAGCATCTTGGGATGGGGTGTGTGTGTGTTCCCACATTGCTGACCAGAGCACAAAGCTTTGCTCTAGTTGAACCACCCCTGAGCCCTTGCTGTGGCCGGAGGACTCCGTGTGGGGCCTGGCTTTTCCCTTGCTGTGTCCATCCTTGATCTCTTTGGAAGGAAGAGTAGAATGACCTTGGCTGGCTTAGACCAGCAGGGCCAATCTTGGAGTTGGGGGGCTGTCTCTGTTATTATTAGAGCGAGGAGACGTGGGTTCAGGCAGGGTGAATCACCCAGGACACAGTTGGGGTATGCTGGAGTGAAAGGTGATAAAGACTGGAAGTAAGGGTAGGGGGATAGAGAAGAAGAGGGAGAGTTGTATTTGTGGGCGATTTCACATTAAAGAGGATAAGAGGAGATAGTGGCAAGATGGCATCTGCAGAGTATGTGCAAGCAAAGGTTTGAGCAACGTCTTCTAAGATCAATGGGTGCCCACCCAGATTGGTGCAAAGTCCTTTATTCTTTTTATGAAGCAGTAAGAATAAGGCAGAAAAGTGTGTTTTGCCCAGCTGATGAAGAAACTTGAATGCCAGAATAGGAGGTTTGGCCATTTTTCCTCCCATGCTGTAGATTTTTGAGTAGCACCATGATGATCTTAGACCCCATGTCAAGTACAGAAAATGAATCTGAGGAGCACAGAAGTGGCCATAATAGAGAAATAAAAGGTAATCGGACAACACCATCTCTCCTGGATGGGTCAGGCTGCCACCTGTGGGAGCCAGAGGCTCTGGCTGTAGCTCCCTTCTCCCCCAATCTCCCTGCACTGCCACACCCCGAGCACCATTCTCAACTGAGGGGTAATCAGCAGGTCTCCCCACCTCTAAGATGCTGAGAAGAGAGTCTTGCAGTGTCCCCAGGGTGCACGGCAAGGGTGGTGGGTACCTTATAAGGAGACCCTGGGTCTGAAACTAAATAAAGGTCCTGTAGCATCACATCTGTGCTCTTTTAAGAAGGGTTGGGAGGCTGGCAAAAAAGGGAGGGGGTGTGAGACTACAGACACTGATGATGGGATGCTATGACAGGCCGGACACGTCAGCAGGCCTTTTCCAGGTTTAACACAGAGTCGTATGAGGGGAGAGACATAGCCTTGTGAAATGCTAGAAGTGAACGTGCAGTGAGAGTGCTGGTATTTCGTAAGAGTTTGGCACGTTTTCTGAATGAGTCTGGCTGGCTGCCCGACTCTGAGTTTCCCACTCATAGTTCCCTGCATGTATCACTGCTGAGGATTAAAGCTCTCATAGGCTCTGACACAGGCATCACTCAGAGCCCACTTTCTTTTTTCTTTTATCCTCAGCACAGTGTGTCTTCTGATAAGATGTGAGGTGTCATCTTGTGCTCAGTAAACCAGACCCCTTGCTCTTTGGAAAGAGAAAAGGGGAATTGGCCAGTCTACCCAGGGCTGACTTCAAAACGCACTTTTGTTTTTAATAACCGAGGTCAGCTCAGCTGGCTTCGTTCTGGGGAGAAACACTACGCTAACCTGCAGTCAGAGTGACCATCTCTTGCCAGACCAGCCAGGCCCGGATGACTTGGTGACCAAGAAAGGAAACGGTAAGATGATGAACTGCACTTCAGGTTTTTGTTTCTGTATTTTCCCCTCTTTTTCTTTCTGTTTACTTGGACATGGATGATATATTTAGGAGGGACAAATGGAATCTGATGAAATGATGGTGTTACTCTGTTAAAACAAGATTTCTGGGTCTGTAGGAATATTTAACCTTAAAATGTGTCTATGAGTCATATTAAAAAATAACCTATGATTATGTATGTTTTATTCTTTGGAAGATTAACCATGCATTGTATGGGCAATATATTTTATCACGAGGTACTACTTATGAGCCATAAATAGTTGTGACTTTTGGTAAATCATGAGTTGAAGCGAAGGGTATTGCAAGCAGTCTGTTTAAAATGGTTGCTGATGTTAGAAAAAAGACTTACTTGATCACTTTTCATTTAGCTTCTTCAATTTTAGCAGGGCATAACCTGGCCCAGTGTTTGACTGAAGTCATTGCATGATTATCAGCAGACATCCATTAGCTGCACTTAAAATAATAATGTATAATATCAGTAAGACTTGTACATGCTTCCTCCAATAAGTGCTTAAACTGTCACCTTAAAAGCATGAGCATGTTTTTTTCAGAGACTACAAATGTTACACCTTCAGCTATAAGGAAGACTATGCGCTCTCATAGGGGTGAAAAACATTGTCCTGTATTTCTTATTGGACATCCTTGACACCCATAATTTCTCAGTACTGTTGTTGTGGGAAAAAATAAGAAAATAGGACAGAATCTGGCAGATTCAAAAAAGGAAATAAGAAAGTAAAAAGGAGAACCAAAGGAGTTTCACCTGATAATTCAATTCAGCTCAAAACTCCTTGCTCTTATGCAAAATGCTAGTATGTACTGTGACTGTAGGAAAAGCTGGATGGTGTGGGAGATTGTTATTCTGGAAGATGCAGTTAGTGACCAGCTGGTTCAGGAAATCCCAGTATTCACTGCCAGGACATCATGCTGTATGTTTTAGAGGCCGAGTGTATTTACTCTAAATGTGTGGATCTGTTAGGAAAAAAAAAGAGAACAGTGCTGCCCAGAAGGAGTGGAACACTTCTTGAGATGAATTTGCCCTTCCTATTAGTGGTGATGAATTTAAAATTTACTAATGGTCTTTCTCAAATCCACATGGTAATTTTTTAACTCACAAACCATTTGGGCACCTGCCTGTTGGCTTACTTAGGAGAGAAACTTGACAGGTATGGTCAAAGATGGGCTAAGACCCACTTTTGAAATAGATCTTTAAAAATGTACACAAACAGCACATATTCGCTATCAAAAAATAAAACCAAAAGGGAATGCATATAGATAAGTAAAAAAGGTGAAAAATAAAAACCTAGTATTGTGAGACAAACACTGTTAACATTTTGGCGGGTATATATTTTCTCTGAACACATTTATATTTAAAAAAAAAAATTCTTGTGGTACATGATGTTTTGTTACTTACTTTCCCTTTCAGCAATATATTGTAAGCACCTTGTCAAATTAATGAATTTCTTCCTACAAAAGCTTTTAAATCACATTATACATTTAATTTATTAAATCGAGTTCGTAAGCATTTGATTTTTTTCCCCCTATTATTGACATCACGAAGACTAACATCTTTGTAGAGAAGTCTTTGGATTGCTTCTGGATTATTTTAATGGGCTTGATTCCCAGAGGTTAAGTGGAGTCAAAAGACATGAGTATTTTTGAAGCGCTGGATCCCTGCTACTAAATTAATGTAGAAAAATGCTATTAACTTATGCTCCCTCCAACCCTGTAAGAATACAATGTTCCCAAGTTTTCACCAAAATTGGATTTTACAATTTTTAAGATATGTTCTAATCTTTTAAACTGGCAAAGGCTATTTTGTTTGTCTTAACTTGCTTTAAGGAAACCCTTTGTAAAACCTCTGGTTTCCTTTCCTGTTCCTTTGGGTTAGGTTTCTTGCCTTTTTGGTTATTTGTTATCAAAACAAGTATCTGTTACAGTAATTTATGCCCACCTGATTTCTGAGCCCTTTGACCTCATTTGCTTTTGCTCAATAAGTCAGATGTGTTTGCTGTGTGTGTGTGTGTGTGTGTGTGTGTGTGTGTGTGTGTGTGTGTGTTTACCGTTTGAACAACCTAGGGCAAACCTCAGTATTTTCGATTTTATCTCCTTTTTACCTATCAAGTTTAGAGATAAGGATCAACTTTCCATGCCACTGCATGAACTGGGAACAGGAAGAGACGAGATAGAGAAAATTTCTCTGCATAGAAAAAAGTAAAAACACAAAATGTTACTATTACTATTTCTATTTCTATTCTTACTTTATAAAATATACATGTTGGGAGAGGTGCATGCTGAAATTTTGACAATGTCTTATAATTCTAAATTTGAAAAGTTGTGAGTGTGTGTCACACCATATTTCTTGGCTCTCAGATTCAGCAGCATTTAATGTGTTCCAGCAGCGTATGGACATATTTAGGCTAAAAATGGTTTATATTGGTTGCTTTTTTTTTTTCTCACTTGCATATAGGACAATATGAGATTCTTCCCATATTGTATTGTCTTTGTCCACTTGCTTTGCTCTGACCTCCAGTGAGAACTCCTCAAAGGCAGGGACTATTTTTGTGTATGTGTTTCTCTCTCCAGGGCCTGGTTTGAGGTCTGACACCCTGTGAAGGCTCAACAGAAGGGACCTAGGAACATTTTAACCTAACCCTGCAGAGACAGGTATATTCCATTAAGGAATTATAGAAGATTAAAAAAATGGAGCTTTTTTGGAAGCAAATTGATTATTTTGTTTGTTTAGTTTAGTTTGGGTTGGTTTCTATTTCTTTTGAGTAAACTTCTAAAGCTCTTCATGGAGACTAAGTAAATGAATACAAGACAAGGGCAGAAACAGGAAAATGTAGAACACAGCTTTCATAAGAAGAAAGTTTACCTGGACATGGTGTGAGTACGAAAAGCTTTATAGGGAATACAAACCTTCACTCTAACCTCAGCTAAGTGTTAAAATCAGAACCAAAGTGACATTTAGGAATGGTTTGAACTTGGATACTGAATAAATAATGATGATGACTATTACTTAATAGAGCACTTACTACGTGTGAGACCTGGTTCTAAGTGCCTCAGTGACGAGGTGGCCATTATTATCATCTTATTTCGCAGATTAAAAACAATGATCTGCCTAGACGCACCAGTAGTTGGTGCGCAGTGGCTATTTGTGATTCAGACAACCTTACTCTTGAGTCCATGCATTGGTGAGGGTAGGACTGACTGACCTTTGGAGACAACGACACTTGGATTTTGGATGGATGGTGATGTTTGTGCTGCTCACTTGAGTATATGGTCACCATGTATTGTGATCCCACTAAAGAATATGCACTCTCCTGGGTTCTTTACATTAATCATTTCTAATCTTCTCACAAACTTGCCAGATCAGTGTCATTATTCTAGCTCTAGTATCTAAACAAACTGAGACTCGGAGAAGCTCAGTATATGGCCCAGAGGCACCAGCTAGGGATGAAATAATCACCAATCCACATGAAATCAGTTTAGCTTCCTTGCCCATGTGCCACACTGGTCCAGACAACTGGCTGCTGATGTTCTTCCATCCAAAGTTGCTAAGAGTTTGGCTCTGTTGCATTTGGAGGTGTTGAGCCTGGAAGGTCAACCATGTCCTCTCTTTTCTCGAGAGTTTGAGGGGGACACTGAGCCTCAGTCTTTCTGAACCTACATAGGACAGTGTAAAGTGGCACCTGGAATTGATTGTCAGACCGGATGTTCCCTGGAAAGACCATCCGAGTTATCATGCCGACCCACACACGATGAGTGTTTACAATACGCAGAGACACTTTCTCTTATTTCCTATCCAGTGAGCCCCAACTCCGCACCAAAGAAGCCCTAAGAATGCCCTGAGGGGACCGGGAGGGCATGGCAAGTGCTGGTTCAGATGTAGGGACACAACTCTGTTTTCTCATGGACAAGTTATGTACCTTCTCTTTGCTTAGTTGTTCCAGTTATAAAATGGAGATAAGAATCTAATTTAAAATGGCATTTTACTTATTTTTCTGATAAACTTTTCAGTAAGATTTTGGAGTTAAAAATTTTTTCTTCTAAATAGATAACACATGGTTTATTTACTTTAGAATTGATGACACACAGTTTAAAAGGCCATTTGGTAAAGATACCAAATGATATCTTTTTCTCAGCCATCTCTTTCCCCCTTTCTCACCAATAGGTAACTGTTCTTAGTAGTATCTTGTATTTTCTTCCACTTCTTTCATACTGCATTAGTCAGAGTTCTCCAGAGAAACAGGACCAATAGGATAGGAAAAAATTTATGTTATTGGCTCGTGCGATTATGAAGGATAAGTCCCACAAGTGGCCATCTGCAAGCCGCAGATGAAAGAAAGCCAGTGGTGTATTTCCAAGGCCTGAGAGCTAGAGAGCCACTGTTGGACATTCCATCCAGCTCTGAAGGCCTGAGAACCTGCAACATCAAGGGCAGGAGAAGATCAGCATCCCAGTTTAAGCAGTCAGGCAGAGGTAATCCAGTCTTTGCCTTTTTGCTCTACTTAGGTCTTCTGCAGATTAGATGAGGCCTGCTCACTGGAGAAGGCCATCTGCTTTATTCAGTCCACCAATTCAAATGCTAATCTCTACCAGACACACCCAGAAGCAATGTTTAACCAGCTATCTGGGCTTCCCATGGACCATTCAAGCTAACCACATCAAATTAACCATGGGATGCCACAGTGCAGAAGGGAGATATGGCTGTTGCCTTCAAGGCTCACAAAAAACAGCCCGGTAGCTACTGGAGTAGCACACATAGCAATAACACTATAAAAGAGACAGGTGGCTGTTGAGACAGTGACCAATGGGACAAGATCGATGTTACCCTGGCGTTGGGGCAACATGGTGGGGGAGAGATGAGGGGTGACACAGATGGGCTGAGGGCAGAGGAACCAGAAGCATTAGGGCCATGCTGGAGGAGCAGGAAGAGGTCTGTACATGACTGTCCATGGGTGGTGGGGAGGTTGGAGGTGAGTAGGAGACAGAGGCAGAGCCAGATCACCACAAGCATTTGAGGCCACTTGCAAGGAGTTCAGATTTTCTTCTGAATTTCAGGTAGCCTTTAGCCACAGTCTGGGAAGATGGTGGCAGAATCTGTAAAGTCTTATCTCAAAGACCGTAAATGCTCACTTATATGTTAGAGAGACACAGCTCCTGTGCACGAGCACTGGAGGATGTCGTTGTATTTGCCACAAAAGGTTGTCACAGGGTATAAGGCTGACATCCAGCACATGGCACTCTCTTGCCCAGCCCTGAATTCCTGTGTGTGTGACAAGCGACAAAAGCTTTTGCCTAAATATGGCCATGGAAATGTTCCGCAAAAATATATTCTACTTCTCCCAGAATTAAAACTCAGCTTATAAAGAACTTTCTCATTTATAAATTCATGCATTACTCAATTAACTGATCATTTAGACAAATCATTATGGAGTGTCCAGTCTGGGCTAAGACCTATCCTGTGTGCTATAGACGATGAGAGGAGGAGGAGGTGGGAGGGAAATTACAAAGATGAAGAAAATGCGAAGTAGCTCAGAAAGTGGGAAGGCTGCTAGATCAGTGAATAACACAGGGATCCTCCCAGTCCAGGGAAAAGAGGGCAGGGTTTGCTTCTGAGAAGAGACTCTGCAGGTGAATCTCAGGTGCTTAACTCAGACAGAATTGTCCAGATGAATGCAACACGAGGGTAGGTGGTTATCAAGTGATAACAATAGGTGAAAGGGGCTGCCAAGGGATGGTTACAAAAGAAAAGTCCAGATTATATTTACAAAACTTGAAATGTATCTGTGCTCATCAGAATCAAAATAAATATTTAGGATTCACAGGTTTTTAGGCTTTTAGTTTTCCTTTATCCATGTTCAATCTGTCCACAATGTTGGTATGATTGCTTTAAAGACTAACATTTTCATGAGAATTTTAGCAAGTTTGATTCTGAAGATTTCAGACATCCCCAAAATCAATGAATGAATAATGACATTGCTATAGAACTAAGCAATTGCATGTTTGTGTATTTTGATGAAAATTTGCCTTTTTAAAAAATCATTTGAGAGGAAATTATTGGAAGTGAACACACTTAAAAATTATCCTGTGTCTTTTTTCTAAACATACTGAACCTCTTGACAACACGGTCCTTCTTGGCTGAAGTTAACAGTGTAGCTGCATCTGTCACTTATGCAAACATTTTCCCACGTGAGTCACAAAGGCAACACATTCCAAAGCCATGAGTTCACCAGCACCACCCCCCGCCCCCGCCCCCAACACCGATGTAGCTTTCCTAATTTTATTTCCAGAGTTAGTGAGAGGGTAGAACTTGACTGGAAATCCTGGGTAACTCTCATTAGACCTTTTATTACCTGCAATTTTACTTTTTGCCCCTTGATCTCTTCACTCCAGGCTGTTGAGCAGCTGTCCTGTCCAACTGATGGAGGTATCAACAGAGCAGGGCCCTTCTGCACAGGTGCCAGCTGCCATCCATTTCCTCCCAGTGATGTCTGGGTGCTTTGCAGATATTATATGTGTTCCTTGAATGAGTTTTTATTATTTTTATTTTTTTCTGAAAGAATCGAGGCCCCGAGATAGCAGGCTACTTCTCATGATGGTAGCAAGTGAATAGCAGAGTCAGGATCTGGACATGGGTCTGCTGGATCCCCAAATGTTTTTATATCTCATTGTGCAAAATTCTAAGGGAATTTGAAGATGGGAAATGCTAGTTTATAGAATGGTTCTCTTTAAGATGTTGTTGGAGCAGTCATATCTGCATGAATGCCGAAGCATATGATTAAGGCTTCTTTCCCCCACCTCTGATAGGAATTTATTGTCCAAATTAGCACATGTACTTGTAAGCTTTGCACATAACACCTTTTAAAAAAGGTGTTATGTGCAAAGCTTATATTCTAGCCTCTGAAATGACTAGTAGGTAAGATTTGAACTAAAATCAATACAAGTGTAATATATGTATAATAACAAGGTACAATAATATATGTATAATTCAAGTATAATAGGGACTTGGTAGATATTTCTCTGGTAGCCAAGATATAAAAAAACCCTAAATGTCTGTCAATGGATAAATGGATAAAGTAGGTGATATATATACCACCTACTTTATATATCTTAGAATATTATTCAGCCCGAGAGAGAAGAAAATCCTGACATTTGCAACAACATAGATAGAACATGAGGGTATTATGCTAAGTAAAATAGGCCAGACAGAGAAAGACACGTAACATCACTTATATGTGGAATCTAAAACAGCTGAACCCAGAGAAACAAAACTGGAGTGGTGTGACCAGGGGCTGAGGGTGGGAAAAATGGGGAGATGGCCAAAGGATACAAACTTCCAATTATAAGGTTAGCAAGTTGGGGGTTCTAATACACAGCATGGTGATTATAGCTAATAATACTGTGCTATATACTTGATAGTTGTAAAGAGAGTAGATCTTAAATATTCTCACCACACACAAGAGGTGGTGGTTATATGATGCAATGGAGATGTTAGCTAGTGCTGTGGTAGCAATCACATCGCAATAGTAAATGTACCCAGTGAACACGTACACCTTAAAATGATGCTATGTTATATGAGAACTATATTGTAACAAAGCTGGAGACAAAATAATCAAAATAAAATGAGGATAATCTGTAAAACTATTGGCAAAGATTCACAGGATTTTTTTCCCGGGGAAAAAATATATGATCGTAGTCAGTGATGATAGAATGTGTACTTAGACTTGACTTCAAAAGTCTCATGTGTACTTTCCATGACTACCTTTTTTGAATAAATCTCCCTCAAGGTTTATGCATTTCTCTAGATTAACTCAGTGGGTTACTGAGCTGACTCATAGGGAGAAAGGAGGTTACATTTTTGCTACTGTAGTACGTGAGAAATTAAATCCAACACCACTCACTGTGCTTGAATACCTATCATTGACCTCAAATTCTGAGATTTATTTAACTGCAAGATCAGAATTAAGGTTTTTTTTCCCGGTTGAAATTTTTAAAAAAGGCAGTGTGACATAGTGTACAGAATCTAGATTCATAGACAAGTGAGAAGTGCTGGTGGGGAAGGGTAGGGTGGTGAACTGAGGTCCAGATCGTAAGTCGTTGTTCCAGGCCAACCTGCTGCATGTGGATGAGCCCCTGGAGCCGAGCTCTTTCTTGGCCTGGTCCTGTTCTGCCAGGTCAGCGTAGAAAAGGGGTGCTGCTGCATTAGTGAACCCACTGCATTACATACAAACTGAACAAACTGCTCCTGACTTTGATCCCCTCTGTGGTCTAGGCCAGCAATTGTCAATCTTGGCTGCGTATGGGAATCACCTGAGAAGCCTTAGAAAACACTAATGCCTGCTCCCCACACCCCAAGAGGTTGTAATGCAGTTGGTCTGGGATGCTGCCTTGGCAGAAGAATTGAAAAAAATTCTCAAGGTGATTATACTGTGTAGCTGGTATAATGTGGGTTGAGAACCACTGACCCAGGAAGTAGACAGCTATTAATTCAGTAACTTAGCAAGTAAACAAGAGGCTGGCTAGAACAAGGCTATTCTGAGCGATTGCCAAATCTTGCCTGCTGGTGGACTTTTCCCAGAGAATCTCATCTCTGCAAGTTATCAAATGCTCTCTGTCTTGTCAGTATGGTTTGAATTTTCTAAGGCACGGTAGGTGTAAGTACAGCTGGCCCTTGAACAATGTGGGTTGAGGCACTACCCCTGGATCCTCTATATATAATTTTTGACACCTACAAACATAACTAGTAATAGCCTGCTATTGACCGGAAGCCTTACCGATAACATAAACAGTAAATTCATATTTTATATGTTTTATTACATATTGTATTCTTATAATAAAGCATGCTAGAGAAATGAAAATGCTATCATAATCAAGAGAAAATACACTTACAGTATTTTTTGGAATAGAATCTGCGTATAAGTGGCCTCATGCAGTTCAAACCTTGTTCAAGGATCAGCTGCCATGTAAATGTAGTCACTTTCATTCAGTTGGCAGAGCTTTAAACATTTGCTCTGTTCAAGTCAAGGAGAAAGAGTCAGGCTTTAAGCATTGGACTGTGTATCGGGGAGAGAACTGAAATGCTGCAGAATGGGGGTTGCCCATGCCCTTAGGAGGGAAAGGTGAAGCCTACAGTTCAGATAGGGGAGATAATTGACTTTTCACCCAGTCGAAGGGGTAAGAAGACCCTAGCACATGTCCTGGAAGGAGTATCAGAATTTAGGGTGAGTTTGCAAGGATGAGGAGGAGAGAACTGAGTTGGAGGAGGAAGATGCACAGACAACATTCTGGGTAGAGGGAAGTGTCAGTGATGAGGAATCATCAAGAGGATTGTGGGTGGTGTTTGACTGAAACCAAGAAGCATTAAGGGCCAGGAGGGAAACTGTTTAAAAGGTAGGGTCCAGAGGGGTCAAGGTGGGTCTGGAACGTGAGATCCAGTCATCTGGGGTTTATCCTTGAGGCAGTGGGCAGCCCTGCCTGGAAAGTTTTGATGGCCAAATCAAAAGAACAGGGCAAGTCCGAGATTGCCCAGTGCTCTTTATCTGGCTAGTCTGGATTGTGTGGAAGAAAAGCATGTTGTGTCTAATGCTGTGGTTTGTCAGGGTGGACTAGAATCCTGTATAGTTTACACATGTCAGTTTTCATTGGTTTTATTGCATGGGGTGGTTCAGACTTTTGCTAGTTGTTGCCTTATTCATCTGTTTCCTTTTCTCTAACTTCTAACACTTTCCTTGTCCCTCCTCAGCCCTCTTGAGGAAGAAATTGAAGAGTTTCTTCCCACACACAGAATGGTGTTGTCTCTATTAGTAACAGTGAAAACTCTGAGCCTGAAAAGATTGTGCTGCCATTAAGAGGTTTGATGGTATTTCTTAACAATTTTTGCCACAATGACTATTCAATAAATATGATAACTGCTTCTCCCCCCCCCTTTATTTTTAAATAACAAATACAAAATATAAAGGTCAGCCAGGTTTTGGTGTAAATGGCCAACACACTTCTGTAAATGTTTCTGGATTAATTTTATTACATCTCAGTGCTTCTCGGTGTATTTTAGAAATTTTCTTTATAAAAAAGTCTATAAGTGCTGCTAGTGATCCAGAAAGGGGACTAGACAGAGATCGATTTCCTAGAGTTGTGATCACTTTAAGCGTGGTTTTAAAGAATTAAAAAGTATTCATGAAGTGCTTTGCACTGTGTTAGATTAGAGTATATAAAAAAGTTTGTGTCTCCCAAATATCTTGGGTTTATTTTTTCTCACATTGGAAGAAATAGGTGAAATCGCATTAGCAGACTTTCTATACTTTTTCTAGTGTTTTCTTTAGGAGCAGGCTAACATTTTTCTAGATAAAATTTGCATGTGTATAATTTCTCAGTTATGCTTCTTACTGTTCTCAATGACCACAGGTTTCTACCCACTCTTCCAGACTTAACCATGAGAGCTAAGCTCCTGCTTCCTCCTTTGCCTCCTTCTATGCACTCTTCCTGTCAGTCATAGGACATCTTCTGTGCCCTGGCTATGTGGCAAATGAGCTCCACTGTCCACTGTCTTGGTCTAGACTTGCTTATTCTTTGGCTTATGAGTCCAGTCTTGATTCTTGACCCTTGGGATGTAAAGCCCAGTTTAATGCATTCCAAATAAACCCCTTTTCTCTCTGTACCTGGCACAGTTTTTCACCACATATTTTCATCCATTAATAGATGATAGGTCATAGTTACTTGGCAACACTTTTTCTTTCTTATTGTGCATATTACAATTAATAACATTTTAGCTTAAGCTATTGAGTTTAAGCATGGACTTAAACTCTCTTCTGAAGTTTAAAGACCAGTATTAGCTTCTTTGTTCTTGCCTCCATCTTCTGCTCCATAAAGTAATGGATGCTTCTCCTTACAAGGTATGAAGCCACTGGGAAACCAGAAATAATTAAAGGATGACCAGGAAAAAACATACATTTGTTTCATATGTTCCCAGCACAGAAGATCACCCTTTGAATCATTAGATTAAGACTGAACCGCCTTACTGCAATGAACTGGCTTCCATGCTATGCTCTTGAATATAGCTAAAGAAAAAAAAAATGTCCATCGCAAAGAGGCCTGGCCTGCCATGGAGCAAGACATAAGGCCTCCCAGATAATAGGACAGTGCCCTCTCAGACCGTGAAGTCATAGCACCTGAGAGGCTGTGGTGCAGGGTGAGGATGAAGGCCCCCGAGACTGATGGTGTTAAACACTAGAATCACACTCCTGCCTCATTCCTTGATCATTAAGACAATTTCTGAAGGCATCTTGGTTTCTCAATATGTCCTTCCTGGAGAAGAAAACATGCTGTGAGTGAATAGTAACAGCTTGTTCCTTTGGCAGTGATAGGTTTTATTTTAAACTGAGAAGTCAGAATTCCCTTCTAGACTAACACATCTGTCTCATAAGAACATTATGAGTTTAAGACACTGAGAGGCCTGTATTCCGGGGTCTGTATGATGAGAGCCAAGCCTTAGACACAAGTGACTCCACAAGTAAGGCCATCTTCGAACCTGGGTTTGAAGGAGGGGGGCTTTAGTGTCAATTATTCGCCCAAAAGACAAGCCATGAATTGGAGCCACTGGTCTAAGCTCCTATGTAAATACCTCTTCAGGGCCTTTGGATGTGGCAGCCTTGGAGATGGTTGATTGGTGAGTTGAACTTTGGCTTTCTTTGTTCTGCTCCTTCCCATGTTCAGGTGAGAAACACTTTGCTCCAGGTTTCCACCTTTTGATGTCCCTTTGGCTGAGTCAGCTTCCTACCTACTTGGGAAGGATCCAGATAACAGATAAGTTATTCTAAAACTAAAGACCCATGTATATACATTGACAGGGCATGGGGAGACAAAATAAACATGGCCAAGAGGATGATAACTTTTTGCGGAAAAGAACTGGGGCAAAGAAAATAAAGTATTATTAAATGGAAAGGTTGAAAACTACTGAAATCAAGGGCAAGGACTTTCAATGTGCAGAGTAAAATGATTCCTACCCCACTCCTTCCCTCTCTCCCTCCTATAAATCATTTAAAATGCACTTAGCACATGCAGGCTTTTTTCTAGACAGTGATAATACAACAGTGAACAAAATGGAACAAAAGCCTACCTTCATAGTGTTTACATTCTAGTAGAGGCAAATAGTTAATAAACAAGATCACAAAGTAATACCGTAAACTAGATAGTGACACGAGCTATGAAACACCAATAAGAACTTCAGATATGGTAGAGATATGTGTCCATGTGCATGTGTGCACATGACATCTAATGGCTTGGGATACCTGTTTTGCAATGAGGAGGAGTATTGCTTTCGTAATAATGATCTGAAGTTTAGAAGTGTAGGGAGAATGGGAAAGAGGTATTGCCTTTGTCAAGACAGGAAATGATTCAACAATGAAAAACAAAGAGAAAAGGAACCACTTTGGCATGGTAGTAATTAAATTTCTGTGTTTACGTAAGGAATATTGAGAAACTTCTGGTTGCAAGCTGACCTTTTATTTCCTTGAATTTCCTCGTTATCTTTGAGTACCATTTAGATTTCAGTTCCTGATAATTCTTCACTATATTGACTTAAATGTACGTCCTATCACACAGAGACCAAGTTATTTATACATTTAACACTTGGTTACTTTAGACTTGAGTGAGTGTGTAGAAATACCCTGCTTTTTAAATGAGGTTTTGGTTGATCTTTTTGGAATGAGGAATTTATCAGCTGTGGTGACTAGTGTGACTCTTTTAGCCAGAAATACCAATCCACTCTTTGCCAGAAAACTCCCCATTCCAAAATGACATCACATTAGGAATTTATGCCAAATAGAGCTTCAGTAATATTTGCTTATTTGCATAATGTGATTCAGTTAAAATACTGTCAGGTACATTAATTATCTGTAATTTTCTCAATAACTTTCCAATGTAACTGGGCAGGAATTTTTATACCCATTTCATAGGTTCGAAAAGCTTGAGTAGCTTCTTCAAACATCACTAATGTATGGCATATAACGAATATATCTGCCATTAACTACGTGTCAGATGATTTATAACTGCTTTTACATATTAATTTATTTAGTTCTCACAACAATCCAATAAAGTGGGGACTATTAATAATATTGAATTTACTGTTAAGGAAACTGAGACACAAGTCCAGTGACTTGCTCAGCACCGCACAGCTGGGCTCCAACCTACGGCAGCTACTACATATTTTAGGCTGTTTTTCATTTTAAGGGTCTCTATACATTTTTAAAAATTATTGAGAACTTTAAAGAGATTTACTTATATCAGTAATGAAATAAATTTTTATTGATCATTTAAGAGTAACCATGAATTCATTACCTGTTAACATAAATAACATCTTTTTTGTAAAAATAATTATATTTTGAAAACAAAAAAAAATAGAAATACATCTTTTAACTTCCAAAAATGTACACTTGTGAGAGAATATGTGTGAAGAAGGCACATACCATCCTTAAGTTATTTTCAAAGTAGTTTTGACCCCTAAAAAAAGGATCTCAGGGATCTTGAGAGTCACTCATGTAGAATAACTTTTTCTCTTTAACATTTTTAAAACTCTTTTAGAATTTCCTTTCAACTTCTCCTTCAAGATGCCTGTATTCAAGCAATCACAATTGCTAGTAATTTGTCCTTCAAAAGTCTTGGGTTTGGCAAACTTGGAGATAGAGGATTGAGCTCTTTGGACTCCATAGGTCTTCCCTCTTCCATTTTTCCCTTCCCTTCTTTCCTTCATCATTCCTTTCCTTCCTTCTATCCCTCCTTCTTTCACAACTGTTCTTTCCTTTCCAAGTCAAGTGGAGCAACCTTGAGAGTTTTTCCATTCAGGCTGGTGCCTCACAACTGGACCCTCTGCCTCTAGGATCAAACAGTAGTCCTTTACCTGATGTCATTCACAATTTACTTCCTCAAAAGTCTTGGTCCTTTGGTTCAAATTCCACTCTCGTCATACACACACACACAAAAGCCTTGATTAGGCCAACATTTATTAATGTTTTATAGATATTTTAAAAACTTTTCCAACTAAAATTAAAAATTTTTTGAGTTGTGTAAGATATTTTAGGCATGATTACAGCTGTCATATTTATAAACTTTAGAAACTATGTAGCAGACTCCTGCTACAAACCAAGATTGAACAATAGGGCCTGGATTTACTCTCACATCAGAGACAACCCCCCAAATTGTGTAAAATACATGAAACTAGGGTATTTAAGATGTTGGACATTAGCCAGCGAAGGAGAGTGATCTCTAAGAGATAGGAACCAAATGAGGTGAGCCCTCATTTGCTTCTGCTTCTTAATTTGAGAATTGCCAGGCTATGGAAGAGTGTCCAGCCATTTCCATAGGGAAGGGGGACTCAAGCACAACTCAGCAAACTTCCTGAATTGATGAGAAAGAGCTGAGGGCCAAGGGTGACTGAGGTAGCTCCAGTTTATGAAAAGAATGTTAGAGAGGACACAGCTGTAATGAGAAAACTTAAGATCTGCAAAGAGAAATAGGACAGATCAAAGCAGAAAACAATTAAGTAGAAAACAGAAATACAATAGAGAAAATCAAGGACACTAAAAGCAGATTCTTTGAGAAGATAAGTAAAATTAATAAATCTTCAGCTAGAATGATTAAGAATAAAAAACAGATACAGAAATATCAATAGCAGGAATTAGATAATATCACTGCACTATACTACAAATATTAAAAGAATAATAACAGAATGTTAGAAACAAAATTATGCAGAAAAGCATTGGCACTGGAGTTTAATGGACAAATTCTTTGAAAGACACTCAAGAAGAAATAGATAACTTGAATAGCCCTCTATCTATTAAAGAAATTGAATTTGTAGTTAAAAATCTTTCCACAAAAAACCTTTAGGACCAAATAACTTTCTTTCTATCAAACACTTAAGGGAGAAATAATATCAATTCCATACGAACTCTTCCAGAAAACTGAGGAGAAGTAAATTCTTTCCAACTCATGAGTTCTTCCTAACTCTATGAGGCTAGCATCACTTGGATATCAAAACCAAACATGAGATTACAAGAGAAAAAACTACAGGCCAATATTTCTCATTAGGGAAGGTATGAGCAGGTATGATTTAGCTGACCAATGAAAGACAGACAAATGAAGACATGGTTGATCGAAAGAAAAGGGGAAAGTGTGAAGAAGATTCTTGTTCAGGTATAAATGTAAAATGAGTAGATTATCTATTCTGGATGAAAACTAGCTTGCTGGAGAATGACGCCTGTTCCAGAGGCCCTGAATTGTCTAAGTTTTAGAGCAGCAGTGTCCATTAGAACAATTTGAAGTGGTAGAGATGCCTATGGCTGGGCTGTTCAATATGGTAGCCAGTAATGATGTGTGGCTAAAGTGACTCAGGAACTGGATTTTTAATTTTATTTAATTTTAAATTAAATAGCTTCATATTTCTAGAAGTTACACATATTGGAGAGCGCAGATCTAGAGGAATATGAGAGAGACTCCTAGGTGCCACTTTCTGAGAGCCCATGCATAAATCACACTCAAGAGATCTTCTGTTTCCTGCCCAAAATCTGGTCCAATCTGGATCCTGAATCTTTATGTTGCTATTGGAGAATTGAGACAATAGGATTCTGCTTTTGCTACTCAAGGCCCAGTGGCATTGACCTCCTCCAAGGACAATACCAACAGGTCTAACTAACCCAGAGTAGAAACAGATCAGCACCCACCATCCAGGCTCTTAATTCAGTGATTTACTTATGAGGATGTGAGAGGCAAAGAAGGAATCAGGGCTACTATGTACTCTTCTTTCAACCCTTGAACCCAAAGAAGAGAGCTTTCCCGGTTCCTGTCTCCCTCAGAGCAGTCATGCAATTACTGTTGGACAGCAGTTCACCTGCTGCTAAGGTATTACCCAGTTATTTGTTCAAAGGAAAGATGAGAAAGAGGAAGTATTAACTGTTAATATAATCTTTAGACATTAGGTAAGTGATTCAACAAATATGGCATTCCCGAGTCTGATCAGATTTTTCTTCTGCTTTTGTTGTCAGAAGTAGTGACCTGCTTTTTACTCTTCCAAGTAATTTTGCTGGTGGAGGCTTACTTCTCATGGGTTGCACTACTTCTTGGAAAATCATTGAATAACAACACTAGAAACTAAATCATTTTTACAGTCAGCATTTACTGAAAAGTACAAGGTTAGAGCTACTTCTTTTATTATAAAAATGTTTGTTTCTAAATATTCTAAGCCTGTGTACAGATAAATCTCTTTGACAAAGTCTTAGCTCTCATTTCTCTTTTGTTTGCTGGTGAGATAGTCATAATAATAATGTCAAGGAAGTATTCCATACCTCTAGGCAGTGTTCAGAGGTGATGCTGCTATTTAATTCTGAGAGAACTTGCATGCTAGGCTGATTCTATATGGTACAGGATGGGCCCTGGAGAATCATGACACATTTTTGAGAATGATCATTGCTTTGCTTATCTACAAACTCAGTGACTTAAAACAATAACTTATTATTATTGCTCTTGGTTCTGTGGGTTGATGAGACTCAGCTGGGTGATTTTCCTTTAGGGTCTCTCTTATGGACTTAGTTGGAAGGCCGCTGGTTAGGGTCAACAGGCTTATATCCAAGATGGCACACTCCCATGCCTGAAGTTGGTTCTGGCTGTCAGCTGGGTCTGCAGACTGGCATACTTCCATGTTGCCTCCACGTAGCTTGGGATTTCTGATAGTATAGCCACTTAGGATAGTATTACTTCTTACATGGAAGCTTTAGGCACCAAAGATGAATGTTTCAAGAAGGCCAGGAAGAAGCTGGAGGGTTTTTTCTGATCTGGCCTCAGAAATCCCTAAAAGTCAATTCTACATCATTCTATTGGTTGAAATTGGTTGGGTTAAGTCACTGAGGCTAGCACAGTTTTTAAGGGAGGTGAAGAGACTTCACCTCTTAATTTGAGGAGGAGCAAATAATTTACAGCCATCTTTAATCTACTATGGTGATCATAGTAAAAGAAAACTTAGAGAAAATAAATTGGCAGTTATGTTCATAAAGGATCAAAGAGCTGAAAGGCTGAAACATGAAAGTCTGGATTTTGGGAGGTGCTTGTGGAAAAGGGAAAGTGACAAAACTTAGAATTATAGAAACTTGAAGAGAACCAAAGATGGTGAACCTGTAGAATTACAAGAGAAAGAACATTCTATTTAAGAATGAGTATAAGGAATGCAATACTTTTATGTGTCTCACATACGACTAAACACAGAGGTGGTGATGGGCCTTTCTTGGATGACATGGGTAAGCTGGTAATGGCACCTTTTGTTTGGTGATGGACAGTTTGGTTATTGGTGCTTTAAGTTTCATGTGTCAAAGCAGTCATCATATCAAATACAGATGGCATAAGAGAGAGGCCACCAGTCCAGTTCTGTTAGGTGAAAAGGTTCTTTGAAGTTCTTAATTCATTCTCCTCTGGAACTTGCTGTGCTATTTCTGTATTAGCATGAGGAAAACCTGGTGCAAGATGCCTCTTTCAGTCATTTGCCTCATTGAGTATGATTAAAACTGAAATTAGAACAAATGTTGGCAGGGCTGCTAGCCATGTCCATCTTTTCTTGCTCATCTCCCAAAGAGGTGAAGAAATAGTCCATTGCCCATGGCAATCTATCATATTTTACACTTTATCAACAGCTCTCACATCCAGTACACATGTGGCTTTCTGACTTGTCCAGGTCTTGCACAATCAGAGGAGTCTGAATAGAAAGATGATCCTAGAAGCCCACAGACAACTACTAAGAGAAATAAAGAGTGTTGAGCTGATTAAAACTGAGAAGTTAAAGTGCTGAGAAGTAATAAGACACACAGATTTAAAAAAGTGGTTATTTGGTGGTCAGTAGATGGAAAATGTGTAAAAGGTTCAGAAAACTAAGCTGTAGAAGGAAGTCCATCTAGGACAGTGGCTTTTAAATCTATCTCAGGGAACACTGTGGTTCTGTGAGTGGTTACTGGAAGTTTCATAAATAACAAAAAATAGACATAGCAAGAATCACAGAATTGCTTTCTTGCAATTCTGTGTGCAAGAATATAATTCTCTTTATTTTCCACAATTAAAATCCATTTAGCTCATGAATCCTCATTTCCAACTAGGCCAGAAAAAAAAAAATCTTGCCCTTTCAGTGTTGTTGAGCCTCCACTGGTTCAAGACGCAGTCTCTTTGGGGATCCAGCACAATCTATTCAGAATTCTTCCTTTTCTAAACCCTTTTTTGTCTCTTGGTGGTCACTGAGTTCTTTGGTGGAGGCAAAGGGCATGGGCAACTTAAGCCTCATCTTGGCCTCCAAGGAGAGCCAGGTCTGTTACTCCTACATCACTCTCTGCCCTGGGCTCAGCATCACACAAAGGCCTTGCGGACCTCAGCTGACATCAATGCTCACTGACAAGGGCTCTTCTCAGTGTTGGTTTGCTCAGTGCCTTTGCAATCCCCTTTAAGGACATGGAGACTCTGAATACCCTGGGAAGCAGTGGAATTGATAAAATGGCTTGTTCTGAAGCTCAGGCAGTTCCGCTGTCAGGACTGTGCCTTGGCCCATACCATGCTGGACACAGGGCTTTAGAATGACATTGGTAGTGTCAAGGGTTATGCCCTGGGGATCCCAACAATGCCCCTCTCTTCCAGGAATCCCTTCAGTCTCCTGTTTCAGGAGGAGACCAAGGTTCCTCTTGTTTGGAGGTGCTGGAGAATGGTGGCACTGTGCCATCTCTGAGAGATCTTTCAGGATTGATAAACACCATCAGCTCTACTCTGTTCTTCTCCCCATCTGTTGGTCAACTCTGCTCCTTTGAGTGGGAAAACCCATATCTTTACATTGCCATATATTCTTTTGAACTCACTTGTTTGTAATCTGAACTCTGTGTTCAAAGTCCTCCAACTCTTTGGCTTTGAGGAATTCAATAAAACAAGCCCCAAAATGCTTCCTCTTGAAAATTTTCAAGCCAGTGTTTATGTTTATAATGGACAATCCTTCAAAATGTCCTATCGCATAGACCACAGGAAATATTTTATTTTTCAGATCAACAGATCATGTTATACTGGTCAACGTGACTTTGTTTCATGTGCATTTTTAGAAATACCTAAGAGGGTTCTATAATCTGAGCAGCCTGACAAGTAGGGGAAGACGGAAAATGCTCAGGGAGTATAGTCTCTTAAGGAAGATGTGCAGGGGGTAGCAGACAGTCAAGTTTTTCAAATGAAGAGTTTTAGAGAAGAGAAAGTATTGAGGGAGACACAATTCAGAAGGTGTCCTGAGTCTACAGATGGTATTTCTGTTTCCCATAAGTTTTTGTCCAACATCTGCCACCATCTTCAGGAAGTGGTGTGTCTTACAGTGAAGCACACACTCACATTCAGAGTATTTGTGTGATGCTGAAACCAGGGCACAGAATGATATAGGAGTAACAGTCTGCTCCTCATGAAGCCTCCAACCTAGGGAGTGGAGCAAGACAGGTGGACATCTAAGTTACCTAGGAAAGGAAATGAAGGGAGGAGTGTCAGGGAAAGTGGTTAGCATGGCTGAGTGAGGGAGGAGGTGAATTTGAGGTCCCAGACAGAACAGTGATTATGGGTGGGGAGGTCTTCAAACCCCATCCCCATTTGTGGGCAGGAAGTGTTTGAGAATCCTATCTGGGTCTAGGTGCCCATGTTTTTAACAGAGCAGTTGGGGTGGGTGTGAGGCATCAGAATGTAAAGAAAAATAAAAGGAAAGTGTAATTTTTATTTCCACATTTTTTTTTTTTGCACAAATCAATTTTATTTGCTACTTGAAAACTATTTTAAAACCTTCATTACCTAAACGGTAAGATGAATTTATGTTCAACAACATACAACTTCTGGGCTGGTTCTGCACCATTGGGGCAAACCCACCTTTTTAAGATTCACTGACTTCCACTTGGAAGCATGGCACTGAAGGAACTTCATGTGGAGGGTTCTAAATTAGGGCATCACTGAGGGGCTCAGAGGGACAGTTGTTTACAACCTTGGCTGCACAGCAGAATTGGCTGGGAACTTTACAAACAGTGGCATTTGGGCTCTAGTCCCACAGGTTGTGACATGGCTGATTTGGGCATCGGTGGTCCAGATCTGCCCCAGGAACCCTCGTGTGTAGTCAAGGTTTTGAGAACTAGCACTCTAAAAAGGGACACTAAGAGATGGAACTTTTGATTCAGATTTGAGTCTGTTCCCCTGAGAATGAGGAACCATAAGAACTTTGAAACTAGATTAAAAAAAAAAAAAAGGACTACAGTCAACATGACAGGCCACAAGGCAGCATTGGGGCTGACAATTATTGTGGCTTATTCTTTTATGCTTTCTTCCAGCCCAGAATTATGTAAGGTGGCCCAATTCTTGTCTCTGATGGAGATACCAAGGGATTGGGTAGGGAAATAAGCGCCTGCCCAGCCTGGAAGGGATACAGTAAGGGATGGCATGTTCTGTTAGGAAGGAAGCAAACATTTATTTATTCAGTGCCTCCTCCAAAGATGGCGCAGTAAGTCCTCCAAACAAGCTTAGCTCCAGTCACTTGTTGGAGGCACAAAGTGGCAGAGGAAGAGCAAACTTCAAGCTCCTGGCTGTTGGGCTTGGAGCCCAAGCCAGCCAGCCAGCCACTGCCAGGACCCAGGCATCCTTCTCTCCCTGCACTGTGACCCCGTCCATTCATCGCATTTCTCTGAGTAAGAACAAACTCTCACTTACAAAATTAGCTGGTGAGGGTAAGTGGGTTTTAAGCTTAAATAGATAATACGTGGTCTGGCAAAGAAGCCTGATATCAAGGCTGTACCACCTCTAAGCTGCTTTTTCATTTGGGCGCATAGCAATAACAATAAAAGCGTCAGGTGACTCTAGTGCAATATAGACTCTGCCAGGCAGTGGTTTACAGTAACTGCTCATTTAATCTTCCCAAACATTCCGTGAGATGGGAGTCTTTATGATCCCTTTCACAGAAGAGGAAACGGACGTACAAAGAAGTGCCTTGTTCAAGTCCACTTAGCCAGTCAGTCTGAGAGATCTAGCACCCGGCTCGGTCTCTTCGCTCAGGCTCTCTATATAAAAGTGTGTTTGTTTGCCTCAGGGTCTCATATTTAGGGACCCCGCCGCTGGGTTGCAGCCAGGTCGCGATGTCTAGGTGAGTAGTCTCAACTCACTTGGGGTGGCATTGCTGTCGTTGTCCCTCCAGGAGCTGGGTCGTGGTTTGCGATTGTGCGGCAGTCTCCCAGTGCCCAGTCGGGTGCGGGCCCCACGAGGATGCGGGGCGCTGGGCAGCGTCGTGTAGAGATCCAGGCAGGGGAGGGGCATCGGGCCAGCTGACTCGCCGCCCGCAGTCTGTCCCTGCGGAGCGGTCTCCGCCCAGCTGCCCGCCCCCGCGTCGGCGGGGCTGGAGCCCGAACCGCGCCCCGCAGTCCCCGCGCGCAAGGCGGGCGCTGCTGGTGCTCGCGGCCCTGCGACCGCTGGGAGCGAGCGGCCGCAGCCGGAAGAGCGAGCGCGGCCGGGCCAGCGCCCCCCAGGACCGGCGGGAATGTGACGGCCGTGCGACACGCCCGGACCACCCTCGCTCCGCATCCTGGGCGGCGGGCAGGGCGGGCTGCGACCCCGCACGCCCCACGGGGCTCATCGAGGTAGGAGAACGCTGGAGCTGGCGGGGCTGGGTCGCGGGTGGGGGACTGACTGTGGCCTGGACATTTTCGCGATGTCAGCTTTTCTTTCTGCAGCGCGTAGAAAGCGTGTTTTCTAAATTGCCCTTGGCCGTCAACTTGTGTAGGAAGGTGATGGCGATTTAATCTGTGGGGTTCTTTTTCGTTTGTTCGTTTGTATTCATGTTTGGAGCAGGATAGAGGTTGTTCAGATCCTTTTTTGGGGAACTTGCTGGTGGCTTTGGAGGTTGTTCTCTCTCTCTCTCTCTCTCTCTCTCTCTCTCTCTCTCTCTCTCTCTCTCTCTCTCCTCTGTAAATTGCTTCCAGGCGTTGTAATGTAGCCAAGTTCAACCGGTTTAGGAGTGTCCTTCCTTCTTAGAAGTTCAGAAGTGTCCCTGTAAGGGGTTTAAGCTCAGAAAGGTCAGTCTCCTTAACTAGATGGGGATGAATGCCCTGAACACAGGCAGGGAGGGCTACCTGTGGCCCCTCCAATTCAAGGACATGCTGGGTGGTGTGGGTACAAAAAGAAACCAAGAAGACACTCATTTACAGCAGGCCTGTCAGGTACTTTACAATTTATAAGGCCCTTTATACTTACTGCTTGTTTATCCTGACAACAATCTTGTGAGAGACATATTAGTAACACCCTCCTTTCACATAAAAGGAAGCAGAAGCTTATCAGGGTGACTGACTTGCTGGAGGACTGGCACCAGGACAGGATCACCTCTTGACGCCAAACCCCATGCCTACTACTTTATGGCATGATGGCTCCCAGTAGTCCCTGCCTACCAGGCTGTCTTCTCTGCCCAGCTTGGAGGGAGGAAGGCTACTGAGTAGTGTGCAGATTCCTGCCAGGGGCAGTTGTCCAGTGTTTCCTGGCAGCAGGGGCTGCTTGTCAAATGGACATGTTCTAGTAGTTTTAGCTCCAGCGCTTAGAAACTGAGTAAGGGATGTCTCTGGGCAACTGATGCCATGGAGAAAAGGTGAGTTGAGATTCATCACCATGGAATGTGATGCTTGGGTCACCCTGGCTTAGTGGCAAGCTTCTGGAGGGTGAATGTAAACCATGGAACTCCTCTGTGCTTGTTGATGACCAGTGGAAGCCCAGAGATGGTGCTGGGGGAGTTAGCTACATCCCCCGTTCAAATTACTATGCAGCTGTGGGTGTCTTTTTCTCTCCTGAGTCCTTTACTTTCTTATTTATTTAATTTTCTATTTAATATTTCATTTAGCAATCTGTATTCATATCCTGTATTATGTTGTGTGCTAGACAAAAACACATGGCCTTTGGGCTAGGATTTGATGGGAGAAGGAGTGTGGAACCCCTATTTATTTCCAGTTTTACTTGGCTATTTTGCTGTGTGTTGTACAGAGGGGACAACTGTATAATGTAAACCTCACTGAACTATATATTTGTAAAGCTGCCAAGTGGGGCTGCAAATGCAGAGATAAGCTGGGTGCTCCAGCCCTGCCCATGCCTTGGCACTCTGAGAAATGTCAGGACCAGACTGCAGAGCAAGCAGACTAGCATTTCCAGGACTTTGCGCAGGCACTGGTATTTTTAAAGCCCGCCCCCCCAGGTAGTTCTAATGTGTAGGAAAGGTTGACAACACTGGTACACTTTCTTGCTGGCAGTGGCAGGGAGGCAGCCTGGCGGGGCACAGCCATCTGTGTCTTCAAGACGGAAAAGAAGTGCTCAGGAGAAGTAAAAGCATTCTTGGTACAGAGAGAAGCGGGAACTTTCTCCTGAAAGTCTCCATTTAAGAGCAAGTTTGAAGCTGTCTGTCTCTTGAAATGACCCCCATCTAAAGTGCAATTGATAGCCACATTTCAGCTCGGCTCAGGGCATAGATAGGAGGGCCGTGGTCCAAGGCACCCTGGAGTCTGCACAGCTGTCTTCTCAAATGAGGGAACTTTGGACCCCTGAAAAAACAACCAGTGACTCCCGACTAGTCATCAAATTAAGAGAGAGATGCTATCACTTTATGTTTTTATTTATTTTTTATTTTTTATGCCTACAGCACCTTGTCTTCCTAAGTGGTCTCCCATCCAAGTACTAACCAGGCCTGACGCTGCTTAGCTTCTGAGAGCAGACCGGTTTGGGTTTGTTCAGGGTGGCAGGGCCATAGATAATGTTGTCACTTTAGATCAGGGCTTCGTACCTCATTCAGAACCCAATACCCCCCTCGTCATATTTTAAAACACCCCTTTTAAAATTCTGAAGTAATATAATAAAACTTGCCCTACAACATAATTTCCAAATAGTCAATATAATAGCTAGTTGTAAAGAATAAATGAAAGTAATTTGTATTAAAAAAAAAGTGTAGATTTCAGTGTGTGGCTGCTTGGGTAGAGCCAAAGTGGAACTGAGCAAGGTCACCTAATGCTTTATGTGGACTGACTGTAGGACAGCATGGTGAAACAGCTCTAGTGCAACCTGGAACAAATGAGTCCTATTCAATCAGATGAATGACTCCTGGTCAAGGTCTAAATGATAGTCAAAGACCAGTCCTTTTTGTTTTCCCAGTAAGTGCATCCCTGGAAAATTTAGTATACGTAAAAAGTAACCAACTACACATATTTTATATAAGTGTAGGATGGGGTTAGGTGATAGGCTCCAAAATTATAAATGATATTTTCCATTGACATGAAAGTCTGAAGTAACTGGAAGTTATGCAGGACAAGGGACATGTCTTTACTGGGCAGAACTACCTTGCATCATCCCAGAAAGCTAGCGTCCCTAGCCTATACCATTATATGCATTGCTCTGATCACCCAAAACATCCTCTTCCCACATTTTCCCAAATGCTCCTGCAGGGATATTTTTGGCTCTTGGAGAATCACTGCCTTCCTGGCATCACTTGGTAGGAAGTGAGTAAATCACTAATGAATATGTGTGCCCTGAAGAAGCAGGGCGCTGATGGGGTGTAATCTAGCTGTCCAGAGAGCATGAATGTTAACTGTTAAAACATTGTGGCAGTGGGGATAGAAATCAGAACAGTGGGTGCTGTGTGCAGTGGGCAGTGACTACTAAGGAACACAAGGGAACTTGAGCGGGATGGGAATGGTCTATATCTTGATGGAGTATTTCTGGTATATACAGTTGTCACAGTTAATGAAATTTTACGCTTAGGATTTGTTGTGTGTTTCACTTTTTCCCTCAATAAAAAAGTGCAGAAGTGAAAACAGTTAAAAATTCTTATGGAGAATGCCTGGTCCTCTGAGACTCCACATGTAGATTCTACTGTTATTGCCTGACTGGAAGACAGTGCTCAGGGACACACTGTCTCTCACAGTCAATTTTGACAAGTTTTATGTGGTAGAACTCAGTGTCATAGCCTTTGGCAAGTGCCTCAATTGGAACTGTGCTGGAGGGATGAAGGAAGACAGAAGGGGCAAGGCAGAGCATTTAAAAAGGGACAAGGGTCAGGAGACCAGAACCATTCCCCTCTTTGAGTCTGGTTTGTGTCTTCCAGGGGGTTCGTAGGGACAAAACAGAGACCTCATCAAATCTCAGCCTAGCGGTCAAGAGGTTTCAGTCTGGCCCATACCTGTCCTTAGCCCTCTTGTGACAGTTATCACATCCCTCTGTGTTTTGTCTTCCCCTTTGCCCTGAAAACTCACCAATCTGGTGTCTTCATGCCTTGTAATAGCTGAACAGCACTGCCTAAAATCTTCGTTGCTCTCTTTCTTTGCCTTATCTTTATAACCTTCACATTAGATCCTTTGATGATTAAAAAATGTTCCTTGCCTCATTTGTACAGGTAAAGAAGCCACATAAATCTATTGTGAGCTAGGCTTTTGTATCTACTCACTGATAGGAAGATGGCAAACTGTCAGTGTTTCTTGGACTTTTTGCGATGTTGACTGTTTCCGTTGCCTCTGTTGTGGGGCAGTTTTGTTTGCTCATAGTTGTATAAATAAAGCTTTTTCTCAGGAGAAAATCTGTGAAAGCCATGCTGAATGCACAGTTGGGTTTTAAGATGTCTGTGTGGGGTGGAGTGTGTGTCGTTCATCCCTGTAAGACGAAAGTGGCTGTGTCACATATGGAGACCCCTCTTGGGTCACTTCCATGTTTTCCTTCCTTGTCTTGAGTGGGGAACCATCCTGGGGGGATCTCCTAAGTAATTAGGTTGCTCTATCTGTCGCCATGAGGGTTAGTGTGTGGGGCCTCGATGCTTCCATTTTGCATGATTATGATTATGGGTGTTCATGGGGTGCATTGCCTCTCAGATTTTCCCACCAAAAGAATCTTCTTGGGAAATGAAAAGTAAATGCTCAATCCAGTATGCCAAAGTGGTTCACCTTAAGCATTATTGCTTTGCTGCCTCATGTTTCATCTCTTGGGGGTTTTCCTTTTCGCTTCATAGTATAGCCATATTTTCTCTAATTTGAAAATAATAACTCCTCCCAGAAAATATTTTGGTAAAATCAATACCCTAGGAAGATGAACTTTGAGTTTCTCAACTGTCTACAGCATCTCCTTGGAGATTTGTGGAACAAGGACTTGTGTAAATACAGAATTCCCAAGTATTTTCCACAACCGTGTGGTTCTGTGGCTTTATAAGAGAGTTCCTTTAGGCTTTATCTTCAAAACTGATATTTTTGGTCTTAACAAAATGAGAAATTATTTAATAGCTGTTTGAATCCTTATAACAGGAAATCATAATTATAGATTTTATTTTAATACCATAGCCCATTCTCCGTACATGTTTCCACTGGTTCTCAATAGAACATGGAAGTTGTGACATTTCATGAGCTAAAGAACTTGCTTTAGTCCTTGCTTTTTCCAGGCACACATTCACAGTCACTTCTCAGCTATCGACAATTAGTCTCTTCATATTTCTTCATCATGCCAAATATGCATATACGCACATGTTGATTCATGTTCAGGATGGGAAGCTGTAGTAAACAATGCTGTGAACGTATTTATGAGGCACTCAGTTGGCATGAGTGGACCATGGAAAGTACCATCAGGATTTCCTTTTCAATTGCAGAAGTGGGGCCCTGTTACTTCCGGTCCCTGGAAGAACAAGGATTCACCTCATGACATCTTTTCTCTTTTTCTGGGTTTCTGGAGAGTTTCCTGCAGAATTTCCCTTAAACCCAGACCCTGGAGGGTTCTGCTCTGCTTCTCAGCCGGCCACATGCCTTGCCATGGCCAATGCTGTATAGGGAGGATGGACGTGGACATGTGAATTGGGGCGTCTACCCAGGTGCATGCTCAGAGCCCCTCAAAATATGGGATGGAGCTGGGGGCTGGCTGGAGAGTCAGGCTTGGGGTTAAATGTAGTTAAAAACAGTGTAAGACATACCAGGGGCTGCTCTGTGTCTATGCTGTGTGGATGATGCAGCCTGCGCTCAGACGCTGCCCCCAGCATTGAGTGCCTCTGCTTCCACTCTACCCAGAAGTGGAGCCACAATGTGAGTGCATCCTCATGATGTCTGGGATGCGTCTGATGCATGCCACCTCTGTCCAGAGCTTGGCTTCTGTCCTGGAAGGCAAGATCCACAATGTGGGGGAATTCCTCAGGAACAAGAAGGAAATTCCTCAAGAATAAAAAGACATTTATTAATATATATATGGCCACAAGTAGGAATAAATGCCCCTCCCCCTGCTCTGGGGTCCTGGGTCTTGAAACTGCTTAGGTTCTTGGGACAACACCTCAGTCCCCCAGCTATCACTTTCCCCGTGTCTGTCTTGGGTACAGAATTCCTTGCAGAGTGAGAGGGTGGAGCTATAATTAAGTCAGTCCTTCCTGAAGAAAGCTTCTGCTGGGGGCCAGTATGTTCCTTGTTAATTCTTATACTTAATCTCTGCTTTTGTAATTTAGTTCACATTGAAATTTCTCATTTTCGGTCTGGTAGGAATTTGCTTCATGCCTCAAATGTGCATTTTCATTTTATCTTTAATAAACAAGTAGTTTTGTATATATGTTCTATGTGCCACATAGTCATGTTATCATATACTGATGTTTCTAAATATGTCATAATTGCCGAAAAAGCAGTGGGAGCTACGCTTGGGTAGTTAGTTCATCATGGCCAGCTTTTTCGTGTGATTGTCATAGAAAGCCAAATGTCCTGTTTTCACACCTGGCCCACCACTGACTGCCACAGGTTGAGTAGGTTGGGCTCAGTACCTTGCTGCAGAGGTCCTTTTTGGCAGCAGGGACCAGTGCTCCTATGATAATCCTTCCTGAGAATCTGAGGTGGAGCTGATTCTAATGCTGGGGAGCCGCTACAAATACAGATGAAGCTTCACTCCCTTGCCTGCCGCTCACCTCCTGCTGTACAGCCTGGTTTCTAACAGACCACAGACCAGGGATTGGGGACCCTTGCCTTGGTGCAGCTCCTGGCCTCTGCCTGTCAGCTGGAAGCTGCTCTGAGGGTGTTAGGAGTTTGAAAATTCCATGAGTCACATAGGCATTGCTGCACGTCAGGCAAGAGTGGGGAGCAGTGACTTTGTTGGGGCTTTAATTCTTTCCCCTTCCTTAATCCTTTTATTTTATGTGGAAAATTCATCTAAAAAAACACACATGCACACAGTGGTATAAATCTGTGACTTTTTATGATTGTTGATTTTTTCTAAAAGTACATTTTGAATTTTACTATAAACTCATTTCAAAAGTCACCGTGGACTTTACTGAGTTGCTTCTGAAGAAGGGATGTTTTATATACACGGCATTTCTCTGGCACTAGTAGCTTCTGCCTCCAGTCCTGTTCGCCCTGCTCTCTCCCTCGGAGTCTCCCATCCTCTGGCCCCGGGCCCTTTGTCTCCCCCGTTTAGTTTTTTGCCTTCTCTGGTATGATTCCTGGCCATCTCCAGATCCCAAAGATGGTTCCCCTCGCATTTCTGCTCTCTGACTTATACTTAGAACCCATATTCTGTCCTTGGCCCCCTTGATTCTAAGCCAGGTTTTTGTCCCTATGTAGTCTCATGCAAAGATGGAGGTTGGTGGGCCCCTGCCTCCCTTCCTACCTTTTCCTTCCTCCTTCCTTCCCTCTCTCCTTCTCTTCCTCCCTTTCTTTCTTCTCACTTTCCTTTTCTATTTATTGAGCTCTTACCACATGCAAGATATGTAAAATGAGACCCTTCTCACAAGAATGTGGGTGAGGTAGGACTGCCCTGTACCTTTTTCCTTTGGCCCAGGGAGGGAAAGCCAGCAACAGGGGAGCCCCCATTTCGGTGTTGCCAGATGCGGAACCTTTGTGACTTGGTGCTCCTGGCTCTGGAGGGAGGGGGCATCCATGGGAGTCTCTGGGAGAGGCTTCTGAACAGAATCCTTTCAGAGCTGGTCATAGTCATGGGATGGGTAGAATTGAATAACAGTCCCAGAAACACTAGAGAGGTACCTTAGAGACAGAATGGTACAGTATGTATGGATGGACAAGGAGAAGGGCCTGGAAGGCAACGGTGAGTTGGAAGGTGAAGGCAGGAGGGTGGGCGGGGGTGACTTCAACCCAGGGAGTCAGGGAAGAGGAAGGTGAGTTGGACCAGGTGCTGTGGAGCTGTCCAGTAAGATGGAGTCTGAGGGACCTTTGCTTGTGGTGGCCTGCCCAGTGCGTTTCAAAGGAGCGGTGAGCACAGGCGGCAGCCAGCGGTGTATAAGAAATGGAGGAAGTAAGTGTAAAAAATTTTTAGAAGTTTCTGGGGCAAAGAGGAAGAGGGAAAGTGAAGTGGTTATGGGGACATGGAGTGTCAACTCCTCTGCAAACAAATTCATTCCTCCTGCCCATTCTCCCCCTCCCCTGACTTATTAACTTCTCTGACATTTTTCATGTAATTCCTATCAGCTGCAGTCATTTCTGGGACACACGACGGGAGATTGGGATGCCGCTGTGCAGGGAATAGGAATAGGAGGATCACAGAGTCGTCTCTTGATTCTGTGGAGTTATGATTTATGTTGAAAATGTGCTCTGGCACCTTAATATTATGCTGTGTCCTTTCTCCAATGTCTAAAGTAAATAATAAGGTGGTATTTAGTGCATTTAGTCTAAACAAAATGTTTAGCGTTGAGTTAGGCTGTTTTACGGATTGGGCTTTAAAAGGGTTTATGCTTAGACCTTCAGAGTTTTCAAAGGCTTAAGGAAATGATTATATGATATTCCAAAACACTAAAAGTAAACTTGAGAAGCAGAGAATGAATAGCAAAATGTATACAGGACATAATAGAAGGTGGCCGCAGCTCAGCCTTTTTGAAGTTATTTCAAATTATGTAATCTGCATTGCGGGTATAGTCATATGCTTAGTATAAGGAAAACTGAGGACTGAGAGTGTACAGCTTCTCAGAAAGGGCCTGTTCATTTTGTTCTTGCATCTGGTGCATTTCTCTGAGCTTTATTCTCTAAGCACTTTAGGCTATAAGGTCTCCAGAGGTGGTCTGACTCATTTCTGTATCTTTGTGTCTAGAAAAATGCTAGGTACGATGTTTAATCAATTGCCAGTGGTTGCAAGCTCTTTTGTAGCTCTCACTCTGTGACTTGATGTTCTGAAACCGTGGAATTTATCCTCCTTAAATGTATTACTCATTTTTGTAAGCTTGTTGTTTTGTTTTGTTTTGTTTTTTTGACACCTCTTGAGAACTGTGTGGCTCTGGTACCTTTAAACCCCTTCATTCAAACTTACGCTCATATCTGCTCTTCCTTCCTCAGGTAGATGTGCCTCTTAAAGATGGTGACTCTCTCCTAAGCAGCAGGATCACTTCCTACAAGAAAAGACCTTCTCCGAGGTAATAGGGCTGGGTTGCCCCAGTGACCTGCCAGCCTATTCTTATAAACAGATGAGTCCTGCACCCTCAAATTCAAGTGGTCCTGGAATACCTCTTATTGTATACAGAATGTTTTATTTTTTGGTATCTTTTTCTTTGGGACAGCTCCGTGGTTTTATTAGCTTTCCGAAGGGCTCTGCGACCTCATTTAGAGTCGTTGCTCGCCCGCTTTTCCAGGGTCACCTCCTCTAAAGGTATAGCCATGACCTGGGTGGTGATGGCCCCTAGTTCGGTGTCTGTGCTCTCTCTAATTCCAGCACATTCCAGGTTCTGCTTAACTTTCACTTAACTTTGACCTCACACTCCATTCAGTTGGAGGCAACACTGCTCACCTACTGCCAGGTGGCTCAGGCCCCATGGTGCTATGAGTAACCCGCTGTGGGCATCTGCTCGGGCTGTTTGTGGGAGGCCAGAACTTTCCTTCTTTACCTAGACCTGCCCTTCACTGGTCCCCACTTGAGTGAATCAAGGCTGGTGGGGCCCAGACCCACTCAGTCACCCTTTCTCACACTTGTCTCCCAGGGGATCTCAGAGATGCCTTGTTTCTGTCTGTTCTTCACTGTTTGCTGGTTCACACCCACATCCTCTCTCATCTGGATGTTGGGGAAGCCCAATCTCCAGACCTCCCCTCTTGTCTCTAGTTTATATTCCATATAGATTCCAAAACTTCTATAAAGCATGAAAATCTGATCATACCCCACCCAAAACTTTTAAGTGATTTTTTTGGCCACCTGCAAAGTGCAGTCCCAATATCTCAGCAAGACTTTTCCTGTGTTGGGCTCTGTTACCCTCTTCAGCTTTGTCTTGTGGCACCCCACCTTTGGGTTATGCTCCAAACATGACGGTGCTGCTCTCCTCCATGCCCTCCCCACCACCCGCCACCTCTCCAGGAGCCTCTTCCAGGCCAAGTCAGGGCCTTGCTCCCTCATGCCTTGGGCATTTCTCTCCCCATGGACACCCCCACATCACAGGATAACTCCCTGCTGTCTGGTAAGCTCCTTGAACCAGGCCCTGAGTTTCCATTCTTAGTTTTGTTCCCAGGGCCATGTGTAGAAACAGGCATAGAGTAGATAGTCAATACGCAATGATGAATTTGGCAGTGAATCGATAAAGAAATGAATGAATGACTGAAAACATTTTCCTGAAGTTTCTATTTGTTACCAGAGCATGGGGTGGCTAACATGTGAGTGTGACTATTTGCCAAACAACTGTAAGTGATTTAAAACAACTGTCAGTGAATGCTAGGATCGTTATCCCCACTTTGTCAAATGGAGGCACTGAGGCACGGAGGCTGCGTGCCAGTGGGGAGGGTATGTGGAAGATACCTTTTGATCACATGTGGCCTGGTGCCTGAATTGTGACCACCTTGAGGAACACGTTCTCCTTTTATATTTTGTTCATTTAAATTTTTGTACCATTTTTGTCTCTAGCAGTAGCGCTGTGCCTGTCATATGGCCTGGAGTGGATCCCCCAACCCTAGGGTCTGATATGGATTCAGAGGATCCCCCTCTGGGGGAAGAGGCCACTCCCACACCCCTGCATTTTCTCCAGGACAGTTCTGGGGCAGGCAAAGTAAAACTTGGACCCATGGGCTTGGCTCCTGGGTTTTATAGACTGTTAGAGCAGGAGGTCATCTGACTCATTGCCCATCTGTACAGATGTAGAGACCGAGGCCCAGGGAGGAGTCATGTCCAAGACCACACTGCTCTGTGCCAGTGGGCCCTGGGCCTTGGACTTGCAGTTATTAAACATTCTTTGCTCACAGTTACTTTGAGATTTTATCTCAATATATGCCCTGTATAACTCCAA
Organism: Macroglossus sobrinus; assembly: GCA_004027375.1. Classification (NCBI taxonomy): domain Eukaryota; kingdom Metazoa; phylum Chordata; class Mammalia; order Chiroptera; family Pteropodidae; genus Macroglossus; species Macroglossus sobrinus. The sequence continues at coordinate 116,652 of PVKZ01000678.1, read as the reverse complement.
CCTGGCATCTTCCTTTTCTTTCCCTTGGCCTAGTAATCAAACAAGCCAGATCTTATAACTTAGTGAACTAACAGCTGGCAGTGTTTGCTTGGTTGATAATGCCTTCATTTGGTTTCTGACAAATTAACGTGAGTAATTGATTAGACTGGAACTGGAATTTGGGAAATATTTGAACTATTTATTTTTTATTTCTCTAGAAGAGAGACTTAAAACACACATCCTCAGAGTTACAAAAAGAGCTGATATGCCAGGCTGTAAGGCATCAAAGCCTTGTATCTTATTTTAATCATCTGTATATAGTTTAAAGATATATGTAGTAATAATACTATTAATCTAGGCTAATATGGGAGGAGGCCAATGTATGTGAGTAAAATGTCAGAATTATAGGACAGGTAGGGAATGCAGTCTTACTGCTCCAACGTGGGTTTCAAGGCTTGAGCCAGGCACATGGTTCGTTGGCCTCATGCTGGGGGCAAACTGAGGAGAATATGAGTGGAGAAATCTTTCATGCTTGTAGTTATTTCCTGCATTTATTTTAAAAGCACATTATAACATTTTTTAATGCCTTTTATTACCACTTCTTAATTAGAATGTTTTCCAGCTACTATTCAAATGATTGAATGTCATTAGATCCTAAATTAGATGTCTTGGTTAAAATATTTTGTGTTTGCAATTAATTTATACCTAAAGATAAAAATATAGGTGAATTTAATCTCCTGTAAAAATCAAAAGGCAGATTTGTTTTTGAAAGCATGGAATGATCAAAGTATGTGGTCTTCTCTGGACATTGCTACTGAGGTTGGGTAAAAGACAGATATTTCTTTTGTTTCTTTTTCCCCATTCATTCTATGAGATCTGGATTCTAAGCTGGATGCTGTGGGTGCCATGGTTCTTGCCCTCTTGAGGCTTCTTGTCCTGGAGTAACTGCAGTAAAATGTACTGAAGGCTGTGACCGGCATGAACACAGATTGCCCTGGGGGCCCAGAGGAGGAAGACCTATCCAGACAAGGAGTCTGGGGGCTCCTTGGACAGACTAGGAGGAGAGTGACTTGACCTGAGACTAGAATGCTATGGCAGGTGGCCAGGTGAAGGGCACAGGGAATTGTGAAGGCCAAGTCTCTGAGACTGGAGAGCAGGGCAATGACTTATGGACTGGTGTGGGGGAGAGGATGGAAACTTGAGTCTGGAGAGGCAAGGTGGAGCCTCTGCACAAAAAACCTGTGTGCTTTGCTAAGGAGTTTGGACTTCCTACCATGAATAATATGTCAGAATTACAGGACAGGTAGGGAATGTGGAAATCGAGGCCCAGGGAGCCAACAAAGGTGTTCTGAGCAGACAGCTGGTAATTATGTGTATATAGGCCCTCTGGCGTGAATGGAAGCAGTAAATCCACAGAGAGAGAGACCAGTAGGGAACCTGTGGCTATAATTAATCCAGGCAGGAGCCAGTGATTGCTTGGGCTATAGCAGCGTCAGCAGCGGGTGTGAATGAACTGGGTCAGCCTGATGGTGTGAGGAGATAGACTCTTGCATGGCCAGTATAGAGCAATGCTGTGCTCCCACGGCACCAGGGAGCAGATTTGGTGGGGAGAGATGGTTTACTTGGGGGCCTGTTGAGTTCAGGGTACTCGTGAGCCCTCAGATAGATAGATTTGTGTCAAAGTTTCCTGGAGGTTCCAGATTGGAACTTATTAAACATGATCGTTAGGTCCCTTTCAAGAACCTTAATGGTAAGAAAAACTCAGAGAGGAAAAGAAGTTTTATTGAACATTACCTCCATTTGGGCTGGGGAAGTTGAGGACAGTAGGCACAATTGAGTTTTTCTTTTCTTTTCCACATTCAATTGCTATGATTTTAGTGACGTCATTTTTGTAGATAAGGTATGGTTTCCTTCCAGCATGAATCAAATACTTATTCAGATTATACCCCTGCCATGTATGTGGACAATGTGTTATGTAATTAAAATAATGAGTTACCAGTTTAATATGTAGCCCTGTTGCTACGTGATACCTATTACAGCAGATGCTATATTGGTATGGCCTTCTAAACCTCTCAGGGGTGCTGAGGAGGTTTTGTTTCTGTTTTTTATTTTTTTTATTTTTATTTTTTATTGTGATACAATTAATACATGCTCACTGTAGAAATTTTGGGTAGAAAGCTTGATAGAAGGGCAAAACCACCCAACCACAAGAACCAAGACAATTTTAATATAATGTTATTTCTTTTAGTCTTTTTTTTGTGCATTTCCATGCAGCTGTATCATCTTATACAAATGATTTAGTGTTTTACCTTATAATATGAATGTGTCACCTTTGAGCTGGACCTGGAAGTATGAGGAGACTTTTGCAAATGGGGCCCGTTAGTAGAGTGCCTTCCAGGTGGGGAACAAACCCACCTAAGTAGAGGCAAACTGGTTTAGGGTCTAGTACATAGTCTGCTTTGGATGTAGTAGCGCAGATAAGATTTTGAGGAAATCCAAATGGTATTCAAGACTGGAACTGAATATTGAGACAGATGATGAAGTTTTACTAATCTTAAACTGAGTTTGTCCCCAAGTCTGTTAAAAAAAAAAAATCTTCATTCTCCCTCTTCCCCATTTTCTATTCAAAAGCAAGATTACATTAATGATATAGAGAGACAAACTGTTCGGTGTGACTTGAGGGTGAGGGTGGGGATAGGTGGGGGGGTCATTGTATATAGTTTTAGAGATTTTCTGGAATAGTGACTTTTGTTTTTGTTTTTTTCCCATCCCTCTGTTTCTCCAGGAGAATATGAAAGTGTTACTCAGGCTTGTTTGTTTCATAGCTCTACTGATTTCTTCTCTGGAGGCTGGTAAGTTAAGCATGTCCTTGTATTATTGTAGGCTAAGAAAATCTGTTACTTAGTATACAAGAAGTACCTTAGCTAACAGTCATTTTTATTACCTGTTTCTGCTGAATCTCCTAGTCACAGAAAGGTACTCCTGGATGTTCTTTACAGCATCTTCATTTTTTATTCTCTTGTTTACAAAATTTATAAATTGAGGCCTACTGAAGTTAAGAGCCCAAGGTCATTTCTCTAGTTTCAGAGCAAGAGCTAAAATCTAGGTCTGCATTGTCTAATCCAAGCCTTTTTCCACTGAGTTGTTGATGGAAGAGTAAGGGACAGGAAATCCCAGCTTTTTTTAAGAAGAGGTGTTAAATGTCTTTATGAACCTGCAGCTGAAAACTATCAAGAGATAGTTCTTTGTTCTCTATTTATTCATTTTCTCTCTTCTTCCTCTCTTACTACAAATGCATTTAGCCCGTACCCTGTGCCAGTCACTAGATGTTGGGGATATGGGAAGTGAATAATTCAGATAGCAGTATCTATCTGCATGGGGTTTACATTCCACTGTGGGGGAGAGATGATAGATTAGATAAGTAAATAGTTATTAGGTCATATGGTGATCAGTATGGAGCAAAAAATAGCAGGAAAGGAAGGTATAAAGTTTTGGGATTGGGGTGGGCAGAAGGTTAAATTTTTTGCTAGTGTCACTGGAAAAAGCCTCACTGAGAAGTTGACTTTTAGGTTAAACCTGGAGGGAGCCATAGGTTGGGGATGGGGAAACATTCCAGGCAGCCTGGGTCAAGGCCCTGAGGCCAAGAGTACTAGCCTAGCATCCTTTCAGGAATTAAAACCGGAGTGCTGGAGTGAGTGAAAGGTGAGAGAGGTGATAAGGGATTAGGTCATTTGGGTAATAAAGGAGTCATATGCAGATATGTTAAGTAAGATGATGTCAGAGAGTTTTGTATTTAATTTAGCAACTAAAAAGTCATAAGTAACCTTGATCAGAACAATTTTGGCTGAGTGGTGGGGCAAACCCTAGATGAATAGAAGAGTGTGCCCAGCTGAGACCTTACTTAAGGTTTATTCTTTTTTTCACTACTATTATTGCTGCTGCCACTCCTAGTAGCTAAGTACTAGGAGTTCTCACTCTGTGCCAATACTGTGCTAATGCTTAGCCACTTTTATTTCCATTCTTTTTCAGCACTTTAAGGCTATAATTGACATAACAATAAACTACACGTGTTTAAAGTATACAGTTTGATGTGTTGACATACATATCCACCCCTGAAATCATCTTCACGATCAAGATAATGAATTTATATCTGTCATGCTCTAAAGTTTCTTTTTGATCTTTTTCCTATAGTGTATGGCTACTGAAGTCTCTGCTTGTCATCTGTTGATTGGTCAGAGATTGCCTTAGATTATTTGACCCAAAAGTCCTCTGCCCTTTGCTGAGGGATCTATGTGTGTTGGGGTATTCCTTCAATACTTAGGTTATTCACAACTAGGCCTCAGCCTTCACTTCCTGCTCACATATGACCTCAAGTTCATTCATATTTAAGAGACTGGTGCCTTTTCTGGTCTTTCCTGGGCATGTACACAGCCCATATACATGTATGTTCTTCTGGATTACCCAGGAATATAGTAGAGCTTTTCAAATCCTCCTATGGATATTTATTTAGTTCCCCAGATCTTACTTTTTCTTTAGGCCATATGGTACTGCAGCTTCAGGCAGCTGCAGTGTTAAACGGTTGCCATTGATTGCTTTTTTAACAGACCCTCCAGGGATAGGGCTTTCTTGTAGAGCTCTGAGTCAGGACAATAACACCAATAACACCACCACTTTGTATGACATTTCCAGGAAGTTGCCAGTCAGGTGAAATTATGGCAATGCTTGGGAATGAGACTTTGTGAGAAGCTCCAAACAGGTCTGCTCTTGCTGGGTTTAACAACTCCCGTGTATGTAAGGCTGCTGGTTTTCAAGGCTATAGTGGAGCTGGGAATATGGGAGAATGAGAGTAATTTAAATTACAAAGCCATAAATTCTGCTCTTCTGAGATTCAGCTGATGGTGGTAGTGTGTTTTTATTCATATATATATATATATATATATATATATATATATATATATACACACATATATATAAATAAATAAATAAATAAATAAATAAATATTTATTTATTTATTTTAAATAAATGGTCTGATTGTTATAAGCCTTTGATTTTGAAAAAAAACATTTCCAAGGTTTTTGTTGTTTTTATAGAGGAGTGAGTTTTTAGAGAACTTTGCTCTGCCATTCTGGAAATCTTGTATCAGAAGTTTTTTTGTTTTCATTTTTGCATAAGGTTATTCAATTTATTGACAAGACTATCTTTTCTCCACTGAATTACCTTTGTGCCTTTGTAAAAAATTAGTTGAATATGTTTGCGTAATTTATTTTTGGGACCTCTGTTTCAGTGAACTGTACATCTTTATAATAATACTACATTGTCTTAATTCTTGTGGCTTTATAAAAAATATAGAAGTAAGGCAGTGTGACTCTTTTGAATTTGTTCTTTTTAAAATTAAAATTGTTTTGACTAATTCTATATAAGTTTTAGAATCAGCGTGTTCATTTGTACACAGTCCTGCTCAGATTTTAATTGGGATTGAGTTGAATATAAATCAGTTTGATGTTATTGTAAATGGTATTTAAAAATTCAGTTTTTAATTGTTCTTAGCTAGTATATGGAAACACATTCAATTTTGCATATTTATATTGTATCCTAAAACTTATTAATTTTTCTAGATCTTTTGTAGATTGTATTGTATATTCTACATAGGTGATCATGTTACTTGCAAATAAAGCCATTTTACTTTCCTCTTTAATCTGAATGCCATTTTTTCCCCCTTGCCATAATGGCCACTAATTAGATCTTCCAGTACAATGGTGAGCAGAAATTATTAGAGTGGACAGCTTTATCTTGCTCCTAGCCTTACTATATATGTAGATTTCTCATAGTGCTCCTTTATTAGGTTTAGGAAATTCCTCTTATTCCTAGTTTGCTGTGAGTTTTTAACAGAAATGGAAGTTGGATTTTGTCAAATGCTTTTTCTGCATCTATTGAGATGATTAGGTAGTTTTTCTTTTAAATTCTGTTAATATATGGAACTTCATTGTTTGTTTTTTTAAAGTGTGAATCCAACTTTGCATTTTTAGGATGTTATGTACATCATAATGTCTTATCCTTTTTTGATATATTGTAGGATTCACTTTGCTAAACTATTTTAAAGAAATTTTGCATTTATGTTCATAATGAAGATTGGTTTGTGATTTTTTTCTTGTAATGCTTTTCTTTGGTTTTGGTGTTAGAGTATAATGTTGACCTCAGAGTTAATTGGGAAGTGTAATTAACTCTTAATTTTCTGGAAGAGTTTCTGTAAAATTTGTGTTTCTTTCATGAATACACCAGTGAAGCCATCTAGGCCTGAGATTTTCTTTGTTGGAAGGTCTTTAGCTACAAATTCAGTTTCTTTAATATCTATAGGGCTATTCAGATTATCTATTTCTACTTGAGGGCTTTTATCATCTGTACCTTTCAAAGAATTAGCTCTTTTCACCTCAGTTGTTGAATTTATTAGCATAAAGTTATTAAAATTTTTTTATTAGTCTTTTAAAATTGTTGTCACTAGCAATGTTGCCTTTTATCCTAATCAATCTGGCTGGAGATTTTTATCTATTTTATTGATTTTCTGAATGAATTGACATTGGTATCTTTGATTAGTCTCTACTATTTTTTTTTCCATTTCATTGACTTTTCTCTTGGATCTGTATTATTTACTTTTGATTACTATGGGTGCAGTTTTTTCTAATTTCTTAAGTGGGAACTGAAGTCATCATTTTTAGTTCTTTTTTCTTATATTGACATTAAGTGCTCTCAGTTTATCTCTAGATACTGTTTCCATTGCATGCCACGAGTTTTGACATTTTTTTTGTCATACAAATCAAAATACTTTCTAATCTTTCTTTTTATTTCTTCTTCGACTCGTGAGTTATTTAGTCATGTTTTTTAGTTTTCAAATACATTGAGAATTCCCAGATATCTTCCTGTTACTGTTTTTTAATTTAATTGCATTGTCACCAGAGAACATACTTTGTCTAATCTGAATCTTTAATAATGCATTGATTATTGGGTTATATGCAAGAATATATGGTATATCTTGGTAAGTTTGTTGTGTACACATAAAAAGAATGTGTGTTTTACTGTTGTTGGGTAGGATTTTTCTACAAATATCAATTATGCCAAATTGGTAGATATGTTCTTCAAATCTTCTATATCATTACTGATTATCTGTCTATTTGTTCTACATGTTCTATCATTAACTGTGAGTAGGATATTGGAATCTGTGACTCTAATTATAGGTTTCTCTATTTCTCCTTGTAGTTCTATCAGTTTTTCCTTCATGTGTTTTGAAGCACTCTTACTGGGAGAGTAAACATTTAGGATTACTATGTACCTCTTGGTAATTGACTCCTTTGTCATAGAGAAATGGCCCTTTTTATTCCTGGTAATATTCTTTACTGTAAAATCTACTTTAGCTGATGACAATATAATAACCATTTAAATTTGCTTTTGATTTGTGTTAACATGGTATATCCCCTCCTTCCTTTTTTAGCTTTTAATGTATTTGTGTCTTTATATTTAAAGTATGTTTATGTATGTGTGTTAGGCAGCGTGCAGTTGGAGCCTTCTTTCTTTATTTAACCTGACCATCTCTGTCTTGCAATTGGGGTGTTTAGAACACTGAAATTTTAATATGATTATTAATATGTTTAGGTTTAATTTTAGGACCATGTTATTTTGTTTTCTGTTTGTTCCTTCAATTTTTTGTTATTTTTTTCTTTTTTTTTTGCTGCCTTTTGGATTAATTGAGGATTTTCATGATTTATATTATCTTTTAGGATGGCTTATATAGGTGACTGTTTTTGTTTTTTAAGTCACTGCTCTGCGACTTCCAGTATCCATCTTTAACTTATCACTATTTACTTTTAATCGATACTATACCATTTTGCATCTAACCTAAAAAAATTAAAACAGTATACAGCCACTTCTCCCTTCTTGAACTTTAGTTTCTATATATTTTATTGCTTTATAGGTTATAAATCTCACAATATGTTATATTTTTGTTTTGAACATTCAGTTATTTTAAAAGAGATTTAAATAATAAGAAAAATTATTTTATAATTACCCATGTCGTAAACATTTCTGGTGTTATTTCTTTCTTTTTGTAGATTCATTTTTCATCTGATATTATTTTCCTTCTTTCTGAAGGACTTTTTTACATTTTTTGGTAGTGCAGGTCAACTGCTGATGAATTTTTACAGCTTTTATAAATATAAAAAAAGTTTTTATTTTTCCTTCTTTTTTGAAAGATACTTTTACTGAACATAGAAGTGTGGGCTGATTTTTTTCTTTCAGTACGTACCTTTATTCCATTCTCTCCCAGCTTGTTTCTGTCAAGAATGTTGCATCTTTTTGTCTTGGTGTAGTTTTCTTCATGTTTCTTTTGCTTAGAGTTTATTGTGACTTGGAAGTCTGTGAATTCATCATTTTCATAAAATCTTGCACGTTTTTCAACCTGTATTTCTTCAAGTGCTTTTTCTGTTTCACCCATCTCTTCTTTTCTTAAGGATTCATAGCACATATTTTAAGGTTGTCCTGCAGCTAACTAATGCCTTGTTTATTATTCTGTTACTTTCCTCTTTTTATTTAATTTTGAATAGTTTCTAATGCTCTGTCTTGAACTTTACTCATCTTTTCTTCTGTAATGTTAAATCTGCCATTAATCATACCCAGTATTTTTAAAATAAACATTGTAGTTTTCATCTCTAGAAATTTGGTTTAAGTTTTTTTTTAATCCTCTTTCATGTCTCTTCTCAGCATGTTTGATCTAGTATCATAAAAAATGGAACACTATAGTAATAACTATAATTTTCCCACCTATTATCCATTTCCATCTATTTACCCATTCCATTATCTCTGTCATTTCTGGGTCAGTTTTGATTATTTTCTCTTCATTATTGGTTATATTGTCTTACTTCTTTACATGCCTTATAATTTTTTATTATATATCACACATTGTACATTTTGCTGTGTTGGGTGCTGGATATTTTTGTATTACTAAAGGTGTTTTTGAGCTTTGTTCTGTCACAAGGTTGTTACTTAGAAATAGTCGATCCTTTCAGGTCTTGCTTTTAAGCTTTATTGTCATGATTAGAACATGGTTTCTTCTAGGCCTAATTTGCCCCATCTACAGAGTAGAAACCTTCTGGGTATTTTACCTGGTGCCCCATTCTAGCTGGTGATAACAATGACTTCCGGAATTGTGTGTACTGCAGATATTATTCAATCTAATCTTTTGGCAATTCCTACTCTAGCCTTAGGTAGTTTTCTTACATATTTACACTAATCAATACTCAGCTGAAAACTTAAGGAAAACTCTCTGTAGCCTCCTCTCTCTCTCTCTCTCTCTCCCCCCCCTGTCTTTCTCCTTCCCCCACCCCCCACACACACCCTCCTCTACCCTGAAAACCCTTGGTTTACCTGGATACCCAGATTCATCTCCTAAACTCAGAGAAAGACTTGGCTTTGCCTACATTTCCTCCTTGCAATGTCATGGCCTAGAATTTCTCTGTAGGCAGTAATTTGGGAAAATTATAGAGCTCTCACCTCCTTCGTTTTCCATCTTTCTGGCATTTCTGTCCTTTGTTCTCTGATGTTCAGTGTCTTAAACATTGTTGTTTCATATACTTTGTCCATTTTTTAGTTATTCAGGTGGAAGGGTAAATCCAATTCCTGATATTCCATATTGTACTGAAGCAGGTATCTTTCCTGCTAGATTATTACTAATTTTTAGATGAATTAAGAGGAGATGAGAGGTTAAGTAACTTCTCAAGGGTATACAGGTACTAAGTTATACAACTGGATTTGAATATAAATCTTTCAGACTTCAAAGATAATGCTCTTAATCAAATGGCTGTTAAAACCCATATTTAATATGAGTTGATGTGTTTAATAATTGATATGTTTATATGTAGGTATTACATTAAGAAACATTGACAATTTCTTAAAGAAATTGCTTTTCCTTTCTCTCTTTTAAAGATAACTGTGAGAAACGTAAAGAACTAATAGTTTTAGTTTCTTCTGCAAATGAAATTGATGTTCGTTCGTGTCCTCTTAACCCAAATGAAAATAAAGGCACTATAATTTGGTATAAAAATGACAGCAAGACACCTATATCTGCAGAAAGAGACTCCAGGATTCATCAGTATAAAGATAAACTTTGGTTTGTTCCTGCTAAGGTAGAGGATTCAGAACAATACTATTGTGCAGTAAGGTAAGAAAGGAATTAATGTGTTATAAACATGTGTTCTATGCACCTGCAGTGGTTAAAGAAAGGAAAATCTTTAAATAGTGCTTAATTCACCTATTTTGATTTATTTTAGAAATTCAACTTACTGCCTCAAAATTGAAATAACTGCAAAGTTTGTACAGCCTGAGCCTAACTTGTGTTACAGTGCAGAAACTATATTTACACAAAGACTACCCATCGCAGGAGATGGACAACTTGTGTGTCCTTATTTGGATTATTTTAAAGATGAATACAATGAGTTCCCCAAATTACAGTGGTATAAGGTAATATTATATTAAGTATGTCGATTTACTTTTCCAGCAAGTAAAATAGCTTTCTTTGGTAAACAATAGTATGAATCTGCAAAGTATTTTTTCATTTGGCATATTGTTTGCTTTTGGGTGGTGAAAATTAATAGAAATTTTAAAAGAGTTTTAAGACTGTATACATTTAACTTGAAGCTTAACTAAAATCTCACTTTCTATTATTTTAATTTAATTTAATAATGTAGAGTTGAGAAGAGTATAGTAGGAATAAAAAATGTTTAAAGATAAGACTGAGTATAAATTCAGTTTTTTTAAGAGATAATTATTACATAATATATTACTTTGTGTTTTATTAAAAATATCAAATGGTTCTTAAACTTAGTGGTTTCTGCATCTTTCTTAAAAGTAGATTGGCTAGCACTCCATGGAACACATGAGGTTTTAGTACCTTTGATGTGCCTTGTTTGTTGGAGTTCATGTGAGGCCTTATCCTGTAGAACAGAAGTCCCCAACCATGGGCTGTGGACCGGTACCGGTCTGTGGCCTGTTAGGAATTAGGGCAGACAGCAGGAGGTGAGTGGTGGGCAAATAAGCAAAGCTTCATGTGTATTTGCAGCCACTCCCCAGTGCTAGCATCACTGCCTCAGTTCTGCCTCAGATCATCAGGCCTTAGATTCTTATAGTGGTCCCTGGTGACAAAAAGGTTGGAGATCATTGATAAGAGATATAAAATAAATAATAGTGAAGAAAGGAAGTACAGCATTATAAAAGAAACTGTACTGTTAATGTTCTTTCCTCAAATGTGTGTGTTTTTTTGTTGTTGTTTTTGCCAAACAAGTTTTTCATTTGTCTTTGAAGTACAAGGCTCATAGGCCTAAAAAAATTAATATCTTCGGAGTAAAATTATGATTTTTGCTATAAAAAGTACAATATTAAAACTTGTATGCAAGGAACCTTTTGTTTCATATGTATTTACATATATGTATATATGTATGTATATATAATATATATAAAATGTATATATTATATATATTACATACATATAAAATATTGATGTGAAAAAATGGAATTTCTTTTGCTGGCAGACTGGGCAAAGTTATTAATTGGTTTGCAATACTTCCTGTCACTCTATCTAGGACTGCAAACCTCTTCTTCTTGACAAGATAAACTTTATTGGAGAAATAAATAAACTCATCATGAGGAATGTGACTGAAGCTCATAAAGGGAATTATACTTGTCATGCATCCTACACATACTTGGGAAAGCAATATGGTATCACCCGGGTTATAGAACTTATTACTTTAGGTGAGTCACAGCTTCAATCCTCAGAGTTTACATATGAGAAGGCCCAGAGACCGTAATTCTAATATTACCCTCCATGGAGGAACAAAAGCCAAGAGAAACTTAATGACTTGCTAAAGTTTTTGTTGCTAAATGCTATGTCAATGGCTTTCATCCCTGCGTCAGACTCAATGCTAATTAAACAGACAACTAGGAGGTTTTTTCTTTGGGATGGCTGAAGATGGTTCTTCTAGAGCTGTCTTTCTGGGGCTGTCTCTACCTGGTGTTTGAGGACAAACTGAGCAGCTTCATTTGGGGAATCTGAGTGTCCAGCAGTGAGAATTATTTGCACGATGGCATGGATGTGAATAAGCTTTGAGATAAGTAACACTCCCAGAATCTACCTCTTGTTCAGTGTCTGTTAACTCAGTTACTTTACCTCTGTTAACTCAGTTACTTTACCAAGATGGTTTCCTCCTCTGGATGAAGGTGATACAACCTTCCAAGGTTGTTGGGAAGATTAGAGGTCAAGTGTGTGGTCATATGCCTGGTACAAAACAGATGAGCAATAAATAGATGTACAATGGCTATTCTTGTTAATTTCCTCAAGGCTTTCATTTCTCTCTTAAACATGTTTCATATTAAAAACTATTTGCCAACAAAATGAGCTCTTACAGATTACCTGGGGATAGGAGGAATTCTCAACCTTTCTGTAAATATCAGATTTTGTAAGCTTTCAGTACTATACAAAGAGTTACTCTAACCAGGACTTTTAAAGTTAAAGGGGTCTCTATTAATAATGATGCTGGGTCAACAAACATAAATGGAGATTGTGCCAGCGTCATCCAGAATATGATCACCCTGCATCTAGCCGAGTTTTCTCAATTCTATAATAATTCATTTTTTCAAAGTTAATTTTATTGAATCAAATTAATTTTTTGCCTGGGTCTCATGAGCATCAGTAAACTGTAATTTTTTCACACTCTCTGAATCACAACCTTATTGAAGTTTTAGTAGCCTCTTTCTGGCATTGTATAGCTCTGGTTTGTTTTTCATGAAATATAGCAACCAGACCAGCAAAAAAGAATTTTAGGGGAAACTGTTCATTAGGGAATTTTCCAACAGGTCAAATTTGTTTGAAATCTTCCATCTCCCTTTCTGATCCCTTATGTAGAAATAATATACTTAGTTGGGGGTAAGTTCATTTTATGTTGTCTCCTAAAGGCAGATTCAGAACTATTTACCGAGCATCTACTATGTGCCAGGCACTGCTCTAGGTATATATTAGTGAGCAAAAAAGACAATATCCTGCCCTGATGGAGCTTACTTTTTTTTTTTTTTTTGAATACTTGACATTCAAGTTTAGAGTTTCTCTGTGTTGGTCTCACATTAACCCTTGAAGCCAGCCTTCTTGTAAATGAATTCAAGGTTAATTTCTGGAGCTCCTTAGTATTTTTTGGTCTGTTTTAATAAATTATGCTGAATAGCTTGACATTGCTTTCTTGAGTTATCGATAAAGGTACTGAATACAAGCACGTCTAGCATTGGATGGCCCTTCTGGGGAATGTTTCATCCAGGTTTCATCTTGCCACCACTGCTCATTTTTCCTGATTTGCTTTAAGAAAGGCATTTGTCTGTGGACCTATGTCCTGGTGTTGTATATGATATTTGTAGCACCAAACTCTACGGAGTCCAAAGGGCCTGAGCTTAATAGCTTAATAGTGGCCAACGTTTTGCTGTGGCCATGGTGTCAGCCTCCTCTTTTTATCTCTTGCTTCTGTCTCCTGCCATAAATGCTTCAGGCACTCAAATATTATATAGTGTATTTTGGTATATTTGGCCAAGTGTTGTCATTACCTGAGATTCAGATCTGTACGAGATTGAGAAGCCCTGTGGATGTTTTTCTTTCAGAGGAATACAAGCCTAAGAGGCCTGTGATTGAGAGTCCAGTTAACGAGACGCTGGAAGTGGTCTTGGGTAAGTGGCCACCAATCAGGAAACATTGAAATTATTATTTTGAACTCCAGATTAAGATAAACTCTACCTTTACTTCATATAATATAAGCTGTTCACTAGACACATCTGTAATTAGAGAGACAGTGGCAAAGATTGTATCTTAAATGTTTCTTAGGATTTCTTACCCCTTATGGCAGAAATCTAACCATGTTTGATTCACCCATCCTTGCTTTCTTATGTATACTTATTACCCATGAACACACCAGGCAGAGGCTAACTTCAACAGGCCTAGAAATGAGAAATGTAATTTATTTGTCACAGGATGAATTTCTAATGACCACAGCTAAGCTTTTAGGCAGAAGAGTAAGACTACAAGCCAGTAAGATAGTTATTCTGGAGAAATACTTCTGCAAGTTAGTGAACCTTTTTTATTTCAAGAATAAAGAAGTCTTATAAGCATCCAAACCTGTACTGTACTATACAATAGCCACTAGCCACATGTGATTATATATATATATATATATATATATATATATATATATATGTGTGTGTGTGTGTGTGCGCGCGCACATGTGTGTGTATGATCAGTGATTACACTATTAGCACAAAAACAGAACATTTTCACCATTGCTGAAAGTTCTGTTGGAAACTACTGGTCTAAACATAGAAAAAGATTTTTATATCAGAGTATCAAAACTCAGGGTGGCACACAGAATTCTTTTCTGTAATAGTAACTGCAAGAAGACAATAAATGCAGGAAGATAAAATTTTGCGACCTATTAATTCTGTACTTGGCCAGTTGTTATTAATAGTGAAAGGTTATATAAAATTATCCTTAGATATAAACTAACAAAGATGTGAAAATTCAAATTAAATACAGCCAATAGAATCTAGAGCAGTGTTTCTCAGCCTGTTTTTTTCCCTTCATGATTGCTCCCCTTTAGAGCCTAAAAAGGCCTTTACCCCAAATCTTCTTTCCTTTCTTGCGACTTTACTACCACTGAGATATTGTTAATCTATGGATGTGCTGTGGCATTTTCCTTGCCCCTTCACGTTTCACCACATTGGCCTTGAGAATGCATACTCGAGAGGTGTATACTTCAGAGCTTAAAGGTTAGGTTGGGTAATCTCCAAACCCCAAAATAGTTTCCTATTAGGAAACAAATATTTTAATATATCACATTGATCAGATGCACACATCACCCTGTCATATTACCCTGAAGCATGTGAAACAGGCATTTGGTAAGATTAAATACAAATTGCCAATAAAATGACTTAGAAGAATAAGAATTGAGGGATATTTCAGTTAACTTAACAAATAAACACCCATTCACCAATAATCAACAACATTCTTAATGGTAAAATACTGTAGTATAGCATTAGGCCTACAGGCATAGACATTCTCATTGAAGTCAAGGGCAAGGCATAGCTGTCCACACAACCAGTATTATTAACATGAGCTGCAAGTGCCCAGATATTTAATCACAGATAAAAGAAAAGAACCAAGGCATGCTTACTATAAAGGAGAAGAGATCATATAATTATATACCTCCAAATCTCAAGAGAATTACTGGGAAAAATTATAATTAATACTTTATTAATTGGCCAGATATAAAATTAATATTTCAAAAATATTAGAGTTGTTCAGCAGTAATCAGCTAGAAAACATAATGGGTTAAGAGATCCCATTTGCAATAGTAAATGTCATAGAGATGTCTATAAAAAATCTTAGCAAAAAATTTTAAAATACATGGAATTTGTAAGGGAGGAAAAAAAAAACAAGCAAAAAGAGGAAATCTCAACATGAAAATCTTAGAAAAACTGAGAGATTTAAAGCATACATTCTCAAAGGAGGGGTGGAGCAGTGTATCCAATGGGGAGAAAAAAAAGTCTGAATCAACATATGTACTGTATGTCTACAGTATTAATTTATGGGGAAGATTGGCAATTAGGATAAAAGCATCTAATAGAGCTTTAAAGGGAGCAGTATTGAAAACAATTTTGAGGAACACCAATTCAAAATGGAAAGATATAATAGAGATATGTATGTTTTTCTATGTGAATAACTGGAAATTACATAGATATTGACTCAGAATTATGCTATAGATTTAATGGAATTCCAATTAAAAAATGAATGGTTTTAAAAATTGTCAAGTGATTCTAAAATTCACCTGGGAGAATAAAATAATGAGATTATTATGATAATGTTGGGAAGAAGAGCTCTAAATGCTATTACTATTTACTCTAAAAACTACAGTAATTAGGAATGTGTTACCTTTGGCATCAGTATACACATTCAGATCAACTGAGACAGTCCCAAATTAATAAGAATTTACTTCATAATAATGGTGGCATTACAAATTCATGGGGAAAAGATTTATTATTTAATAAGTAGTTCTGGGATAATCAATCAGCTGTTTGGCTAAAATCATTAAGTTAAATTATACCATATCCAATTATATTGTAGACAGGTTAAAAAATTGAAACAATTAAAATGAAAGAATGAAAGTATTATATGCCTGAAAGAAAATGTATGTGTATATTCTGATTTGGTGGTAGAGAGGGCTTTTAGAAAAAAAAATAGTGAAAAGAGATAAAATAAAGTTATAAATTTGACCAAATAAAAACAAAAATACCTACACCAAAGAATTTTCATAAACAAAAATGAACACAACAAATTCTCAAGGGCATTTGGAATAGCTTTCATATATGATAAAGAGTTGATATCCTTGGTGAATAAAATTCTTTTACACATCAGTAATTTTATAATATGAGAATGCAATTAAATAATGGACAGTCTGCATAATAAGCAGTTCTTCAAGGCATATGAACCCTAAGCTACTGAAAAACATGTTAATTCACAATCAATTTAAGAAATGCAGATGAAAATTCAAATGGAATTTTTTTCTTCTCTGAATTGGCAATGACTAATCAAAAGGTGTTTGGTATCTGGCAGTGTTGGGGATAAATGTCACTTACACACGCCGCTGGGCACAGTATAGATCGGTCAGTCTCACAATAGAGCGGAGTTGGCTTTTAAAATATCTCTTTTAATTCACTTCTGCTTCCGGATTTTTGTTCAAAGTAATACCTCAGAATATGTACAATATTGATATATAAGAATGTTTATTGGAATAATAATCATAATAATGAAAAATTAGAAACAAATTATGTTTAGCAATAGGAAAATAATTAATCATAGTTTATCTATATTATGAAATATTAAGCAGCCATGAAAGGGCCTATTTTGGAAAGCTAATTGTGTAAGCCAAAATTCCCATTGCAACAATAATTACAAACAGTAGATAATAAAACCCAGTTTAAAAAATTTCATATGTGTACAGAGAAGAAAAGGAACAAGATACATGAAGTTACTAATATTGGTTATCTCTGTGTGGTAGCTTTTAAGACAATTTTTCTTGTCTTTTGTACTTTTCTATAATTAAAAAAATTTATTCAATAGCCATTCATGAATATAGATTGGCTAAAAATCAATCAATGTTATATTTAAAAATATATTGCTTTGTAGGATCCCAGCTTCAACTGATATGCAATGTGACTGGCCAGTACGGTGACTTAGTCTACTGGAAGTGGAATGGGTCCGTAATTGATGATGATCCAGTGCTGGTGAAAGACTACCAACAGTACGTACACTGAGAGCTAGCCATGCACTAGAGAAGTTTTGGTGTTAAATTGCGTGTCATATAATAGCAAAGATTAGTTGGCAGTTGATTGATCCTTATCCCTTTGCTGCCCATATTGAGTTTTGCTAAGGTAAACAGAATTTATAAGACTTTGTACACTTAAGGTAAAAATACATGTCATTGTGGTACAAATTCAGGACTACTTGGAAAGTTTTCTCTTAAATTCAGTTATATATGTTGCAACATTGCAATAAAACAATTTTTCTGAATTACTATTTATGTTATCCCATTTTTTTAGGTAATCTAAAAAGGACTCATTACATGGGGCCGAGAACCATGCACTTGACTGCTCAAGTCTCTAATGGCTCCCTATTACCTCTCTAGAAGATATACTCCTATCTAGTATAGATATACTAGCATCACCTTTAAACCCTTTGTTATTAGTCCACTCCACTTTCGTTTCATATATTCTTCTCTGTGCTTGGTGGGGACCAGGTGCATATGTCCACATTTTTCTTCTTGGAAGCTGGTAATTTTAATTTGATTTCTCTGCTACTGAGTCTTTTACTGGCAGTGGACTTAGGGCTATCACATCTTAGGTCAGTGCTGCTAACAGCTTGATTGTTATACTGTGCTTAGGGCTGGTGATTATTTCTGCTGTAATTTATGCGACAAAGAGATAAACCATGCACATGTGTCTTATTTGTAGTTGATGCAATTTACTTAATTAACTTTACTCTCCCTTTTTTGAACAGAGTGGAAAATCCTTCATCCACAAAAAAGAATACCATCCTCACAATGCTTAACATTTCAGAAGTGAAAAGTAAATTTTACCTGTATCCATTTACCTGTATAGCCAAGAATACATATGGTATAAATGCAGCATACATCCAATTAATACATCCAGGTAAACAACAAAACTATTTATTGAAAATGTAATTGTGTTTTACTATGGTAAGGACCCCATTACTATGTGGTTTACAGTGTTATTTTCTCAGACCAGAACACCCTAGGATTCCTTTAAACCTAAGTCACTTCTATTCCTTGTTCACTCTCAGTCAACTATTTCTTCTGTGGAGCTTTTCTGTGTCAGTCAGATGAGGTTAGAGCCACCCTTAGGTACTTCCATAGTACTATATGACCTGTCACAGTATTTATCCTACTTAATTTTCTTTACTTGACTGTAAATTCTGTGATGGTGCAGACCATTTATCTTACTTACTATTTTATTTCCAGAACAACTTAAGTCTGGTCACCACAGGTACCTAATGAATATTTTTAGGTGAATGACTACATGATTTATGCACAGGCAGAAGCCCAACTATGCACTTTTCAGAGAGGATGTTGGAAGTTATTGATTTTCATGAATTGTATAATCAAACATAGTATGGAAAGTATTTGTGACACATTTTAAGAGTATTTGTAATTGAATTAAAATAGTGTATTTATGAATGTGTATGTGGAAGAAAATCCAAAAGGACCTACAGATCAACTATTAGAATTAGTAAATGAACTTAGTAAGATCACTAATTTATATGTAGTATTTCTATATATGTCTATAAATGCCAATAACAAACAAAAGTTAAATTTAAAAGATAACATTTATAATAACGTAAAAAATTATCAAAGGGATAAATCTAGCAAGAGCTGTCCAAGACCTCTGTAATATAAACTGAAATAAAATGAGATAAATTGGAGACCTATTTAATGTTCATAGATTTAAAGATACAATATTATAAAGATGTCAGTTCTCCCCAAGTGAATCTACAGATTCAAAACAATTGCAATCAAAACCTCAGCACTGTTGGTGCAAATGTGGGGGTGTGTGCGGGTTTATTGTTGTGGGCAGGTTTATTCTAAAAGTCATATGGAAATGTAAAGAGCCAAGAATAATCACGATGTTCTTGAATAAAAACAAATCTGGAGAATTTATAGTACAGATACCATAATCTTGTATGAAGCTACAGTGATGAAGACTGTAAATGTAAATCTCTTATTTTTTCTTTGCCTCAGTTGTCACCTTTACCCAGTTGACTCTTCTACTTCCAGGAACTTTTCTAGGTTTTTGACTGACTTTTGGCTTATTTTACTATGGGGTGCTCTACCCTGTGGTCTTTGATATCTTTCTATGTAATCTTATATTATACTACTTAAGTAGAAATTTAATACAATGCACCTCAGTTTTACATAGTATCCATCCAAGATGGCTTTGTACACTAGTAGCCATTATGAAGTGATAATGAATGGGTTAAAACTGGCTGGGATTTGAGACTGCAGGCCAATCCCAAATATGGGTTCTCTGGAATGATAACATTTAATGTGCTATGTTCAGATTTTTAATTCCTTTGGTTCTAATTATTTTTTCTCTTTTTCTGCTATAGTCCCCAATTTCCAGAAGCACGTGATTGGTATATTTGTCATGTTAACAGTAGTTATTATGAGCTCTGTTTTCATCTATAAAATCTTCAAGGTTGACATAGTACTTTGGTACAGGAATTCTTGCTATGTTTTTCTCTCCCAAAAAGGTACAGTTTGTATTCTATGCAATGTTTTCTTGTTGGAAAGAGGGAATAGTTAAGGGATATAGAAGATAACTAAAGGTTTTTAATTAAATTGTAAAATGAAATGTGAATATATAAAAATAATAGTTGTTCTTATATATAATTATAGTTTCATAACTGAATAGACTGAAAATGATCGTTTTCTAACCCACTGCTTTAGTGTTAATAACGGTGGGATAAACAGGTATTTTGAGCATCTGTTTGTAAAATCAGTCACGCAGAAGCCATTGCTGAAGACATGCTCTGCTGGGTAAGGCACAGATCACTTAAAATTTGCCTTCGAATGAAAGAAAAAGCTAGATTTTCATGCATCAGAGAAGCACTCTCTCTTTTGTTTAAATCATGCCAAGAATGGTAGAGTGCAGGGCTGAGACATCTGGGGAAGAAGTGAAGAACAGGGGAATAAAGACAGTTCCCATACAGGGAGGTAAAGAACTCTGCATGTGAGGTGGCCATCAGATAATATAGAAACAACTTCATAGTAAAACACAATAAATAGAAACTTATAAGAGTTGAGCATTTAAAAAAGGCATTATACTTTTGATATTACTACTTCATTCATACCATCATACAAAAGAATTAGTAATTCATTCTGAAATGTATGTTTGCAACATTGTCTTAACCAAATCTCTTATTTTTTCTTTTGGTTTTAAATACATTACATTTTTTCTTTAGTTTCAGATGGAAAGACCTATGATGCATACATTCTATACCCAAAGACCCTTGGGGAAGGGTCCACCTCTAACTCAGATATTTTTGTGTATAAAGTCTTGCCTGAGGTCTTAGAAAAACAGTGTGGATATAAGCTGTTCATTTATGGAAGGGATGACTATGTTGGAGAAGGTATGAATGTAATAGGAAAAAGTAAAAATCTTGTTTTAAAATGGATGTACTAAATTAAGTTGATTAAGTTGGGCTTTGTCTTTCTAGAAGATTGTGGCATAGGTACACGTATTTGGCAATTTTAAGAACCTCATCGGTGGTGCATAATGATGATTTTCACATTATTTAATACAAAGTATTTACTTTTCTCTTATTTTGTGAGAGCAACAATTAACTAAGCTTTATTTCATTTTGGAAAACTTAACTACTTGAATCCAATAATTACTTTACAACTGATATAATAAAATAAGAGTGGCAGAGGTCAAATGGTTTAACGAGAAGTTTTTAAAATTTTTACTGACAGTGTTCCAAGTCCTAAATGAAATATTCAGCATTTGTGGGTCAGGTTTTTTTTTTTTTGAGCTGGTCTATAAAATGGGAAACTCCTTTAAAGTAGGGCAAGAAAAAAGAGCATTAGGAGATATAGGCAGTGATGGAGTAGGAGGAGTCTTCTGGGCTTTTGGTTCTGGAAAGAATGATTATAAATTGAAATTTACTTACTGTGCCATGCTTTGTGCTTTTCAGACTTTGTTGAGGTGACTAATGAAAACATAAAGAAAAGCAGAAGACTGATTATCATTTTGGTCCGAGAAACATCGGGATTCGGCTGGCTAGGGGGTTCATCTGAAGAGCAGATAGTGATGTACAATGCTCTCATTCAGGCTGGAATCAAAGTTGTCCTGCTGGAGCTGGAGAAAATCCAAGACTATGAGAAAATGCCAGAATCCATTAAATTCATTAAGCGGAAACATGGGGCCATACGCTGGTCTGGGGACTTTACAGAGGAGAAGTTACAGTCTGCAAAGACAAGGTTCTGGAAAAATGTCAGGTACCACATGCCAGTTCAGCAGCGGCCACCTTCATCCAAGCACCACTTGCTGTTTGCGGCCACTAGGCCAGATGCTAAGGAGAAGCTGCAAACAGAGGTGCACCTACCTCTTGGGTAGCAGGGAGAAGCTGGACTCAGGAGTTCCTTGGGTGACTCTGGTCTCATGGCATCACAGGCTGGGCTGTGCCTCCACTGACTTGTACAGTTATAAAGTGCACCTGTATCTTCCTTTATCCCGGCAGTCACCTGGCATCGGATTGTTAAGGGAGCAGGATGTGGTGACAATAGCAGGCTGGGGCAATGCAGAGTGGAGGGCTTTGGGAAGGCCTTTAAAAGGGCAAAAAAGGCCCTCTGTATATGTTTGTGTATGTTTTCTCTGTGGAGAAAAGGCACTGGGATAGCAAATGAGAGGAAGAAACTTGCAGGAAATGCATATTATTTAGACAGTATTATAAGGTCATTCACAGCTCAGAGGTGGGGCTGTGGCCTGGTCTGGGGTGGCCAATGAAGTCTCAAGATGACTCGCTTCTCAGGGGAAGGCAGAAGTTTCCTTGGAGAACTTTCCACTTGCCTTTTCCATAGGAATGGACAGCCAGCAGTCAGTTAGTTGCCAAAAACTTGAGTTTCATTTTACAGGCCTTTAAAACTGTTATTTCCTTGAACAAAGGGATTCTCCAGGAGTTGAAATAACCTTAGCTTTCTGCTGGAGAGAGAATTTTAAGAAAAAATGGGGAAGAGGCTCTAGTCATACTTATCTGGTCCCCACCGGAAGGACCATCCTGTTTCACCTTATTCTTCTGCATTCCACTTGACCCATTACTTCTTTGGAAGGACAACATCCAAGTTACTTCCTCCTTTAGCTCTGTCACGCACACAGCCCACAGATTAATCATCTTCCACAAAACGCTGCTCCCATCTCATCACCTCTTGCCAAAACACTTCTGAGGGGCTCTCCTGCTTAAGGAGGTAAAGCTCAAGCTCTCTCACTAGCATTTTACTGCCATTGCCAAACCTCCAACCTGTCCACACAGCTGTCCCTGCTCTGTCCTGCAGTGTGAATTTCCAGGTCGGCCTTGTGAATCTAAGAACTTGCCTCCGAGGGCTCCTCCCTCTCTGCTTCTTCTTCCTGTTTCTGCTGACCAGAATGCCTTCTCAAATTTTCTCCAGCTTACCAGAATTTTACTGAAATTCAAAATTTACTCCAACTGTGTTTACACCAAAGACAGCCAAGGGATGCTGGCTGTCTCTTCTCAGTCCCATAGGACTGACTGTTGGTCATCACTGCATGACAGCCTTTTTCTGTTTCCAGCTAGAAGCCAGTCCTGCTCCCTGCGGGAGAGGCTGTGGTTTGTGTCTCTCTTTGTTGTCCTTAGTGCCTTCACAAGTAATTTGCACATATGACATAGATCGTGTGGTTCTTTATTGTTTAAAATGTTCACAGATTACCTTATTTAATGTTTGCAATCATTCTGATTTAATAGAGAGTAAGTGATCTGTTGTAAAATGATTACAACTCAGCACTAGGACACTGGGGCTTGCACCTCTCATGCTGGCTTCTAGGACAGCGTTCTGGAAGTTTGATCTCAGTTCATGAATGTCCCTTTCATTCTTACCTTGGCACTTTTATGAGAAGAATTGATAGTTTTCTAGGATGGTGGATGAGTCTGGGAATGCTTCTATTTAGAAACTGAATTGTAAGATTTTATTTTTTTAAAAGATTTTTATTAAAAATATCTAATACATAATGTTGTATTAGTTTCAAATGTATACCATAGTTAATCAACATTCATATACCTAAAGAAGTAAGTGATCACCATGATTTGTCCAGCAACCAGCTGACACCATACAACTGTCATGGTGTTATTGACCGTATTTCCTATGCTGTATACTACATCCCCAAGACTCGTTTGTTTTATACCTGGAAATTGGAACCTCTTATTCCCTTTTACCTTTTTCTCGCCTTTTTTGATTTTTCTGTCAGATGGGGGTGGGATGGGGTGGGTGCTAGGTGAAAAGGTGAAGGGATTAAGAAGTACAAATTGGTAGTTATGAAAGTCATTGGGATGTAAAGTACAGCATAGGGAATATAGTCAATAATATGTATTGTAATAACTGAATAGTGTCAGATGGGTCCTAGATTAATAGGTTCTACACTTTATAAATTATATAAATGTCTCACCGCTATGCTGCATAGTAATATAAAATAATACTGAATGCCAATCAAATTCCAAACTTTTCTCTTTTGAAATTTTAAAAATTATGTCTAGATTTTATGAAAAATTTTTTCCTTTCATGTATTTCCCTAAAGGTGAATGTTTCTTAGTAAATTAAAAATATGAGAGCAAATTGCATTTTTTTGGTATTGGAAAATATTTTGAAAAACTTGATAGTACTCCTCAGTATCATTAGAGAAAAACCTTGGAAAACAGCAAAGCTGTGTTTGTGCCATTTACTGAATGGCACGTGCCATTTTAAAAGTTGTGAGAACATGGGGAGGCCTTCTGTTCTTTGTATTTTTAATATTTAATATGAGTGAACACCAACTTTTATTTGGTACTTTTTTTTCCTCAAAGTAGTCAGAACTGGACAGAAACAGAGTTTCATGCCTGGATTCTTCCCTTTCCACCTGTTTCCTCTTGGATCTGCCAGCTTTTGAGTGTCAGGGCTATTTTAGAACTGCTTTTTTTTTTTTTTTTTAAAAAGTGCTGTTGTAAAAAAAAAAGTGCTAGTGCTGAGTTGTAATCATTTTATTTTCATCTGGCAGCACACACAGACTGCAGCCAGAATTCTCTGGGGATGGGGGTCTGTCATGTCCTCAGAAGGCCAATCAGATGCTTTAAATGTCGCTGAGCATTTTGTCTGCATCTGTAAAATATATTTGCATGTGCAGTACCAAGAAAGCCAATTTTGAAACAGAGTTAGGGGCAAAATTGGCCATGAAGTAAGGTGGTAGGGTGGGGAACAATCAGGAATGATCAATGGCATTGCATCTGGAATTCCAAGAGGGACAAGAATCAAGGATAGGCCTAGGTAGAGGAGGGGCCCCAGTAGGAAAGTGCAATGTCACAGTGTCACTTCCATCCCCAGGGGAAGGAGCTAAACTCCTAGATTCCTGGGAAATTCCTTTGTTTTATTGTCACACCACCCCCATCCCCAGCCCCACAGCCCCCAAACCTCTTTTAAGCTCTTATAGGACTTCCCTGTTAATTAGATTTTACTGCATTTTCTGATGGTAATTATTTTTTTCTTGTCAGCCTGAGTGTTTAAGAAAGTGTTGCACATGCGCCAAAGTGTTTCATTTCCAGTTATTAGAACTGGCTTAACAATTTATATTTTCATTCTCCTGACTCTATTTTATTTGCAATAAAATAAAATAAATGACATTTTTGATAAACTATATTTGTATTGGTTCATGATGGCTTTTCCCCCCATTTGTATGATTCTGCAGCAGATACCAGATATTTTTATATAGTAAAACAGCAATTTGTGTACAGCATGTATTATTGATCAATGGACTGTACTTGTTTTCCAATAAAATTGTTAAAACCTGGTATTGAGTATTCTGAAGACGTGTTTCCTCGCCCACCTTGTCCTGGGCTTCCCTGCACATGCCCAGGTCTGTTGTGGTGAGGGGACACCTGCTTAGGGAGGGCAGGGGTCATGAGCCAAACAATGAGCTGTACTCTATTGCTTGCTTCTAAATGGATTAAACCTTGAGCTTTATTACTATTAACCCTTTCCTTGTCAAACTAGCAAGAACACCATTTTTAGAAACTTTTATATTTTACAAAAGGTTTCTTTTTATTTTCCCCTTTGACCCAGGAAGTAAACATAGCTGGCAAACTTGGTGTCCAAAATAACAAGCTCAAATGTGCACAAATTTTGGTGATCGGGACCCATTTACACCTACCTGGTCAGTGTCTCTTTATTCTATCTCATAGCAATTCTAACAAGCTGGCAACTGCTCTTAGCACCTATGGAGAAGGACAGAGATAGCAGGTCAGCTCAGAGCTGGGGTGGGAGTCCATTAAAAATCTTGCCTTCACCATCTACTTGGTGTGAAAACTTAGACAAACTCTTTGTGCCCCAGTTTCCTCACCCAAAAAATAGGTATAATACCCCATTCATAGAGTTGAGTAAGGATTTAAAAGATGAAATAGATTATGACAAGCACAGTACCTGGCATATAGCAAGAGGTCCTCAAAATGGTAGCTTTGTTGTTAGCAATTCTATGAATTCTATGAATAGTAGAATTTGAAAATAGAATAGATAGAGAAGAAACAAAACTAGAGGAGATGCTTGACACCAAAGAAGCAAAGCAATCCTAAAAATAAGGACAAAGTACAGGATAGCCAGATGAAGTTGTACAATGTGGGGGCCAGGAACTCTGCTGTCGCCTTAGCCCCAGGCATTTCTGTATCACCCATAGCCAACAACTGACATTCTCATCAGGTTCAAACTTTAAAGGATGTTTTTAATGGTCTAAGTAAAGAAAAGGATGTTTTAACACATTCCTGAAAGATTTTTCAATAATAATTAAAAATGTAAGAACTTCTACAACTTTAAGAATCAGCTCTCCAGAAAACTTGCTATACTGAATTTCTCACTGGAAGAATTCAGAGAGCTTTTAATTATATTTTAATTATTTTACCAGTTAATGCATTTTTTTTTAGCAAACAGAAATATCTATACTAGTAGCCATTTCAGGGTCATTTCTTTTTTTGTCATGAGAATTTTTATTCCTCTTTTTACCAGATAAATTTTCCTCAGAGTAGCTTTTTCGTTCTTGTCTTTGGAATTATTTCTCAATATGATTCTAACTGGTAGAAAGAGACGTGAATGTAAATTCCTGCATGGTCACAGTTTTGAAACTAGCACAAAGCACTTGGATGTTTTGAATCTCTATTTTCTCATCTGTAAAATAGGACTTACCGCTTGATTTATACAAATAAAACAAACAAGTCATTTATTCAAAATAAATTATTTTCAAGTTCTGGGGTTTGGATTTTGAAGGGGGAAGAAAGCATATAATTTTGGTGTTAAGGTTAAAAAATGATAATATCTATGGCCATGCCACCCTGAATATGCCTGGTCCCATCTGATCTCAGAAGCTAAGCAGGGTTGGGCCTGGTTAGTACTTGGATGGAAGACCACCTAGGAGACTGGGTACTGTAGTCGTAAAAAAAATATAAATAAATAAAAAATGATAATATATTTTACTTAATACAATTTTAGTGAGTCAATCTGGCTTGGTATTTTTGACACAGTAGGTTTCCCAAATATTAATTGGATGAGTTTAAGTATCATACAATCATAAAATCAAAGATTTCTTCAAGCTAAATTTGTCAGAAGAAAACCTTTTCTCCTTTGAGGCAAGAATCTTTGAATGTGGTGAGTTCAGCATATGTGGAGGTCAGAGGGTGGAAAGTGGGAAAGAGAATGACTTGGGGTTCAAAGGGGGAAAAGTTGTTTATTTTTTACTAAAAATACACAAATGAATCACGACAGCAGCAAGATTCATAAAATAGGAAAAATAGATTATACCTGAAAAATGTACATGAGAGGTGAGAGGGACTATTTTTGGTGTGTGTGTGTGTGTGTGTGTGTGTGTGTGTGTGTGTGTGTGTGTGTTAGATTTAGGGAGAGTTACAGGAAGTAGATGACACTATTTAAAATGAGTTAGCCTTTCAAAACAAAAACATGCTTTTTTTTCAGTTTGATATCAAACATGCTTTACTCTTAAAAATTTTATAGGTTTCGAGTGTACAGTTCTTTTTTTTCTGAATAGAGGAAGTTGAACTAGAGAATTATGACAGAAGAACATCAACCACCTAGGTAAAAACAACTCTAAAGGATACAAGGAAAAAAGATACAGGGAGCAGCCTCTACCTCTAGGATTGAAGCAGAACACTCAAAGCAGGAACAAATCTGAGTACCCACATCCTTCCCCTAGCCCTAACCCAGCGCGAAGATCCAGATCTTGTGACGAAGGAATAGCTGTCATTGGATGGCAAGAAGTTTGCTGAGGTGCCATGCTGGTGGAACTTAACTCACTGAAAGCTGCCCATGGGGGTGGTACCCCCTCTGTGGTGCTGAGAAAAAGCTGTCTTCCAGGAAGCCGTACTTTTTGCTGGAAAGCTTCCCCAAAAGAGGTTCTATACTGGTGGATTTAAAAAAAAATGTTTAATTTTTAAATTACAGTCAGCATACAATATTATATTAGTTTCAGGCGTGCAGCATAGTAATTAGACATTTGTATATGTTACAAAGGGATCACTCTGATAAGTCTAATACTCATCTGATACCACACATAGTTATTACAATATTGTTGACTATATTCCTTAGGCACATCCGTGACTATTTTGTAACTACTAATTTGTACTTCTTAATCCCTTCACCTTTTCCACCCAGATTCCTCAACACCTTCCCATCTGGCAACCATCAAAATGTTCTCTGTATCTATGAGTTTGTTTCTGTTTCATTTGTTTATTTTCTTCTTTAGATTCCACACGTAAGTAAAATTATATGGCATTTGTCTTTCTCTGTCTGATTTACTCATTCCATTCATCACAATATCCTCTAAGTCCATTCATGTTGTTGCAGATAGCAAGATTTCATTCTTTTTATATGGCTGAGTAATGTTCTGTTCTATATATGTATTACTTCTTTATCTGTTTATCCATTGATGGGCATCCAGGTTGCCTCCACATCTTGGCTATTGTAAATAATATTGCAATGAACATATGAATTCACATGTCCCTTCAAATTAATGTTTTGGGTTTCTTCAAATAAATACCCAGAAGTGGGATTACTGGTACTTCTTTGTGTTTTGTGAAAGCCTTTGTTATAAAGTCTATTTTGTATGGTATAAGTGTTGCTAACCCAGATTTTTTTCCATTTTCATTTTCATGAAATATCTTTTTCCATCCCTTTACTTTCAGCCTATGTGTCTTTCGATCTGCAGTGAGTATCTTTGTAGACAGTATATGTTTGAGTCTTGTTTTTTATTCATTCGGCCACCCCATCATTTGACTAAAACATTTAATCCATTTATATTTAAAATAATTTATAATATATATGTAGTTATTGCGATTTTTTCATTCATATTTTTTATCTTCTTTTCTCCTTCTCTTCCTCCTTCTTCTCCAGTCCCTCTAACATTTCTTGTAATATGGCATGGTATTGAAGAAGTTTTTTAGCTTTTCTTGTCTGGGAAGTTCTTTATCTGTCTTTTAATTTTAAATGACAGCTTTGGTAGGTAGAGTAGTCTTGGTTGTAGGTCCTTGCTTTTCATCACTTTGAATATTTTCTGCCAATCTCTTCTGATCTGCAAAGTTTCTGTTGAGAAATCAGCTGACAGACTTATGGGAACTCCCTTGTAGGTGACTAGTTGCTTTCCTTTTGCTACTTTTAAGATTCTCTCTTGTCTTTCAACTTTGGCATTTAAATTATAATGTGTCTTGGCATGGGCTTCTTGGGTTCATCTTGTTTGGAGCTTTCTATGCTTCCTAGTCTTTATATCTATCTCCTTCACAAGGTTAGGAAAGTTTTCATTTATTATTTCTTGAAATAAGTTTTCAATTCATTGCGCTTTCTCTTCTCCTTAAGGTACCCTATGATGTGAATGTTGTCCCAGATGCCTTTTAAACTAATCCCATTTTGTCTGATTTTTTTTCTTGTTGTTGTTCTGACTGGGTGTTTTTTGTTACTTTTTCTTTTTAATCACTGGTTTGATTTTCTATTTTATGTAATCTACAGTTGATTCCCTCTAATTTAGCCTTCTCTTCAGTAATTGTATTCTTCACTTCTGACTGTTCTTTTTTATGTATTCTATCTCCACTTTTATGTTTTCTATCTCTTTGTTAAAGTTCTCACTAAATTTAACTACTCTTCCCTTAAGTTCATTGAGCATTCTTATAACCAATGTTTTGAAATCTGCATCTGATAGATTGCTTGTCTCCATTTTGTTTAGTTCTTATTCTGAAGCTTTGTTCTGTTCTTTCATTTGGAACATGTTTCTTTGTCTCCCCATTTTGGCTGCCTCCCTATATTTGTTTCTATGTATTAGGTAGATCTGCTATGTCTCCTGGTCTTAGTAGAATGACCTTATATAGTCGGTGTCCCATAGGGCACAGTAGCACAGTCTCCCTGGTCACCTGAACTGGGTGCTGCAGGTGTGTCTTTTGTATAGCTTGTGTGTGCTTTCTTGCTGTAGTTGAGTCTTGGTTGCTGTTTTCATATCAATGAAAGGGATTAATCCACTGACTGATTGTGAGGACTTGCTGTTAAGGGGCTGACCCTACAGAGCAGGATTCACTTTAGCAGGGCTCTGGTGCCTTTCCAGTCTGCCCTTTGGATATGTTGTCTTCAGATGCAGCCCCGGGTTGTGGTCTCGCTCAGTCAGAAGCCAGGCACTGGTATGCTGGTTCCAGGGCCTCCTAGGAGGGCAGCATAGGCCAAGTTCAGCTGCAGCCTGTGCACTACTTGGGGTTATTTGTCATGAACCACCAAGCAATTTGCAGATGGCTGCTACCCATGCTGGGCTTGGAGGTGCCTTGAGAGGCCAAGTCCTGAACTGAGGCCAGCTGTCACTAGTGGGGGGCTTGGGTCTGCTCAGCAAGAGGTATGGGACATGCTGAGGCCAGATGCTGATTTTTTGGGTTTTATGAACCTTTGAGAGATTTCAGAAAATTCTTCAGCATGAGCCAAGACAGTCTATTTGTGTAAAAAAGGTTCTGGAAGCATTTTGGGTGGGCCCACAAGTTAGGAGGGACAGAGTCTCAGGAAATCACCTGGGTGGGGTGATCTGTCAGCCTGGTTGATGGAGACTCAGATATGGCAGCCATCTGTGCCTGTATGCCAGGATGGGAACAGGCTCAACAAAAAAAACAATGCTTATGCCAGCACTCTGTCTGGGAGAAAGCTACCCCTCCATACCTCACCCTGACACCAGACAACTCAGTTTCTCCCAATGTGTCCCTGGTGCCTTTTGAGCTGAGGCCTCAGAGCTAGAGCTAGAGCGAGTGAGTTCATCAGCATGGGCCTCTTAAGAGGAATGTTTGGAACTTCAGCTACTCTTCGTCTCATTCAGTCACAATATCCTCTGGTTTTCACAACCAGAGGCTATGGGGACTTCTCTTCCTGGCATTGGAACCCTGGGTTGAAGAGCCCAGTGTGGGACCAGGATCCTTCACTCCTCTGGGAGGACCTTTGCAGTCAAGATAGCCCTCTGATTTTGAACTGCCTCATGTGGGTGTGGGACCAGACTGTTTCATGTTCTGCCGCTCCTAGCAGTCTTGAGGTGGCTTCTTCTGTATGTCCTTATTTGTAGCACTTCTGTTCAGCTTGACTTGAGGTTATTCTCAATGATAGGTGTTAGATAGTTTAGTTGTAATTTTGATGTGGTTGTGAGAAGAGGCAGCATAGTGTTTATCTAGTGTGCCATCTTGACTGGAACTCAAATGTACAATTCTATACTGCATCTTCTATATATTGTATTGTGTTTTCAGCAGCAAAATCTAGTCTCCTTCTGTTACCATATATTTGGCCCCATTTATTCTCTTCATCCTCTTCCCACCCCTCTTTCCCTCTGGTAACCAACTTGCTG
This sequence comes from Macroglossus sobrinus, assembly GCA_004027375.1. Lineage (NCBI taxonomy): Eukaryota > Metazoa > Chordata > Mammalia > Chiroptera > Pteropodidae > Macroglossus > Macroglossus sobrinus. Next base: position 85,427 of record PVKZ01000678.1, on the reverse strand, counting down.
TTGTTCATGTCTATGAGTTTTTGTTTAGTTGTCTGTCTTGTTTGTTTGTTGCTTTCTGTATTATATCTTGCCTAAGAGTGAAATCTGTCTGACTTACTTCACTTAGCAACAAACATGTTCACCTTAATACTTTTTGCTCAGATTTCTTCTAAGAAAGGCTTGGCTGATTAGAATACATAAATCCAGTATGATCACCTTAACTCTGAAGCCCAAACATTGACACAGAAGTTACTAAACTTGTAGCAGTTAGACCAGTTACTGGTTGAGCACTGTGCTCGACCAGTTGGAAGATTAATTTACTCAGAAAGAAAGTCAGTGAAGCTATTTTTTCTTGGAACCTTTGACCGGGAAGTGATCCCAAGTATCACCTAGTTCATGGTTCGAGGTCTGGGACAGGCCTCATTGATACCATCCCACAGTATTCATTGGTTTTCCCTTCATTAAACATATCCTGAGAATAATATTTTTCAGACTTCTTTAGTGAGAGGATACGGCATGTTTAACAGTTCTTGTGGGACCTCACTTCTGCTTTTTCCCATGTGATAATTTAACCTGGCTACCTATTTTTTCTCTTTCCTCAGTCATCTTACATTGCTTATCCTGCTTACCTTGAGACACAATTCAGCTTCTCATTTGCTTCCACAGCTGTGGATAGTGACCATCTGTCTGAACACTTTATTGTTAGATGGTATTCCATAACCCTATCTTCCACTCTATACTGAATTGCTTCTGAATTCTTACTGAACCCCAAGTCCTCCCTTACATTCCAAAATTTAGGGAAAATATTTTTGCTCTCAAGTTTACTTTTGCATTGTTTAAAAAGTGCTAACCAGGTGCCTAACATTATAGTAGACACTGACAAAATTTCAAAGTAAGGAAAAACAAATCCAGCTATAGAGAGTAGTGTGAAGAGATAGTTCAGAAAACTAACTCATCTGATTGAGGCTGTTAAAATCCTTGACTAAAATATATGGACTTTACAATTTGGATTTGGTATATGAGAACTACTGGAGGTTCTTAGATTGGATAACATTAGGCAAGAAGAAAAAGAGAAGACTGAAGAGACAGTATTATATATTATGTGGGAGAATCAGGAGGAAGAAGATTAGAGAAAGAGGCAATTAGGAAGTTGGTACAGTACCCCTTTGTGAGTTGATTGTATTAGAAACATTCTTCTTAAGTGCATTAAACAAAACACTTTTTGTATTATGGAAGCAACATTGGTTGAAGAGAATACTTGTAGGCCTATAATTTGGAATGGATCACTCTGGAGAGAACTCATTCCCTAAGCTGAATAAACTCTTGGCAGGGGCTTGAAGAGATCCAAACACTGGATATGCAACTTGTATCAGGAATGTCTCTAGAGTGGTATCGTGTCTGAGCCTAATCAACCAGTGCAGGATGGGTATGGGGATGTCATTACAGCCATGTATATGTAACAAAAAGTCATTAAATTGTGAGGGCTTGAAAGTACTGATTATTGTAACATGCAGTGCCCTACATATAAGAAGGTACTTAGTATTCACCCAAGTGTTAGTTAAACCTTGAGTTCTGTTCCAACCACAAATTCTCTGAATTTAATTTAAAATAGATTGAAATTGTAGAAGAGTAGAGAAACATTCAAATTACTCCCAAATAGGTCTCCACATGTTAATCTTCACTGTCATCAGCCTGGACCTTGCCATGTCACCTCTTCCTTGGTCTCCTGCAGTAGCCTCTTAACTGAAGCCATGGTTCTCTTCTTGCCACCTCACACAGCATTCAGCATGAATTTCCTTTGACATTTTTTTGAAGTATAAACTATATTTAGAGAAGAGCACATATGTCAATAGCTCCATGGAGTTTTGCAGACAAAACACACCCATGTTGCCAGCACCCAGATCAAGAAAAGAAGGTGAGCAGCATTGAAGCATCTCCATCATGTCTCCCTGAAGTCACTTATTGCCCTGCTCCAAGGAAACCACCATCCTGACTTTAACAGAATAGGTTAATTTTCCTGTGTTTGAATTTTATGTAAAATAAACCAAGTAATAGAATCTTTTGAAAAATCAAATTTTAAAAATCCATAGTGTTCTTATACTCTAAAAATGAATTTTAAGAAAGAGAAATGAAAAAGCAATACAATTCCTTTTTCAATTGCAACAAAAAGAATAAAATACCTAGGAATAAACCTGATGAAACACATGAAGGACCTATACACTGAAAACATAAGACACTATTAAAAGAAATTGAAGAAGACACAAGGAAATAGAAAAATACTCGATGTTCTTGGATTGAAAGAATCAACATAGTTAAAATGTCCTTATTACCTAAAGCATTATACAGATTTAATGCAATCTCCACAAAAATTCCAATGACATTAAAAAGAGAGAGAGAGAGAGAGAGATCATCAGATTTCTATGAAAGCACAAAAGACGCTGAATAGCCAAAGCCATCCTGAGGGAAAAAAAAAAAAGGCTGGAGAAATCACTCTGCCTAACTTTAAATTATACTATGAAGTGACAATACTCAAAATAGCATAGTATTGGCAGAAAAACAGACACACAGACAAGTGGAACAGAATTGAGAGTCCAGAAGTAAATCCTTGTATGTAGGAGCAAATAATTTTTGACAAAAGAGCCAAAAACATACAAGAGAGAAAGGAAAGCCTCCTTAATAAATGGTGCTGGGAAAACTGGAAAGCCAACTACAAAAGAATGAAGCTAGACTGTTGTCTATCACTACACACCAAAATTAACTTAAAATGGATCACAGACCTGAATATAAGAACTGAAACAATAAATTACATAGAGGAAAACATAGGTACTAAACTTGGACCTTGGATTAGAGATAATTTACTGAATTTGGCCTCAAAGGCAAAAGAAGTAAAAGCAAAAATAAATGAATGGGACTATATCAAACTAAAAAGCTCTGCACAGCAAAAGAAATTGTCAACAAGGCAAAGAGGCAACCATCTTAATGGAAGAATATATTTGCAAACAACGTCACAGATAAGGGCCTAATATCCAAAATGTAAAAATAATTCATACATGTTAACAATAAAAAAACCCAAATTAACTAATTACAAAATGTGCAGAGGACCTGAACAGACACTTCTCCCAAGAAGACATACAAATTGCTAACAGACATATGAAAGGATGCTCAACTTCACTAGCTTTTAGGGAAATGCAAATCAAAACCATAAGATACCATCTCATACTTGTTAGATTGGCTATCATCAACAGGCCAAGTAATGACAAGTGTAAGAGAGGAAAAGGAACCCTCATATACTGAGGGTAGGACTTCAGATTGGTACAGCCACTATGGAAAACAGTATGGATGTTCCTCAAAAACCTAAGAATTGAATTACTACATGATCCAGCAATCCCTCTTCTGGGTATTTATGCAAAAAAACATGAAAATATCCACAAAGATATATGCACTTCAATATTCAAGTAGCATTATTTGTGGTGGCCTGGACATGGAAGCAATTGAAGTATTCTATGATAGATAATTGGATAAAGAAGCTGTAGTACATATATACAATAAAATATGACTCAGCCACAAGAAAAGATGAAATACTGCTATTTGTGACATGTATGAATCTTGAGATAATCATGCTGAGTAAAATAAGTCAGACAGGAAAAAGTTGAAAACCACATGATATTGCTCATATGTGGGATATAAAACTGAAAGCAACAAACAAACATGAGAAACAAAGAGAGACTCATGGACACAGACAGTGGACTAGTGTGATTTCCAGAGGGAAGGGGAAAAGGGGGTAGGTAGATAAGAGTATAAGGGATCAAACATTTGGTGATGGAAGGAAATCTAACTTTAGGTGGTGAACACACAATGCAATATATATATGACTTCATATTGAATAATATACTTGAAACATTTGATTTTATTAAGCAATGTCACCCCAATAATTTTTTATAAAGAAATTAAAAATAAAAAAAATCTATTTTATTTTGCTCAATACTGTATCTGTGAGATTCGTCTGTGAGCTTCATCAACATTGTTGTCTATATTTGTACATAATTCTTTCTCATGACTTTATAATATTTCATTATATGAATCTACCACAACTCTTTTATCAATTCTATTGTGTTTCTTAAAACTTTTATTTATCTATCTGTCTGTCTCTATCTATCTATCTATCTATCTATCTATCTATCTATCTATCTATCTACCTACTTACCTATCTATCTATCATCTATCTATCTATCTATCATCTATCATCTCTCTATCTATTTATATTGAGGTTATCTCAATATAAATAAACAAACAAATTTATTTATTTGTTTATTTGTTTGTTTATTTATTTATATTGAGGTAACATTGATTAATAATAGTATATAAGTTTCAGGTGTACTTTCAGGATTATCATTTGATATCTGTATACACTATAGCACTCTCACACCAAAAGTCTAGTTTCCATTCTTTACAATGTATTTGATCCTCTTTACCCATTTATGTCTCCCCTCAACTCTCTTTATCCTCTGGTGACCACAATATGATCTCTGTATCTATGAGTTTGCTTTAGTTTTATTTGTTTCTTTTTTGTTTTCAATTTCACTTATGAGTGAAATCATTCATTTTTTTGGTCTTTTTTCATCTGACTTATTTCACTTAGTATAATACCCTTAAAGTGCATTTATATTGTTGCAAATAATAATATTTCATCTTTTTTATGGGTGAGTAGTATTCATTGTAGATATACCACATCTTCTTTATCAGTTCATCCATTAGTAGTCACTTAAGTTGTTTCCATATCTTGGCTATTATAAAAAATGCTGCAATGAACATAGGGATACATACATCTTATCCAATTAGTGTTTTTATATTTGTTAGATAAACACTCAGAAAAGAAATTTCTGGATTATATCGTAGTTCTATTCTTAATTTTTTGAGGAATCTAAAAACTGTTTTCCATAGTAGCTGCACCAATTTACATTCTTCACATTGTCACCAACATTAGTTGTTTCCTGTGGTTTTTGATAATGGCCATTCTAACAAGTATGAGGTAATATTGCACTATGGTTTTGATTTGCATTTTCCTAATAATTAGTGATGTTAAACATCATTTCGTTTGCCTGTTGGCCATCTGTATGTCTTCCTTGGGAAAAATGGCTATTCAAATCCTGTGCTCATATTTTAATCTGTTTATTTTGTTCTTGAATCATATGAGTTGTTTATGTATAATTTGGATATTAATTCCTCATTGGCAATATCATTTGCAAATATCTTCTACCATTCAGTTGATAACCTTTTTTGTTTTTATGGTTTACTTTCCTGTGGAGAAACTTGATATAGTCCCATTTGTTTATTTTTGTTTTTGTTTCCTTTGCCTTTGGAGTCAAATTCACACAAATACCACTAAGACTGATGTCTAGAAGTTAAGTGTCTATGTTTTCTTTTATGTAGTTTATTGTTTTAGATTTACATTCAAGTATTTAATGCATTTTAATTAATTTGTTCGCACAGTGAAAGATAGTGGTCTAGTTTCATTCCTTTGTATTTGTCTAGTTTTCTCTATGCCATTTATTGAAGAGATTGTCCTTTCTCCATTGCATGTTCTTGGCTCCTTTGTCATAAAGTAGTTGTCCATATATGTGTGGACTTATTTCTAGGCCCTCATTTCTGTTCCATTGGTCTCTATATCTCTTTTTGTCAGCCAATACTATACTGTTTTGATTACTATAGCTTTGAATTATTGTTTGTATAGGAGAGTGTGATACGTTGGTTGTGTTTTTATTCCTTAGGAATGCTTTGGTTATTTCAGATCTTTTGTGGTTTCATACACATTTTAGGAATTTTTTGTTCTGTTTCTGTGAAAAAATATGCCATTGGAATTTTGATAGGGCTTGCATTGAATCTGTACATTGTTTTAGGTAATATAGACATTTTAATAATGTTACTTTGCCATTCATAAACATGGAATATCTTTTCAGTTCTTTGTGTCTTCTTCAATTTCTTTCAACAATGTCTTGGTAGTTTTCAGTATACAGGTCTTTCACCTTATTTGTTAGGTTTATTCTTAGATATTTTATTATGTTTTTGTAATGAGACTTTCTTCTTTTTTTCTTTTTGATAGTTCATTGTTAATATATAGACAGCAGATTTTGGTATATTGATTTTTCATCCTATAACTATTCTGTATTTGTTAATTATTTTTAATAGTATTTTTGGTAGAGTCTTTTTCTATATTTAAAATCATGTCATCTACAAAATAGTGACAGTTTTACTTCTTTCCTTCAAATTTGAATGCCTTTTCTTTCTCTTGCCTAACTGCTCTGACTAGGATGGGAGTGGGCATTCTCATCCTAGATAAAAATATTTCAGTTTTCCTTCATGGAGTATGATGTTAGCTGTCAGTTTGTCATATATGGCCTTTATTAGATTGAAGTTCTTTCCTTCTATACCTATATTATTGAGAATTTTTAAAAATCATAAATGGATGTATCTTGTCAAATGTTTTTCTGCATCTATTGAGATGGTGATATGATTTTTATCCTTCATTTTATTAATGTCTTGTACGATGTTAACTGATTTGCAGATGTTGAACCATCCTTACCATGCATGGAAATGAATCTTACTTGGTAGTGGTGGTGTATGATCCTTTTAATATGTTGTCAAATTTGATTTGTTAATATTTTGTTGAGGATTTTTGCATCTATGTTGACCAGAGATATTGGCCTATAGTTTTCTTTTTGTGTGTTTTCTTTGTCTGGTTTTGTTATCAGGTATTATTGGCCTCAAAAAGAAGGGTTATGAAACATTCCTTCCTCTTCAAATTTTTGAAAAAGTTTAAAAAGAATAGATACTAAATCTCCCTTGAATGTTTGGTCAAATTCACCATTGAAACCAACTGGTCCAGAACTTTTGTTTTTTGAGATGTCTTTGAGTACTGTTTTAATGTCTTTACTAGTGATAGGTCTTTTCATAGTTTCCATTTCTTCATGATTCAGTCTAGGAAGATTGTATGATTCTAAGAATTTATCTATTCTTCTAGGTTGTCTAATTTGGTGGTGTATAACATTACATAGTATTTTTTTAAGATTATCCTTTTTATATTTGTGATAGCTATTGTAACTTTTCTTCATTTCTGATTTTATTTATTTGAGTTTTCTCCTTTTTCCTTAGTGAGTTCAGCTTAAGTTTTGTCAATTTTTGTATCTTTGCAAAGAACCATCTCTAATTTTCATTAATCTTTCTATTGACTTTTAGTCTCTATTTTATTAATTTCTACACTGACTTTTAAAAATCATTTCCTTTCTTCCACCGACTTTGTGTTTTGTTTGTTCTTTTTTTAGTTACTTAAAGTATAATGTTAAATTATTTATTTTATCATTATAAATTGTCCACATTTATCTATTATCTTTTTTTTGTTTGTTTTGAAGTCTATATTGTCTGATATAAATATGGCCGTACTCACTTTCTTCTGGATGCCATTTGATTGAATTATCATCTCCAACTCTTTTATTTTGAACCTGTTTTTGTCTTTGGAGCTGAAGTGGGTCTTCTGGCCTGTAAAGAAACCTGGGAAACCTGATAAAAGCCTGATGGGGTTTCCTTTGTAGTTGCTGTCTTTCCCCTGAGGGCTTTCTTAAGAATTCTTTCTGTATTATTGCTTCTTGGCAGTGTTAATATAAGGTCTTTTTGTGTTGAGATAATTAGCTGTTCTGTTAGTGTCTTATACTTGTAAGTCTACTTTTCCCCCCAGGTTTGGGAAGTTCTCATCTATTATTTCTTTAAATAGGCCCTCTTTTCCCTTCTTCCTCACTCTTGCCTCTGGGATAACCATTATCCTTATGTTGGCCTTTGTAATGGAGTCAGATAGTTCTCATAGTGTTCTTTCTATTAAAAAAAAAATCTTTCTTCTCTCTTCTCTTCCATCTGAATCAATTCCAGATTTATATCTTTGTGCTCACTAATTGTCTTTTATATGGTTTACCTCATCTCATTTATTGAGTTCTTCAGCTCCAAAATTACTGTTTGGTTCTATTTTAGAGTTTCAATCTCTTTGGTAAATCATTAATCAATTTTATTCCTGAGCTCATTGAACTGCCTTTTTGAGTTTTCTTGTATCCTGCTGAGTTTCTTCATTACTACTATTTTGAATTCTCTATCATTTATATCACAATCTTACTTGACTTTGAGTTTGGTTTCTGAAGAATTGTCATTTTCTTTTTGTGATAACTGTTACGTTGGTTGTTCATGGAGCATGGTGTGTTCTTCCTCTGCCAGTGCATTTTAAGCAGTGGATACCTTTCTTATTTAGGCATCATTTTGGTTTTAACAATTCAGGGGGTTGATAGAAACCTTTTTTGTTTGTTTTACAATAGGTGGTGCTATAGCACAAATTTTGGTTTTCTCTTACCTGTGGGCTACTTGTGTCTCCTCCTGGTGCCCTGTGGTCATGGGAGTTGCTACCTGATTGACCTGAGGTGGTGCCCCAGCTGTGTCTAGGTCACCTGGGTCTCTGAGCAATGCTTCTACCTGGTTCACTATTGCCACTGGTGCCACTGTACTGTGCCCAAGAGACTGAGAATGTGTCCCTGCTGCTCCTACCAGGCTTTCGAAAGGTATGAGCAATAGAAGAGGGAGCCAGATTCTTGGGTGCTGACACTACTCTGTTCTCCTTACCCTCCACTGAGCTGCACCCCAACTCCTTCCCTACCATGTTTGCTAGGGCTGTGGCTGATCCTAAGGAATTGGGGATATGGGCTTTGTCCCTGTCTTTGCCCCTTTTCAGCTCCCATTATGTGTGCCAATATACCCACCTTCAGATGTACTAATGTGTGGCTCTTACAGGTGACCCAGCAATCTGAACAGAGGAACCTTTATTGGGTGACAAATGTCCTACTAGATGTAGATTGAAAGGAAGATATAAAGGGGTCATCTCACTTCACCATGATGGTTATGTCATTCTGTCTATTCTATTATTGACAGGAACTTGGGTCATTTGTTGTTTTTGACTATTATAAATAATACAGCTATGAACATTCTAGCAAATGTCTCCTGATGATGAACACATGTATGCATTTCTATTTGGTGTGTTCCTGAAAGTGAATTTGCTGTGTTAGCTGTAGTATACACTACCAAATAATTTTCTTGCTGGTCACTTATGACAGCTTCTGCTGTCCCACATTCTCACTAATACTTGATATCATCAGTCTTTGTAATTTTAGCAACTTTTAGTGAGATTTTTAATGGTCAGCATGAAATTTTTAAAATGTTAATAAGATTATATCTCTTTTCTACTTATATCATATAATAGTTTTTAATTTTTCTCAGATTAAAATCCATTCTTTTTGTCATCCACAGGTCCCTGGACTTCCCCCACCTCTAGAAATTCATTTATTTAACATTCTTGCTTGTTTACTGTATTCAACTGACTTCATTTCTGTTACTTTAAAATTTCCAAACTCTTTCCTCCTTTAGAGATCTTTTTGTTCCTTCTATGAGGAGAATTCTTCCTTCAGATATCTACCTGGTGGGCTACTTATCATCACTCAGGTCAGCTGTACTGTCATTTCTGTAGTGAAGCCTTCCCCAGCACAGTTTATCATATTTCATATCACTCAACTTTCTTATCAACCTGAAATCATCTCTTTAAATTTTCTTACTCAGTGTTTTCCTCCACATTGTTCCATCCCCCACTCCACTTACTAGAAACTAGACTGTTAGCTCTGAGAATGCTGTCTCTTCTACAACTGTGTTTCTGGCACTCAGAATGTTACCTCCCTTTGAAGGTAACTGCATAAAACATCAGAGGTAGCATTTAATGAGTTCTCTACAGATCGATGAGAGGAAGACAAACAACCAGGTGGGTAAAAAGGCAAAACATTTGAGAAAGAATTTCATACAGGGGACACGTGAATGCTTGTGAACTTAGGCAAAGATGTCTCACCTTGCCAGTAAATAGAAAAATTACAATAAAATCACAAGACAGCTTTAAAATCATTGGGATGACAAAGGTAAAAGTGTGACATTACTAAATATTGGCAAGAACATGAAGCACAAAACCCTTACCCTCTGAAGGAGACGAGTGTTGAGAAAATAAAGAATTTTTAAATATAGTCAAAGATGCACCTACTCAATGAGCCTTTAAAAAGATCTGTGACATCAAAACTATTTTCATAATAATATTAAGACCTCATTATTATGTTTTAAATTCTCATTCTCTCAAACGTCACCAGTGTATAGTGGACATTTTCAGAGGTTACATGACTTGTTCCATCATAAGAGGTTAGATGAAGAAGCAGATATGAAGATCCAGGTATGTTCTATTAAGTTATAATTAAAAAGAGATTTCCAACCACTGAGTATGAGTATGTAGTTGTTTGCAGAACAATGTTAAAAGGGACGACATTTATGTTTGTGAATAATGAGTTGATTATTATGTAAAATAAATAAGAAAATAAATATTTAAAACACTCTCCATTTTAATTTTTAACATAGTATTCCTGATGACAAAACTCACATAAACAAAAGAAAGCACTTGGGAATCCTCAATTATTTTGATGAGTGTAGACACTGGTAAATCACTGGCCTCCAGCCCATCTCAGGAAGTTTTCTGACAATGCAATTGCTTCATTCCTCACTCTGTTCTTGAGATTGCTTCTGACTCACTGTCTTAAATCCTACAAAATCCACCTGTTGAAAGGTGATTATATCTTAGCCTCAGGGACCCCAGGGATATCTCTCTGGGCTGTCTCCTAATGGCCAGGACGACGCCCCCCTGTTGATTTCCTTTTATTAAAGTTTCAGACAGCGGTCTTCCTGCTCCCGGTATTTGAACATCACCATGGGATGTGTGTTTTCCTGAAGTTAACCGGCACGACTCCCGCAGATAAATGATATTCCTTACAAGCCATGCGAGACAGCGCCACTTTTGAGGGTGTTCTATGTAGCCCAGTCAGCGGCATGTAATAACTTCTCACACGGGGTTTGGAAAGGAATGAATAATTCATTTATAAGCAGGCATTACAAGTGAGGAAAGCCTTGTTAACTGCCAGAAAATTAGGCAACAAGGCTTCAAACTCACTTCCTAGTGTGACGCCACGGTCCTTCCTACACTTCCCCTGGAGGAAGTAGGCCAACCCTGCCCACGGTGGCAATGGTCAGCCAAATATGGAAATACCTGGCGAGGTTCGGTCCCTGGGGTCAGATCCTCCACTCTCCCGAGCTCATGCAGGTTCGAATCGTGTCCGGCACGTAGACTTCAGGCTGGGAGACCGCGGCGGAGCCAAGCGCAGCTAGGTAACCAGGGTAGGTGCGCAGGAAAAGAGGTGGCAAAAATGCGCGCCACCCTGAGCCCGGATACCCGGACTCCTAGGCGGATCCCAACAGTCTGTGAGAACTTGCCGGGAGCAGATGCCTTCTCTGGGCGACGGGGTGGAGCCAGCGTCTACCTGCCCATCCGGCGGCGCTCCGTCTTCCTCCCTCTTTTCCTGCTTTTTGCCAGGTAGACCGAAGCTGGCTTCTCCGCAGTGAGCTGATGTCTGTTTAGATCGCGGGTCCGGCGGATCCAGAGGCGGGGGATGGGCACAGGAGGCTTCGCGCGACGTGCAGTGGGGACGCGGGGCTCCGCGACCCCGGCCAGGGGCTGAGGCGTGCGTCCTCCGGGGCGTAGGACACACACACTGCCTCCCTGACATATTGCAAAAGGGGGTGTCACTGTGTCCACAGAGGCGGCTACGGAGCACCCTGAGGCAGGAGAGACTGCTCCTGCAGCCGCCCTACCCTGCCTCTCTCCATCGCACCTCCATCCTGGATCCTGGAGGTCGGGCGCTGAGAGCAGGGAGCCAGCAGGGGAGGGAGCAGTCTTGGGGGCATGTCTGGGTAAATGTGGGGCCAAAGGTGGAGGACTCCTTAGGAAGAAGGAAAGATCAGTGGCCTGGCCTGGGGTCCCTGACGTCCAGATGCAGCGTAAGCCCGCGCTGTGCCCCTTCCCCTCCCACAATCTTCTCTTTTCCTTGTAGCTGGATATGGGGATGGTGTCCTTGCTGCTGTGCGGCCTGTCCGTCGCCCTTCCGTTTTTTATCAGAGCAGGTATGTTTGTTTGTCCTCGGATCTCCGAGGCCCGCGCGCCTCGCCGCGGCTCCGCACGAGTCTGGGCGGACCTGAGGGTTCGTGGGGGACCCTGAGCCTTGCTGATTACACTTCCCACCAGACCATGCAGAATTCCAAGGAATGAGAGTTTCACTTACAAGTGTCCCGTGCTCAGGCCCAAATGTCACCTTGGAGTTTTGAAATTACTTTGGAAAGGGGGAAGATTAGGCAAATTTGCAAGTCAGGATTTGAGTTAAAATGCTCAAAAAGATGTAATACTGTTTATTTTATACGACAAAGGTCTTTTTATGACCCAGGGTAAAAGCAAAGAAACCATCAACAGAACAAATTTCTTCCAAGAAAAACTAAGCAGTTTGGTAGATAAGGACTTTCAAGTGAGCAAATTTTTAATGGTCCTTTTTGGGACGAGATGCTTATACCTTTAATTCAAGATAGGGTGAAATTACTGGGTGGTAGAGCAAAGAGAAACCAGGACAGGAAGGGCTTGGAAAAAAAAATATTTTCCCAGACGGAAGACGATAGAATGAAAGGTTTACAGTGGAAAGGAAGTAGAGAATCATTACAGGAGGGGAAGATGACTTGTGAGGAGGAAACTGAGCCAATTCTGTCCAATGGACACATTCAAAGGAATTTGAATTATGCTTTCAAATCAGCAGACTATTTTTAGGAAACTCTCACACCGAGGAAACACTGAAATAAAATTTGCTATGAAATGGAGACATTTGTTAAAACTAGTAATAAATAACACTATTCTTATCTTTCATAAAATTTCCCCTTTCTTTTCCTAGATGAATGCAAGAACATCAGTGTGCAAAATGAGACACCATCAGTAGACCAGCCTTTTGCTTTTAATTGCACATACCCTCCACTAACATCTGGGAGGGCATATGTAACATGGTATAAATATCCTAGCAAAATTCCAGTATCCAAAAACATACAGTCTAGAATACACCAGGAGCAAAACTGGATTTTGTTTATCCCACTGACATGGAACGACTCTGGGATTTACCAATGTATTATAAAGTAAGTTACTCATTTAAAACAGAACTAACACACTCTCTTTCTCTCAATTATATAGTTATATGTATATAATTTTGTTAGAAAAATTCTCAGTAAACTCTTAATAAGCATAGAAAACTCAATGAAAATAATAAAATATAGTTTTATAATTATCACAGGGCGGTTTCCAATGAAAACATTTTGAAACAACAGCTTTGTAAGTCAGTTATTGAAACTGACTTTTTTTCACTGATATGATGCCACAAGCCAGACCAGCTTACAAAGCCTGTTTATTCCAATATTATTGCTGCCTTCTTTCTTGGAATGTTAAAAGGTTTTGAGATAGGTGGCAGGCACATCCAGATAGGAATAAGCCTCCTTTGAGTACCTTTCTGGAAGGCATCTACTAGAGAAACTTAACAGTGACTAAGATTCAAGTATGTTCCAGACCCCATGCTAAGCCCTGTGCTAGAAAGTAATGTAAATGAGTGAGTGACACAGATCTGGTGGGAGACAATTGAGCCTGGTGGGGACTGTAATGTTTGGGAAAACATGCCCCACCACAGGTGGCAGTCTATTCAGCTCAAGTCCATTCTCCAGAGAGAGAGGAAGAGGGAGAGGGACAGAGGAGGAGAGACAGAGAGAGAGACAGACAGAGAGAGAGAGAGAGAGACAGAGAGAAAGAGTGTGTCCTAAATAAAACACATCTGTAGACCCAGTTTTTACTCAGGGGCCAGGTTTAGTTACTCTCCCTTATGTGCACGAGCTTAAGCTCTGAGCTTTGGTTTTCTTTTCTGTACAATGAAAGTCATGCCACCCTGACGGGGTGGGAGCGAAAACGAGCTAAAATCACATGTGAAGTAGGAACTCTGGAAATGCAGTTTTAGTCTTCTTCCCATGTTTCATTTCTGTGGTATCTGCTGGCCCCTTTCTGTGTCCCAGGATGGCCTGTGTCCCATTGATTCATGCCACAGTCCTCATTTTCATATGTCAAATCTACTCGAGGAACAAAATTACTTAGTGGTATACCAACAGAAGTGGCTGGTAGCTCATCTGTTCCGCCTCCTTCCACAATTTCACTCACTACATAGATCAAGCTGCTGAAGTCTTAGGGAGGTCTGCTCTCCTGTTTTTTATTCTTGCTTACAAATTAACTAGAGCTGGAGACTATACATCACGCAAATGCATCTGGACATCAAGGCTGGACTGAAAATATTTAAATTGAGAAGCTGTGAAAGGGGGGAAATCATCTTTCATAGAAAGTAGGCATAGGTATCTATCATGAAAGAAAATAAACATGAATTTTCATAAATTTTTAACATACATATATGGTACATAGCAAACTGTATGTTTTTACTTTTAAATAATTTCAAATTTACATAAAATTTGCAAGAAGAAGGTAAAGAACTCTCATCTACCCTTTATCTAGAATCCCCATTATTTACTATTTTTCCACATTTACCTTATTATTCTCTCTCCATATATATGAAGATTACATATAATTTTTTTTTCTAAATTATTTTTTCTAAATCATTTGAGTTGTATACATTGTGTCATAATATTTTATATGTGTATCTCCTAGCAACAAGAATATTCTCTTACATAATTACAGTATGATCACATTCAGGAAATTGAACTACCAGACAACATTTATTTTATCTAATTCCCAATCCATATTCTAATTTTATCAATCATCTCCATGATGACCCTATACATTTTTTTCTTTCCTTTTCAGTAGAGCATCTGATCCAAGACTATGCATTGCCTTTGGCTGTCATGTATTTTTAATCTCTTTTTTTCTGGAGTGGTTGCTCAATCTTTTTTTTTTGTGTGTGTGACATTGACATTTTGGAGGCGTAAAGGCAATTATATTATATCTGTTATTTTGTGTTTGAGTCTCCTCCTCAGTGGTTTGTATGCACTTCAGACAGTGCTCAGAGGAGTACAGTGTCCCTTCCCCCTCATTAGAGATGTTCATTTTTATCATTTGTTTAAGTGATGTTGTCCTGTGTTTCCACTGTACAAATACTTTTTCTTTTTGCAATGAATGATTCATGAGATGCATGTTGTCTTGTTTGAGGCAGAAGGTTTGAAAATAACTTAGACATAGCTGAAGATGAATGAACTTATTTGGTTTTGTGGTTGTTTGAGTTTACAAGGTTGCAATCTGTTATTTTTTTCCAGTGATACAAACATGTGTCACCAAATACATGTAAACCTAACTGTGTTTGAAAAATATTGGTGTGATACTTCCAGAAATAATCAAATGAATTTACCAGATGAATACAAACAAATATTACACATTGGAAGAGATGACAGTCTCACGTGTCATCTGAACTTCCCGAAGAGTTGTGCTTTGGATTCAGTAAAGTGGTATAAGGTAAATAAAGATAATTTTTCTATTAATATTTTTCTCCTCTTCTTTAAAATCCACTTGTCTTTTCCCTTTAAGTTTTATTTTTAAGGCAGATTTCGTAAAGAAATTTGTATATCTAAGAGAGAACTGTTAGCTAATTGCTATTGATAATCTCACTTTGTTTATTATTGATTTTTAAATTTATGGCTATTATACCTTTGCAATATTTTATTATTTGTATTATTTGTATCTACCACCGCCTCTATTATCCTTACTTTTCAGACTATTCTGGGTTATTCTTTTTTCTAACAGATTGATTAATTAGTTTGCTTGGGTACTACATGAATATGAGTCAATAATTACAAAGCATAAGAAGTCGCCTCCTGGAAAGTCACCTTCCCAATCCTGATGCATATTTGCCCCGGCCCATCATACCCTTGTATAATGCTATAGAAGCAAATGAAACTATATACCTTAACCCTTTCTTTTTTATGCAAACAGAGCATCCTATATTCACTTTTCTGCACCTTGTGTTTTCACTTTCAACATTCTCTTATTTCTTTTTTAATCAGTAAATGTTAGCCTTTATTACTCAAGAATCAAACATCTACCAGGTGCTCTGAGCTACATTATAACGAATTGTTAGAACATGCCTAAAATTATTCTCTCATTGTATTGAATATTGTCTTTTTCTCAGTATTATGCAATAAACAGCAGATCTTTTTGATTCCAAAGACTGAATGCCTTCTGCCATTCTCTCCCCTTGACTGTACTGGCAGGTGATAACACATAAGACATAGTCCTTGGCATGGAGGAACACTGGCTTACTAGTAAAGGTTGAAATAAGCTTTCTCCAGCTCAGCTTGTTAGCACTTGCCAGCACAACCATCTGAGTCAGGAGTTTGCTTTGTGGAAAAATTTTCATCTACTGATTCATTTTTTTTTTAATGGTGTGTTCATTCCATTTTTAAATAAGTTTGGTAAGATTTTGTTTTCAAGTAAATTGTTGTTTCATTAAACATACAAAATACTCTGGCATGAAACTGTTTATCATCTCTTCTCTTTTAATGTCAGTTTTTGCAGTAAGATTCATCTTTTAATTCCTATTACTATGTATATCCTTCTCTCCCTCCCTCCCGCCTTCCCTCTCTCCCTTTCAACACACACAGACACAGACACAGACACACACACACACACACAGACACACAAACACACACACACACACACACACACACACACACACACACTCTTTAATAGTCTCATAAGAGATCTATCAGTTCTGTTCTTTCAAAGAACCAGTTTTTGGCTTTGTCAATCTTTTCTACTATATATTTTACATTTATTTACTTTATTTCCACTTTCCTTTTTTACAAGAAATATGGCAATGAATGTCCTTATCCCTATCATCTTTTAATGCACATTTGTCAGTGTGAGTGGTCACTAGCCTTAGAATTGCTAAATTGCATGCTTATGCTAAAGTATTCAACTTTATGATGTTTCCAAATTGCTCTAAAGAATTTATATTACTTTGTATTCTACCAACACTATTCTGGATTCCCTAAAACCTGTGTAGCACTTTATATTGACTTAATTTTTTCACATAATTTTGATGAGCATGAAGTGTTACCTTACTGTTATTTCAGTTTGCTCATTCTTTTCTTTTTTTTTTTACTTCTAAATTTTATTTTATTAGTTTTAAATATACAGTACATTGGTTAGACATTTATATAGTTTATAAAATGATCCCCCTATTTGCTCTTTTTCTACTTTTTCTTAATTATTAGTGAGACTGACCAATTTTTTTTGTTTTGTTTTGTCATATATTTATGGGCCATTTCTGAATCTTTCCAGACTGCTTACTCATATCTTTTACTATATTTATTTTTTCATTTTCTTACCATTTTCTTACTGATTTGTAGAAGATTTCATATATTTCCATATTATGGGTACCAGTGCTTGATAAGCATAAAATTTTTTTCCTTGAAGTATAGCATATATATGGAAAATATATGACTAATAAGTGGACAAGCTTGATGAATTATCAAAAAGTGAACACATCTGTTAATTATCTGTTCACCAAGGTTAAGAACTAAAATATTTTTCCAGAATCTCAGGAGGGCTGTTTCTGCCATCTTCCAAAAACTATGTCTCCCTAGTCCCCTGAATAACCACTCTCCTGACTTACAGTATAATAGATTAGTTTTGCCAATTTATGAACTTTATTGAAATTGAGTCATATTTTATGTAGTATTTTATGTCTAGCCTCCTTGGCTCAGTATTAAACTTATGACTATCATCTATGCTGTTGCAGGTCACTCTTGTTAAGGCATTTTTATTGTTGAACAGTGTTGCATTATTATTATTATCAGACATTTAAACTATTTCCAATGTTTGGCTATTAGGAATAAAGCTGCTATGAACATTCTTGTTCAATATATATTTTGGTTCACATATCCATGTATTTCAGTGAAACATTTACATAAGAGTGAACTGGTTAGGTTATAGGGAATATGGTCAAAGCAATCATGCCAATTTACTATGACAGCTTCAGTGTGTAAGAGTTATTTTGATTCAGATATCTGACAACACAGGATATGATCAGTCTTTTTAGCTTGGACAGCTGGGAAATCATATTGCATTTTGGCTTCAGTTAATATTTCTCCTTTACATTTTAGATATACATGTGTATGTGTATATGTATATGTATATGTTTATGTATATGTATAATTGTTTGCCTCTTACAGTATCTTGCCTGCTTTTATACTTATTTGCCCTGTCCAGGGGTTTCCAAACTTTTTCTGTAAAGAACCAAGTAGTGAATATTTTAGGCTTGTGGGCCAGATGGCCTCTGTTGCAACTACTCAACTCTGTTTGGGTAGAGTGAAAACAGCTATAGGCAATATGTAAATGAAATGAATGGTTGTGTTCCAATAACATTTTATTTATAAAAACAGGCAGTGAACCAGATTTGGCCCAGTGTAGTTTGCTAGTTTCTGGTCTTGTGTATTTCTCATTGATTCATAGTAGTTCTTTACATATCTGGATATGAGTAATTGTTGGTTATATGTATATTTTGCACATATTCTTCTAGAGGCTGTGGCATGCCTTTTTGTTCTTGTAATGGGGTGTCAGCCTTCATAATTGTAGTCTATATTCTTAATTGTTTCTTTGATTAGTGCTTTCTGTACTACCATCAGGTCACAAGATATTTTCTTATGTAATCTATAATTTTCATTGTTTTGCTCTTTTTCAATTGATTGTTAAGTGTGTGATAATATGTAGAATCAAATTTATTTTTTTCTGTTTGGATTTACAGTTTACTTATCCTTTCTCCATTGTTTTGCATGCCAACACTGATTTAAATCAAGTTGTTATTTGCCTGTGGATTCGTTTCTGAACTCTCTGTACTGTTCCATTATTTTATTTTTTTCTTGTATTGATTATTATGGTGTCAGGTAAGTCTTATCAGTTTTGTTTAAGTCCTGTAGCCTTTTCTTCTTCTTCAGTGTTGCTTTGGCTATTCTAATTCCACTGCAGTTACACATATTTTGTAATCAGCTTATTATCTTTCACAATAACATTGTGAGAACTTTGACTGGAATTACATGGAATTTATAGGTCAGTCTTGATACCCAGTTAAATTACTTTTCTCACTTAGTTCTCTTTTGGGTTGATATCTGTGGATCATTATCTTGTTATATGTGGCATTCTAAAGTTTCACATACATTTTAGAATCAATGTGTAAATTTCATAAAAATAATAGTTTGGATTTTCATTGTGGTTGTGGTATATCTATTGATAAATTTGGCAAAGATTGATATCTTTACATTTTGAGCCTTCTAAACTCTTACATTTGCTTTTCATTAATTTCTCACAACATTGAATAATTTTCTGTGTAGTTATCATGCATATTTTCTGTTAGATCTATTTTTAGAAAATTGATGTTTTCTGATGTTGTAATAGTATGGTTTTATATTTTTATATTCTGTTTGTTGCTGGCATATAGAAATATAATTTCTCTTTTGTGTATTGTTCTTGTATCTAGCAAACTTGGTAATTTCATTTGTTTATCCTAAGATTTGATCTATAGATTATTTTGGATATCGTGCAGACACAATCATGTTATTTGTAGATTACTGACAGTTTTTATTTTCTGCTTTCCTATCTTTTTAACATTTATGTTTTCTTTCAACCGTATTGCACAAGCTAGGACCTTCAGAACATTCTAGAAGGTATTACAGCTCCAGTGTTACCAATCTACTACAGTGTTATCACCACTTGGGCACTGACAATAATAGCATCTGTTATTTTAAGCTTTCAATATTTTCCTATTAAGTGTGATGTTTATTTGAGGATTGAAAGGGCTTTATCATATTAAGGACATTCTTAAAGTTTGTTTGGATTTTTATTATGAATTAATATTAAATTTTATCAAATGCCTTTTTATTTATTATGCAATTTTTCTTTTACTGTTACTATTTCTTAATCTGTTACTATATTGAAACACAAAAATTGGTTTTTGAATGTTATACCAACTTTGCATTCCTGGAATCACCTAAATTGATATGTAACCCTTTTTATACAGTGCCAAATTTGGCTTGCAAATATTTTGTCTAGGATTTCTTTTTTCATCTACATCATAGAGAGATTGGTGTGCAACTTTTGCTTCTTGTTTTGTCCTTGTCAGATTTTGATATGAAAGATATCCTTATAAAATAAGTTGGGAAGTAATCGTTACTTTCTTCTAGAAATGTTTAAGATTAGCTTTATTTTTTATTTTACATGCTTTTAGAGTTTAGTAGTAAAGTTCTATAAGATTGGAACTTTGTGGGAAGGTTTTTAAATTACAGGTTCAGTGACCTTAATTATAGAATTACTCAGATTTCCTCTTTCTTCTTGTAGCAGATTTGGCACATTGTGCTTATTTAGAAAATTTCATTTTATCTTTATAATTTTTAATTATTGAGACAAAACTGTTCAAAATATAATCCTATTACCTTTTAAATGTTTGTAGGATTCGCAGTAATGACTCCTTTTTCAATGACAATGTCATATATTTCCATTTTTCTCTTATTTTGATGATTACTCTTGCTAGGGATTTATCACCTTTACCAATCTTTTCAAAGTGCTTTGTTATCCTTGTATTTTGTTAGTTTTCTGGTTCATTAACTTCTGCTTTTATTTAGTTTTTCCCTTCTGTTTTTTTTTCCTTTTTAATTTGCTGTTATTTTGTTAATTTTATGAAATAGAGACTTTGATCATTGATTATAAGCCTTACTTCTTTTTTACTATATGCATTTAAAGTTGTCATTTTCCTTTAAACTCAGTTTTAGCTGCTTTCTACAGTTTTGATATATTCTCATCATTTAGTAAAAGATATTTTTCAATTTTTGCTATTATTTCTTCTTTGAACTCTGGCTTATTTTAAAGAATTGCCTACTTTAAATATAACATTTTTTTAAAAAAGTTACTTTTCTGTTTGTTAACTGCACTGTGTCAGAGAAACCACTTTATATATTTTAAATACTTTGAAATTTCACGATACTGGCCTAATGGCTTAGCATATGTTTAGCTTTTGTAAATGTCTCACGTATATTCAAAATACTGCAATTTGGGTTTGTTAATTGTGTTACTCAAGTTTACAAATATGTTCCTCTCAATCCCCAAATTTTTTAGTTACTTAGATATGTTAAAATAACCCAGTGTGATTGTAGATTTTTCTATTATTTCTTTTGATTCTATCAATGTTGCATTATATTTTTGAGATTTTATTATTGCATAAATATTTAGAATGCACTTATTTTCCCACTGAAACTTCTAGTGTAAGAAAGCATCCATCTTTATCTCTTAAGGCCTTTTGCCTTGAAGTTTACCTTTCTTTGGTAATAATAAAGCTACCTCAGTTTTCTTGTGGTAGGTGCTTGCATACTAAATCTTTTTCTATTTTTATATTTTCAAGCTTTTTATATTTTTATATTTTGTTATGTCTGTTAAAAGTAGCATATATTCAGATTTTTAAAAATTGGGACTGATAATTTTTACCCTTTACTTGGAATATTTAGCCAATATATTTAATGTGATTACTGATATGTTTGGTTTAGATCTATCATTAAACATGTATTTTCTATTTATTATAGTTAGTTCTATATTTTTTTCTTATTTTGAATCAATGAAATATATATATATATTATTCTAGTAGTTTGATAATATGCATTTTCAACAATTATTTTACTGGTTATTTTACACATAACATTCATACTTGACTTATTAAAGTCTAATACAAATTAGTACTTTTAATACTTCCTAAACAAAGTAAGTATCTTAGAATCTTTTAACTCCATTTAGCATTCCTTTGGCTTACATGCTATTGTAGTTATTGATTTATATATTTTAAACATCTCAAGTTATTATTACTATTCTGTCATTATTCTTTTACATTTATCCACATATTTAATCTTGACCTTGTTCTTCATTCTATCCTGTATCTCTGAGCTTCTGTGTGGAATAATTTTTTCTGCCTGACTAGTATTACTCAAAAATTCCGTTGGTATAAATTTTCTTATGAATTATTTCATTTTGTTTGTCTGAAAAAGTCTTCATATCATATTAATTTTTGTAAGATAATTTTGATGTGTTGTCATTTATTTTCTTTTAGTACTTTGAACATATTACACCATTGTCTTATGAAGTCCATTTTTTCTCATAATATGTGAACAGGATCATCTCTCTTATGATCTTGTAAATAGCTCTTTTTTTCTTTTCAAGGCAAAAGGTATTTTTCTCTGAATATTTTTAGAATTTTCTCTTTGTCTTTGGGTTTCAGGAGTATTACTATGGTGAGTTAAATTGTTAATTTCTTATTATATATTCTGAATATGCTTTGTAATGTTGAAATTGTGGCTTGATGTCTTCCCGCTTCCATCATTATCTTTCAACATAGCTTTTACCTTACTTTCATCTTCTTTTGGAACTGCAAAAGAATATATGTTTGATCTTAAAAATTTGTCTATATTTTATGAATTTTCATTATTTTTAATTATTTTGTGTGTATGTGCTTTGATGAGATCTTTCTTTCTGACCTGTTTTCCAATTACTGCTTTTATCTTCAGCTTGGTCTCACCTTCTATTAAACTTATCAGTTTACTTCTTAATTTTAGATATTAGCATTTTTAAAACTAGAATATTTCTTTGTTTTTTTGTGTAGTTTATATACATAGTTGAATTTCTCAATCTTATCTTTGAGTTTCTAAACCAAATTGAAGACAACTATTATAAAGTCTGTGTCTGATAATTCCATTACTAGGTTTCCCCATGTATTTGCCACTTCTCTTAGGTTGGGATCACATTGTCTTATCTCCTCATAGGATTGGTTATTTTTCAGTTATTGCTTGAGTATCAAACACTGAATTTGAAAAGCTGTAGAGTTCATTTGAGGCTCTGTATTTTACAATATTCCTGAATTGAGGATTTACCTTTGCTTGGCTGGTTAAGTGTATTTAATTAATTCAGTCAGTGATCAAAAGATACTTTGAAATTATGATTGATTCAGTCCTCACCTTCAGAAATATTTATGATAGTTAGTGCTAAACACCTTGTTTTCCATTGATGAAAAGTTCATCTTGATGAACATTTCAAAGACATTGTTATAAACTTTATAGCCACCACCTAAGCCTTCCCGACTTATGACAATTATACCTGGTATTTAGGGAATGTTCAGTAAATATGTACTGCCTCCAAGTTCTTTCTACTTCCCAATATTTTTCATTTTATTATCAACTATTAAGCCAATGAAAAAAATTACATAACAGGTATTCATTTAATGCCTATTGTGTGTCAGGACATATAAAATGCACCTTACATAGTCTAGCTTTGGACTTTTCCGGATATAGAGTCACATATTCCTCCAGTGGCTTCTTTAGGCTCAATTTCTCAGGCATTCCCTTTCCCACCTTACAGCCTCACTACTTCCACCTCTTGGCACCATTATTATAACCCATTAGGGTCTTGACAGTAGGAATTTTTTCCTGGAAATTTTTTCCTCCTGACTTGGACCTATTATGGTCATAGATATAAAAACACTTGCCATTTGTAGAGAGGTAGAATTTTAGAAACATATTTGCCACTACCCCAGTGTCAAGATATAGATATTTTGAGTCTTAATTTTCTCACTTATAAAATAAGGGTTTAGAGTACATGATTTCAGAAGGCTCTTCAAGCCTTAAGACTACTATTCTGAGGATAAAATCTATTCTCTCTTATTCCAGTATGATCAGACTTTGAGGGACTGGGTGATTATTAGCAATGTAGGAAGTGTTATAATCTTTATCATTATTTAATATAAATTTCAATTTCTGTAAGACTTGGAGATGGACTCAGAGCTGTGATTATCAGACCTAAGTGGGCATTGGATTTTACCTTATGGAACTTTTAAAATACCAGTTACTCAGACTCACCCTCCACTAACTGAATCAGATTATCCATGGGTAAGCCTCAGACATCTTTATTTTTAAAGTAACCACTTGGCTTGAGAAGATAAGTGGAAGCTAGGAAGCAAGCAATATAAGGAGGATGCATCATTCTGAAAGTGTCCACCTGTTCAGATTCAGAGACCCCAGTTAAGGCTCTGTTTTCCCACTAACTAGTTCTCTTGGGTCACTCAATACATTCTCAAAATATTTAGAGCCTATTTCTGCCTGGCGCCGGTGACATAACATTGCAAAAGAGTCCCCACCTTCAAAAGAGGTTATAGCTCACCAGAAGAAGCCAACAAGTAAACTAAAATTTTTATTATAGCATGAGGTAAACACACAAAAAAAGCAAAAGTAGATTAGTCACTAGGAACGTCTGAGAAATGCTTTCTAAAGGAAGTGACTTTTGAACTGTGCTTTAAGAATGAATAACAGTTAACCTGGGGAAAGGAGGGAATGATGAAAATTCAAGAAAATGATAGGTGAAAAGGTGTTAGGGAGAAAGAGAATGGTGTTTGGGTGGCATTGGTGAGAGTTTAGGGTACATGTAAGAGTGGGCCAAGGTGATGTTAAGAAGTATATGACCCTATATGCTAACCTATACATAGCCCTTTCTCCACTTACAATATTTTAACAGCCCATTACATCATCAGGATAATGACACAATCAACTTTTCATTTTGGTAAAGTCCTTATGTAGGCGCTGTAGTGAATAAATTGGAAGGGCTTGAGAATGGTGGCATGATGACCACGTAGGCTGTTTCGGAAATTTAGTTAAGAAATGGGTCTGTTTAAAAGAACGTATGAAGTAGAACTGATAGAATGAGGGAAAACAAAGAGGAGAGTTAAGTGGAGGGTACTTGTTCCTGATGGCCCCATTTCCTCTGTTAATCAAAAGATGTTATGCGGAAAATTTGAAAAAGCAACGTAGGCAAATAGGTGAGAGAGAGTTGTATGAGAGGCAAGGAAAGGCAAAGAATTTGTAAAGTGAAGACCATGGACTTGTAGTGGTGCCCAGACCCCCGTTTAAATGACTGTTTCCTATAGTGCTCATCTTGTTTTAAGAGAGGGATGATGAGGTTGACATGCTTTGGCAGTGTTGCAGCATGAACATACTGGAAGGTTAAAGGGCTGCGGAGCTGATTGGAAGTAGGGGTGATTAAAAGATGGTCACACAAGTCTAGGTTGGGTAGGAAAGGAAATAACACCTGAAAGAAACTGGAAATTAGGAGAAAACAGTTAAGGGGACCAATTTAAATTAATATTTTTAAAAAGAAGGGGATAGATGAATAGAAAGTTCAGGTAAGAAATATACGATGGATATGGTGGGTAGACACTCACTATCCATAAATGTCTAGCTTTACACTACAGAGGCTGTAAAGCTAGAAAATAATATTGAAACAACTGAAAACACACTGCATGTTTTCCAGAGTTGCCTGCAGCTGCGGTCCTGGATGTGATTCTGTTTCTCTAGCTGGTTTCACTTAAAATCTAAAGTGAGGATGGTGGATCTTCCTGCTTTTTTCTACTGGACAACATGATAAAGGGAATTGTTTGCAGTGATGTTTTGGGGTCCAGTCTCTAGGTTCGTGAGAGCTGCAAAGTATATGTCTTCTGATTTATTTGTTAGTGTGGCTCTACCAGATGTGGCATGGCTTCACACTACAGTTGCATAAGTGTCAACTCTTGGTCTCTGACTTGTGAGTGGTGTATTTCAGAATCTTAATTATCATTGTCATGGTTGTGGTAGGGGGAGCAGCTATCATACAAGCTAGTTTTGCAGTGTGGTTCTGAACTAGATCTTACTCTGTGAATACTTTTTAAGATTTTGTAGGCATCTGATATCTTATATTGAATCCTTTACTGCCTGAAATAGAATGCTTTTTGTTTCCTGTGACTAACTCCAGTCTGAGACATATGGCCTCAAAGGGTTTTGAAGACTAAATGAAATAATCTATGCATTAAGCATTTCGTTCAGTGTGGGTACATAATAATTACTTAATAAACAATTATTAGATATCGTTATTATTCAGTGAAAATAAAGAAATGGAAGAGGTGGAATAATAAGAAGTTATAGCAGAATTGTGGCTCTGTTTTTAAGAATTTGGAGACATAGTAGTTATAGACAATGACAAAGTCCAGATTGTGGCTGGGAGAATTGAGGTGACAGGAGTAAAGGTGATACTTGAAATTGAAGATTCAGGCACTAAAACATCCATTTTTACAGGTAGTAAAGTATTCACACCTGGAAAAACAGGCATATCTCCATTTATTTATTTATTTTTCATTCCAAATTACTCCTTAATACATGATTTCTACCCCATCACTGTGCTGAATCTGTACTTCCTGAGGTTACTACTGGCTTTCCAGCTGCCAAATCTGACATTCATTTCAACCTTGATTTTGATCTCTTTGTAGCATCTACCACTGCTGGACGTTCCTGTCAGCTAAGAATTCCTTCTTCTTTCTAGCTGAGACATATTCATTCTTTATCTCTGTTTTCCCCTGTGTCATCCCTTTCTTAGTAATAATCACTGGATTCTCATATTTTTTATTTGAGTCTTAGATTTTGCGGTGTCATTTTTAGTCATGGTCATCTTCTACTTTTGCTTCAATTTCATTCAAATGGGTGGCTCATAGAACCATCTATATACAGATGGCTTCCAACTCTCTGCCACTTGGATCTGTCACTCAACCTCCAGATACTGTTCAACAACATGCCATGTATTCTACTTAGACATTTCAAACCATGCAACTCACCAAAGTCACCATGTTTAGAAACACTTTTTATCTTAGCTTAAAATATGATCATTCATTTGTATTTTCTTTACATTCTCCTATGTAACAATACTTTTGCATGCCCAAGCTGGGAACACAGAAGTCCTGTTCTCTCTCCATATTCCAAATTTGTCACTAAATTCTGTCGATTGGAATTGGTTAAAATTATTGTTTTTGTGCTCCTTTCTCACTGTCACACTGTCCTGCATTATTTCATGCTTTATTTAACCTTACGGGTATAAGTTTATGGGAATAATTTCTTAAATCATTTCTTATTTTTTAGAATGCCCCATCTTTAACCTTTTCCCACACAACAACCAGATGGATAAATCTCAAAAACAAATTTAGTCAACTTATTTCTTTGCTTAAAAAGCTTCAGATGTTTATCCCCCTTTCAAGTTTTTTTAAAAAAATTTTTATTCTTTAAAAAAAAAAATTTATGACTGGCCTTATGGCTACATCATTAGTTTTATCTCCATCACTCTCCTATAGTCACTCCAACTTAGAATGCTGTGAGTTATTTTATGTCTTTGTACATGCTGGACTAGGAGTGTTCTACTTGGTGCTTGAAATATAAAACACATTCAAATGTTGGCTGGTGTTATTGTTAATATTTTAATTTTAAATCTTGTTAGTGAGATATCACCCTCAAAATTTTAAATAAAAATTAAAACCTGAGAATTTAAACTCTAAAATAATGCTTAAGTAGATTACAGGAGAGGCCATCCTAGCTATTATAAAAGAATGAATGTCTCTTAAACCAGCAAAGCTAAACTTTAATATGATTAAATATCTGTGCATCTGGAAAGAAAGAGTTGGTCAATGAGAAAAAGTACTGATCAGCAATGGAAACGCAGAAAGGGAGGCCCAGAGACTGTGCTGACCCAAGCTTGTCCAGGGAAGAGGTTTCCATAGTCCAAAGATTTAAACTTTTTGCTTGTTCTTTCTCTGAAGAAGGAACATCACATTATCAGAATCTGATGCCTTCATACATCTGACTGTTATTAGTAATTCCCATTCCATTTGGTAAACAATTATCTGGTTACAATTTAGTTTCACATCTATGGTATTTATAGAGAAATAATGTAAGACTTCTAGAAAGTAGTAATTCACATCATAAGTAAGCATTGCTTGTTCTGGCATTATTTTCAACTTTCAAGATAGATTTGTTAACACAATTGCAGAGAATGAGGTCTTATGCTGGATTGTGGCTGACTCAGTGAGGGGACTGCTCAGAACTTGGACAATTAAATCTTTATTTATGTTAGGGGTTTCTGTGTTTGTCTTTTGAAGATAGGAACAGCATCTTATTCCTGCATGACCAGAGTCTCTCACAGTGCTAATAAACAGCAGGGCTTAAAATGACTCAATTATCCAAGAAGTCACCCTGTAGACTGGAGCTTCCTGAAGAAAGAGAAAAGATTGGAGACGGAGTTCAGAAGTGGGCCTGTGAGATGGAAGACCTGGTGATTAGCAAGAGAGTGTGTGCTTCTGCCAGGACAGGACAGATGAATGGTGATGTTTGTCATCTAGATGAATGGTGATGCTTGCCATCTGGGTGATTGCTGAGGATGACAAATGAGAACAACATTGCCAAGACTAACCAGTCTTCAAGTTCAGTCAGCGTAAGGCTATTTGCTTATTGATGCAGTGGAAGCATGCGAGACGTGAGAAGTGACATGACATCTGCTATCTGTAAGCCTGGCCAGCATACTTTGAT
This sequence comes from Macroglossus sobrinus, assembly GCA_004027375.1. Classification (NCBI taxonomy): domain Eukaryota; kingdom Metazoa; phylum Chordata; class Mammalia; order Chiroptera; family Pteropodidae; genus Macroglossus; species Macroglossus sobrinus. The sequence continues at coordinate 57,044 of PVKZ01000678.1, read as the reverse complement.
TATGGTGATGAGTTATTTTGGACCTCTTTAAACTCTGACTCTTGATAGGTACAGGTATGATTGGGCCTGTAACACAGTGGAAGCCACCTTACACTTGCAGACCCCTTTATGTCCTAGTCTCAGTCCTCCCCTATGAAGTCTTCCTTCCAGCCTACTAGGCCTCTGTCCATTCAACTTCTATAAACTTAATATTTATGTTACTTATTTTCACCTGTTAAAAATTCTTTACCAGCTGTATTTGTGTGTATATATACATATTCTTCAGTTAGATTTTAAAGTATGTAATGTCTAGGGACCAAAGTGCTTCCTTGCATCTCTTCACAGTGGTAAGATGGTGCTAACCAGGAATAAAACTGATACCCCAAATGCTCTGAATTGATTTCTTTTTTGGTATTTAGGACTGTAAAGAGATTAAAGGAGAGCGGTTTGTTCCTTGGAGAATAAAGCTTTCTGTGAACAATGTCTCGGCAGAGGACAGAGGGAACTATGCATGCCAAGCCAGACTGACACATGCAGGGACACGGTACATTATTTTCAACAGGATTTCTGTTAACACCAGTAAGTGCTTAGTAACTTCTGGCTTTTTCCTGGCTTTGCGTGCTCTCTGACTTCGAAAGAAGTGATTCTTGATCTCGATTTTCCTGAAGGTTAGCGGGCTCTGGAAATTGCCATTATTAGAATCAGAGGGGCCAAAGAGGGAGGCAAAAGGGCACAGGTGATTTAGTTTCCTCATCTGAAAAAAACAGAAGATTCAAAACTTTTGGTTTATTTATGAAAATTAAGTGAGATCACATATGTAGAGTAGCCTTTGGGGTGCCTGGCCAAGTCTAGATTTCAGTAAATGGTGGATATTATGAATATTGCTTTATTTTCCTCAGCCCTCACTACCGTGGCTCTTCCAGTGGGCCATTCCAGCTTTGCTCTCCCCTAGCTCAGGTGCTGCAATGGTTATGTCCAATGCTTATGGAATTTTAGTTCTTAAATATACGTGCTGGAGATTTGAAAGCAGAATCTTAGGAGTAGAAGAAACCTTGAAAATAATTTAGCTCAAACTTTTAATTTTATAGAAATCCAGGAGGGACAGACTTATTGATGCCTACAAAGCTGTTTAGTCACAGAAATAGGGCCAAAACTTGGGCATTCAGGGCCCAGGCAAACATTTTCTGAACACATTCAACAAGGAGTTCCTGCTATGTTGCCTTTTGCTTTTTTCCTAGTAGAGGGTTATTTTCTATATTCACTTATCTAAGTAGAAAGACCTTAAGGCTGAGTATGTTTTCTACTTGAATTTTTATGTTTGTCACTAATTTCTGTCAGACTTCATGTGCTGGGGGATACTTAGCGATTTCTTGATGATGTGGCTCTTTTAGGGGGGTGTGTTCAGCATGGATGGCTTTCTACCTGGGGCCCCTTAGTTATGAATATTAATTGCATTAGATTTATGACTTTTATGCTTTGGGATTTTGTTAACTTCTATAATCCTGTAAGTGGGCACTTTCTGTGACTCGTTCACAGAAAGTGAACCCCTGACATCAACCTGGTGCATGGCCCTCATTAAGCACAGATCCACATATAGACTGGATGACTGACTCCTACCATGCTCTAGTTTTATCAGGAGCTGAGGAAATTCTTGGAAAGGAGAAATTTCAAAGGCAAAATGAAGAATAAGACCTCAAGAAGTCATTGATTCCAGTAGTCTACATTTCACATCATTGCAATAAACATTTATTTATGTCTATTATATGCCAAAATTGTTAGAACCTGATAATTAAAAAAAAACATAGTTTTTTCTTCCTAGTGGTGAAAGAGCTAGAGATATAAATGGATCATTTTAATATCATGTAGTAAGGATAGAGTTATAGACAGTTATAGAAGCAGGAAAAGAATTAGAAGTAGCCACAGGAGTGGCAAGAAAAGAGTCTTGAAGGCTTATAAGAGAAAATGTCTCACAGCTGAATTTTAAATGATGAGCAGGAGTTACAGAAATAAAGAAGAGTGAAGTGGGGCAGAGAAAATACTGTAAGGCAAAGTGTAGATGTGTCTACCATCATAGCTGATGTTAGATCTAAAATAAATCTGGTTAGAGCATCAGTATGAGGTGAAGCATGGTGGAAGCTGAGGCCACAGAATCAAACTGGGTCAGGGTCAAGGGGATATGCAGGCCTTATCATGCAGCGCCAAAGAGTCCTGGAATGGGTACAAGCACAAAGTGACAAATCTGCACTTGGGATGGGGGAGCTCAGTCTTGAGATGGTTTGAGCAGGCATTGAAAGGGGTCTAGAGGCCTGGAGATCACTCAGGTAGCTGCTGCAACATCCTGAACTTGGATGGAGGTGGTAAGGATTCTTCTTTAGGCAGTCATTTAGTGATGCTTTACTGAGTGCCCAAGACCAGGTCCCATGCTAAGCAAAGAGAACATGGTGGTGGGGAAGACAGCCCATGACTACTGCTCTGATGGAGCTTTGAAGTCTGAGCAGGGAGGGAGGCAGAGATTAATCAAATAATGTACTAGTGAGCAATTACGAAGGAGATTAATGCAATGAAGGAAAGGAAAGTAGGATATCAAAACACAAGGACCTGTTGAGAAGACAGTGGGTCACGGAAAGATTCCTGATAATAGTGATGCTGACAGTCAGGAAGCATTAACTGAGAGATGGAATGGGTGAGATTTTTTGAGACTGAGGGTACAACCAAAGCAAAGACCCTGTAACAAGACAGACCATGCATGGTATATCTGAAGGATGGGAAGCAGACAGATCGGCTGGATCAATGATGAGTAAGGGAGATCATGGTAGAAAAAGATGCTGGAGAAGTAGCCAAGGGCAACACTGAGTAAGAACATGCAATCCAAAGTGGGGAGTACAAATTTTATTCTAAGAGCAATGGGAAGCAGTCAGAGGGTTTTAGAGCAGGACAATTGCATGATGTAACTTACATTTCCGGAAACTCACTGTGGCTGCTGTGCATAGAAGGATCTCTATAGAAACAGTAGTGGTGGTCAGTAGACAAGTGTAGCAATGCAGGTGAGACATTGGGTAGGCACAGGCAACATGATGGCACTAAAGATGGAGTGATGTGGATGGATTTGAGGCATTTTAAGAGGTAAAACCTACAGGTCTCAATGTTGGACTGAATCTGGGGTGAGGGATGTGGCAAGTTCAAGAAAGCTTTGTCTTTGGGCATATACAACTATGGTAATACTATTTAATGAAATAAGATAACTTTGGAGAACAATTTAGGAGTGAGATCATGGGTTTCGTCATGGCTAAGTTGAGTACTTGGTGCTCTTGAGGTGCTCATGTGGAGATATGGAGTTGGCCTTCGTCTCTGTGTGTCTGGAGCTTAGAAAAAGTGCTGCAGATTCAATTTACAATGTCACTGGCCTTTAAATGCTATTCGAAGAGGTGGATATCAATGAGAGTGCCAAGGGAAAGAGTAGAAAGTAGAAAATAGAAGGTAAAGAAAGAGGCACAGACTGAGAAATGTTAAGAAATAGAATTAGTTTGACTTGGTGATTGATAATTTGAAGAGGGTGAGAGAAAAACTGTTGCCAAGAATAACTTTCAAATTTCAGTTGTGCGTGATCAGTGGAAGGTGGGACATACTAAATTTGAAGAATTTCTAGAATCTGCAAATATTATGGTCATCATAAAGAACATAAGGTTTTGCATTTTCCAAGCTTCCTTTTTATAACTTTTTATATTCCACCTAAATGTATAGAAGGAGTGTGGGACTAACAAAATTATTAAATTTTGGTGGATAGATGGGGAATGGAAGAAGTAGAGAAAGACAAAGGGGAGATATAAGGGAGATAATTACAGAGTCGAGTGTAAGAATGAAGAATTACAGTAAGGGTAAAAGAGGAAAGAATATAGAAAAGCAGGGTTGGAGAATTGAGGAATGGAACTGAAGATAAAACATTAGGGTCGCTGTTTATCTGGGACCTAGGCAAGAGATTTGTTCATAGCCACCTCTTACGAAGTATATTTGGATTATTAGATTCTGAGATTTTATTGTATAATTTCATTAGTTTATATTTATACCAAATATATGATGGGAAAAGAAACTCTCTTGGTAGCCTGGCTTTTAGTTTTTTTCCCTTAGCAATTCAATTATTTCTGATTGAAAAATATGCATTTGTGGAGTCATATTTTGTCATAACATGAGTTTTGATTTTGTTTGACCAATGTTTGCTGAAAGTCTGCCCTGTGCCATGTTTTTTGATGCTATGTTCTCATACAGTTGGAAATGTATCATATGTGATTCTTACTCAATTTTATGTGGTTATGATTTCTTAACAGAAAACGTTGGACGTGGAGGAAGAATTCCTAAAATAACTTATCCAAAAAACAATACAATTGAAGTACAGCTTGGTGAGTAATGTTATAGGAGCCATTGAAATCACCGAGGGTAGTAGTCCATGTGTGCACATATCCTTTTGGGTTTTTAAATTTCAAAGATGAAGACACAGCCCATACACATTCAGTTTCCATGCTGAATGTACCTGAGCTCATCAGGAGAGGCACCAAACCCAAAATCTAGAGAGCTAAAGCCTGGGGAAATTGTAGTATCAAAGCTCTGGCAGTGAGCACTGTGGGTCTAAATAATTAAGTCCATTTATGCCGAGGTGATGAAAATGTAAAAATCATTTCTGAAAGAGATGATACTATTATAATATTGATTGAGAATTCTGAATGATATTTTCTCACCTTGGAAAGTATATTAAAGGAGTAGGAAAAGTTATGTTATATTTTTATTTTATATAAGATGAGACCAGTAAACATTACCCCAACTGTAAAATAAAAATATGTTGAGTAACTTCTGAGGAAAGAAAAGTAACTTAAACAAAGTTTTTATTAAAAGATAAATGCTCAGGTTGGGTCAAATATTAAAATCTGATAATATTATCTTCTAAAAAAATATAGTTCTAAAAATACATAACCTAGAAGATTAAATATAAATTTATAAATAAGGTATATCTTGCAAAAATTAACACAAAAAATTATGTTGGCAATATTAATCTTTTAATCTGACAGTATACCTTTCAATATAAAAATTGAATGGCAAATTGAATCATTTGATACTAATAAAAATTACAATACCTAACCCTAATAAAAAATGTATGTGTCAAGTAGCAGTGCATCAGAATATATAAAGTTAAAACTCAGATATATAAAAACAATGCAAGATAACACAACTCTTTCAGTTATTGTGGGTGAGTTTAATATACTCTGATTTTGACGCATTGGCTAATCAAATAAGGATCTAAAAGATTCTAGTAGTATAATAAGAATAATATATTGTATAAATCACACTCATAAACACCTATGAAAAACTCAGGACTCCTAGAAGAGGAAATTATACAGACCGTGTGGTGCAATCACAGTGCAGCAAGTCTAGAAATTTACAAAGTAAAAACAATTATAACCTCACATAAATAAAATTTACTTATTTAAAAAATTAAGCAACAACAAATTTATCTTCTAATTATTTGCTTTGTTGGTTAGATTTAATCCATAGTCATAGAATATTTATAAAATAACGGTAGTGAAAACATATTAAACTTCATGGAAAGTGACCAATACTAAACTCTAAACAGTTTAATCTTTAAATATCATTAGTATTAATAATGAGTATAGAAATAATTAAAAGACTAAACTAACCCTTTAACTCATTAAAAGAGGCAACTAAATAATCCTCTGGAAGAAAATAACAAAGATAAAAGTAAAAACAAATGACTTTATAAAAGGATAAATCCCAGAGTTGGTTCTGAGATAGAAGTGCTTAGGGCAGAAAGGAATAAGAACAGAAGATAGAGAAATCTCCCATAAATCTAATCCCCCAAATGTAGAGAAACTCAAATATAAAAGGCAGAAGTGAGAAAGGTTATAAAGCAACAAGTGGAAAGGAAATGAAATCTGTTTAAAAGGCTTTGGACCTACATGTTTTAAGAAGTCTTGTCAACTTTTAAGAAAATAATAATGCCCATAATAGAGGATATTTGTCTACATATCACTTACCATGTGAACATGCTAGTGGATTTCATAAACACCTAGAAAAGATAAGTATATCTGTTATTAACTCTCTTAATTAACTTTGTTCCTCCTTCCTGTCTGAAAATTCTAGCCAATGTGTTCAGACAATAAAGAGACAAGAGTTGTAAATCTTGGAAGAGGATGTTAAACACATAATTATTTTAAATGATGTATGAATATCTACTTGGAAATTCTAAGAAAATTCTCTAAAACACTATAAGTCACTATAATCACTGTTTAGTAAGGTTTTTCAATACAAAATAAACTTTCAAAGCTAATAGCATTTTTAGATGCCTGAAGTAATTATGTATTATGTAATTGGGGAAAATGACATTCATAATTGCAATAAAATAAAAAAATATTAAGGAATAAAATGAACACAAAATTTGAAAGACCTGCCTACATTAAAATAATTATATTTTAAGCCAGGACACTGGAGAAGACAATTTTTAGTGAATTTCCTTACTGTATCTCTAAATGAGAACATTCAATATAAAAAATATTTCAATATCAAAGATTATTTCTCCTAGATTAATATACAAGTTTAATATAATACCCATTAAATATCACTGAATGTACTGAAATTTAACAAAGCATTTCTAAAATGTATGCCCAAAATGCTGGAGTTAGCAAAGAAATAACTGAATAAAAGAAGTAGAGATCTTTTCTAGTATATATTAAACTATTATATAATTACAATAAGTAAATATTGATAAAATACAAATAGATTAAAGCAACATAACAAAAACAATAACCAGATGCTAGAATATAAAAGAATTTAGTAAAGGCGATTTATGGGATTTAAAGATGTGTAGGGAAAGATAAGTAAGTGTATATATAATGTTGGTGTAACTTGTTAAATTTGAAGATTATGTAGTTCATTCTTTACTTCATATCACACACAAAAACACATTTTCAAAAAATAAAAAAACATAAAAATAAAACCACAAAAGTAACATTAAAAAATAAAGATAAAATTTTATCTAATTTCAGAATAATGTATTTTCTAAACATAAAATCAGTGGAAGAAATCACAAAAGATCAAAAAATTAGACTAGCATAAAAAATGTGAATATCTGTATAGAAGAAAAATGGTAAAGTAAAATGTGAATGACATACTAGGAGAGAATGTTTGGAACAAAGATAACAAAAAATAGGAAATATCTTTTCTATATAAAAATACCAACAAATCAAGGAAAATGAATGGTTCAAATGAGGTAAATAATAATTTATAGAAGAGAAAAAAAAAGAAACTAACAAAAAATGAAATTATCTTCATCTACAATTGAAGAAATGTACATAAAGCAATGATATTTATCTATGAAATGAATAAGGAATAAAATTATGTATAACACCAAATATTAGCAAGGGTAAAATCAAGTATTCTGAATTATTATAACAAATAAGAGAAATCCCTTTAAATCACAAGTGTTTAAAACTCTCCAAAGATTTCCCATCTCACTCAGAGTAAAATGCAAAATCATTGTGAGTCCAACACGACCCTCTGGGGTCCCCTCCTCCATTGCCAGTGCTCTTGGAGCGCTCTGCCCCATTTTTGCCCCTTCTCTTTCTGCCATTCTGCTTTGGTCATGTCAGTCTGACTGCTATTCCTTAAACATGCCAGCACACCTCAACCTCAGGGCCTTTGCACTTGTGGTTCCCTCACCTGGAAATGTTCTTCCCAGATATCTTCATGGTTTGTTCTCTTACTTTCATCAGATCTCAGATGAATGTTATCTCACCTGGCCTCCTCATTAAAACAGCACATCTCATTGTCACCATCATGCTCTAGCTCCTGAATTTTATTTTTCATAAATCCACTTATCATTCTGCCTCACCTATTTTGAACTCCTTTTTGGTATTTTTAATTCTATTTGAATCTATACTCCCTAAGAGCAGGTTTTTTGTCTGTTTTGTTTCTTCCCATATCACGAGTACTCAGAACAATACCTAGAACATAGCAGATGCTCAAGAAATTGTGGCTAAATAGATAAATAAATGAATGAATTTATATAAACTTGGTAAAGGAACATGCCAGCACGTATTCAGAAACTTTATGAATATGTATTACTTTTAATTCATTACATTCTAAATGGTAAACCACATGCTTGAATTTTTAACAGAAATAATTGAGGCTGTATATTGAATTTATAATCAGCAAAAATATGGCCAACTAAAAATGACACAACTTGTCAACTACAATACTACCCAAAAGGACATTATTACAAAGGAAAATTTCAAGCCAATCTCATTAATAAACACAGATGAAAAATTCCAAGCAAATTATCAGGAAATCGATTTTAACAACATCCATAAAGGATGATGCATTGTGATGAAAGTGGGCTTATATGAAATGGTTGTTCCATGTTACACATCATGTTCACCAAATATGCATACCTGAAATGTGTACATGTGAGGCAAGGGAGAGGGTGGTGTGGCTATTTACTTTATAATAATTCAGCAATTTTACATTTATAGTTTATATTTTTAACTATACATGTGTTCTATTTCACAAAAGAATTTTGTAAAAAAACTTATTATAACCTGGAATAAAGAAACTTGAAGTAGACTGTTTAGAAGTAAAGTATTATTTTTTACACAAAGAAAATCGTGTAAATATAAATAAAGTGTAAATATAAATTGATCAAATATAATTTGTGAAAGTGTGTGGAGGCAGAGTAAGGAAAGAGGAGAAAGGGTAGGAGTCACAACGGGTGAGGTAGAAAAAGCACTGGATTTGGAATTAAAAAGCCAGAGTTCACGTCTCATTTTTTCCTCTAACAAGTGACCTTGGGCAAGTCACTCAATGTATCTGAACTTAATGTTTCCGTCTGTAAAATGAGGATATTAGCATCTCCCTTTTCCGCCTTGTGAGATAATTTTGAAGAGATGAAGACAAAAGGAGAACAGCGTGTGTAAAATACTTTATAAACTGTCAAGTTCTTTGCTAAGGTTACTGAGAGCAGAAATAATATTTGTTCCTGATATTGTGGAGAACATTGGTCAGAGGCTGGCAGCAGATATATATCTCTTTACAATAGATATCCTGCAAAGTCACTTGTCCCCTGTGATCTCTGTCCAGGGAGGGAACAAAGCAGATTCACAATGACCTCAGGGCCATATTTTTGGTAATCAAAAGATATTCAAGGCTCAAAAGCAAGGTACATTTGTTAACCAGGTCATTTTTGGTAAATTTTCATTTAATATTTGTGAATTTGATTTTTATAGGCTCCACCCTTACTGTAAACTGCAACATAATAGACAGGGGGGATAATACAAATCTGCGGTGCTGGAGAGTCAATAGCACTTTGGTGGATATGTACTATGAAGAATCCAAACGAATCCAAGAAGGAATTGAGTAGGTGTTCTATATTTCTGGCTTCTCCCAGAGCGAGCAAGAATTTCTCCATTTATGTGATTTTGGTGTTAATACTGCTTTTTGGATGGTTCTCACTGCCTCCTCATCCTTTTGGCTTTGTCTTTCAAAGATCTCAGTACTGTGTATGAGCAAGCATCTGGTTCAAAGAAGTGTGAGGGGCTGATTATTCATTCCCACCACATCCTAGTTAGAGATGAGGCCAAACATAAGGTATGGTCTACAGGCAAGAAAATTGATTTCTGTCAGCTCCTACTTAAGGCCAGTCTCATTCCTAATTAGTCATGTGATGAATCAGGGGCCTTCGAGGCTTAAATCATAAAATAATAGGCAGCGACTCAGGGACTCTTGGGGGAAGCAGTGTGTAATCATTAGCTGATTCAGTAGTATGAACCTATTTTATGGTGGTGGAAATTGAAATATGAAGGTGTGACAGAAGACTCGTGGAGTTGGAGGACAGAAAAACTTGTGTTGGCATTGCAGTGTAGCTAAGTGGAAAGGAAGAGAGAGAAGAAGGCTTTTAGGGCTGGGATGGTGTCTGAAATAAGCAGAACTACACTTCCTGGTAATTACCAGATGGTAATGCAAATTTGGGATCTCACGACGCACACACTCAGAGAAATACTTGTTGGGTAAAATGGTGGCCTAATGTGTCCTCTGAAAGGGGACCTTATCTTCCATACTGAAGGTTATAAAAAACATTGGGTAAAATGTGACTCATGTATTAATGATTGGCTCTTTTTTTCTATAGAACCCATGTTTCTTTTCCGGAACATGTTATTTACACAGTGAACATAACCTTCTTAGAAGTGAAAATGGAAGATTATGGCCACCCTTTCACATGCCATGCTGGCGTGTCCGCAGCGTACTTTATGTTAAAACCCCCAGGTAATGTCCCCATGGGTTACATACTGTTCAGAGTTTTCAAAATGATGGCAAAGAAACACATAGGAAAGAGAAATGAGGTTAGGCGGCAGAGTGTTATTAAACAAAGAAACTGGATAGAAAATCTAGGGAAGAGCTGATGAAATGTCTGACAATGCTCCTGCAGTGAGGCTGTGACTTTATTGTAGCATACTTTGCACCATTTTAATATGCATCAAGATTTTAGGCACTGAAATTCTATAACACAGAAGTGTTTCTTTATGAAACCTGATGGCTCAACTTTTAAAATTGTGATTTTTCAGCTTTTAGGTTGTTTGTTATATGTAATTTGATATGAAAATTAAATGTTTATGTATGTTTTTATCATATAACTTTGTAAAATTACCTATAGAGGCTGAATTCTGATATTTGAGTGGGAGGCCTTCAAATGTGATGTGTCTACACAAGTTGCACTGTTATCACTGTACAGAGCATATCGACTCTCCATCACAGGTGATAGAACTAGAGGGTAGCCAGTGATGGATGAAATCATAACCTTGATAACAGCTTAAATTATTAACATACCAAGGGAAGTGTTTGAAGCCCCCCGTAAAATGTTGACATGTAGCTTACCAAGACAGGTGTTTCTCTTTTGATTCTATTAATATCAACTTTATTTTTCTTGGCTAGTTACATGCTAACCAAGAGGGCTTCAATTTGCCAGTGTTCCTTCACAGAAATCTGCCCAACCTAGAAGTTTGAGTTCTTTGTTTTGTAACCTAGACTGAAGATGACCAACATAGATTTACATGCCAGTGCTGACTTACAGATACTGACCCCCTGGAAGCACTGTGTTCAGAAGGATTCTGAGGCCAAGTCCTGGCTCAGAGAAAAATTGCTGTTAACAGTTCATACCTGCCAATTATGTGGGAGGAAGGGGGCTAGTTTGTCTTTGTTTTAGGTCAGTTGAAAAACCCGTGCTTCACCAAGTTTATCTTTGCTCCTATCCACACTAATTTCACGTCTCACACACAATGTGTTTTTGGACACATGCACTTTTCTTTTCTGAGTTCTTAGAAACATCTTCCTCTTAAATCTAAGCCTCTCGTCGATTTACCTGTGGCCAAAGGTGAGGTTAAAGCTTCTTCATTTGACTTCCTTATTTTTGCTGAAAACACATCCAGATTGAATCTTCTTTAGTTTGTCTGAAGCAGGGTCACTAGAAAGTTATTTGAATTGGATATATTATCTGTGAGTTTCTTTTAATCATTTATTCTCAGCTACTATCTCAGATTAAGTCTGGAGGTAGCCTTATGAACTCAAATGGCCAAAAATATCACCCTTAGCAGGGCCTTCGATGGGCATCTGGTGTCTTAACAGTGAGTTTTCCACTTATTTAAATTTCAAAGCTCAGACTTCCTTAGAGCTTATTCATTAATGTTCTGTTTTCACTTTCATCCTCTTTTAGCTCATTTATGGAGCAGAGGGTATCAATACTCCTAAATGCAGTAAATGATCAACTCAATAATTTCTGACCATCGCTCCTGTCTGCTTACCAGGGGCTTCTGAATCTTACAGGCAGTGTGGGTGTGGTCTTCTTATCATGGCCATTTACTATACCAAGATCTCTGAAGTGGACATGAAGGCTTCCCAGACAAAGGTCCTCCCGAAAGGAGGGGTGGCATTGGTGCTCCAAGAGTTGGGAAAGGGCAAAGATGCAAGAGGATGGGGGGAAGAGAGACTCCATCTAACGGTTAGCAACTCATGGTTCAAACATGTGGTCAGGATCGGATCAGGCACCAGTGTGCAGAGCAGAGCTACCTCTACTTAGCTGCATTGGGACTTAATTGATGGACTGATACATTTTCAGCACAGAATGTGCTTTTACTTACTGTGCTTCATTGTGTTATCTATTTAAAGACACCTGAGAGTAGCTAAGGATGTCTTTGGCCTCAAAATGTTTACATACAACATGGTATGGCCTGGGGCAGGTTGTGATATGCTCTTTAATGAGTATTTAAAAAGTGAAAGTGCTCTGGGAGTTCAAAGATAAAGTTCTCCTCCCTACTTCCCTGAACAGATACCTTCTGGTGGAGACTGAAGGATCAAAAAGGGGGCTGATGGAGGCAGTCGTGTCTGTGGCGGGTTCTAAGACTGGCGAGGGTTTCCCTTCCTGTCCCCTCCTTCTCTTTTTCTAAGTCTCCTCTTCCTAGAACCTCTTTCTTTAGTAGCCCAGGTTTGGATTGCAGTAAGGAAAAGCTCCTGCCATTGGTCTCCTCAGATATGTAGGAAGGATGCTGTTTCCTCAGACTCGGCCTTCCACAGGAGCTGGTTCTGCTCCTATGCCACCTCCTGCCCATGGCTTTTTCCATATTTGCTCTCCAGTGTGCTCAGCAAGCACGGCAGGGTGTCAGCACCCTTCCTGAGACTGCTGCTCTCAGGTTGGCACCTCACTTGTACTCTGTTGTCCCAGTGAGGCTGAGGCAGGTCGGGGTGCAGCTCATGGCCAACAGAGATGGAAGCAACCAATGGCTCCTTATTTATGACATGAGTCCCACTGCTCAATGTTGATTAACTGGGAAGGCAGTTATAACAATATTACTATAAAAAATGTGCAGTGGTGTTCATGGACCACTTTTCTAATAATGTGCTCAAGTCTCACACCTGGAGAGTCTGGTGTTGACTAAGTAGGACCTGGCCATGTGTGCTTTGATAGCAAGTGGAACATGCCATATCTGTCTTTGGGTGATCAGGTCCTACAGAATTTCCCTCCCTAGGTTCCCAAAATTTGTTTCCTGAAATTCATGGTTCAAACCATATTATTCTACTCCCATACCTATTACCGAACTATACATAAAAATATTTAAGCAGCATTCTCATCACATTTGGCATTTGCAATGTGATACATGTAAGTAAAGTGTATAATTGACACTTTATATTATTATTTTATTTGTTGCTTTCATTTGTAGAGCCAGATTTTAGTGCTTGCTTGATAGGAGGGCTTATTGCCTTCGCAGCTGTGACAGTGTTTGCCGTGTACACCTACACCGTTTTTAAGATCGACGTCGTACTTTGGTATAGAAGTGCCTTCCAATCTATGGGGACCATAGAAGGTAAGTGTGGGGAACTGGAGAAAAATGCCTCAGAAGTGGTGTTTGCTTGTCCACGTAACCATTGTAAATATACTTGATTGTATTTTACTAGCTTGCCTTTTGCGTTGTTGGCAAATTTAGAGGAAGGAGTCTCCCTGGAATGCTCTATACTTCTGATAAATGATTTGCCCAAGACCACAAGCATTGTTTAGTCGAATTAGGCTTGCAAGCCAGTAGTGATGGAGTGACAAAACATTTGCTGAATGTCAGGACCAGATCACCTTCTGAGTCCCACTGCAACCATTTCAGAATAATTCTCACACCCACTGGTGTTTGCAAAAGAAGAAAATTTCTCCTGGGGCAAAGTGCTCTTATCCATGATGCACCTTCAACACAGTGGATGCATGGACAGAAGTTATATTATGGAGGACGACCAGCTGCCAATGGTTGCAGCAGCCAACATTTGGTGCCTGAAAAGATTTAATTATTCAGCTTTTGAGTTTGAAGAGAGACAGTCTTAAGTTTTAATCTGCATTCTCTGCTTACTCCCTATGTGATCCTAGGAAGATATTTAATTTTCTTCTCTTTCTTAGTTATGGAATGAGAGGAAGAAAGGATAAATGGAATGAAGGAAGAAAAGAAGGAAGGTAGGAAGGAAGGAAGGAAGGAGGAAGGAAGGAAGGAAGGAAGGGAGGAAGGAAGGAAGGAAGGAAGGAGGAAGGAAGGAAGGAAGGAAGGGAGGAAGGAAGGAAGGAAGGAAGGGAGGAAGGAAGGAAGGAAGGAAGGGAAAATGATCAGCTCCTGCCTCACAGAGTGCTGTGGGGGCAACTGAGTTTAAGTCCAGGAAAGCACTGAACAGAGGACCTGGGTCATAGGAGGGCTCCTTTTTGCCTGGAGATCAAAGCGAGCTGCCTGTGCTGCTGTGCCTGGGGGTTTTAGTGTGTTCTGTGGATCCTGTGACCTACCGGCACTATTCAGCACAGAAATGCCCAGTGTGGTCCTGAGACCCTGAGAAGCAAGCATTTCTTACCTTTGTGGCTTTAACTCTGGGATATAGATATTGTCTTAGAATGGATGTGATCTATTAAGGCCTTGAAAAAAGTAATAAATCTGCTTTACAGTGCCCTGAATGGATGGAAAAATTAATAGCAGGCTAAGAGGAGTCTGTGTAGCTCACACTTGTGGAGATGCACAAATTTATACCTTTCAAGTCTGGAGACTCACAATGCTGATAGAGTGGCGACATGGGAAAGATGGGTGTCCAGCATGTTTTGTGAGTCTCTGTTACAGAGAAAGCCCTGTTAATACTAAGTGCTTGCTTTGCGTATAAAAACATAGAAGTAGTTGTTGCTCACGTGTTTGATGAAATGCAAATGTTCTAACTCAGACTTAATTCTATGTTAAATTTTAGAATCAAACTTGGCAACCCTTGAACAACAAAGAAAGCAACAACATATACATTTTTTGATGACAAAGTTCAATTGTGGCATTCTGGTTTTGTGTGCTCAGTGAGCCTCTGGTGCTGGGGACAGTTGACAGATCTGGAGTTTCTGTTGGGGCAGCTCCCTGTGAGCCTGCCTGTGCCTGAGTTGTAGCCTGTATATGCTGAGAAGAGACTTTAGTGTGTCATTAGATAAACAGATATGAGAGGTTTGGCTGCCCTCTGTTCACTGACTGACAGGGAACTATGTTGACTTAGATGATATTCCTGGAACTCTGGCCTTGTGATGTTTGTCACTCCCTGACTCATAACAACTCTCAGAAGTGTGAGTGATGAGTGCGTGGCAAAGTTGCCTGTTAGTGAGGTCAAGTTTAGCAGGAAGAGCAAAAGGGAACAGTGACTCATCCTGAGCTGGGGGAGTTGATTTGATGAGACTTGGAGAGCCCTGCCCTCTGCTGAGCCTGGCCTGCAGCCCCAATTCAGAATCAGTGGCTTGAGGATTTGATGAGCACACCTATGGTCAGCCAGTTGTCCTCCTTTTTTTTTTTCTTTTTTTAAAATCCAGATATGTCTAAGCACACTTCTGTGATTAAATTCTCAACAGCTCAGCCTATGAAAACTACTCTGTAATACCTGCTGGAGTGTTGCTTTACAGTGCAGTGACCTAGTGATGAGACTCAAAGAGTTGCAGATTCTGTTTTCATCTTTCGTCTTGCTTTCCTGGAGGATAGTTTCTGATTTTTGTGGGGTAATGGATGGCAAACACAAATGAGGAGGAAAGAGAAATTGTTTTTTTTTTTTATGATAAAGTATTTATTCCATAGATATGTCAGGCTTTATATGTGATGAATAGTTACATGTGTCTATCTCACTGTTAAGAGTCATCAACAGGCCTGGCTAAAGTCCACAAGTTCTGTGCATTGTCTAATAAGTCACAGGAGGTGCTTTAACAATTCACTTGCCAGGTGCACATGTGTGAACAATAGTACAAGGATCAGTTTACAAATTAGCTCAAGCAATGTGTATATGCCTCACCCTATTCCAGATAAATTTGAGGAGAATGTTCACATAGAAGAGAATGATCAAAACAAAATAGGTACAGTGAACTCAGGGAAACAAAGGAAGAATAGTAAAATAAAGCCAGGGTAGAGGTCCTGACTAACCTCGGACAATTTTAAAGGTGAGCTTGCTTTAGAAACAAAAGCAAAAACAATTACATGGTTCATTGTGTGCTGTTCACAAAAAAACCTCTCAGTTGCTCGTGAGAGCTCATGGCCTTTTCTGGGACAATTTTCCAAGAAACATCTATTTTTTTTTTGTAGTGAGTTTCATTTCTAAAGATGTGATTCATCGAACCTTGTATGCGATAAATTTCCGTGATAAATGTAACAGATTTCATGTGTTTTTTCTTCTAGTGTCTTCTATGTATTTACAGAGCTATAACACCGAATCTCGTGCAATTCAGTGAAAGCACTTACGTGAGGGCCAAATTGATTGTCTAATTTTCTAAATTGATCAGATTTAACATTTAGCAATATCATATCAAGAGAATGTAGAGAATTGAATAATTTTTAGGCAATCTGTCATAAACATTAATTTATGTGACTCAATTTTTATATTGGCCAACAGCCAATAAGGACATATGCAGATGCTTTAACATTAAAAACAGGGTTGAATCTCCTAAGAAAACAAAAGGAATTTTTCCAGAATCTGAATAAGATGTCACCCACCACTATAGAGGGGTGGGCTGTGAGCTTCTGCTAGCATTACCCAGTTTCCTCAGAAACTCTCTTGGTGGGTGTATACTTCTGCAAGTTTCTTGATGAAATAGACAGTTGAGAGCTGTCCAACTTATCCGTATTTGTTGCTATTTATTGCTATTTCTTCAATTGCTATTTCAGTTACTATAGTTGGGAAACAAATTACCTCAAAATTTGTGGGCATAAAACAACCATTTACTCTGCTTGTGTATGCTGTGGGTCAGGAATGTGGAGAGGCACAGTGGGGATGACTTGTCTCAGCTCCATGATGTCTGGGACCTCAGCTGGAGGACTGACAGCTGATTTGGCTAGTGGCTGCTGGCCTCAGCATTTCTTCACAAGGGCCACTCGAAACAGTCTCTCTGTGTAGCATGGTTTCTTGCTTCCAAGAATAAACGAGCCAGGGTAAAGCCATGCTTTCTTTTAGGGCTATAATCCTGAATTTCTAGCATCTCTTCTACCCTATTCTCTTTATCAAGGCAGCAAAAGAGTCCCTGCCCAATTTTAAAGAAGTAGAAATAGATTCCACCCTTTTATGGGGTGTGACAAAGGTCTGAAACAGCATGTGGGGCTGGAAATATTGTTGGGGCAGTTTCTGAAAAACACAATCTGACACAGTTGCACAGAACTCATCAGAGATAAACTTTGTGAAGTTTCATGCTTTCAGTTCTCAGCTGTACCACAGGAAGTGGTAGACTTGGGTTTGAATCAGAACTGTGCATTTACCAGCCAGAAGAATGGCGAAATTACACAGTTTCCTTAATCACTAATCCCTAATCCCTTCCTTAATCCTTAATCCAAGGATAGACACGTGACCCTCACAGTTGACACTAAGAGGAAAATCCATGAAAGGCTGGCATGCAGTGACCTGAAAGGACCCTTCAAAACCAGTGGGCTGAAGCAAAAAAGCAAAATGGTTGTAGCTTGATCTTTTGCTATATTGGTCAGTGTTACAAATTGGTCATTTCAAAGTGATGGGAATCCACTGCATGTTGAGAACAAGTCAGGAAGATTTATTTCTGCTCAAAAGCTTAGTCAGAAAGAAAAAAAAAAGGTGACCAGAAAATTGGAAGCATGAGAGGAGGCACTAGCAGCAGGGCTGGGGACAGAGATAGTGATGAACCTAGATGTTTATTGTGATATTAAGGCTAAGAAATACCGCATTTACTTGGCAGGTGCCACTATGAATAGGGTACCAACCTAACCGATGCTTTATCATAAAAAGATAAATATAATTCTGTTTTTAAATGGGAAGATTTAATTCCTTTCTAAAAAGTTTTTAAAACAAATACTTCATGAATTTTTTTCTATTCTCTCCCCGCCCTCTCTATATAAACACAACACACACACACACACACACACACACACACACACACACACACACGTGTATAAAATCTCCTGGCTTTAGAAAGTCAAGTGTATAACATTAAATTATATGCAGAAAAACATTCACTTACAGAGTAGTCATTTAGCCTAGTGACATTTAAAGCATTTCATGAGGATTTTTCGCTAGATTGATTTTTTGCCAACTCTAGACACAACTTAGTCATCTCTTTAGTAACTGCCTAGGACCCTGATTTATTAAAAAGCTGAATCTCTTCATGATCTAGAACTTCCCTATTCACTACATAGAAGCCACATTTTTGATTCTCTGTAAAATCAAGCTCCATTCAGACATTTGGCAGTGCTGGTGGAGACCTCCTCTGCAGCAGGTCCTGTAACAGGTGTTGAGGGTAGAGCAGGAGCCAAACAAAGTTTCTACTCTCACATGGCTTCCTGTGATGACAGGGAGTGGGAGACTGAGAAAGAGTGTGTATACATGTGTGTGCACCTGCACATGTGCGTGTGCATGTACTTTTGTTACTGTTTCCCACAGGATGGCCAGGAACAATGAACAAAGATGTGGAAGTTGGCAGTGATTGGTTTGAGAATCATGGCTATGTGTAAACTCTAAAGTTCTGTGCACATTTTTGTCTACTCTTATTTAGAATCTCTGAGCTTGAGGATCTCTAATTAGAAATCTGCAAAACTGAAAAGCAAAGAGAGCAAATACTAAAGGGAAAAAAAAAGAAAAAATATCCAATGACTGTGGTATAACCACGAAAGGTATAACATACATGTAATGGGAATACCAGAAGAGAGAGAGAAAAGAATGGAAATATTTGGAACAGTAATAATTGAGAATTTCCCCCAAATTAATGTCAGACACAAATCCAGGAAGCTTGGAGAACACTTAGTAAGGTAAATATTAAAAAACTGCCCCAGCTTTACTTAGGCATATCATTTTCAAACTACAGAAAATCAAAGATAAGGAAAAAATCGCCCCCCTTCTCTCCCCATAAAAACCAGAGGCAAACACTTTACCTACAGAGAAGCAAAGATATTAGTGACACTCAACTTCATAGAAACCATGCAAACAAAAAGAGAATGGAGTGAAATATTTTAAGTGTTGAAAGAACAAGATACTTAGTGTGGCAATGTTTGGCACTGCATCAGCCAACTGAACACTCTACTTTGGTGTCATTCACTCAGGCAAAAAGGACATCATGGCAGCAGCTCAGATTTTCACTTTGTTAGTGTAAGAGAATTTGGTAGGAATAATTCCATGAGCTTGTCCCATTTTTTTTTTCAGATGGAAAACTGTATGATGCATACGTCTTATACCCCAAGCTTCAAAGTGAAAGCCAGAGCCATCATGTGGATACACTGGTGTTAAAGACCCTGCCTGAGGTGCTGGAGAAGCAGTGTGGATATAAGTTGTTTATATTTGGCAGGGATGAATTTCCTGGACAAGGTATGTTTTAAGTGAAGTGAAAAACAACGAATGAATAAAGAGAAAAGAAACCTCTCTCATCATTCACTTTATAGATGATGGGGGCTCTACTGGCCTTCCCCATGGGGCCAAGGGAGTCTTTCACCTCCCCAGCCCATAGCCCCTGTGCTGAGGAGGTCGGGGCCAAACTTTCCGCTCTCAGTAGGCTCATTCCTGCAACAGAATAGCTGGGATCCTGGTTGAAATAATGTGACTCTCATTTTGAATAACGATATAGTTGACCCACATGTGAACAGGTGGCAGGTGCTGTATCCTTGGCAAAGATATGTTCACTAACCATAATGTTTTTGAGACTAACTGCTAAATATTTTTTGTAGGTTCGAATATGTAAATCAGCTCATATTTAATGCTGATTTTACAAAATTCAAGCACCGAACCCTTCCCTACCTAAATAAAATAGAAGTTATGTGTTTATTTCACCCATTTAATAGGGGTGTAGCTTTGGGCAGTGTAGTTAACATCTCTGAACCTCAGCTGTCTCATCTGTCAAAAGGAGACAAGAACCCTTCCCTGATTTGGATGAGAGAGTTAAATGACTTTAAACCTGAGCAGGTGCTCAGTATATTACACACTCAGTGGACAAATATTTTCCCGTTGAGGGTGATATAGTAAATGGCAGAAATCTGAAATAAACATCCTTTCTAGTTGACAGGAAACCAAGATTACTACTTTATATCATTTGAAAGTGGCTTACTCTGGGTCATTTTAAAAGTTCTTTGGATTTGTAGGCTGTTCATATCCACAGTGAGACCATAGCTATATCTAACCCACAACTTTTCAAATTGTAAAATTATCCTCCATGAGGAAATAATATTTAGATGTAGTGCTTGCTATAAACATGTGAAAGAGCTCCCATTTTGTAAGCTTATCAACACTCATCCATTCGCTTATTCAACAACATTTTTGGGCACCTATTGCATGCTAGGTAATGCTTTAGATCCTAGAAATGTTAAAATAAACAAAAGAGAAGAAGAGCCAGCTTTTAGGGAGGTTGCAGCCTGTTCTTATAGGCTAAGTATAAAAGGGATAAAACTTAATCTTTATTTCTCAAAAAGTTTTATCCACAGCTGGATAGTTGAAGAACTCTCCCCTTCCCTCCCTATGAAATCATCAGGGTATGTTACTGGTTTCAAGTTAGTCCTATAAATCCTGGTCATTTAAATAACTATAAAGCACAAGAGGAAAACCAATAAAAATTAACATGACATTTGAGCTAACTACATTTTTTTTTATCCTTTTAAAATCTTTTTTTTTTTTTTTAATGTGTTCATCATATTCTACCAGACCTTCAGCTGAGTCTGGGGATACAAAGCTAGGCATGGTAATATCCTTGTTCTGAGCAGTTCACCACCTGTGAACAGCAGTTCACCAGCTGGTGGGCCAAGGAAAGTGACATACCAGTGACTAACCATCGAAACATGTGATTCATGAACGTAGAGGACCAGGTTTTTAGGGGAAGTCAGAAAGGATTCACAGAGGGGATGATAAATATTAAAAACAAACAAATAAACAAACAAAAACAAAACAAAACAAAAAAACTCTCGTTAATTCATTCCAAAGTCATATTTATTCTTAAATCCTTTCTCAGCACCCATTTCTAATATGCTCAAGAGCGTTAATGTTCTGGGTTGTTTTCATCATGAGACCTTCTGCATCTTCTTTATTTTCAGCTGTGGCCAATGTCATCGATGAAAACATTAAGCTGTGCAGGAGACTGATCATCATCATACTTCCCAGATCGGGAACTATGGGCTTCGACCTATTAAAGAACATGTCAGAAGAACAAATTGCGGTCTATAATGCGCTCATCCAGGATGGGATGAAGGTCATTCTGATTGAGCTGGAGAAAGTCAAGGACTATACAGCCATGCCAGAGTCAATTCAGTACATTAAACAGAAGCATGGGTCTGTCCGCTGGAGTGGGGACTTCACAGAGCAGTCGTTGTGTGCAAAAACCAAGTTCTGGAAAAAAGTGAGGTATCGCATGCCACCCAAAATGTTCCCACCATCTTCTCCTGTCCAGGTGCTGAGGCATACACTTGGCGACCTCACTGCTGGTGAGTGGGAGGCCAACGCAGGCTTCATCACCCCATGATGGAGAGTTTGTTCTCGTGGAGTAGCTCACAGTTGGACAAAGTGCATTGCATTCAGGCCATCTGCTTGAGGCTTGCTGTTGTGTTCTTGTGATCTGGAACCTGTGTCTGTTTACTTATTTTGATCAGAGCTACTTCTTCAGGGAAAGACACCACCTCCACAGAATGCTCTTATTAACTTATTGGCTCTGAACACATGAACCTTTGCTGAACATGGGCTAAATCAAGGATTTGAGCCCCTGCAGAATGGGTCATATGGCATCATAGACTTGTAATTCAGATGTCAGGAAGTTTAGCACCCAGTGTGGCACCCGTAAGACCAGGGATGAGAGCCTGGGTAGTCAGGGGACAGCAGGAGTGCAGTCTGCAGGCTTGGAGAGGTTGGCAAGGATAATGGCACTTTTTTCATGCCTGACCAGTGTCCACTGGGCCCTGGTCCTCAGGGAGTATTTGCTAGTCTATGAGCCCTTCTTACTCTCTAGTGTAAATAAATAGCTGTGACCACAGTCTTAGAAGGTTGATACCTCAAGCAACTTAAGGTCATCTAGAACAGTGGGGACCAACAGTGGGTTGCCCATTGATCACCCATTTGATGGGGCCCATCCTTTGAAAGACTTTATATATCAAACCAAAATGAGTTTTAATCACATATTGTTCCAGCTGGTGTATATCAGCCTGAATTCTGAGCAACACATGAGAGACATGGTCATCACTTGAGATGATGTCATTCTAGTCCAAGTAAAACAAAATGACTTTTCAGTTAGCCAAGGCACCCACATCACAGGTCAAGTTATGATTTAGCAAGTTGCGAAGGTTTTTGGTACTAAAAATCAGCTGTAAACTCTTACCAAGACTTTCAAAGACCCTATCTTGAGGAATTTCGATATAATCCAACTCTCATTCTGTTGTTGAGGACACCAAGCCTTACAAAGTGGACTGCTATGGGAAGAATGTTTGTGTCACCCCAAAATTCACATGTTGGACTCTAACACTCAATATCTCAATATAAGGAGGTGAGGCCTTTGGGAGTTAATTAGGTCATGTGGGAGGAGGCCTCATAAATGGGGTTAGTGCTCTTACAAAAGAGACCCCAGAGAGCTCTCTCTGCCATGTGAGGACACAATGAGAAGTCTGCTACCTGAAAGAGGGCTCCCACCTGACCATGTTGGACCCCTGATCTCAGACTTGCAGCCTCTGGGACTGTGAGAAATGCCAGGTCTATGGCATTTTGTTATAGTAGCCTAAACAGACTAAGAAATGGCCCTAATAGAGGGGTCTGAAAAAGAGTCAGCCTGTGGGGAGGACAGGAGACAGGGACAGAGCCTATGGGAAGGGGAGGGCTTTGTTGGGAGAAGAGTGGCTTCAGCATGGGGAGGAGCAGGGTGTATCAGGGGAGCACAGGATCAGGTGGTCTAGGCCCTTCTCCACAGGCCATGGAGGGTGCAGAGTGTCTGGTGGAGTCTTAAGTGATAAGAAGCACATTTTGGACTTTTAGAATTTATGTTCCAAGGTGACCTAGTGTTACATATCTGTTTATCATCATACCTAGGTCCTGACTTGGCATCAAGCCAGTCTATTTAATATTTACTCTTTAAAGATTCTTAAATTGTGGTAAAATATACACCATGCAAAACTTACCAGCTCCACCATTTTTATGTATACAGTTCAGTGTCATCAAATATACTCAGTGTTGTGCAACCATCACCACCACCACCTCCAAAACCATTTTGTCTTCCTAAATTGAAACTCTGTCTCCATGAAACACTAACTCTCCGTTTCCCTGCCCCACTCTCAGTTCTTGGCAATGTTCTACCTTCTATCTCTATAAATTTGATGATTTTAGGCACCTTATATGAGTGGAATCATACAGCATTTGTCTTTTGTGACTCGCTTATTTCATTCAGCGTAATGTCCTTAAAGTTTATCCATAATATTTACTTTTTGTTTCATTATTCTTACCTAGTTCCTGCCTCCCATTTTTCTTTCTTCCCCAGTTGAAGGGTGCAGTGAGAGGAGACATATGCTCTATTTTATTTTGGGGCAAAAGCCAACCTCCAAAAGTAATAAGCTCACTAGGGTTCTAATCAGATGTTTGTAATTTCTTTGCATCTTGGTTTATCTCTCTAACATGAGGATAGTAACTCCCGTTGGTGGATTCGCCAGCTTAAGTAAAATGAACTGTTTCTCAAGGTGGATCCAAGAGCAAATTGATGGCCACTGATGTGTCCATCATTGTGTTTCCCTGGTCCTTCCTCAATCTTTTCTTCTCTGGTTAGTATCCAGAGATTGTCAGCAATGCTGGAGAAGGCTTGGCCACTGTAGAATGTCTGAATGGCACTTTGCTCTTTGTTTTGTCTCTTTTAAAAAAGGAAAAATGATGAGAAAGAAGAATAACCCATAGCAGTATACCATCAGGTGATTTGGATGAAAAAAATGGAGGTTTTCTTGCACACCCAGCTGAAACACATGTGTGCCTGAACAAGCTGTGTTTTCCTGTCTCCTCTTTCCAGCATGCCACCAATTTATTGCTGTAGGGTGGGGCTGGGGTGGGATTCTGGACACCATTGAGTTCAATCATAGAGGCGAGCTGGGTGGATAGGAGCTTGGAGGATGTCACCATGGACCATGGAGAATCCTACACAGATGCCTGTGCCTGCTTGGTGTATGCTCCTTCCCCTCTCTGTCCACAATGAAAATTAAACTGTAACTGTGGGAAATATCAAAAGTCCATGAGTGAATTTTATTCTCAATTTTGAAATGTAAATCATAGTTTTCCTTTAGCACTTATTTGGAATAAAATTTTTTTTTATTATCAAACTAGAAAAATAAAAACCTATTTCTACTACAATCAAATGCCAGTCTGTTACTACTATAATTCCACTACCTGGTGGTGGTGTCAGCTGAGAAACTGGGCAAAGCCCGACTGTTATTATAATTACAGGAAAATGTGAGGATGATGTGCAATAACATTTACCCCTTACTTACTGGATGTATTATTTATGATTCTGAGTCATTGGCATTTACTGTTTTATTTGCTTTGTTTATGTTGTCCCTGAACTTACCCGAGGAATCATGAAGACCAAGGTTTATATCGTGATGGTGCTGTGGTCTCCACAGACACTCACCCTTATTTGTCACTGTGTTTTTCCCTTCTCTTTCTTATCTGTAGGATTTACTTGCCTTCCCCCCAACCACCATCACCTTTGCAACCTTTACAGTTAACATCCGGAAATAAAAACACTTATGAGGAGTGAGTATTGGGCAGAGGTTGGATGATTTCTCAATATACCTATCAAAGGTGGTCAGGTGGCAGACCCATGTTTTTATTCTCTCTATCCCAGACTGAGCCATATGCAAAGAAGACTGGGTACAGCATTTAGATTCCAAGGTTTTAGCTCAAGTGCTGGGATCTGCTACCAATGGCTTTCATATTTTTAAAATTACAAACTACAGGATTAAATATGTTTATATTGCAGTTTAGTATACATGTACACACATGCATACAGATTGAATGTGTGCTCTATGTTACTTTTTTCTATTTTATTCTAGTTCAATTTTTTGAAATGCGGGGTCACAGATGGCCAACTTGTTTAATGACAGACTCGTGTTTCTAAAGCAATTTGAAAAACATAACTCCAACTTCCCAGCCTGCTTGTCACCCAGTCAGTCATGCTATTCTGCTTTCTTCAATCAACAAAGCTTTCTCAAGGACTTATTAGGACTCTTATTATCTACACTGCTAGATCAATTAGCTCTGTTTATTATTTTAGCTGACCAGAGGGCAGCAACATCTTCCCAAAAGCAGTTTGAAGTGAATACAATTTTCTGCCTGCGTTAAAGGATGACATTAGGAGGAAAAGAAAGCAGATCCCGTGGGTGAAGAACCTGGAAGAGAAAGGGATTTCCTCCCTTGAGACACAGGAGAAACTGAGGCCCACCCCGTTAACTTGGCAAGAAACAGAAAAGTTGTCTCCCCGCGGCGCCACTGTGCCCTCTGCTGGCTACTGAGGCCATGCTCTTCAACCGCTCTTCAACCACTCTTCACAGTTCTCCCTCCACCCACGGTGTCCCGAGGCTGGAACTCACCTAGGCATAGAATGGGTGCACACTCAGGGTCGCCTCTCCAGGACTCCCCAATGTAAGGTCAAGAATATCTTTCTTCTTCGGCTGTGGGACAGGTTGAGAGAGTGCCATTTCTAAGTTTGTCATTGCATTCCTAATCCTTGCTTCAGAGACTGAAGCAATCTGTTTATGACAGTTGTGAGTGGGGACCAGGAAGGCTTCCTTCTCATATACCCACCCACAAGACAGGACTCTGGGTGTAGCGCTTCCAAAAAAAGCAGTCCTGATGTCAGACTGCCTGGAGTCCAATCTCAGCTCCATCACCTACTAATTAAGAACACTTGTTAAAGTGGTGATTTCTTAAGCCCCCAGGCAAGTCACAGACTCTGTGCCTCAGTTTCTTCTGTAAAAAGGGGATCATAAAAGTATACTGTTGACTCCAAGAAAGATCATACCTGCCAAGAAAGACTTTTTGCCATTAATTGAGATCAAATTCATAGCCAGAATCCAACAGCTCTTGCTAACAGAGGCATCTAGTACACTGCATTTCAGGGAAAAGCTTTAGATTGAACCCTCCATCTGCCATACTGTGCTCCTGTCTGTCTGAGTCAACCATAATGGAATTCCTAGTATTGTGTTCCATACCAATGGACTAAGACCTGCCCCATCCAATTGTAACTGAGCAGCTATTATCCTTATTTGCATCTATACTGACCAATCAAGCAGCCCCATAATGACCTATCAGATCACAAGAAGTTCACTAATCAGGAGAGTGCTATTTGGACCAATTGGATTGTACAAATTTGAGTTCCTCATTTGCATAAAAGTGGACCAAACAGACACTAGGGTGGGTATCTTTCTCTTTGTTTCTGGGAGCTCACTTTTGGTTTCCACTGGAGGCTGTTATTGCGGTTTGTAAACTGTTTATCTGAATAAAGTTTCCCTTTTTACTGTGGCCCAGATTGAGGACTCCTGTTGGCATTAGGTTGGTAGCAGCAAACTTTTGTTGACAGCACCTGTGCTGTAGGTTAACTAGTAAGTAAAATGTTTATTGGCACCTATAAAACCTCAGTGAACATTGACTTTTATTATTATGTTGTTGTAATAATAATATTATTTTTACTATACTATCATTTTTACTGTAATTATTACTTTGCACTGTATTAACAACGATAATGATAGCTAACATTTACAGAGCACTGACAACATTTTAGATATTCTTGTACGTGCTTTACACACATTAATTCATTACCAGGCCTGTGAAGCAGGTATGTTACGAATTTCTACTCTGTGGATGAGGACGAGCATGGTACCATTTTAAAGGATGATCAGAGGCAGAGCACCTGGCTTTAAGGTATCTTAATTTCTCTTTTCCATCAGCTTCAGTGTACCATCTCTAGAATCTAGGTGATGATAGTACTTCCTTGATAGAAAGCTTATAAGTATTAAATGCAATATGTGAAAAATATTGTAAGCCTTAGAGAAAAACTGGTTGTTGTATTACTGTAAATACAGTAAGCCCAGGATTACTTTACATAACCAAGTTAATTTCTACAGTATTTCTACTATAAGAAAAACCTGATTCTATAAAAAATATAAGCTCATGAATTCAGAGATTAATTACATTTTTGCTTCTTTAATGAAATAATACATTATAGGGCTTATTTAAAGAGTGATTCTCAAAGTTTATATGAACTAAATAAAAAACTATGAAATCATAAAACACTAGAAAAAAATATATATATATCACCTTGGATCAGAACAAAGGAAAGATTGACATATTTTTCTATAAGACATAAGTAAAATAAAAAAGCATAGAATAAACTGAGAAAACGGGTAAAAATCTGAAAGATAAGAATTGATTTTCATAATGCCCACTAGAAAAAAGGTCGAAGAGTATGAACAGGAAGTTTACAAAATAAGGGCTAATTTATAGCAAACACTCAAGTCAATGAGAAAATTGTAACTTCGCAAATCATCCAATGCTACTAGTTAAGGATGTTTTCAATGTGTCAGATTCTATGCTTACCTCTTTAAGTATATTATCTCACTTAATACACTCAATGAGTCCTATATTTTCTTTATTTTAAAAATGAAGAAATTAAGGATGTAAGAGATTAGGTAATCCACTAAATGGTATCACAGTTGTGAGAAATGGCCCTAAGGAAATCTATCACTGACTGTGTGTTTTATAATATTGTAGCAATACCATTACATTTGGTGGTGGGGGGGATAATAATGGTAGTTTTATGTTTCCAAAAGAGTCCTTGTGCTTTAGACATGAAATACTGCAAATTCATGGATGAAATATTATGATGTCTGAGATTTGCCTCAAAACAATCCAGTGCAGGGAGAAGTGGAGCACATGGAAGAACTGATGAAACAAGATGGTCACAAATGAGGTTTATGGGGTCTACCATGCCATTTTCTCTATTTTCATATATATTTAAAATTTTCTCCAAAATTTTGAAAAATGAAATGATTATAAAGAAGATTTAAAAAAAAACCTGACCCCTCAGACCCTTGAACAAATTTGCCCATGATAAAGGACAGACAGTATTCTGAAGAGTAGGATAAAGCTAGAGAAGGAGGCATTTTGTTTTAACTTCATTTTGTTTTCAAAATATAAACATCTTTCCCCCCCTGATTCTCTGCTCATTGGAAACATTTATAAAAACAAGAAATTATTTAAAAACCTATATTTATTAACCTTTTGGTGTATATATAAATATTTACAGGTATTTGATCTTACAATATATACCTAATTGGTCCCCAATAAAATACTTATATATCAACATTACCAATATATCAAGAAAATAATTACAAGCCAATAAACATAGAACTGCATTTTTTTTTTTTACTGAAGTATAATTGATGTATAATGTTATATTAGTTTCAGGTGTGTGATGTAAGTATTTAATATTTGAATATAATGTGAAATAATCACCATAGTAAGTCTAGTTAACATTTGTCACCATAATACATTGTTACAATTTTTTTCTTCTGATGAGAACTTTTAAGATCTTCTCTCTCTCAGCAAAGTTCAGATACTTACTACAGTATTATTTACTATAGTCATGATACATCATTTTAAATGATTGCATAGTATTCCGCTGGCTAGATGTATTCTAATTTGTTTATCTGCTCTTTGGTTTATGAATGTTTAGGTTGTTTCTAATTTGTTACTTTTGTGAACATGATATATTCATCTGATGATTTGCTTTGGATAAATTACTGGAAATAGAATCTCCAAGTTAAGACATTGGATCCATCTTTCCAAATTCTCCTCCAGAAAGCTTATCTTAGTTGTCTTGGTTAAAGGGGCCAGAAATTGAAGTATTCTAAGGTGTCCCCGTAAAGAATTTCAGGCTCAGGTTTGAGTTCCTATTTTGATAATGATAAGAGGAAATTTCTTGCTTTATGTGTTTTTGTACATTTCAGAAGAAATGATCAACAAGATGTGGTGGGATGTATTTCATTTCGAAGGACTTGGGAACACATTTCTGTATTCTGAGGTGTGGTTATGTGGCTCCCAGTCCTGTCTCCTTGTCTCGTGCACCTGTCAGATTGTGCATGCTCTGCTGCTGGTGACCCCTCTCAGGACTTGTCCTCAAACAGTGCTTTGTTGTGGCAGCTTAGGTTTTCCTGCAGGTTTGGGCCCTGTTATTGCCTCACCCAGTTGGATGCATCCTAAAAACTTGACAGGCCATAATCCAGGAGTGAGGAAAAGCTCAGGGCTCCAAATGGGTGGGAAGCAGCATGTAGCCTCCTTACTATTCACTCTGGTAGAGTAAGTTAATTAAACAACAGCAACCCAAAACCTGGCTGTGTTATCACTCCCACCTTTCTGAAGCAAAAGAACCTCATGTTGTGTTTTGAGGGTCTATTGTGTTTAGTGTAGGGTGGGGAAGAGGGAGCAGATGGAGGCAAGATTGTGTCAGGCAGGCTGTAATGGAGAGCTGCTCCCCTCTTGGATGGAGGGATCCCCTAAAACTAAGAGAAGGTTTGGGATTTGAGAGTATTCTTGCTCTGCTTTGATGTCACCCTCTCTAATTTCATTTCACATTCCACAGTTGAGAGGACACAGATATTCTTGAGAAATTTCTTGAGGTATTCTTGAGAAGAGATGTGTGATATGTGTTCTCAGTAGGCACTTAATATCTGTTTGATGGAATAAGTCAGCAAAACCAAATACTTTATTAAGAGTAGATGGACAATAGCTGGAAACCACTCCTGGCCTCCATGCTTGAAAATCGATTTTCTACTCAGTGTGCCAGCTTTTCTGTTTCAAGCAATACCAGTTAGCTTAGAAAATCTCCTCAAATGACTGACTGAATGATAGACAGGCTCCATCTGTTTTTTTTTTTTCAGGGTGCAAAGAAACAGTGTTGGCATCTCTCATTTCTGACCCAGAAGGTACTGCCTTTGCCTGATCTGGAGTTGCAGACCTCCAACCTCTGCAGAGGTCCCCAAATAAATGAATAATAGGAGCGTGGTGTAGGCGTGTCAATGAGATTTGCTTGTAGTCTCCCTCCTGTCTGATTTTAATTTGTAAATCTGCATGATGGCTTTCCAGAAAAGTGAGAATGATCTGGCCTGATTTTATTTGTATCTGTGATTTGATAATGAGGTTTGAAGGCCAACTATCGAATGGGTGGATGATTTGTTTTCCCTTGTTGCAGGGTCTGATCTCCCTTCAGAACTTTGCCCAGTGCAGCTCCTGGGGACAGATGGGGAAGCCTAGCACCGAGTGGGTGCTTTTCTGAGGCTATGCCTGTCCCAAGCAAGATGTGCTTAGCTTTGGTTTCTGGAAGCTCCCCCGGTTCCCATATTTGCTCCAGTTCTCACCTTCCAAAAGTGAGAGTCCTGTAAACAGGTCTGGAGGGATGCAAGAGCAGAGTGGGGTCATTTAGCAGTGCTGTGACAAATGCCCCCAAAAGGCCTTTCATGGTTTTATTGCCACCTCCTACCACTCATTCATTCAGCAAGTGGGCCTCTTATGTAGAAACAAAGATGAGCAAAACAATATGGTCTCTTCTCTGACAAGATCTCTGCTCATACAAGCTAATACACAGATGAGGGAGCAACAAGAAAGGGGAGGGAAGACGGGCAGTGAAGGGTTTGGGGACACAGGGCAGAGAGAAGTAAGAACAAAGAAAATCATGGAAAAGAAAATGAATAGATTTGAGATCTTATATCTATACATCTATATCTGTATCTATGTCATCTATATATGTTTTTAATGCAACAGTAGTCACAGGGAATGTAGTTGACCTGAATGTGACCTTATCAAGTGAAGAGGCTGCAGTGACTTGGTTATTTTTGACCAAGGTCACCCTGGCTGATAGTCTGGCTCTTCATGGCCATCAGACCTGAGAGTTGCACAGAGCTGCTGCAAGAGACCATCTGGAATCTTGGAACAGAGTTGTCCTCTGTCAAGCTGGTTTGTGTAAATAAAATCCAAGGGTGAACCCTGCAACAGGCATGTCCATTTGAGAGGTCCTGTGGAGTATGCAGAATAAATTATTTGTGGTGGTTTTCTTTCAGTACTCCAGAAGTCCCCTGGTAAAATCAGCCTGAAATTAACCCAGAGAGCAGGTGTGGGGGTCCCCAGGTCGTCCACAGGACAGGGGTGGTGGTGGAGCGGGAAGGGGAAGATTCTACTTCGATGATGACAGAGCAATTTGGAATAGAGTGGCTTGTCCTCAGGACTGCTGTCGCATGCTCAGTCAGCCCCCAGAGCAATGCCCTCCCCCACCCTGCCTCCATCCTTGCCCAAATCAATGCTAGCTGTTAACTAACTAGCTCCAGAGGGTCTTCCTTGAGTCTGTGAACCCTGCCAACTCTCCTGGGAGGCATCTACTTGTGTAACCTTAATGACAAAACCGACTTTAAGAACCCTGCAGGTAACCAGCGGGGAGTCCTACATCCATAAGCTCTGTGAGGTGGCCCGCCCGCTAAGCGCACCCGCAATTGCTCCAAGTGTCCAACAGGGGGCGGCCTAGCCCTTTTTTCTTTCTATTTCAAAGAGCTTCTAAGATAAATTGATTACACACAAAGCAATACAAATCTATGTGAAATAATACATGTCAAAGACTGGTGCACTGATTCTACATCCCTCCTTCTTGCCTCAGAAACAAGAAAACAATCCCTTAAAGACACAAGACGCAGCCTTAAGCTTCTTATGTGGTTGGGCCCGCAAGCGTTTTCTAGGAGTGTCCCCTGCAGGAAAAACCGTAAAATGAAATCTTGCTTTATCATCTTAATCACTCCATAAGACTGTTGTAGCAGGCAGAAGGTAGGTGTAGCCTGGTACCTGAACTCAAAAAGTGTGGTGCAGACATGTTTTCTTTCTCCCTATGCTGTACCCCCTTTCCTAGGTAGATGTGCCCTTAATAATAATTTGGTTAGATGTCCTAGCTTTGTAGTCACTTTTGGTGCTTTGAAAAGTCATTCGGGGCTCATGAGATACAGCTCTAGTTAATATTAAGTCTTTAATAACTTTTAATGAGATTTATTGGGGTAAATTGGTTAATAACATTATATAAGCTTCAGGTGTATAATTCTATACATCACCTGGTATTGCATTGTGTGCTCACCATCCAAATCTAGTCTCCTTTTGTCTTATCTATTTGACTCCCTTTACCCTGTTCATCCTCCCTCCACATTGCTTCCCCTCTAGTAACCACGACACTGTTTGTGTCTGTGAGTTTGTGTGTTTATTTTGTTAGTTCGTTTGTTGCTTTCTGTTTTATATCTCATATATAAGTGAAATTATATGGTTCAAGTTCTTTTCCATCTGACTTATTCACTTAATATAATGCTCTCAAGATCCATCCAGGTTGTCACAAATGGCAGTATTTCATCTTTTTTTATGGCTGAGTAGTATTCCATTGTACATATGTATCACATCTTCTTTAAGTAGTCATGGGATGAAAGATGTCTGGGTTGTTTCCATGTCTTGGCTATTTTGAATAATGCTGCAATGAACAAAGGGGTACATACATCTTTAAAAATGTGTTTGAATATTTTTTTTTTGGTAGACACCCACAAGAGGGGTTGCTGGGCCATGTGGTAGCTCTCTTCTTAATTTTTTGAGAAACTTTCATATGTTTTCCATTGAGACAACACCAATTTACATTTATACCACAGTACATAAGGGTTCCCTTTTCTCCACACCCTCTCCAACACTTGTTATTTCTTGTCATATTGATAGTAGCCATTCTAATAGGTGTGAGGTGGTATCCCATTGTGGTTTTGATTTTTATTTCCTCTATAGTTAGTGGAGTTGAACATCTTTTTATATATCTGTTGGCCATTTGTATGTCTTTTTAAGCAAAGTGTCTGTCCAGGTCCTCTGCCCATATTTTAATTAGATTATTGAGGTTTTGTTGTTGTTGTTGTGGAGTTGCAACAGTTCTTATATATTTGTTTCTAAGACTTTCTTCTCCTCTTCCCCACTCATGGAAGATAGAGGCTGAGCCTCTATTGATTGGAGGGCAGGTGGGTATGGGTTGCTGTCACACACCTATTCTCTTGCTGTCTCTCCTACCTTAGTTGGAACAGTGAGAGATGGAAAAGAAAGATGCCTACATCCCTGACTGCATGTGGTGGCAGCTCCCTCCTGGGGGCCTCTCAACTACTGTCCTAGCTCATTGCCACAGGCCTCAGGTGGATGGCTAGTGACAACTTCATGTCCTACCTTAAGGAGCTCACACCTGCTATCCTTTAAGGTTGACCTACGGTAGGGGGAAGGGTCATACCATGTACCTGGTGGGGTGGGAGAAGGGCCTATTCTGCAGTGTCCTGCTCAGTAGGCCTTTGGCTGGAGCTGTCTGCATGTGGGTTATGGGGAACTAAGCACATTTTCTTCTCAGTCTCAGGCTCAGCTGAAAATCAGGGACAAGAAGAAGTCAGCTTGGATTTCTTTTTCACACAACTTCAGATGAAGAAGAACAGAAGTTTTAAGTAATGAGTTTGGTCCCTTGAGGCAGTGTTCTTAGAGGTGTCACCACTGAGGCACAACATGAGAGATGGTTTCTCTTTCCCTACTGTTCACCCAACTCTGACCCTACACACCAATGAGTCAGTGTTGGGGACGGAAAGACATTGGGAAGGATGGAGGGAAGGGCCCTGAGAGTCAAAGGCAGATCTGGGGACAGTCCTGACATGGATTGGAGTGGGTTGTAATAGGAGCACCCCTTAAGTGACAAAGTGGAAAGCCCGTGAATGAAAAGAACTTGATTTTCAAGTTATAAAAACACAGAGAGTCAGATCTGCCTTCTGGTCAACACTTGGCAGCTTTGTGACCTTGGACAAATTATTTTGGTACCAAGCACAGGTTTCCTCTTCTGAAACAGGAGGACAAATTACAGTCATTGCATTGTCCTGTGAAGATTAGATTTAATATGCATAATTTATCTGATAGAGGACATGTAATAAAAGATGTTATTAGTCTTTATAAAGTATTAAAAAGGAAAGGTAAATTTTTGTAAAGGATTCTCCAAAGTCTTATTTTATTTTGATATAAAAACACTGATCAGAAGGAATATTTTCGAATGAAACAAGTTTATAAATTTAATTATCCAAAAAAATAAGAAAACTTTTTTACTCCAAAAGGCAATATAAAAACAAAATTCAGGCCACAGGCCGAAAGCAAGTACACATAATAACAGAGGATGACTTTCTGAAATATGAGAAGAATGTCTAAATATTAAAGTGAAAAAGACAAATAGAAAAATGGGCAAATGCCCAAAAACCCAAAGAGAAGAGGTAACTACATGATCCCGCCACATAAGAAAGCTCAGTCTCACTAGTAAAGAGGGAAGTGCTGTTCATCAACAATTATGGTTTTATAGCCATCACATACACAAGCTTTAAAGGTGAGGGCCATGGGAATTCTCCTCCCCAACAGATGACACTGCAAAGTGGTGAACCGCTTGGAGAGTGTTTGGGCAAAGTGAACGATGCTCATCGCCGTCCTAATTGTAGCCTAAAGCAATTCTCACATATGGGAGCAAGAACATGTGTAAGAATAGTTAACGATGCATCATTTCTCACAGAGAAAATTTGGAAGCAAGCTAAATATATCCACAACTAGGAGAATAGACAAGCTATGGTATATTCTCCAAACTATATTTGCACTTTTAAAAGAATGAATTTGAGCTACATGTATCAATGTGGGTAAATTTCAAAGCAATGTTGAAGAAAAGTTTTAGAAGAGTATACACAATATACTAGTTACATATAGTAAAAATATAATAAAATGTAAAACAGTACTAGATATTTTTTATGGATATGCAAAAATGCTATAAACTTTTGAACACAGTGGCTACTAGGGGGAAGAAGACAGTGAAATGGCCCTGGGTGGGCCACATGAGGAAGTCTAGTTACATCAATAAATGTTTCATTTCTTTAAAAAGAAAAGAGAAGAAGGAGAGAAGCAAATGTTACAAACTGTAGTTTGGGGAATCCCAGTGTTAGGTGAACACATGTGTTTATAACATCATTCTCTATATTTTCTTTTTACATGCATGAAACATTTTATTATTAAAACACATGTGAATGGGGACAGAGTTCCATTTGGGAAAGATGAACCAGTTCTGGAGGTGGATGGTGGCAATGGCTGCACAAAGATGTGAATGTACTTAGTGCTGCAGAACTGGATACTTAAAAATGGTAAGTCTTATGATATGTATATATTACCATAATAAAAAATACCTTGAAATTGATATGATTCTGTGCCCTTCAATTTCTATATTATGTTGATGGAACAAAGCAAAAGATAATCTTACCTGTGAGTTTATCATAATCTTATTCACTATCTCTAATGTAGGATCTTTTGATTGTTGTGTGTCATTCTGGGCTCAAGCTTCTGAGAATAGAATGTTCCAAACAAAAGCTTGTATTGGACTTGAATGGTCCTTGATAACTATTACTTGATCCTGTGTCTCAATTAGATCTGGCTTTCTATGTAGGTGGTTAGCTACCCAGTCACATTTAAAGGACTCTGGAACAGTGTATTGCTCAGTCTACTACTGCATACATTTCTAGAATTAAATAAAAAGAGCAAATGTATGAAATATCAAGAGTAGTTTATTAAAATGAAATCGTCTCCAACAGCTTCATTCACACACTTGCAGGAGTTCATTTAGTTGGTTGTGTTACAATGTGATGGCTAGCTGAAATAGAGTGGACATCTACAATGGAGGCTTTGTTACAGGAAAGTAGTAAAGAACTGACATTTGATACAGGCTGCTGTGGAGAGCGGCTGTAAGTGGGTCCCACACCTGAGACAGTGAATATTCTTTGTAACCAGGAGCAGCAGGACAAAGTTAGAGTGAATATATATGTTTTGTACAACACATAATCATGTCACAGGGAACTATAAGTGGTATCTTCAAATGGCACTTCTGTGTCTAAGGGATTAACATTTTGTTGAGCCTTTATTATATGCCAGGCACTTACCAGACAAATCCTCATGCCACTCTTCTGGGGTTCATTTTGTAGATGTGTAAGTCAAGCTGTGGAGTGTTTAAATTCACAACAGTACTTTAATCCAACATTTGCTGACTACAAAATTTAATATGCCACGATGTCCCATATGATGCTTTTTCTTCCTAATTTAGCTTGTTCCTAGACAGTGTCCAGGTTTGTGGTGGACTACACTTGGGTGTGACCCACATGCTTTCCTGCCATTCTTTTGACTCCATTAAGAAGAAACTCCTTGCTGTATGCAGGTGGATCCTCTGGCCCATGGGCTGGGCTTGGTCAGTCATAACATCAGTGGTCTGCGCTTGGTTCGAGGATGACCCTGTGACCCAGGATAGGTGGGTCATAGTCTTTCAAGATTCTTTTTAGCTGTAGTAAATGGGAACGTTTCCTCTCTCTCATTCTCTCTCTTTCTCAGAAGTAGATTTGCCAGAAGCAGTCTTTCTGTTCACAAGCACAGGAATTGTCAGAATCAAGAAAAAATCACTCCTAAAGTGATGAGCTACAGAGATAAGCACAGCCAGAGAAGGAGAGAGAAAGCCCAAAAGAGCGAGTTGGACCTGTGGTGTTTTGGAGACCTGGAGCCTGCCATGCCTGAATTCCCTTGGAATTCGCAAGTTCAGGGGGTTAAATATTAATATTTCTGCTTAAGTTGCATTTCTGTTTTTGAAAGAAATGAAAGAAATCTGACAAACATAAGCCTCCTCAATATTTCCATCTTTCCCTTCAGACTTTCTTTCTGGTGCATATCAATCATAGGCAGTGTGAATTTTTCTTCAGAATAATGTTCTAAGTTTCTCTCCTTGGAAAAGAGATAAGAGATAAAAACTATTAGGTTTGGATCTCCTAAGATGGGAATTATAAAATGACTCGATAGCTCTGAAGCAACTTTTTACTTCTCTATTTGGTATAACCTAGCCCAAATAAATGCTTTCCATGGACGGTAAAATAAAATTAAAGTAGAAATAATAATGGAGTGCTTCTTGTTCCTTCCTCCCTATTATCTCTTCCCACAAGTCTTAGGAGTAAATGACTGAATGAGGCTGATCACTGCTTCTGATGTAGCAGCTGGGAGCAGATGGGCCAGTTAGTTATTGGTGGGTTTTTCTGGGGGGTCAGGAGTGGGGAGGGAGAGGCTGGGGGAGGGGCGGAAATGGGCTGGCAAATGAAAACATACCCTGGAGAGAAATGGCATATTTGGGATGTAGAAACATTAAAAAAAAATTCTGTTAGTAACATGAACTTGTTTCTTCTGGCCAGAAGCCCTGATTTGCTAACCACTTTGCCACCATTACCAGGTGTGAATTCACATGTAAAAAAGGCAAGTTTGTTTATTTCTAAGTGTTTCTCAACAAGAGTTCATTCTTCACTCAACAAAAGAGTTGATTGTGGTTTTTTTTCCTCCTTTGGGTGAGCTCACTAATAAGGTACCTTTCTTTAAAAAAGAAGAGCAGAAAAATAAAACCAAATTGAAAATATTGCAGAGGAAAAAGAATCACGAGCTGCCCATGAGGTGTGAGGAGTTCAAAAGGAAACGGTTGAAGGTCAGAAAGGTCACAAAGAGATTTGGATCATTGATGTTAGAGATAGGCAGAACAGGCGAGGCGTTTATTTGAACAATAAACCAAAAAAATTTAGTGAAGGCCACTATGGAAACTCATTCTGCCTTAGAGACTTCAGCAGAGTGCCTACTTATAAAGATATTAAACATCTATGTATTTTAAGTTTTTTTATGCCTATTTTCAAACAGGCTATTGAAATCTAACTGAAGAACAGAACTACAATCACTCCTCGTAATATAACCAATTTGTGTTGAAAAAATGTTTTGAGTTGAGAGCAATAAACTGGTTTTAAACCTAAGGATTGAAGGGGAGCAGAATATGCCACCCCAAAATATGCCTCTTTAGCATAAGATTATTTTGAGCTAATCATTTCTAAGAAGCAGCAGACAGGTGAATCTCTGAAAATAGAGTTGGAGTTACCCTTTTGTAAGGGGTATTTACATTTATTAAGAAGTTTCCATTTTTAAGTCTCCCTTTTTGTACCAGGAAGAGAAGGATGAGCTAAATCATAAGTAACTTTCATCAATGGAGAAGGTGCCACCTTAACTTTGCATAAGAACCTTACCCTTATTTACTGTGCTTCTTTTTTTTTTTTTTTTATAACCTTCCATAAATTGACCTCCCCTTACCTTCCAACATCTTTGTTTTGTTTTTAGCTGGAGATGGTATTTAAGGCGGTGGGTTGGGCCATTTCAGGGAGTTTTACTCAGTTTCCCTGGGCATCTCCCCTGTATATGTGAGGTATGCATATCATAAAACTTCCGTTTGTTTTTCTCTTGTTAATCTGTCTTTTCTTACAAGGGGTTCTCCACTACAGAATTTAGGAGGGTTGAGAGGAAATTATTTTTTCTCTCCTTCAGGTTTAAATCATGCGTAAGACATAAATCTTGAAAATAATCTGATTAAGAAATAAAGTAATTTCAGCATGAGATAAAATACATCTCCCTCTGCCAGTGAAATATCATCTTCAATTGAAGTATATTCTTGTTCATCCATCTTCTTCATCAATCACATAATGTAAACATGGTGTAGGTAGAGCCATAAGGAGGTGCACAATAGTTTAGGGAGAACATTCTAGAAAACATGACTTCTAAACAAGCTAGACTCGAATGAAGATGGTAGGTGCAGATTAGAGGATGGAGTGAGAGGCAGTGGGACGAGGGGAGAAGCACTTAATCATGGGAAGCATTTGGAGCCCCACGAGCTGTTCTGTTTAGCCAAGGCATGAATTCTAGGATAAGGGTATGTAAAGGGTCAAGAAAGAGGAGAGGGGTATGTGTGTGAGGGGCCCCTGAGTGGGTCACAGGTAAAGACTCAGGATTTTATGTTTGTATTGCCTTTTAAAAGATATTTCTGATTACAAATATTTGAATAAAATTTTGAAAAAGCAAAAAGCAAATGGAAAAAATTCACAATGCTAGCACACATACATAAACACTGTTAATGTATTTTTATGCTTTACGATATGTTTTAAAAATCTAGAAATCTAAAAAAGTATTATTATGCTTTTTCACAACATTTTCCTGATTTTTCTTGTTTAGTCATTAGTTTTTTGAGTTTCAACAGATTTCTAAAGATATTTTGGGCTGCTTAGGATTTATACATTAATTTACATTATTATACCTCTCTGGAAATGTGATATCTCTCAATGTCTCTTTTATAATTTAATTTTTTTTCCATAAATATCTTTGCCTAAACTTTTTAAAGAGTTCTTCCTCAAGTATTATTTTGTTTTTGTTGTTATTGCAATAGTTATCAGAATATTTTTTCCTCTTCAATTTCTTCTAACAGTTTTTTGACTGATTTTTACATTTTAATTTTATAATTGGCCAATTGCTATTACTTTTAGTATTTTTTTTAGCAGATTCAATTATT
This sequence comes from Macroglossus sobrinus, assembly GCA_004027375.1. Lineage (NCBI taxonomy): Eukaryota > Metazoa > Chordata > Mammalia > Chiroptera > Pteropodidae > Macroglossus > Macroglossus sobrinus. The sequence continues at coordinate 17,560 of PVKZ01000678.1, read as the reverse complement.
TGCCCACATGGATGATCATAACAGAAAATAACAATAAACTTGTCTTTTTCTTCCCACTATTTATGGCACTTATTTCTTTTTCCTCTCTAAAGGTTAGAACGTCTAGAATTTTGTTTAATAATAAGAATGAGCGTGGCTATGTCTCTATGGTTTTATCTTTAGCTATGATGTTGGCTGTTGTGAAAAAATTTTAATTATTTTAGGTTTAAGTTGTTTCAAATTAAATTATCTTTCAGGTCTAGCTTACTAAAATTTGTATCAGAATGTACATTGAATTTAGTCACATGAATCCTCGGCACTTGCATTTAAAAAAAGGCGACTTATTCTTGTAATCTTGGCTCTTTCTAATGTGATCCTATTGTTCTTTATTTTGTTCAAAATTTTAGTTTACCATGAGTTCTACTGCTTGTTGCAGTGCTAGTAAGAGTGTGGATGACCTGGGTTCACATCCCAACCCGATTACCTTAATACTGTGTAGCCTTTATTTTCTGATATAGAAGATGCAGTAATGCCTACTGTGGATGTGATTTGGGATAAAAACAAGAGCCTGGGACACTGCAGGCTCTCTCACTGTAGCTGTTGCTGTTAAGGTCATTATCAGCCAGCCTAGGCAACTTGTAGTTTTGCCGACATCATGCGGCTTCCCCACTTGGTGCCTGCGCACAGGTCCCCAATGCTGATGCCTTCCTCACCTGCCTGTGCATCTCTTCTTCAGAGCAGAGCTCAGTTCTCCAACAGTAGTTTTGGAACTGTGTTTTCCAACGTGTGTGTGTGTGTGTGTGTGTGTGTGTGTGTGTGTGTGAGAGAGAGAGAGAGAGAGAGAGAGAGAGAGAGAGAGAGAGAGAGAGAGAGACTATATACCTTAGGGGGACCTTTGGCAACATCTGGAGACATTTGTCATGGTCACAGACATCAGGGCTACTCCTGAACTCCCTAAAGTGTATAGGACCGGCGCCTCCTACGCAGAATGACCTGCCACTGGGGAGAAACCCTGCTCTAGGGGAGAGGGCAGCAGACACCATGGAACCACCTTGGGAGTTTCATCCAGGTGCAGTCACCTTGTGACTCTGGTCTGCCCTACTGAAATATGGCGAAACAAACCAGAAGGTTTAGCATAGCTGTCTTAGAGCAGGGTCAGCTCATGTTCTCATGAAGCTGCTCTGTTTTTTCCAGACACTATCGGCTGCCCTCTCCTTTGGATGAATTATTCCCACAAATGGCTTCTAAGAATGTCACCAATCTTTGGTTGTCTCCCATGTGAAGGTTAAGTGAAGTGCGAATCTCGCCTGGAGCATGAGATGCCTCAAGAAAGTGGTCATGTGTGGTACTTCTCTCAGCAATGCGGGTTCTCATTTACAGAGATGTTCTACAACTGATGGATAGTAAAGAAATAATTCCTTTCACCTCACCACTGAGAGTGGTAAGGTGGTTCAGTGACAGGCAATTCAAACTTTAAAAACCACTGGTGGTGTATCTCCTGAGAACAGCATAACAAAGCAAAAAATCCCTTTCTTTCTTTTCTGAGAATATTTCCTTTCTCAGAAAAAAAGTGCTAGAATCACTCTTTCTTGTAAAGTGGTAACTGTAAGCAACCACTGGTTGCACTTGCTAATTCAGCTGGTCTCTAAAAGACTTTCTCAGCTTCTCTACTGCTCCTCACAGCACACACACATGTACGTGCATGCACACACACATGTCACACAATTTACAGTTTTTCTTAAACTTGAGTTGAATGTAATCTAAAATAATTACAACATCCAATTGTGTTCTATAGCCATTTAGTAAAGATTCTTAAAGCCACAGTTACAGTATTTTGCTGCTACTAAAACATTTTAATTTGCAAGTGAAGATTTTTCCCCACAAAAAAAGTTACTTGACTTACACCATCAGAATGAATTTTGTTTAAAAATGTATTTTTATGTCTTTTATTTAAATTTGTGTCAAGACAAATTTACTTCTCGAAGCTTTTGTTAAATAAATTTTACTTATTTTGTAAAAATAAACTCATACACAGTTCATTCTTCCTTTAAAGATAGACTTAAAAATACAAATTTTAAAATAAACACATAATTATGAATTGATTCCCTAAGACTGGTTTCTCCATGGAATGGAAAGAAAATTAACATTCTTTCTATTCTGTGTTCTCAGTCTGCAGGAATGACAAGTAGAGGGAGGACTAAACATGTGTTAGAGAAGAAATCTGGGGAGGTCCCAGTCCTTATTGTACCTTTGAGGAAATTAGGAAAGGTGTTTTCTCCTCTGACCAGACTCAGACTCACTTCACACCAGAGAATGGATTTGGTAACTGCAGCATGAGTTAGGTTTTGTTGTCACTTGCTTTATCAAAAGACATACTCGTGCAGTGTGCAATGTGAGCAACTGTTTCTATGACAACACAATGAAAGAAGGATACAGAGGCTTAAAGTAGGTAAATAATTTCTCCAAAGTCCCACAGGTCATTTGAAGCAGGAATGTGCATCTAGAGTGAAGACTCTTAAGCAACAAATTGGAGCTTGTTCTGTGGACTGTATGAACCATCACTGAGTTTTTGAGGAGGAAACTCAGCTGGGTGCAGAAAGAGTAGGGAAAACATGGATGATAGTTAAAAAGCTACTTGGGTAGTCCTGGTGAGATGATGGAGGTTCAAATCAGGACCATGTTGGTGAGTAATGAAAAGTGCATGAACACAGTGTGTATTGGGTAGGTAGCATGAAGGAATTTTTGAGTAGGGTAGAGTGAGGAGGGGCGAGAAGAACCACCTTGATATGAGCCTTGAGGCCATCAGTATTTGCTGATGTTCAAGTTGTGGGAATCTATGAGGGTTCCTGGAGAGAGAAGTAAGGGCAGATATTTTGAGAATGTCTGAATTTAAGCTGTGGGGCTGGAAAGAGAATCTATCAGCAAAGGAATCATAAAAGAACACTCAGAGTGACAGATGGAAGACCAAGAAGAAAGTGAGGTATCATGGAGACAAAAGTGGAGTTTCAAAGAGGAAGTGGTCACAGTGTCAAATGGTTCCGGTGGAAAGAAGATGAAAATTGAGAAGATTCAGATGCCAATCAGATCTTTACTTTTACAAGCAGTTCAAGTAGTAGTGCAGAAATCAGACCCGAAGAGTCCGGGGAGTAGGTGTGTAGTGGGGGCAGTGAAGGCTGGACCATAGCTCATTTGTAAAAACTTAGGCAGGAAAAGAAAGGAGTGAGTGAGGACAGCAGTTTCATAAGAAAGTGAATACAAGGGAGGTCTTAAATTATGGTAGGGGGAGACTAGGACATCTTTGGATACTGAGAGGAGGACATCTGTATATACAAATGTAAAGATGAGACAAGGCAAAATCTTTTAAGAGGTAAGACTGCATCCAGGCTGGGGGCAAAGGGATTTGAAAGGTCAAATCCAGTGCACAAGTGCCAACCATCTTTCTTGGGGAGAAAGAATAGGGTGGAGGGAGAATATAAGAAAAGAGCCTGGGAAATTTCGAGTTGGTAAAGAGAGGGAGTGCTAGTATGTCAGATGATGCCTATTTTCTCCTTGGCTGGGAAATGAAGCCAGTGGCTCATTGATTTGATGATGAATTTTTTGAGCCAAAGAGAAGGCCTGAAAGATGCTATGAGAAGAGAGTGAACATAAGCTTTAAATAAAAGGATCAGTCTGTAGTATGACTAGTCTCCTGACTGTAACTGGTTAACATAAATTTGTTTTGTGAAGAGAGAAACTTTGTTCATCAGGTTGATAAGGATAAACTATGTTTATCTTGCCATTTCATTTTCATGCAATAACACAGTGCCTGCCCAGAGCAGATGCTCAAATATCTGTTTAAGGAATTAATTCTGTAATTGTGTTGATCAGTAAAATTAGGTGAGTGCCACCAGCATTCATCTAATAACCAGTGGAGAAAACAGGATTAAGAAACAGGAAGATGTGTGACCAAATGGGAACCCTACCCTGGGTCTACTGCCAAACACAAGGCCCCTTTGCTGTTGTGCCTGTTGGTTTCCCCCTTGTCACTCTCAAATGATTAAAGAGGGAGATAATGTGCCCTGGGTTCACAGAAATTTTCCACTTTTTCCTTTTTTGTACATTTCCTCTCAGAACCGCCCACCTAGCACAACACACTCTATCCTATGCACAGACAGTTCTTATCACTGAGGGTGGTGTGTGACCAGTGCAAGTGACTTGTCCTTAGACGAATCAGGGGCACAGGGCCTCCTCTAGCTACCCCCAAGCATGAAGCCACCCATCACCCTCAAATTGTTTTTCATTAGAGGCTGCAGATGCTTCCTCTAGACTACTCTGTTTTAATTTCACCTTTATTTTCTATCCTCTATTCTCTTTGGCCTCGTCACTACTCACCTCACCCCACTCCCATTTCTCCTCTGGTCTTTGAAGCATGATGACCTTTTCCTTGCCTGAGATCTCTGTGTTTTACCCTCTTTGGTTTATGGTTGTAACAAATGTCCTGTGAAACTGTGACCTCATCAACGTGACTGCTGTTCCTTTGAGCTCTTCTTACATGAAAATTCATGCATCTCACTTTTAATAATGGGTATTCTCACTCTTACTCACTTTCCCTGTGTTGGTTACACATTTCCAAGATCACTTTTGAGGTGTTATCCTCCTAACTGGATTTACTAGGAGGCCCCGAATAAAATTCTTCCAGCAGGTGTTCGGTTCTCTCACCCCCTCTCCAAATAAGGTCTCTGGCTTACCTCCCCAGCTCTCTGAACCCACACTTCCAGCCTAGCCTTCTCCACTATTCTGAACACCTCTCTCAGCCATTGGCTTCTCTGGCCCATCTGGAGGCTGCATTTTAGCATTTATGATGTCTTAAAATAGAAAAAAAGACTTTTTCTATTTATTTTGCTGATAAACAAAATTCGCACATAAATTATGGCAATAGAAAGTAGCATTTTAAACACAGAATATTAAGAAATATAGGAGAATTACTCTAAGTTTGAGATGAGACCATGTTAGTAACGAGGCCAGTGGCTTTCCTTCCAGCAGGTGGAGGCTCATTTAGTAGGCTATGTCACTTTCTCTGTGAGCTCTCTGTTCTTCTCTTAGTGTCAAAGAATAGCAGCCTGGAGAGGAATGAGTCACACAGTTGGAGAAGCCGTGACATTTCTGTGGTGCAGCTGGCCATGAGAACATGTGTAGCTTTGTGAAAATAAGGCGAGCTGGGCCAATGACACCAGCTGTAGTCCTGTCTTAATGGAAACTCAAAACTTTGATAGGTCATCTGTTGCTGTCCCCCAAACAGGCTCAGAAACCACATCCCTTTCTGGATGATACTTAAATGTATAACCGAGTGACTGTTCCCCACCATGCCCACAAATCAGAGTGCGGATGGACTGTTGCCAGTTGGGAAAGACCATTCTGTGACAAAGAGAGCTGCATTTATATCAGCTTGGGCTGCATAACAAAATATTGCAGACTAGATGGCTTAAACAACAGACATTCATTTTCTCCCAGTTTTGGAGGCTGCAAGTCCAAGGTCAAGGTGCTGGCAGGTTTGGGTTCTCCTGAGGCCTGTTTCCGTCTTCCTGTGGGCAGCCACCTGCTTGCTGTGTCCTTGCATTGTCATTCATTTCTTCTTCTTCTTCTTCTTCTTCTTCTTCTTCTTCTTCTTCTTCTTCTTCTTCTTCTTCTTCTTCTTCTTCTTCTTCTTCTTCTTCTTCTTTTGCTATCATAAAGCATATTTAAAAATATATACATATATCTAAAATTTAATCTAGATTTTATATAGTTTAGTCATTTATGTATTTATTTTTATTTTTATTAAGTTTATTGGGGTATAACATTGGTTAATACAATTATATAATTTTCAGGTGTACATTATAATTTCACATCTATATATTCTATTGTATATTTATCACCCAAAGTCCAGTTTCCTTCAGCTACCATATATCTGATCTTCTTTACCCACTTTACCATTCTTCTACCCCCTATATTTGACCCCCTTTACCCCATTGAACTCTCCTCTCCTCCCGCAACCACTACTCTTTGGTAACCACTAGTATATTGTCCATATCCATGAGTCTCCGTTTGTTTGTCCTGTTCATTTGGTGCATTTAGGTTTATATCCCACATATAAGTGATATAATGTGATTTTAAACTTTTTCTGTCTGGCTTATTTTACTTAGTATGATTATTTCAAGATCCATCCATACTATTGCAAATGGCAGTATTTCATCTCTTCTTATGGCTGAGTAATATTCCATTGTATATATGTACCACAGCTTCTTTAGCCAATCATTTATCATAGGACACTTTGGTTGCTTCCATGTCCTGTGAATAATGCTGCTATGAACATTGGTGTGCAAATATCTTTCTGGATATGAGTTTTCAAGTCTTTAGGGTAAATACCCAGTAGAGGGATTACTGGATTATATGGATTATATTGCTGGATTATTGCTGGATTATATACTGTTTTCCATAGTGGCTGTACCAATTTGGAGTTCCACCTGCAGTGTATGAGGGTTCCCTTTTCTCCACATTCTCTCCAACATTTGTTTTACTTGTTCTGTTGATTACAGCTATTCTAACATGTGTGAGACAATATCTCATTGTGGTTTCGATTTGTATTTCCCTAACAGCTAGCGAAGTTGAGCATCTTTTCAAATATTTGTTGGCCATTTGTATGTCCTCTAGGGAGCAATGTCTGTTCAGGTCCTCTGCCCATTTTTTGATTAGATTGTTTGTTTTTTGTTGTTATTGAGTCATATGAGTTCTTTGTATATTTTGGATATTAGGCCCTTATCGGAGGTGTTGCTTGCAAATATATTTTTCCATTCGGATAAATGTCTATCTTGTTGACGACTTATCTTGCTGAGCAGAAGCTTTTTAGTTTGATGTAGTCCCATTTGTTTATTTTAGCTTTGACTTCCCTTTCCTTTAAGGTGAAATTCATAAAATCCTTTTTAAGTCTAAAGTCTGTGAGTTTAGTTCCTATGTTTTTTTCTATGCATTTTATTGTTTCAGGTTTTATATTCAGGTCTTACTCCATTTTGAATTAATTTTGGTGTGTGGTGATAGGTAACAGTCTAATTTCATTCTCTTCCAGGTGGCTTTCCAGTTTTCCCAGCACCATTTATTGAATAGGCTTTTTTTTTCTCCACTGTTTGTTTTTTGTCGAAAATTATTTGCCCATATACATATGGATTTATTTCTGGACTCTTGATTCTGTTGCACTGGTCTGTGCGTCAGTTTTGCTGCCAATACCATGCTGTTTTGATTACTGTTGCTTTGTAGTATAATTTGAAGTCAAGCAGAGTGATGTCTCCAGCCTTGTTCTTTTTTCTCAGGATGGCTTTGGCAGTTCAGGGTCTTTTGTGCTTCCATACAAATCTGATAATTTTTTGTTCTATTTCTTTTAAAAAAAGCTGATGGGATTTTGATGAGGATTGCATTAAATCTGTATAATGCTTTAGGTAATATGGTCATTTTAGCTATGTTGATTCTTCCAATCCAAGAACATAAAATATCTTTCCATTTCTTTGTATCTTCTTCGATTTCTTTTAATAGTTTCTTCACATTTTATTAAATTTATTCATTGGTATTTTATTCTTTTAGTTGCAATTACAAAAGTGGAATTATTTTTTCCACTTCTTTTTCTGACACTTCACTTTTAGAATATAGGAACACTATGGATTTTTGAACGTTGATTTTGTATCCAGAGACTTTACTGTATTTGCTTATTGTTTCTAGTCGTTCCTTGTGGAGTCTTTAGGGTTTTCTATGTCGAGAATCATGTCATCTGCAAATAGTGACAGTGTGACTTCTTCGTTTCCTATTTGGAGCCTTTTACATCTTTCTCTTGTCTTATTGCTTTTGCTAGCACCTCCAATGTTATATTGAATAACAGTGGTGATAATGAACAGCCTTGCCTTGTTCCTAATCTTAGAGGGAAGGTTTTTGGTTTTTAGTTTTTCACCATTAAGTATAATGTTGGCTGAGGGTTTGTCATATATGGTCTTTATTATGTTAGGGTACTTTCCTTCTATAACGATTTTGTTAAGTGTTTTGATCATAAATGCATGCTGTAACTTGTTGAAGGCTTTTCTACATCTATTGATATAATCATATGATTCTTATTTTTAATTTGTTTATGTGGTGTATCACATTAATCTATTTGTGTATGTTGAACCATTCCTGTGCCTCTGGGATGAAGCCCACTTGATCGTGGTGTATAATCTTTTTAATATGTTGTTGTATTCAGTTTGCTAGTATCTTATTTAGGATTTTTGCATCTGTGTTCATGAGAGATATTGGTCTATAGTTTTTTGTTTTGTTTTGTTTTTGTTTTTTGTTTTTTTTTTGTTTTGTGTGTGTGTGTGTGTGTGTGTGTGTGTGTGTGTGTGTGTGTGTTATCCTTACCAGATTTTGGTATCAGACTAGTATTGGCTTCATAAAATGAGTTTGGAAGTATTGCCTCCTCTTTGATTTTTTGCAAGAGTTTGAGAAGAATAGGTATTAAATCTTTGAATGTTAGGTAGAATTCACTGGTGAAGACATCTGGTCCTGAACTTTTACTTTTTGGTAGGTTTTTGATGATTGTTTCAATTTCCATACTGTTGATTGGTCTATTTAGATTTTCCAGATTTTATTGATCAGTCTAGGAAGATCATATTTTTCTAAGTACTGATTCATTTCTTCTAGGTTATTAAATTCAGTATTATATACTTTTTCATAGTATTCTTGTATGATCCTTTGTATTTCTGCAATGTTGGTAGTAATTTCCCCCTCTTTCATCCCTGATTTTGTTTATTTGTGTCTTTTCTCTTTTTCCTTTAGTGAGTCTAGCCGAGGTTTGTGGATTTTATTAACCTTCTCAAAGAACCAGCTCTTCGTTGCATTCATTTTTTTCTATTGTTTTTGTCGTTGTTCAATTTCATTGATTTCTGCTCTAATTGATTATTTCTTTCCTTCTGCTGACTTTAGGCTTTATTTGTTCTTCCTTTTCTAGTTTTTTAAGATGAGGCATTAGGTTGTTTATTTGGGCTCTTTCTCGTTTTTGGAGATAGGCCTGTAATGATATGAACTTGCCTCTTATGACTGCTTTTGCTGTGTCCCAAACGTTTTGATATGTTGTACTATCATTATCATTCATTTCTATGATCTCTTGATATTCCTTTTTATTTCTTCTCTGACCCAGTTTTTCTTCCATAGCATGTTGTTTAATCTCCATGTATTTGTTTCTTTCCACTTTCTTTTAACAGTTGATCTCTAGTTTCAAAGCATTGTGATCAGAGAATATGGCTGGCATGATTTCAACCCTCTTATATTTGTTGAGACTATCTCTGTGTCCCAGTATGTGGTCGATTCTTGACAATGTTCCATGTACACTAGAGAAGAATGTATAAGCAGCTGTTTTGGGATGGAAGGCTCTGTAAATGTCAATTATTTCCAGTTGGTCTAATGTGTCATTTAAGGATGTTATTTCCTTATTGATTTTCTGTTTGGATGATCTGTCCATATCCGACTGTGGGGTATTTAGGTCTCTTACTTTGGTCTATGTGTCCCTTTAGTTCTGTTAGTAATTGCTTTACATATTTTAGGGCTCCTTGATTGGGAGCATAGATATTAATAAGTGTTATTTCTTTTTGGTGCATGATTCCCTTTATCATTATGAAATGTCCCTCAGTATCTTTCTTTACCTTTTTTATTTTGAAGTTTATTTTGTCTGATATTAGTACCACTACTCCTGCTTTTCTCTGAATGCCATTTGCTTGAAATATCATTTTCCATGCTTTCACTTTGAGTCCACATTTGTCTTTGAAACTGAGATGTGTCTCGTAGAGGCAGCATATAGTTCAGTTTTGTTTTTTGATCCATTCTGCAACTCTGTGCATTTTTTTTTGGTGAGTTCAGTCCATTTACATTTAGGGTGATTATTAAAATATGAGGTCTTCTTATAGCCATTTATCTTTTGCTTTCTGGTAGCTCGGTGTTTCCATTGCTTCTTTGTCCTTGCATTTCAGTTTTCTTTGTATTGGTTGACTTTTGTGGGTTTTACCTCTGGTTCTTTTTGTTTTATGTTATATACTTCAGTTCTGAATCTTCTTTATGTGGTTACCATTATGAATATGTAAAGATAGTTATATATATATATATGTATATATGTATATATGTATATATATATATATATATATATATATATATACACACACACACACGCACACACACATACACATACAGTCGTCCATTCTCTTCTGCGTGTGCCTTATCTCTATTCCCCTTTGCAAATCTGGATCTTTGAATCCTCTCCTTTTCAGTCATTGTCTCAATGTATGCTGAATGTTCATTACTATCTTGTTATAACAATTCTCTTCTTCTTATTTAAGCTTATAATGCCCTATTCTCAGTAAGGATTGCACTCTTCTGCTTCTATTTGCCTAATAGTCCCTTTACTCCTAATTATGTTCTTTTTTTTTTCATTTTGTTTTAGCTGAGCTGACTCCTTTCAGTATTTCCTATAGTACAGGCAGCATAGTGAAGAATTCCCTCATTTTTTGTATGTCTGGAAAGGTCTTAATTTCTCTTTCATATCTAAAGGATATCTTAGCTGGATACATTATTTTAGGCTGGTAGTTCCATTTACTTAATAGTTTAAATATTTAATTCCATTCCTTTCTGGCTGGTAAGGTTAGGGCTGAGAAGTTCTATGATAATCTAATGGGTTTTCCTTTATAAGTTACCATTTCCTTCTTCCTGGCTGTCCTGAGAATTCTGTCTTTGTTACTGATTTTTGATAATTTTAATACAATGTGTCTTGGTGAAGGCCTTTTTGAGTTGAGATAATTGGGTGTTCTGTTGACTTCTTGAATTCCAAGCTTCAGCTCATTCCTTAGATTTGAGAAATTCTCTTCCACTATTTGTCTGAAAATGCTTTCTAGTCTCTGGTCCTTTTTCTCACTTTTGATAATGCCCATTATTATTATGATTCCTCTCCTGATGGTATCAGCTAGTTCTTGTATTTTTCTTTTATTCTTTTTCTTTCTTTCTTTCTTTCTTTCTTTCTTTCTTTCTTTCTTTCTTTCTTTCTTTCTTTCTTTCTTTCTTTCTTTCTTTCTTTCTTTCTTCTTCTGGTTTATTTCTAGATTTCTGTCTTTGATATCACTGATTCTTTCCTTCATTTGTTGACTCTATTTCCCAAGCTTGCTATTCCATTTTGTAACTCTTGCAGTGTGTGTGTGTGTGTGTGTGTGTGTGTGTGTGTGTTTTATCTCCAGGTCTATTTGGTTCTTTTTGAAGGTTTCAATCTCCTTGCTCTGCTCATCTAGTTGTTTTTGCAATTTCTGAAATTATTGATATGACTCATTTTGGAACTCACTGAGTTTTTTCAGGAGTTCCATCCGGAATTCTTTATTATTTAAGTCGCATATTTCTTTGTCTGTAAGCTTATTTTTTTTTTGGAGATTTTTCTCTTTCTTTCTGAGATGCTTTGTCACCTTGGTTGTTCATGATATTTATTGAACTATCTGTCCACCTGGGCATTAATGAAAATATATTCTACTGTTTTTTCAGAAAGAAGATTTATTGTATAAGATCTCTCTTTAGCCTGCTGCAAAGAAGGCCCTTTTATTTTGGTTTCCAGTAGGTGGTGTCTTAGCCTCTTGGATCCCTGCTTTATATAAAGCCTTAAAAATGTTTTCTTATTTTCTTATAGGTATTTAATCATGCTTGCTACCCTCAGTTTCAGTCTCTGTCAGTGTCAGCGATGGTCTTTCCAGAGTTTGCTCAGATTCTCCTGGGGCTCCGCAGTGATGGATCTCCGACGGCATGGGAGGTGGGGCTCTCTGGATTGAGAGTTGGGGGCTGTGACTCAGCCTCGGTTTTGCAATTGCAGCAGGTAAAAATTAACTGTTGTTTCTCTGTGGTTCTATCCTGCTTCTCTGCTTTCTGCCCTAATGACAGGGCCTGTTGCCGGCATTCCCAGGCAGGGCTGTTCAGGGAAGTTGGTGCACCTTCTCTCCTCTCCCTGCTCCTTCAGGGAGCTCCAGTGGCTGCGAGAGGCAGCTTCTTTATTTGTCCCAGAAAACCGCCTGACACCCAGGGTTCTGACTTTTGGTAGCTCTTATGCGCAGATCCCACGCTCAGACATGCTAGTGTGCAGTTTGAGTGTTTTTTGTTCACTTTTAGATGTTCAGCTTATTGTTGTTTCAAGAGGAGATATCTGAGGATGTCTCTCACTCTGCCATGTTTTTCTGACTCTCCTCCCACTCTTTCTTAAAGCTATAACAACATGCTTTCATTACTACTGTTCTACCAACATTAGGTTCTTGTGATGTCCATGTTACCACATCCAGTGATTTATTCCTAGTCCACATCCTATCTGAACTCCCAGCAGCATTGATGTGGTTAATCACTACTTTGAAAAGTTTCTCATTTGGCTTCCAGACTTTGCTCACTCTTGGTTTCCTTCCTGTCTAACTGGTCTCTCTTTCTCTGTCTTCATTGCTACTTCCTTTCTACCCAGGTTATTAATAGATGAGGCATCAGGGATCATTCTGCCTTTTTCTCTATCTTAGTGGTCTCAGCTAGAGTCATGACCTTTTTTTATTCTTCTTTCTTCTTCTCTTTCTTGTGGTAATAACACTTAGCAAGAGATCTACCCTCTTAAAAAAATTTTAAGTGCACACTACAGTATTGTTGTCTATAAGCACAATGTTATATAGCAATTTTTAGAACTGAATCATCTCGTATAACTGTAATTTTATACTCATTGAACAAATTTTATACTCTATGTCCCTTTCTCATTAGCCCCTGGCAACCACCATTTTACTTTTTGTTTCTATGACTTTGACTAAATTAGGTATGTCATATAAGTGGAATCATGCAGTATTTGTCATGTGATTGTTTTATTTCACTTAGTATAATGTCTTCCAGGTCCATCCATATTATTACATATGGCAGGATTTCCTTCTTTTTTGATGCGAAATGATATTTCATTGTATGTATATGCCATTCATTTGTCAAAGTAATTTAGATTGTTTCCATATCTTGGCTACTATATGTAATGCTGCAATGAACACAGGATTTCAGATGTCTGAGATTCTTATTTTAATTCGTTTGAATATATGCCCAGAAGTGGGATTGCTGGATCACATGGTAGACAAGTAGAACTGCATTAAACTAAAAAGCTTCTGCACAGCAAAAAGAATGATCAACAGAGTGAAAAGGCAACTCGTGAAGTGGGAGAAATATATTTGCAACCATATGTGTAATAAAGAGTTAACATCCAAAATATAGAAGGAACTCTTACAACTCCATAGCAAAACAAACAAACAAAAAACCTGTTTTAAAAAATGAGCAAAGGACTTGAGTAGACATTTCTCCAAAGACATACAAATGGCCAACAAGTATATGAAAATCTCATTAATCATCAGGCAAATGCAAATCAAAACCACACTGAGATATTACCTCACTCTTATTCGGCCGGAAACCATCAAAATACAAAACAAAAACAAATAATAAGTATTGGCAAAGATGTGGAGAAATTAGAACTCTGTAGGCTGTTGGAGGAAATGTAAAATGGTGCAGCCACTATGGAATATGGTATGAAAGCTCCTCAAAAAAATTAAAAGTTTTCATGACTTTAAATAAAATCGATATGCTGATAAACTCCCAGATTTATATCTCTGGCCGAGACCTCTCTCTTGAGCTCCTGACTTAATATCTTAGACTTAAATATCTTAATCTAAGGCTTAATATCTCAGATTTTAAACAGAATTCCTCCCCAAACCTTTCCTACCTACAGCCTGTGTTATCTCAGTTAATGCCTGTTTCCTTCTTTCAGATGACCAGGGTGAAAACTTGGGATCGTGCCTTCACACTCGAATCCAGTCCAATGGCAAATTTGATTGACTTTACTTTCAAATAATATCCAGAAAAAAAAAAACACTTCTCATAGCCTACCACTACCACGCAGATCCCAATCTGGCATTTAGATGTTTCCAGCTGCTCTTCTTGCTTCCATCTTTGATCCCTTCTCCAATAAATCAGCCAGAGGAACCTTTCTGATGCCTATATAAAGTTCTAGATCACACTCTTTTAGCCTCTTAAAGTTTACTCTTTCGAACAGAATAAAGCTGAATAAAATTCTTAATGATAGCCAGCAAGAGGCCACTCCATTTTGCCTCCACCAGTTTAGGATTTCCTTCTTTCCCGCCCTCTTACTTCTCTGCTCCAGTCTTAGTGGATTCCTCTCTCTGATTTGAATATTCCAGGTACTTGGGCATCAAGGCTTTTGCACTGGCTGTTTCCCCTTCCTGGAGTGCTCTTCCCTCAGCTATCCCCATGGCTTGCTCCCTTGTTTTTGGTTCTATTCAAATGTCACCTCAGTGAGATCTTCTCTGGTTCTTTTATCTAAAATATATTGCCCCCAATTCCCCCCCCACATACACCCACACACATACACTCCTCTCATCATTTTCTATTGTTAATTGTCCCTCTTAGTGCTCTTCACTGTCCACATTCTATTACCTTTGCACCAATGCTTGAGGGCAGGTTTTTTGTCTCTTATGTTTATTATTATGCCTCTAGCTCCTAGAATAGTGTCTGGCCTTAAGTTTTGATGAATAGATAGGTAGAGGGATGGATGGATAAATGCAAAGACAAATGGCCCTTGACTTGCTCACACTTTCATCCAGGTCTGAATGTAATCACCCACATTATGTTTGGAAAACTGAACAAAGGCCTATGATGCTGCCTGCACTGTGATTAGCGAACGTCACCCCATCTTGGGTACTACTCGAGAAATGTCAAAACAGAAATTTCTTTTGACTGGAATGACAGGTAGAGTTTCAAAACTAGTTAACACCTTTGTGCCTCTCAGCCACATTCTCCTTCACAAGCTAAGCTCCAAGTCCCTCTGAGCCATCTGCTTTCTCCCACTCACTCATTCTAATACTACCTTATTTTAAATCTCTACTCACATATTCTTTTACTGGTGCCCTCTGGACCAACCCTTTTCACTGTGACCTCTGGAATCTCTGTAGATTAATCGACTCATTCATTCATTTCATAAATTATTTATTGAGCTCTTTTTATGTGGGGATATAATAGCGAACAGAGTAAATACAATTCCTAGTATCTTGGAGCTCAGTTTAGAAGAAAATAGATATTGGACAAATTATATATGTGGAGAACAGCACAACAGGGACAAACTCCTGAGCCATAGGAACATACATAAGGGAAAATACTTGGAGTCTAGGATTCCTGAGAAAATCACTTCAGGTGACCTCTGAGGATCAGAGGAAATAACTAGGCATAGGACACTGGGGAAGAGGAAGAGAAGGCAGAAAGAAAGGTCCCTGTTTTATTGTTAATAGATTTACTTTACCCCTAAAGATTTTATAGCTCCTGAACTTACCTGAGATCTGGATTTCCTCTAAAGACCCCATGTTTCCTGTGGGGGCTACTTCGTGTCTCCCTTTTCATGTCTCTGAAGCAGGAGAGGAAAAGGCAGGTGTCTTTTGCATCCCATTATCATCTCCAAATGACCATGCTTGTCGAACTTACCTCAGTGTTCTCACTTCTTTTAGCATTTATTTCAACACACTGTGTCCTGACTATGCCATCCTCAACATCTCTACAAGCACTTTCAGTGAGATCATTTACTGCTTGCTGATGAAATTTCTCTGTCCTTCCCTACATGAACCTGTGGTAGCATTTATCATCACCACCACTTCTCTGTAAAAGCCTTCTGCCCTTGGCTTTTGTCAGCAGTCTCTCCCACCTTCCTTTCTACCATACTTGCAATGCTTTTGCTTTCCTGTAGGTGCCTCTTGCCTGTCTCCAGAGTGCAAGCCCCCAGAGCTCCATCCTTGCCCCTTGCAGCTCTTACTCTTTTTTCTTCCAGAGTGAGCTCAATCATCCCTGTGACTTGACTACAATTTGTTGCTATCCAATCCCAAATTAATAGGTCTAGCCCATAATTTTGCTGACATAGTTCTAAAAGCTTGATGTCAAAACAGCACTGCCAAATTAATGTATACAAAGGTAAACCCACCATTCTCACTAATTTTTCCTCTTTCAAGATTAGGAATCTCTGTGAATGGTTGTCTACCATCCCACCTTGCTTGACAGGTGTCCCCCAAACTCCTTCCCACTTTTTTAAATGCATAATAATTTAATAAATCTAATTAGTTCTTACTCAAACTTAGAAATACAATTTGTTCTTCCTCCCTTCTTCATTCTAACACGTTTTAGAAATGTAGCCCTTACTACTTCTCGGCGGGAATACTGCAAGAACTTCTTCACTGGTGTCCCACCTTCTCGTTGTTTGCTTCTGATCCTCTCTGTTGCTACCATAAAAATCTAGAGCCTAAACTGACTCTTGTATTTAATTACAATGAAGTTTGGGGGTCATAGAGCGGTGGGATAAAATGACGCTTATCCTTATTTCTCCTTTATCTATATTTCTTCTCTCTACATGACTCTCATTAATCATAATTCCTTGGATCACTATTATTTTTCAGATATTTTTATAAGTCTGCCACAAACAAATAAACAACAAACAATGCTACAGATATGTATCCTCTCAAATATATTTAAAATAAAATTTTAAAAAGTTTTAAATTTATATTTTTTTCTATTTTCAGGTAATCTACCTTTAAAAAATGGTGAGCCACTCCAACTATGCTAAGATTTGATATGAGGTATCCTGTCATGTGTGAATGCTCAGATTTCTATCTGCCCATTTCTCAACATATTATTTTCTTTCATGCATATTTTTAGTTTCGAATCCATGGATTCTGTTGCATTTCTTATTATGTAATTCACATGTAGTTGTGATATTTTGTTTTTTTAACAAAAATAGAACAATCCATCTAATTTTAAATATTATCATAAAGGAAAGACTGTACATTTATTTATCAGCATTTCTTACAGTAATTAATTTATCTGTAACATCATCTTTGCTTTGTACTTGATCTATTCAGGGTTACTGGGCATTGGTTACAAACACAAGACAAGCAAGGTACAGCAATAGCATTTTGTTGCTGTGAACGTTACAACTTCATTCCCCAAAGGCACCCACCAAAAACACTAATGAGAAATGGACAATAAACACAAAAACTTGGAAGACAGGTCACCATAAGAACAGGTGTTGGGGCCAACACCTTAGTTTCTGCCTTTCTCATTTATTATGTGACCACTGCCTCTTTAAACCTCAATTTCCTATACCACAAGGGTGCTAATAATACCTTAATTTCAAAAGTTATTTTTAGCATGAAGTGGGCTAATGTATGTAAATAACTTAGCTCAGGGACTGGCATATAGAAATGTCTCAATAAATGGCAGCTATCATGATTTGAACTACAGTGTTCCCTGCCAAGTATAATACTCTCCTTTCTTGCCATTTTCTTCTTCTTCTTCTTCTTCTTCTTCTTCTTCTTCTTCTTCTTCTTCTTCTTCTTCTTCTTCTTCTTCTTCTTCTTCTTCTTCTTCTTCTTCTTCTTCTTCTTCTTCTTCTTCTTCTTCTTTCTCCTTCTTCTCTCTCTTTCTTTCTTTCTTTCTTTCTTTCTTTCTTTCTTTCTTTCTTTCTTTCTTTCTTTCTTTC